>CM040745.1:29905405-30505405 GCA_022829145.1 Albula goreensis
ACATATACACATACACATACAGACACACTCACACACATACAGACATGACACACTCACACACATATACACATACACATACAGACACACTCACACACATATACACATACACATACAGACACACTCACACACATATACACATACACATACAGCACACACACTCACACACACACATATACACACGCTCACACACACACTCATGCAGTTTGCTATCCCTCTCTTTCACCATAATTACTTTTATAAACCTACAAAATGTTCTTTAAATAAAGCTATTCTCCCTCTTATTGGGGCCAGTTTTTATTTTAATGAGGAAAGATGCTCAAGTAAAAGGTTTATGAATACCCTTAACATACTCATTTGATTCCATTAACTGATTACAGCAATACACCAGGGTTCAAACAGTCTATTCAGGTGTATTCATATTTTGAATATGAGAATATTATATACTTTTAGTGACATTCCTATTAGACCATAATATCATGTATACTATATAAATTAAATATATTGGTTTTTAAAAATGATATAAAGGTGTGACTCACTCTGTTAATGTTTCCCTTCTCTTTGTTTCAGTGACAGGTGTGTACTGGTATACAATTCTTTTATTTAATTTACCTGTAATTTTTTTCTGGCCTGCTGTAAAAGTCATTATGAGCACATACTTATAACACATATAGCTGAGAAATCTGTTCACTGGATACATTGCTTATTCTAATTACTCACAATGATGTTATTGATTTTAGCACTATGATATGTATTGAAGTGATTAGACCAGGAATGGGGAGGTGTGAGACCATGTCTTGCTCTCTCCTGAGCATTATGTTTTTCAATCATACAGTTTTACAGAAACACTGTGAGAATGTGACGTGTCTCAGAACAGCTGTGAGAACAGAGTGTGCTCACACCATCAATTTCACCTCTGTGCATCACTATTGCCATCCTACAAGTCCCTGCCAATCACAGATATTACAGAATCAAACCAAACAAGCTCATTTGTCCAGAGCAGCTCCTCTCCTCTTCCAATCAAAAGGAAGACAGAGAGAGAGAGAGAGAGAGAGTGAGAGAGACAGATACATAGGAGGGGAGAGATGGAGACCAATGATTTGATTCTCATTTTCTCCATCTCCATGTTGACTTTTATTAAAGGGATCAATCGCACAGGTTCCCAGTGAGTCTCACAGCGGGTCCCGGAGATCGCAGATGAAGAGTATTGGCTGTCATCGTCGCTACCCGCCCCATTGATCGCACAGGACGGGACAGCAGGCTCTGTCTGTGCCGGCTGAAAGCTTTCCCCTGTCACACCATTGGCTGAAAGACAGTTAGATGACCTTCGACCCCACAGATGATTATACTGCAGATAAAAAATGAGTATATAAAGGAGGGAGAAGCACTGGAGGAGAGACATTCAATATCCTGGTCTGGCTCACATTAATAATCGGGAGACAGCAGTAAGAGGAGTGTTTGACCGTGGGGGAGAGGAAGACATAGTACAGAGTTATAGTAGATTGGATTGGAGTTCACAAGACAGATTTAGAATTTAACATTTTGAGTAAAACATATTACTTTGAAATAAAAAAAGTATTCACCTGTATTCACTTTAAACAATGTCAGTCTTACCAAATAGGTACCTGCATGCCATATACCCCTCTGATATGTGCTGAGGGCTTCAGTGTCCAGCCATGTGCGGACAGACTGCTGACTGACTCAGATATTAGCACTCTAACACTCTAACACTAACACGCCAGTATTGTCTGAACTGTGATGTGATATACATACTCTGACTTTCAGCAGTATTGGCACGATGCTGTGATGCTTTCACATCACTGACACACTACAGTGACATCACCTCTGAAAAGCATTGGACCAAGGTTACCAAATCTCTCATGTCCCCTCTCCCCATCTCTCTCTGTCTCCTCTTCATTCCTTTCTCTCTCTCTCTCTCTCTCTCTCTCTCTGTCTCTCTCTGTGTCTCTCTGTGTCTTTCTCCATGGTTCCTGGTCCACCTGGCTGGCTGTTCCCCATGCTCATGTGCTATGCAGTGGTACTGAATGTATAATTCATACCTGCTAATGGGGGGCTGGTGCTGGAGAACCGGAGCCCGGGGATCGGATCTCCCCCCGGCCACCCGATACCCCGGTGTGTGTGGAAACATATACTTTAATTACAGCTCCAGTGGAGGCAGTGGGGGCTTGGGTGTCCAGTGACTTTGAGATGTGTCAGTGTCAGAGAGGAGGCCAGATCAGCTCGCTGTGTGGGGAGAAGAGGGGAGGAGAGGGGGGCTGGCTTCATCAATGTCAGCCCTGTTTGGCTTGTGCACGTGTGAAAAGTGTGCATGTGTGTAGTGTTGCTTGAGTGCCTTGTCTGTAAGTGAATTTGTGTGTTGCTTTATTTGATTGTGCATGAGTGTGTGTGTGGGTGTCTGAGTGTGTGTGCATGTGAGACTGTGCATTTAATTGTTAGTGAATACGTGTGTGTGTGTGTGTGTGTGTGTGTGTACATGCATGTGCAGGCCTGTCTCAGGTGGGGAGTGGTTCTGTCTGTCAGTCATCATTAACACTCAGTCCGCCCAGCCTCTATGCTGTGGTATTGAGCCGTTGTGACTGGAGAAGAAGTTGAGCTCCTTAACCCAACATCACTCCCTCTGTGTTTCCCCCTCTCATTTTCCATCCTTTTATCAAACCTTATGGCCAAAGCAATACACCTAACACAAAACATATTTTACCCTGCACCTAACATTGTACATCATTCATCCCATGTCTGTCTAACCCTAACCTTAACCTTAAATCCAGCCACACACCTCTTACCTCTTATACACAGCTTCACATACTTATAATCACACATGGTTATAGTAGACACCTTATACTACTAATTCCCTACATTTCTTACCAGTCACATAACACTCTCCACACTTCACTTGAAACCCTGTGCCTGACTTCCTGTAACTTCTACATCTTCATTTTCACTCTCATGCCAGGTTCTTTTCCCCTTCACACAGGCTGGGAAAACATCCCATTTCATGCTACTGAAGACCTGCAGCCTTACAGGAACCACAGAGACAGTGCACATTGGTATTTACACTAATTTACTGTTGTTATTTTGTATTTTTTGTTTTAAAAGGATATTGGGGTTCTTATCTTTTTTTTTTTTTTTTTTTTTTACAAAGATATATGGCCTTTTATTTTCTACATTTGAACAAAGTCTATTTGGACAAATTAAAAATTTCCTTGCTTCAATTTCCATATTCTGTGTTTGAATACACATTTTAATTTGTATATTTTATTTGCATGTTTTATATTTGGATTTCTAAGAGGTTGCCTATAAATAATATAATGACTGATCAGGCTGAAAATGTATGGACATTGTGATGCATGTGTTTTTTTTATTTGTTTTTTTGATGACTTTGATCATCAGGGCCCGCCCATAAAAATCAAACCCAGTGGTCGGCCAGTTACTGTCCTCTGGCACCGAGACTGTTGCCAAGGAACTGTGAAAGTGAGCATATTTATTTTGTGTAATTTTTCAAAATGCTGGATATTGTTTAAAAAAATGTGTTCAAACTATTCAAATAAACTTTAGGTGCCAGGTAATGTATAAAACCAACACAGCACACACATGCTCCCTCTCTATTTCATGTCACCTTACGTACATGATGAACTTCTTTACACTCAGGTTGTACTCCCACCCCTTCAGTAGTGACATCAATGTGATAAAGGGAATTTTGTAAGTTATGTCAGTAAGAGGACCCTGCTCTTCCTGCTCCCCTGTCTCAGCTCCACCCCCATGGCCTGTGGCTCTCCTGACCACAGCACCGTGCACCCTGAGCCCCTCCGACACACCACTCAACCACGGAAGTGACTCCCCCTGGGGGAGGGGGTGGGAATGTCTGCTGCTCTGGTGGCCAGAGGTTTCCCCCATGAAGAATGATACTAATCTAAGGCGTAATACTGATGAAATGATGCTTGTGTAAAATGTGTAATGGTTATGAGCGTGACTCACTAATTGATCTGTATGGCATGTAAGGAATTACAGAAATCTATTTATAATCAAAGTCATGAATTCAGTCAAGTCATGAATTCAGTAAGTAAGTAAATTTGAATTACAAAGCACATTTAAAAAAACAAGTGTTGACCAAACTGCTATACTACTAAATACACTCAAAAAAATGATCCTGTAAGCATAAAAACAGATATACTTACAGGACAAGGGGAGAGAAGGAAGAAGAAAATGAAAATGAATGCTTTAAAACTATTTTTGTAGACATTAAACATTTGGGAATAAGATGAGTTTAAGGTATAACCTGAGTTAATGTTAAGTAAGTCTGAGCAACTTAGATTTTTATTCCTGTAATTGTGTGTATTTAAGGGTTTTTGCTAATGTATGTAGTGTACGCAGTAGTTTGTGTGAGCATCTAAGTACTGTATCTGTGTGTGTGTGTGTGTGTGTGTGTGTGTGTATGTGTCTTTGCATGTGTGTCTTTATGTATGTGCTCTATGAATGAGAGAAAGTGTGAGAATTATGTATGAGTGTGTGAGAGTAAGAGAGTGAGATTGACAGAGTGTGAGAGAGTGGATATGGAAGTATGTGATGGAGTGAAATATAATAAAGACAATTAGACAGAGAGAGGGAGAGATAGAGTGGGGAGGAAAAACTGAGGTAATTTCTTTGCTTTTTCATTCTTTTTGCTCTCCTTTCCTTTTTTAAAGGTGATTAATAATTGAGCAGGCTGAGGGAACCCGGTCCGAGTGCGATAATGATTGATGGACCAGCGGGAGTGCAGCAGTTAGCACTAAAAAACATGCTATCGGGTGACTCTGCTTATCGATGTCACACCCATTAGTGTCTGCTAATAGTAACCAGTCACTTGTACTGTCCTCCTCAATTTCCTGTAGGGTTCATCTCTCCTTCCAGCCCCTGCAATGAGACAGGCCCATCACCCTCTCCCCAGAACCTGCATCACCCCCTTTTCCCCTTACTCTCTGTCACTCAGCTGGGAATTACCTGATTCACTTCACTGTGTGTGTGTGTGTGTGTGTGTGTGTGTGTGTGTGTGTGTGTGTGTGTGTGTGTGTGTGTGTGTGTGTGTGTGCATGTGTGTGCATGTGTGTGAAATTATGTTGCTTTACTTAACTCTTTTGCTGTGTGAATACACAAGAACAATGTCATTTTAGAAACCTGATTTTTTTTTGCTTGAGGAAAAGAGATCTACCTTTTTATCCTTATTATCCAAAACAAATTCAGACTAGGGCAGTGACAGGCTGGAGCTGGAGCTATCTCAGACTGGGGCAGTGGCAGACTGGAGCTGGAGCTATCTCAGACTGGGGAAGTGACAGGCTGGAGCTGGAGCTAGCTCAGACTGGGGCAGGGGCAGGCTGGAGCTGGAGCTAGCTCAGACTGGGGCAGGGGCAGGCTGGAGCTGGAGCTATCTCAGACTGGGGCAGTGACAGGCTGGAGCTGGAGCTAGCTCAGACTGGGGCAGTGACAGGCTGGAGCTGGAGCTAGCTCAGACTGGAGCAGTGACAGGCTGGAGCTGGAGCTAGCTCAGGCTGGGGCAGTGACAGGCTGGAGCTGGAGCTAGCTCAGACTGGGGCAGTGACAGGCTGGAGCTGGAGCTAGCTCAGACTGGGGCAGGGGCAGGCTGGAGCTGGAGCTATCTCAGACTGGGGCAGTGACAGGCTGGAGCTGGAGCTAGCTCAGACTGGGGCAGTGACAGGCTGGAGCTGGAGCTATCTCAGACTGGAGCAGTGACAGGCTGGAGCTGGAGCTAGCTCAGGCTGGGGCAGTGACAGGCTGGAGCTGGAGCTAGCTCAGACTGGAGCAGTGGCAGGCTGGAGCTGGAGCTATCTCAGACTGGGGCAGGGGCAGACTGGAGCTGGAGCTAGCTCAGACTGGGGCAGTGACAGGCTGGAGCTGGAGCTAGCTCAGACTGGGGCAGTGACAGGCTGGAGCTGGAGCTAGCTCAGACTGGAGCAGTGGCAGGCTGGAGCTGGAGCTAGCTCAGACTGGGGCAGGGGCACACGGCTGTAATGGGAGCAGGGAGGGGGTACTGCTGCCAGTTTGCGCTCTGTGTTGGCTCTCCCCTGCGCGGTGTCGGGGTGGCCACACTGCGCCCGCGCCGTGCTGCTGTGGTTAGAGGTTTCTAAACCCCGGTGAACCACACTGGCCTCTGGTACGCCACAGATTCCTCGAGGTGTAGAGTGACAGCTCTCCCTGACTGCCTTCTGCGCTCACACACTGCACACATCACAATGTCATGGCTTTGCTGTGCTCTTCCTTCCTTTCTTTTTCCTCCTCTCCTCCACACTTTTATCTCTGCTACTACTTTTTGTCTTGCCTTTGTACTTCTTCAACCCAAAATACAAGCACACACACACACACACACACACACACACACACACACACACACACACACACACACACACACACACACACACACACACACACACACACACACACACACACATTCTCTCTATCTCTCTCTCCACACTGAGTCGTGCCCTTACTGTGTTCCCTGGCTCTGATTTCATCCTGACGAGTTATAATTGATTCCGCTGTAGGTTTCGCTGGTGGTAAGTGGGTGGGATCAAGTTTCACTGAAAACAAATCGCTCTCTACTGAGGCCTGACCTTCCCCCCCTACCCACCACCCCCTCCCCCCATCCCCGACCCACATCCCCCATCCATACCTCCCCTCCATCCTCCTCCTTTCACCTCCTTCATTCTCACACTCTCACCTCTCTCCACATCCTCTCCAGTCCTACCGTTAATTTACCTGCTGGTCCTCTGTGACCTGCTCTTTACCCTTGACCATCTTTCACTCAATCTAACACTTTCTTTATCTCTCCATCTTTGACCTAGCACTCCCCCCTCTCTATATCTGATCCTTTCTTCACATAGAACACTTCCTCAATCTCTCCCTGTCTCAATTTTTGAATCCTGATGCCTGCCAGAATTCTTCTTTGGGTAAGTTAGCCCTCCGTCATGACTGTGTGTTCCACTTGGCCCTGACAGTACCACGACTAGTGTGAATGAATCTGTCAAGCTGGACAGATGAACACTTTAAAAACTGGCTTCAGGTAAGACATTAGCCTCAGGTAAATTGAGCTATGACTCAAGGAGACTGTAATAGTCAGAGGACTTTCACCCAACATATAGTCTGTTCCAGAACACAGAGACGTAATAAACTTTAATGAGAGGAACAGGCACTTAGCCTTGTGTGTGTTCAGTTTGTAGTGGCATTCACCATGAGCACAGGCTGGGATCTGTAGTCTCATTTATGTCTGCTAATGGCATTAAGTGACTTTGACTGGGAGTCTGTGGTGCCAAGAAACAATGGCTGACCAGTCCATTGAAACTGGCCATGATTTCTTGGGTTTACTGGTAGGATGTAACATATTAACTGGCTTGCAAGGTGGGTGTAACAGAGAAAGTGCATGCTTCACTCCTTTAGTGGATATGGGTGGCAAAGATGTAACTTGAGAGGCATAGTTTACAATACCCAGCTGGGCTGAAACAGGCCTTACAGCGGTCTCTACTTCCCTAATGAATCCTGGTAAGGAATTCCATGCCGTCATGAATCTCATAAATCTGTGTGAAAGCACATCTTAGTGTCAGTCTTGAAATTTATCTAATTCCTACCTATGCGCAATTTCATTCTGCTGACAGACCTCATCTCAAAATAGCCCCTGTAAATAACTTTATTAATCGCTTTAAAATGTTAAAAGCCTCAATCAAACCCTCAGCGGGGCTCCTTTTTCTGAGACTGAAGAGATTAAATGTCTTGGGTCTTCCTTCACATAAGTTGTATGCTTGAGACCTGGAGTCTTTGATACCTTTGCCCTTCTCTTAACTTCTATTAGGACTTCCATGTCCTCATTATCGTTGGGTGTCCAGAACTGGATACCATAGTCTAAATGTGGTCTGATGAAGGCATTGTGTATCATTAATATAACCACTTTGATTTATATTCAATGCTTTTTGGTATATATTTCAGTAGCCTCTTTGCCATTTGTCTTACTGTTCAATACAATCCGGACTATTACACCTGCCTTTCTATGTAGCGCTGTGTAATTTAGCACTGTGCCTCGTATATAACTCAATGATTTTTTCTCACTAACTTTCAGAACTTCTGTCTATTTATAATTTCATTTTCAGAGTGCCTGGAAATTATTGACTCAATATTATAACTAAATATTAGTCATTAACTAATTTAGCCATTTTCTGATAAGCAATCTTTACAAAGCAAATTTTTGCCCAATTATTTGTAAAACATTTTTGCCAGACATGACTATTTTTAGAGGTATTCAAAGGAAACCTTAAATGCACATTGCCTATTCCAAACAATTAAACAAGGAGGTGGACCTGATATAGTACATGAAGCCACATTGTGGGAGTCACTGGGTTTGATTTTTACTCTGAATGAGAGAATTTTGCCCAAGAAATACAATATGATTTTAGGTGACCAGGTGCACCTTATGATGCATACATTATTTCCTCAAGATGTCCCCACATCTCAAGACAATAACACCCCCCACACACTGCTAAACAGAATTAACAGTGGTAGAATTCCACCTCCTTCATCTCCCAAATACCTGGAGGCTTTCGTTCTTGAGGAATGGTCCAATACCACACAGTTCAAACTTTTCAAAATGTGCATAACAACATTTGAAGCTGCTTTAAAGGCAAAGGGTAAAACAACTCCTTATTAGTTAATAAATATTCATAGATGGGCGGGAGTCTCAGTCATTTTGTCTAGCCCCTGTAAATCATTTAGTATGAACTGTTTAACATGATCGCTTACTTGAGGGAAGGCTGGTGTGACTGCCTCAGTGGCATGGTGATTGATGGTTTGATATGCTTAAAAGTGCAAATGAAAGCATGCCAAAGAATATGGTCTGATTGACTGCAAAACTATGGGTAGCGGAACAGAAATATAAGCTTTGGTCTCCAAAGAAAATTTTACGAAGACTAGAAATGTCTTTTTTGTTTCCATTGACCTAAATATCCCTCATTATAATTTATATTCATCTCAATTATATTTTAATTTAATGCATTTTATGTCATATTTATACCTAGTTTCAGAGGATTCCTGAGCAAGGGTATCACTAGAGTTGGTTGTTCAGTTTAAAACTGCCTACATCCCAAAAACTACAAAGACAAGTTTGTGAAGTTAGCTCCTGTCAAGCATGTGGGTTCAGCTGAGTCTAACACACATGTTATGTTATGTTATGTTATGTTATGTTATGGATCAAAGGTTCAGTTAGCATCAGTTGTCACTATCCCACCTACACAATGTCATGAGAAGTAGGTGACCATTAGTGCATTAGCAAAGCAGATCTGGGCAGAATTTGGGAGGGTTGATGGCACATATTGTGACTCTTGCTCTCAATGGTGTCATGTAGTTCCTGTGGACCATCAAAAGGGGGCCCCACTACTGCTGATATCCAAGGTTCTCATCAGTATATCCACAAAAACATTGATATTCCCCACACCAAGTTTAAAGTAATAGGAATCTAACAGTGGTGCTTAATCAGTAAAATCTAACATGAGCCAATGGTTCATAAAGGTGAAGTATACACATATAAAATAATATATACTGCGCATGTCCCTTACTTCCCCTTATGCCTCATCAGTACATAGCCAAACCCTTAGGGATTTAGCAGTGAGGCAAATTCAGCACTATCATAACTCTCACATCAGACATCTCCTGGGGTTCAGAACTCACTTCAGTTATAAAGGAGAGCAATGTGTTACACCAGCAAGCAAGGCTAACTGAACGCATTTCAGCTTGTTAACCCTGTTCTCTTAAATGTTGAGTACTGTGCACAAGGGCCAAAGGGCTACCATTTCAAAGTCTCTGCTCAAATGAGCTGGAAGATAAACCCACAAGCCTTCAGCAACAGATCACAGGCCTCTTGACGATAAACATCATGGTGAATTTTATTTACCCTGCTGAACTCGAAAATGTTTTGGATTCTTTGGGGAATATTGAATTAATGGAAAGATTCGTATGTATCTGGTTCACTAGAGATATAAGGCAGGAGACAATGCTCAAAAAGGAGCAATACTGCCCTCATTTGGTTATTGATAGGAATAACAAATGTATAATTTGCATCTGTGTGTAGTTTAATGTATATTTGAGGGACAGTGTTACAGTAGTGTGCAGCTATAAAAACTGTGAGATGCATACTCAAAGGCTTAATTAAAGGCTGTTTCAGGTATGGTCTTTCACTCTGAAATATATGCAAGGAGCTGTGTAATTGCATATTCTGTCACTCTCCAAAATGTTTGCATGTCCTGTCTCTTGCTTTAATGTCTTTTCAAGTACAGCACTAAATGTGTCTGTAAAAGCGATTGATTACACAGCTAAATCATGCCACATGATTTCTTGGGTCTTAACAACAGACTGCTTGCTGTTTAAAAGCAGGGCTGAGGACCCCTTCTTTGATCACAAACCCTAAGAATTCAACATAGCAGAGACAGGAAAAGACAGACGGACAAATGGTCACAGACAGGCAGACAGTCACTACTGAGTGACTGATTTATGACTATCACCCAGTCTGTGTCTGAGGAGACATGGAGACTGCGAGAGAGCGATCCAGTCGTCTCGAGAGCAAGAGACAAACGGCAGCTCCCTCTCTCTGACTGTAGGCAGCAAATGGAATTAAAGACAATGAAAAAGCAGTATTTCTCAGTCCTAACAGCGGCTGTGTGTGGATGAAGTGAGGGAGAGGGCTGTCTCCACACTGCAGAAACCTGGACCAAACACACTCACAATGGAGATGTGGCGAGGGAGGGGAAAGGCCGTAGGACTGGGAGGTGGGGGTGCTGTGAGTGTGTGTTTTTGGAGAGGGGGGTCTGGCATCGTGCTATGGATTGAAGGGCTTGTCTCTCATGGAAACCCGCTGGTACCGGACAGGCTGTTCTGAGCGATAGAGAATAAGAACATGTGAGAAAGTGTCAGAAAGTATGTGGTCTTTCAGTACCATACCAACACAAAACCCTGAGGAATGAAAAAGGAGAAGCCAGGCAGAGAAGGGAGTGAAGTAAAGGACAAATGATAGTGAAGGAGAGAGAGAAAAGGAGAGTGAAAAAGGCAGTCAGCAACCATACAGTGGGAATATAGCTGTAATGCACAGACACACACACACACACACAGACACACACACACACACACCCATGCACTCACACAGCGATGAAGCTCCCATTCACACTGAGAGAATGTAATTAATTTTACCAGGATGCTCTCAGGTTAGATTCCCCACTCCCAGCAACTGAGGAAAAGAAGCCTCTCCACTGTCCCGCCCCCGAGACTCCATCCCGAATTCTTTGCCACCCCTCTCCCCATTCATGCTCTGACATCACCGGACAGGGTAAACAGACAACCACAGGCCTGTCCACTTCCTGTGTGATTAACCACATGGACACCCACACAGTAAACACTCAGTGATGCCCATCAAAGAGCAAGGCCATCATATCCACTGCACCACGCACATCCATTACCATGGCACTCCTTTGTGAGCAAAATCACATTCAGACCATGGTTTACTCTTCTACTCAGTGATAATTATTAAAGCTTTTCCACTGAGTGTATTGGAGAGTTACATAACACATTGTATAAGCTTAGTGTGAGTGGTGCTAACTAGTGAAATACAAATAATCCATAATATTTCAGTTAGCTGCCTTGATTGCTCCCATTGCCCTCATTTTGGGTGGTACACAGTACAATGCAATGTTATTTTTGCTGCTTTAATAAACGTTGATTTATAGAATCTAAAGCCAATATGAGTGAGTTATTGATCCATTAGAAACGGTTTATAAATCCTTTATTAGTTTAGCAGATTCTCCGCCATCATATTGTCATGAATTTACACAGATTGTATGTGCATTGCCTTGGTGTGCCTTGATTGTGTGTATGCTTTTTGTGTGTGTGTGTGTGTGTGTGTAGTGATGCCTCTCTGCCAGTGGAGCAGAGTTCTCTGGCAGGTCCTCTGTCCTCTGACCCTCAGTGAGAAAGAGGCAGCCCGCTGGCCAGGGTGTCCACACTGAACAAGCAATGATAAGGACCTTAATGTGTTTGCTCAGGGGCCGAGGGAGACAAGAGGGAGACTGAGGGAGAAAGGGGCTCTGACGCAGGAGGGCCTGCTGCCCGCCACCGTGTTCACAATGGAGGCCCCTGACGCCAGGGCCACCGATACAAACACTACCCCAAATGTCACGGCGATGGGGCCAGGGAGCCAAGCTTTGATAGGCGGTCACTGAGCTCACAGCCTTGCCCAGCCCAGCCCGACCTGGAGTTTAAATAGAGGGTCGGAACCCATCTCAAGACAGACAGGGACGAGGGTGAAATTCACACCCGTGCGTGCACATACGCGTACACTCGACAAGCCTTCTTTATAGGGGCGCTTCACTCTCACACAACTGAGAGTCAGACAGACAGACAGACAGACAGACAGAAACTCAGCCACACTTACAGGCAGATAGACAGATACTCAGACAGTCAATCACACAGAGATACAGACAGTCAGACAGACAGACAGACATACTGTGGCCCACAGGACGACGAACTGACAGCGGCACTTCAGCCTTGCAGAGAGATTTTTGTTTTGGACACAGCAATGCAGAGTGCGGCCGGGTTTCGGGCAGTTCTGGCGGTAGCGGTGGTGGCGGTTGAGATGGCGGTGTTAGTGATGGTGCCAGCGGTGAGCAGCGCCTCCTTGAGCATGCAGCAGGACCTCAGCAGGGGAGGTGAGAGTCCGCATGGGTCTGCATGGGCAGGCAGGGTGACATGTGACACAGTGTCAACGCAACACAATGCGATACTTTGTTTTATGTGGAGGCAAATGCAATGCACTTTCATATTATAATGTTCATCTTTGGAAATTAGGTATGTGGGTTTATGACAGTAAAAATTTAACTTTAGGGATGAATAAATTATATGGTTTCATTGAACTTGAAGTTAACAGGGTTCAGTATAAATTGTTTGGTGTGTGTTGTATGTGCATTGCAACATGAATGATACAATTTCATGATAACAGAAGTGATAAAAAATCAGTCAGAGACATCATGCTTATTTAGTGTAGTGAAGCAATTAAGAGGTCTCATTGCAACTGAAAGGCAGGTTCAAGGTTTCATTTCAGTGTTTGTTTGGTTGATGGCTCAGTAGAACATGTGATTTCATGGCAGCAGATCATAGTAAAATTGTTCAGTTCAGAGATCTATGAGAGTGCACTTAAAATCAGTTTTGAACTCTGTGCTGAGCACACAGGAGTCAATGTTGGACTATTTTTGACCAGCAAGAGTATCAGATATTGATGCAGTTCAATGCTAAAAATGTGTAGCTTTTCAAACATCAGACTCACATTTCCCCATAATTTAAAGCCTCTAGCTTTAAAAGACATGCTCAGGCAGGATGTTTAAATATCAGCACAAACTGCATGCATTTTTCTTGGCATTGTCATATTAGCCGTGACCAACATGCAAGTTACGGACGCACTAAGCAATCATCAAAGTTGAGACACCTGCCATGAAGGAAATTTCTTCTTGATTGATTATTTTTTTTATTTTAACAACATTCTGCTATTCTGCCTGAATTCTCTCAGGAGATGCGGACTATAGGGTCAATTTAGTATGGGACCACAAACTCCGAATGTCATTCCTCTTGACTTCATTACCTCTTTCATGGTGTCTAAGCAACCCCTTGGAATGTCAGTTCCATTTGCAAACAAGTGTGTGGGTAGTTTGGGTACGCAATACATATATTACGTGCATAAGTAAGATTATGTGGGATTTTTTTGGAGGCTGCACCCTACTCTGAAGAACAGATTATGCAGAAAACAGGATCTGCCCATGAATGAGGTCCAACTGCTGACATTCTTGTTGCAGGAGTGACATCTTTGAATGTCTTTATTTGCAGGCTGTCAAAGGTCTGGCAGATTGCAAATCAGTATAATTACACATTTTCATATGCTGTACTATTGATTTCTAACTATATTTAGCATATTCCACAGACAGGCAGAAAAGTTCAAACACTTAAGGAGTTTGTCTATGCAGCTAAATTTCCAAAGAAAAGAGTAGTGGCCTGTTTAGTACATATGTGCATTTAAACACTACAGTATAAGGACCCAGAGGTTCCTTACACATTCTGCTCAGGTGGTAGGTGAAGCAGCTTTAGTTTTGTCACAAACATTGACAGTGGCATATAAATGTGAAGGCTGTTTTGGCTCAATTCAGACTACTGGCACTATGACAAGCTGTATTACCCCATTGGCTAATGCCTCCAATATATTCTGCCAACTATTTTCTTGAGAGAAGTAAGAACTTATGTGCTGCATACTGAGCATCCAAAAGTGCTGAATTGCTCAGTGTAGTTCAGTATGTCTATGTGTGGGGAGTGTATGTAATGCTTTTTTAGTGTTTATTTGTTTTTGAAATAAACACTAAAAGTGTTTAATTTAGTTTTTTCTTTCAGGCTAGCTGCTTTTAATTAATTTAGCATGATTTCAATATTCACTGCCAACTATCTGTTGTCACTATTTAAATTAGCTTTAACAATGCCTACAACACATACAACCACTTCACCACATAGTCGAACCACTATGGCACAATTGTTAAATTTGGGGTTGTCGTTTTACCTGTTTTACATGCAAGATAATCATACCAACCATATAATATTGTTAGTGTAATTAGTATGCTGTTGTGGACAGCGTTTATGCTAACTGCTGCTACTGTTACCATTTTTAACTGATCTAAAGCAGGCATGGCAGCTGCAAGTTTGATCTGTCAAAGTCTGTAAAATATAAGAGCAAAACTGCATTTTTGTTCTAACTGACAAGTGTTTAGCTCCTAAACAGGTATGGTTAAGCATCTTGTGTGTTGAAATGAACAGGTAAAGCAGCCTCATTCTATATTGTGCTCTGAGTGACTGTGTTTTTCAGGTAACAGGAAGGCCCTCTACACTGTCCAGAGCAGCCCAGATAGTCTAGCAAAAATTGTATCAACCTTGAAGGGTCCTGAGAGACGGGAGCAGTTCTTAAAGATCCTAATGTCCTTGGAAGAGCTTCACAGATCAATCAACAGCACTGCGAGCAACAGGATCACCATGATGCCTCGGGGTAAGACATAGACACACAAATCAAACACATGCATATACAGACACATGGATACCCTCACACATACACATACGCAGACACATGATCATCCTCACAAACACATATTTGATGCACACACACACAGACATGCAGATCCATACACACAATCACACACAAAAGCTCACACAAATACACACATGCAGACAAAGATATAAGAAAATCAGATGTGAATGCATGAATATATAAACATATAAACACACTTGTACATGTATGCTTGCACACAGGTACATTGTCATGAACATGGACACGCATTTAACTCATACACACATTAAAACTAGCAAAAAAGCAAGCTAATTTGACAAACTTTTAACATTGAAGTCTGCTAATTAATTAATCTGTGTTGTTTTAGCAAACGCTCGGGGCAAAGGGAAAAAGAACAAAGTGGTAAGTGTTGGTCAGGTTATGAGCGTACTTTAGAACTTATCCCATGAGGCACTGGGAATATGAATTTACATACTGATGTTGATTGTTGCGCTGTGTACACAGGTGGTATCTGAGGAAGCCCAGACAGCTCCCACAGCGCCTCCTATGGAGAGTGGCACAATTTCAGCCCCCAGTGATCGCCCACCAGACCCCCAGGGAAGCCTGGGAGGGAGGGGTTTCAAAAAGTCACTCTCCCAAAACCCAAAGAAGCCAAATAAGAGAGGTAAGGTAGGACAGCTAGACAATAGTGTGTGTCTACAGCAAGATTCAATAACCCAATATTGTTAAATGAAGTCAAACTTTTTGCTTTGTGGGGACACAGGCTCATTTTATATGAGAGTAAATTTAAGCAGTTTTTTTTAACTTTTCCAAAAAAAATATTCTTATAAAAAAATTGCTACCTAATTTTTTTTATAAAGCTGGGCAAGGCCTCTCTCAGTCTTTCACTTTTTCTCCAACAGTGTGCTTCTGGAAGTATTGCTCCCAAAACTGATCTCCACACTCCTCCACACTCCACCCCCTCCCACTGAACCTTCGCACCTGACCCTTGCTGAAGAGAACACCCACTCTGTGCCCCCCTACCCCTCTCTGGATCACAGCGCTTAGCAACGCTGTAAGACGCTGACAAAGACCTTTTCAAGCGGTCATTAGTAATGTTACTGACACTACTGCCATCCAGTGCCCTGACTTGTGTACATTTGATGTTGTACATGAAACTTTTAACAAATGAGCCATGTAGAAATCAAATAAATTGCAACTCATAAAATCAAAATAATAAACAGAAATTTATTTTTCTACACTTTTCTCAGTTTTCATTGCACAGTTTGTGGCACCAGCCAACCCAGCCCACTGGTTAAAAAGCAGTAAAATGCAGAGAATTCCAAGAGATCGGTTGCCATGGTCGCAGGCTCTGACAGGTTGTATCAGGGAGCCACAGTTGATAGAGCTTGCCCTTTGCAGAAAAAATCACTCAATTCTTTTCCCTCTATTCCTGCCCATGTCCCTTTTTTATATGTGAGGAGGGGAGACTGCATGAAGACGGAGCACAGTGTACCATATTAAATCAGTAGGCGGGGTAATAATGTGTCTTCAGGGGAATCCAAGGCAGCTGTCAGTCCTGCTGTTTTCCCAGGGATGTGTTAACAAGGGAGCAGCAGTAACCGAGCCATAACAGTGTGCATGCATCGCACACCATGAGATCTCTGGGAAAAATCAACAGAGGAAGGCTGGAGGCAGACCTGTTTCCATTATGTCCACACTAATGAGGGTGAGCAAAATGCAATGGAACACCAGCTCAGGAATGGAAGGCAATTGAGGGACCCAGGAGGTGCTGCATATCACTTTTTTTGAAATTATTTACTAGTTATTTTGGATACACCTTATGTTGTCGTGCAGCTGAGGGGACACTGTGGTGTAAGATGCAATATCACTCCAACTTTTCACTTGGCATCTCAACTTCATGGCGATCACGTGGGAAGTGTTAAACCAGTCCTCGCCAAATTCCTGATCATTTTCCGGTCTAGATGACTTTCTCCTGTCCAATTGGGAAAACACAAGCTCCCGAAAAAAAAACCAAGTTCTCAAAACCTCCACCCTTCTAGTGTGTGGCACAAACTGCGATACAAATCAGCCATAACAGAGAGTGAGATCATTGAATGAAAGGAGATATTTTAAAGCTGATCAACTTTTTAACTACAGTTCTTGGGATGCTGTAATTATATTGCACAAAGTGAGGGAATACCCATCTAATACTGCTTAAACAATGGCCCACAGTTATCTCCAAACTATCTGTTACTCATCCTGGCTGCAGATATGTTTTCCTTAGCAACCACATGTTTTTGGAAGACAAATGTTTAAAAAAAGAAATGTTTTAAAAAATATTGACAAAAAACAAATATTCCCATAATACATAGCTGGTTTCGGAATCAATTTGTCAATTATTTACTTTATTTATCCAGGAGAAAGTCATATTCAGAGTGCTCTTTTTAAAGGATAGCTTAGTAGACCTGGACAGAATCAACGAAACGATTATTACAGTTCTATTTCAAAACTAATGTAATGTCAGAATACACTCTGTACTGTACACACATATTAGTACAATTATGATATCCATATATGCCTATTTATCTAAACCAGTCATAATAGTATGGTATAGTACCATAAAATGTCATATTTTATTAGTTATTGTTCATATTACCATATGCAGTACAGCTGCTTTTCAGATTGTTTACATATTCCTTAAATATGATTGAAAAGTATTGTAAATCATTTGCATAGCACTCTCAAATTTTGATCCAATCCTTCAACATAATAATATGTCAATATGACTGTTTGCACTTTATAGAAAACAAAGAGAAGAAATGTTCATTTTATACATTTAATTAAGTCTTTTGAGAAATTCATAAGGCGCTTAAATAGCTTGTGTCAATACATTTGATAGACAATAAAAACGATCACTCTAAAATATAGCATAAGATTTAGTCAACAAATTTTAAATTAGTATGCATGATACCACACGTATTGGAATAATTTGGCAGAAACAAACAACCAACAACCCCCCTGCCTTTGATATAAAAATATGACAAGAAACAGAAGTTACACAAAGTACAAATAAAATTAGAGAACACAGTACTTTTCATTCATAACGACATAATGTGAAAGCATGTCAAGTTTATGAAATTCCAGTAGAAAATTCCCATGCAGACATTTTGGCCATGATTGTACGAAAGCTTTTTTATGTTTTACTGAATTAGAATCATCATCCTGCATAGAAACAAAATGGAAAGGAAAAACACAATCAGAACAATAGAGAAAAACATTCATTTGATACACAAAATAAATGATTATAAGGAACGTCTCAATGTCAAGGCCAATTTGCTATGTTTACAAAGAAGCCCTACTGGCTACCTGCATGTGGTGTTTAACTCAGATAAAGAGGTCTTCATGTGAAGAGTATTCAGCCTTAGGCGTAACAAGTTTTCTGGTCCTGCCATTGAATTTGAATCACAGTCACTTAATGCCACTATGAAGACGCGCTGAAGGCTGGCCAGTTTAATGGTGCAATGCCACAGCATTCCTCCACACTCTGACTGTTCAAGGAGGGATTTTATCAAAACAAGAAAGAGATATGCAAGAGTTAAAGAAGGATAAAGGATGGTGAGCAGTAACACAGCACCACAACATGGCAACCAAAGAGACAGATGCTCTAAACTGCGGGAGATGACTGTGTAGCAAATCAGAGGACAAACCTCTTAAACAGTCATACTGGGGTGGAAGAGAATAAAGGGGGACAGAACTACTATAAACGTGCTGCTCAACCGGTGAGAGCACACACACGCGCACGCACACACACACACACACACACACACACACACACACACACACACACACACACACACACACACACACACACACACACACACACACACCTCCGAGGTCCCCTGCATCTCAGGTAAAGCCCACTATTTGATTCTCTTGGCGACATCCAGATAAGCAAACTCAATCTCACGGTCAGCGGGACAAGTGTTGGTGAACTCCTCTCTCTGATAGGCATTGTTCAAATATCGCCACACTCCAGTCATGTCTGCTGGGATCTCAAAGTTTCTGTACTTCCTGGCCACCACCTGAGAAAGACAAAGCGCTGCATTGCACTCAGCTGCACTCCCAGTATAACAACAAAACTGCATATAACAATACCACTGCTGTAAAACATCAAACCAGTCCTGATGCCAGCTTCACTGGAATCCCAGCTCCAAATCAAAAAAAATATAAATAAAATGCAGTGTCAGGCCAATACAGTAATAAAGCAGGGCTGCACTTTTCATGGACTTTGGCACAAGTTTCAAAATGTGGCACTGTACTTTAATGTGAAGCTGATGCAGTTGTTTAAGACAAAGACAGAATGAAAGAATGAGGAGGCGTTGTGTGAGCTGCAGGGGGAAGCAGAGCACCTTCAAGATGTGCAGTTTGGGCAGCAGGTTGCAGTCTGCCAGTGTGAGCTCCGGTCCATCCAGGAAGCTGCGCGTGGACTCAGGTGGATCAACGGGACTGTCTGTGTCGATCTCCTCTGGCAGAGGTGACCTAAGGTACTCATCCAACCGCCTCAGAGACTTTAACAAAGCCTTCTCCAGGGCTGTACACACACACACACGCACACACAGAGTCAAGTGGTGCCCAGTCAAAACTTTAACAAGTGCATCTCAGCATAGCAAAGAATATTGTTTCCACTTCCCACAACTGTATTTGTGTTCTCCCTCGTAAGTCCCGCTAACTGTTTTCCCAGTTTGCTGATATCATCCAGCGGTAAGCAGCCAAGTTGAGAAACACCGTTAAAAATGTATATATATACTGAGGTCGATTGAATTGATTGTAATTAAGGAATGTATACTATATAATACTATAACTTAAAACATATATAAAGTATATTGTTGTAAGTTCTAGTCACAAGTTTTTTTCCGCTAATTTATACAGTTACACCGTGGTAGTTCTGCAACATCCTCTGTAGCCGCTAAGCTCATGTTGGTTTTTGACCTCAGGTAAGCTTGCTAGCACAGCTAGCGAGATAGCTACAACAAGTGGTCACTAATTATTTTTTTTTGATGTTAGTATCTGTGTTGCTCGGTGTTTGCCGTTGTATCTGTGCCTGCGACAATTCCGATGTTTATTGGCAGGTACATGATATTTTAACATAATATTTTCCCGGTCTGCTGATGAGGACCCCGCGTATGTGTGCTGTTCGTTGAATTCCCCTGCATCTGCGAGAGTTCTGAAGGTCACCTGTTTAAATCAGGGTCTGTAAGTATTGCTGCCACTGTTTATCCGAACAATACACGGCAGATGCCAAAGGGTATTTCGGCGACTGATCCTTATTACAATACAGCACAATGCAGGGCAGAGCAGAGTGTCTCACCATCATTGGCATCCTTGCGAGGGTTCTTGATGAAAGCTGAGAACTTTGCAAACACATCAATTCCTGCGGTGTTGGACTCTGGGTGCTTGGTGGCTAGTCTAGGGTACCTGCACAGATACATTTGGCATTACTTTAACCTACAGTTACTGGATTTGTTTCATTTCTGTGTGAAAAGAGCTCTCTCAGCAGTATTTTTTTGCCCTCAGTGGGAGTAATAGTTGCTTGTATCAGTGTTTCTTATTATTTTGTTGCATTATTAAAACAGCTATCTAAGCTAGCTAAGTTTGTAAGTGGTGCTGCATGCAGGAGGTGATATGTGAATCTCTGTCATTTGTTAGATGTGAGATTCTGGGTGACTGTTTAACTCTGAGATGGTGTGTGACAGACAGGTTAGAGTTTCACTCAGGTTGTTTTAAGATAGTCTTTAATGAAGAATGTGATCAGTGACATTCTGTTACTGTTGTGGCCGTAGGTTCTGTGAGATCCTACTATTTCAGTATGACATGCAGTGAAACAGCTGTGATGTCAGATCAGATGTCAGGTCAGAACTCCAGGTTTACCTGGGAGGTACCAGCCTCTCTTCCAGGAACTCCTCAATCTTGTTAACGTCCACCTTTACTTCTCCATTAAATGTAACAAAGGGCGGATTGGTCCCTGGAGCTAGGTCTTGTAGATCAGCTGGTTTCCTAGGAAGCAAAAATAAACACATCTGTCAACCGTCCTCTGGATGCTGGAGTCAGGGCTGTGACTGACCTTAGAACATCTCTGGAGAACAGCCAAAAGCGTCAACCACTTGCTCTTGCCACAGAGGAGAAATCATGCCCTCTAGTGGACATACCATGCACACGCACATGCACAGACACTGACACAGATACAATCAGAACTCAGGATGCAATGATAAAAAAGACCACATCAAATTGAATAATTGGTAAATCGCTTGTATGGAGAACAAGATTTGGTTGATATTTTTGTCAGATCATTTTATATAAATTTGGAACATAATCATTGCTGGAACATGTCCTATTCTATTTATGTGAAGTTAATACATTCTATTTCAACATTTGATCTATGAGCTTGAACCATTAAAATAGAGCCCCTAATTTTTTATCCTAAAGTAGGCTTTTACCTCTTAAGGTCCACCGTGGTAACATTAAAGACAACCCCTTTCAGCCATAGGATCATGAAGAGCCGCTGAGAGAAGGGGCAGTTCCCAATGCTCTCTCCATCGCTGCCAGCCTAGAGGATTCACATGTGTACATTAATGATTCCCAAAACACCGAAAAAAAAACCAAGTTCTTATTTGTACTCCTCAGTTAAATAAAGCTTAAATAAATTATAAAACGTCTGGCATTTAGTGGATGTCCTTATCCAGAGCAACCTACACAACAACATGTGCACAGTTGGATACTTAATGAAGCAGGACACAGGAGTCAAACCTGCAAAATCGTTTTTTGTTGCCCAGCTCCTTAATGGTTACATTACACTCTCGCCCAACATACACAGGAAGTTAGTACACAGAGAGAGTCACACACTCAAACATACAAACAACCACATAATATCCCTCTCTCTCTCTCTCTCTCTCTCTCTCTCTCTCTCACACACACACACACACACACACACACACACACACAGTTAACCAGGAAAACAAACTCCCCATTCATAGAAGCACATACAGGATACAGGTTAACATGCCAGGACACAGTACCAGCTCACAAAGACAATGCTACACACAGAGTTCAAAGCAGAGATAACAGTAATCACATAAGCCTGAAAAGTACACAATCCAATTATTGACTTTTCACAGTAGGGGGTGTGCTAATACTGGCTGTGATTCCCTTTCAACCATACATTAATGAAATTAAACACTATTACTAAATCATACAGTAAAATTACCCTTTCCAGTATGCCTCTACATCTGCCATAGGTATTCAGTAAATGATACTAGGTGTAATATGTGCTTTACACTTTTCCTGTTGCTGCAAGGGGAACTTAGTATTTTAAGCTGCTGAATTCAAAAGCTACAGGCCATTGTGATGAATGGCAAACTAGAGCAGAGTGGTAATTGATTACAGCTATTTATATATTGCTGTATTTGTTATTTATTCAAAACATCCGTGCCCAGTCATAAATCCAGTGCTGCTTCTGCATATTGATACATGTTGCTGTTGTGAAAATATTCTTAATGAACCATTCACCCAGACTGTTTCTGTGATAAAAATAATTCAACTTCAAAAAATGTACATGCTGGAATAAAATTTGAGGTTTTGTATACAATATTGTAAGTTAAGTATTCATATATTTTCTAAGAGAAGGACTCACATTTCGAACAGGCCATTGATATAGTCCACCACAAGTCCAAGGAATACACAAAGTGAGCACTATCTCCTGATTGGTCTAAATGCCAATGTGGCACATATACATTTATCACACATTCTGTTCAGCTGGAACTGGTGAATGATTTATTGTTTGTTGACACCATAAACCATTACCAAATGTGGTTATAAATGTAGCCACAAACATTTCTTTACCTCTGATTACTGCTCAGTAAAAGCGTGTTGCAAACATGACCAATCGAAACTTGTCTAAACTTGTCTGTTGTTGTTTTGCAAAAAGGCCAGTATATTCATATTCAGCGGTTTTTCATAGCGTAATCTGACAACAACTATCCTCACTAAAGTCACTGAAGACTGGGCTGACAGGTCACATGATTGGGGTCCAGGGGTGATGTATACTGTGACTACTGATCTGGTAGGACAATGCTCCCCGGTACCAAAGCAAACTTAAATGATAGTATCGAAAGCACTGACTAGCCAAAAACATATAGATGTGTAAGACATGTCCCTAGTATCGTTCTCTGAGTAAGTGAAGCAACCAGTCTACACAAGCTACAACTATGTGCAAGACTAGCCAAATTCAAGTAGCCCAAAAGCAACCCAGTCTTACCTTAACAAAGAGCTCAATGCTAGGGAATCCAAACCTTTTCCCAGCTATGTCAAACCAGGCCATGATTCACACCTACGCATGAGGCTGCTGGATTCCGGCCCTCCACACAGTCACAGCCTCTTACCGTCTGCCACCTACAAAATCAGTCAACCTGGAGAAACAGGTGTTGTGGCTTTTGTAGATTCAAAACCTTAGCCCTGGACCCATTCCACAACCCAGCCAGATCCACTGTGAGCAGAACCCTCTGGTCCTGAGGCTCGGGAACCGTGGGTGGCAGTGGGAGCAGATACGTGGATTTCTAACACACTTGCTCTTTGTTACCGAAGATGTTTCTCAATGGAAGGTCTGTTCCCCTGCTCAGTCTCATTGTGGCCTCCTGCATGAAATTATCCTTTAGCCTCAAACACATACAGCAGAAAAGACTCTTTTTCTTTAGTATGAGCCTAATGAATATATTTTACATGATTAAAATACAGACTCAAAAGTTGTGTGTTGTTTTACAAGTTATTGAACTCAGTATCATTATCAGCACTGACATTTATCCTTGTTTTACCCATGGGCAAGATACTTCATGCCAAAATTTATATTTTTGCAGTAAAATGTGTCACTGATTAGACTAACTAAATACTGTAGAATGAAGGTGTCTGCTTAGTGCATTAGGAATTAGACAGATTTTAGGTTAACAATGGGTAAGTTTCCCCAGCAACATAGAGAGAAGGCTCTCCAGTTTCCTCTGAGTCTGGCTGTGTGATGGAAGAGGAGGGGAGACAGCATAGTTGGCATGCAAGGAATTCTGGGCCCTCTTACAGGGGTGGTGCCGTGATTACACCCTCAAAACAAAACAGTTTCACAGGGCTAGCTGCTAAAGACTAGACCATTATCACAAGAGAAAAACAAAGCTCTGATACAGTGAGAGCACTATGATCAACAAAGTAACTTAATTAACCTTGTTTGCACATGTTAAA
Source organism: Albula goreensis (assembly GCA_022829145.1). NCBI lineage: Eukaryota > Metazoa > Chordata > Actinopteri > Albuliformes > Albulidae > Albula > Albula goreensis. Next base: position 29,929,785 of record CM040745.1, read on the forward strand.
GTAATACATATTAATTACATATGAATAACTGTACATATATCTGGGGCAAAAAAACAAGGATTACATCATCTCTGAAACATTTTACATAATTTTTACATTTCAAGACTGATTAGTAAGACCACCCCCCATTTATGTTTTAACTACCATTCTGTTTTTCAGTATACAGCTTCAGTAACTCTGGCCTGTAGTTTCTCAATGCAAAGATAAAAAGAATTTGAGGAAGCTGCAACGAAGGTCAACACACATGCACACACACATACACGCACTCTGGTTAATATAAATAAAATCGTCCACCTGTGACTACCACGTTTATCTGTTACTGCAGTCAGATTATTTCAGCTAAAGGCATGGCCTCTAGATGCCTTGTTGACCTACTTATACCTCACTGTAACAGTGAAAGTTGGTCGATGGGGAACCTTTGAGGGACGTCTCGAGGAACATCCCTGTTGGTGCGTCACGTCCTGACAGCACAGTCATTATGTGTCATCTCAGTCAAATGCAAAGTTCTGGGTTTATGTGAGAGTCACCTTACAGAATCAGTACTGAATGGTTCTGTGAAACCCCATGACTCAAGATTAAGCTGGTCTCTGCCACTTGTCATCAATGGGGACGGCTTATCCATGACCTCAAACCCTATACACAGCTGTCGCTACTAAAAGGAAATAAGACAGATTTCCTGTAAAGGCCGTACTCAATTCTACTCCTAAACCATATCAAACAACGCAAGAATTCCTGTCAACTTCTACCTCCATAGCTATCCAAGTCATTACTCTACTCTGCTATAAATTTTGGGTTTGCACTAAATTTAGATGAGTTGTCAGACTTCACACACAGTTATCTTTATTACCTGGTCACCTTCAGAGTAATCTAAAAATAAAAGACCACAATGTTTAGATTTTGAATGGTAAATAGTTTCAGCCTGTAGGACCACTTTTAGTATACATGAATCTAATTTCTCTGGTGTTTCAGCAAATACAGCAATTACTTGCTTCAAAATGATGCCCTTATCTGTGGATATATGTTCAATTAACAATTTATACAGCGGGATATTAGTTAACACAACTGAAATTAGACATCTTACTCAAACAACAGATGTGTGACCATAGATTCAAACTTCTTTATTGTAATCCTATCTGACTACAAGTCTATCTGGTCACCCAGCCTACACACACTTACTTACTATGTAAAAAAAAAAGACATTTTGTCAAAAAAACTCTTCAGGAATTTAGAAAAGCTATTGTAAAGTAACAAACAATGAAATGTTTTTTTAGAGCATAGCTGATATATGGTAGCGGTGAAGAAAAATGTGTAGGAACAGAGGCAGGTCAGATGAAACTACAATAAGGACAGTTAAACAACACCTGCAGGACCCCGCCGCCTCCTGCCTGATTTTTTATTCCTTACACAGGTTCATTACAACCTTACAGGCTGAGACAATATTCAACAAGAGCAAGTCGTACACTCAGGGCGGCCTTAGAAACAACCAAGAAACAAACCATATATATGTTATATTTATATATGGTTTGTTTCTTCTTAATCTGGTTTAGCATTGTTCTGTACTAACATCACATGTTATATTGTTTATGTATTCACATGTCTGCAGTGATGATCAAATAAAGCTTACAGCTTAAACCATGGCTGGTACTGATCCCTTCCCAACCCTGTACCCTCCATCATGCCCAGTACTGATCCCCTCTCACCTCCTGCCCCCCGTCAGGCCCAGACCAGCAAGTACCTTAATCTGATTACACCCCAGATGAGGAATGCAGACCAACATGCAGATTAACCATTACCTCCCTGTCCTTTTCTGTGAGAGAGAAGGAAGGACAATAGGAGACTGTAATAAACAACATATTTATTTCAGGACCTTTAAGACACTTGAGGACAGGAGAAATATTTCCTGCCCAGTATTAAACTGGCACAAAAGTACTGCAGTTTTCCCACTATTGGTTGTAGCAACATAGATCCGCTGGTCATAAAGCTGGGAGGTAACTGTATCTACTTTTCTCATTTTTAAATAATTAAGAAAAACATTTCCTGCTGTAAATCCCCTTTTCTTTTCCACCAAATCTTTCTAATACAGAATATTCAAATTATATAATTTATTGAACAATACAATCTTTATGGAAAGGGATATTCATTCTGAATATTCACAAATTACATACATTGTTTCTTATTGTGCTATTAGATATGACAACGAATCCTCAGTGCCACCTATTCGAATTACATTTGTATGGAAATAAAGAAGCCTGTGAAATATTTGCATTTGCTCTCTATGAAATGACAGTGGAAGGACCTGATGCTGATTCTTTTGTGCTTCTTGTTTTTACAGAGGAGCAAACCAAGAATGCAGAGGTTGATGTAGATCTAGCTTATGGTACAAGAGATAAAATGTCAGCACCTGGCCATACAGTTTATCATGATACAGTTTATCAAGGTAATACTCGGTCCAGTCTATTATAAGCAAGTTTTTCTCAGATAACCTAAACCAGTAGAACGGATGTTTTGTACAGTACAAAATGACAATGGCTGGTTTATTTTCTTAAACTTGAAAATAAGAGAATTTGCACAGTTCACTCAGGGTCACAGCCAACCTAAACTAGTATCTGTGATTGGCTATCTGAAGGCCTTCATCAGTTTAGTCCTGCAATACCCTCTGCACACCTCAGCAGGAGGTCAATCTAAAGCAGGTCAATGGAAATGCAGCTTTTGGCGCTGCTCTCCAAAGTGGCACATGAGTGCCTCAGTGGATACTTGAGATGTCTCCAGGGGGTCCTTGCAGTCATTTATCTCATGTCATATTTTATTCCATACATTATTCACCAACTCTGACATTATTCATCAGTATTGACTTTTTTTTCTCTCATAACAGCATGCTATGGTATAAGTGAGGAAATGTACCAATGACAGCACTTAAACACACACTTGTATAATGCACACAATAAACAGGCAAACATCAAACAATATGGCCAAACTAATTAAAAGTGGAATAGAGGGCAGGAAAAAGCTGACTAACTCAGCTATCCCACGCCACATTTGCTGCTTTTTCAGGACGGCACAAAGGAAGTCCTTGTGTGTGGAAATACCTCAAAGGAGCAGAAAGGGGGATATTAGAACATTTTTCCTCAGGCTTAGACCCTCAGCTTTGTGCCTGGCCACGTTATTAAACAGGGATTAAACTTTGTGTTTTGGTGTGTTTTTTTTTTTAAATGACCTACAACATGAGCTGAAGTTGTCCTCAACAGTGCAGTCTTGTTCCATTGCAGTTTGGACAGACTACTGTATTGGGACTGTCAGTCACTTCACATGGGCACACATTCAAGACAAAACTTACAGGCTTGTTTCTTTTAATCGACAGCTTGTCCAGTAAGACTTCTTCAAATTTTAAGGAATCTGTTATATGTAATGAATTGTTCTTTAGGAAATGTGCAATCGTTGGAAAGTTGCTATCATTACTGTAACAACAAATGTTCAAAGTAAATACTCAAACGCATCAATTTATTATGCGCACAGATATGTTATTCTCTCCCAATAACAAACCAATAGAGGGAATGCTAACATCTAATAACAAAGACTGTTCTTCAGATCCACTTATGCACTACATCAGAGGCAACGGTCAGTCTTAATTAACCATAACTAGTAGAGACCTAATACTAAACCTACTGAGAGGGTACAGGAGCTAGGGGAGGGAGCTAAATCAACTTATTAAGGGCAAATGTAGCAACTATGACAGTAATGTTTGGGCTTCTCTAAGAATGTCTCCAAAGCTTGAGCATGGACACAACTTGCTATGGGCCCCAAATCACAGAGCACATATCACTGTACCTTCCCAGTCAATGTGCTAGTGCGCCTGGGCTGGCAATCAGTTAAGTGGGGATATTTAGACAATGATCCTTAAATTAGATGAGATTCAATTCACCATGAGATCTTGGTTCACAGATGGGGAAGTGTCTTTTTAAAACATTCAGTCACTCACACACACACACACACACACACACACACACACACACACACACACACACACACACACACACACACACACACACACACACACACACACACGTGGTGATATTTAATAGGGTTACTCAACCCTTTACTGCTACACGCATTAGGTGTAGCATGTCTCTATACTCACTGAGCATGCTATAGAGAAGGTATATAGAATAAATCCCCTTAGGGTTGTTACACAAGCTTTTCAACTGACAACTCACAATTCAACAAGACAATCTTATTTTTAACCATCTCCAATAAAAGTCATGATAATTTCAAAATCAGCCATCACCTTGTTTTTACATTAGGCATATTAATAATTTTAAGACCATCTGGATCTTACTGAAATCCAGATTGGTCTGTTTACTGATGACAAAGCTATTAAACTTCAGCAAATGCATGACCATTCAGACTGTGATTCAAGCATACTCTCCCCAATGGAAACAGCATTGATGAGAGATTTTACAATGGGGAGTAACTAGGTCCCTGTTTGCACAGGGGGAAACACAATGGTTGCATCCACTTCTGAGTACATATACTGTATGTATATAATTTTCATTACATATACAAATGAAATGAAATTGACCATAAGACATGCTGCCTAATTCGCATTTGTAAACAACTATAGTTTCCTTTCATGAGGACTATATTGCAAAATTGACAGCATGTCAGTCTGTAAAATTGATATGTACTGAGATCAAATGAAGACAGTCATTGTATACACAGAAAACAAAACCCATTATACTACACATACAACCAAAGGCTGTATGCATGTCCTTGTACGGATTACAATTAGTACTCATATCATATCCATTTCTGGCTATCGACTGTATGATTTTGCTGAATTTGTCAAATTGTATAATTTATTTAATCTATTACAGCTGACATACAAACATACATTTACATACAGGTATTTGTAACAGAAAAAGAACAGAGTTGGGGTGAGAGAACAGTTCTGTTCTACATAAAACTGCTGAATTACAGCATTGGCTAAGATCTAATATAAGCAAATCTATACATCTTATATATGAGTGAATAGTTAGTTATAACTGTTGTATATGTGTTGTATACATACACTAATGAATTATGGCATTAGTTATTTTCTATATAAGCACTGCTGAACTGCATAATTACTTGACTACACAACTGATTTGATGTAGTACAGGATGATGTAGTATGTAGTATGAATGGCCACTTTCTCATCCATTATAATACATGGTTTACCTTGACATAGAGGGAGATGTCAAACTCCTGGGGCTCTGGGCTGTGCTCCTCTCTGTGGGGCACGGGGCTCTCCATTCTAACCGACTTCCTGTGGGTCTCTGCTTCCTGCTTATGAGACTGTGTTTCTTCTTTCTCCTCTTCTCTCTGCTCCAACTGAGGAAGACCATTCTCCATCCCTGCCTTATGGTGCTTCTGGATGACATCACACTTGTCCATCCTGACCTCATTCTCCTCACTCATCTCCTGGTTGCTGTCAGTAAACCTTTGTGCCTCCTGACACTGGATGACCTCCGTCTGTTTAGGCTTCTCCTCCTCAGACTTTTGCTCTTTGCACTCTCCTTCCTCACTTTCTTTCGACTCATCTTCAATGGCCAGTGCTGGCAGCTCTTCTATCTCCTGGCACCCACCCTCCTGTGCAGCTTTCGGCTCATCTTCACTGATCATCAATGACTGTTCCTCAGTCCTTGCACAACTCCCCACCACTGCAGCTGCAGTCTCATTTTCTGCCACCTGTGATTGCTTCTCAGTATCTCTGCACTCACCTTGTACTATTCCAGTGGGGACCTGCACATCCTGCAGGTCCGTCTCTGCACACCCTTCCTCCTCTGTCTTTTCACCCTTATTCACAACAAATTGCTGCTGCCATTCCACCTTCAAACATCCTCCCTCATTCATCTTTTCACTTTCAACAACAACAGATTGGGGCTGCTGTTCCATCTTCCAATATCCCCCCTCCTCTGTCTTTTCTCCTTCATCCTCAAAAACCTGTTGCAGCTGATTTATTTCTGCACTCTTCACCTCCTCTGTATATTTACTCTCATCCTGAACAACCTGTGACTCCTGTTTCATCTCCAAAAATTCTCCCTCCTCCATCTTCTCACACTCACCCTCAGCATCCTGTTGCTGCTGTTTCATCTCGAAACTCTCTCTCTCTTTACTATTTTCAGCCTCAGCCACAGCAACTTGGTGCTGTTCATTCTCCCCGGATACCCCCTCCTCTGTCTTTTCTCCCACATTCTTAACACCCAACAGCAGCTCTTTCATCTCGTACTCCCCCTCCTCTCTTTTTTCACTCTTGTCCTCAGCAACCTGTTGGTGGTTCTCTACCTGCACACACACTCTCACCTCTGCCTTTTCACCCTCATCCTCAATATCCTGCAGCTCCTTTTTCCTCTCAAACCCAGCCCCCTCTTCTTTCCCAGCCTCACTTTCAAATGGCTGCAACTGAATTTCTGCCTCCATGCACTCTCCCTCCTGATTCTCAAGAGACAGAACCTCAATACCTTGTGGGATCAGCTCCTCTGGCATTTCACAGCACCCTTGCTGTTCCTCTCTTACCTCATCATCACCAGTGTGCAGTTTTTCCTCCTGTCTCTCCTCACAACTCTCTGTCTCCTTCTCTCCATTTTCATTTTCAGTGGCTTCAGGATATTCTTCTGCCACACAGCATCCTTCCGCCTCTTTCTCTCCTACCTCATCATTAATGATCTGTGAATGGTGTTCCTCTGTACATTCAGTGCCCCTGATTTCTTCCTCTCCATCCAGCCCATGGAGGGACTGTTCCTGCTGCTTCTCACAATTGTCCTTTGCCTCATTTTCACATTGTGCTGCTCTGTCCTCTTCCCCCTCTCCCTCTGTGGGTGCAATTTCAGCAGCTTCTTGTGCAATGTCTTCAATTAAACTGGAAGCCAAAGAGGCTTCTTCTATTACTCTGTCCATAAACAGATTTCCATTTACCTCCTCTGTTTTCTCTTGTTCTTCCACCAAGGCCACAACAGCCTGTTCCACAACGGCCTGGTCTCCACCATCTTCCTGACTCTTTTCTTCCCCCATACCCACCTCCAGTCTTTCTTCCTCACTCTTCACCACCATGGGACCTTTTGAACTGAACAGTTCATCCTCTGCTTTGCCCTCGCTTGCAATGCCGATGTCTTCGTCAACTTCCTCTGCCAGCTCCACTTCCTCCTCACCGTCTCGCAGCTCATTCAGCTCTGTGCATGATCCCATAGGACAGTGGATCATGGTTCCATTTGAAATTTCAGGGTTGAGCCCCATGTCTGTTTTAGGCTGGGCCATGGTCCTGAAATACAGTTACACACTTCACACGTGAGTGACTATAAATTTGTATGATTTCCAAAAAACAGGCAGGATCACCAACACAAGTTTTTTTCCTGCTAGAGGCTTCTCATCTGGTTCGGTCCAAATGCTAGCTTGTTCCCCTCTTTCCCTCTTTCTCTCTCCTTCCCTCCCTCCCTCGTTTGTTCTCGGGGGATTATGGAGAATTTCAGACCTTGATCTCCACATGACTTGCGGACTTAAACCTACTCCTACTGGACAACAGTTGCCCCAGTCTGATCCATTTAAAGGGACAGGTGTCACCCCCAGTTTGCTTTTAGCCTTGGAACGTTTACCATCCATAGTCGGACACCCCATGTGCCGTTACCTCCTCTGTTTCACCAAAATTGCCAAAAGAAAGACAGACGAGCATTGCCATGGTGCACCCTCCAATTTTAGCTGTTGCTGTATTGATTTTTAAAAGGATAGCAAAGAAATATAATGATGTCATGCTGCTCTCCTGATTACAACTTCATGAAAAATAAAATTATGCTAAAATATCCGTAATGAACCAGAATGCTGGGAGCATGATTTGACTCCCAAATAGAGGGAACACTCTTGTGAAGCTAGACAAGAAAAAACTGAGCAGATCCACACTTTGACATTTGGCCATAAGGGGGCACACAACAACCAATTGTATTCACTCTTCAGCTCTTGTAATTTGCTGTTTGCGGTGGTAATTTAATGTTTCACACAATACAATACACGGCAGTTGCACACAGTAAGACCGTTTCAGAATTGTCAGAATTAAATTCATTAGCTGCTTTTGCTTAACAGAATAATACTGTTTGACAGCTGCCACTCAGAGGAAAACGGAAACAGGAAGTTCGTATCAGCTGTGTTTTCGCTTCCAATTCTCACTGCAGAAGAACCGGAATAGTACCTGGTTGCTTCGATAACTTCAAAATCATGCGCGTAATCTAAGACGAGAGAATGCTTTATTACGAATTTACATCCTACATAAAGTAAAGCACGTTTCAGCTGACATTCGACGTCTTTTTTCACGGCTTGTAGTATCCTTTGTTCCAATCAGCAGGGTGGAGGGCTGTCAAACTCATGTGGGTGACAGTATTGGCGAATAAACATTGAAAACAATATTTTAAAACCTCCACAAAAAGAACACAACGTTAGCTAAGTAAACTTTACTGCACACCTGCCATGCAGGACCTGGAGCTGGAGAAAAACGGAGAGGACAAGGTCGATGTACATTTTTCCGACCAACCCAATGCGCTTATTGCCTGCAAAGTGCCGGAGAATATATTCATTGATCATCAGTTAAAGGTAGGTGCAAGGTAGTAACGTTACCTGACTGAGTAAATGCAACTGTGTTAATATACAATATTTGTTAAACGGAAAACAAATGACTGTCTACATGTTAACATTTGTTGGAACAGCTTCATGTTTATACTGTGCAAGCACACTGCTTGCTTTACAGCTGTTATTGCCAGGCGGTACACCTCGGTAAATAAGCACATCCGTTTCTTTGTATGATACAATAAAATATTTGGACTCTCTAACTTGTCGACAGTAATGCGCAAGAACTGGACAGCTAAGTTTTTGCATTGCTAGCTACGATATCGCCTCAATTCAATCCGCATGCGCTGTAGTCTGACATGACGCACGTACGTCCTGCTTTGACGTCTTTGTTTTCCCTCAAATAGATGAATGAAGTGAAGCGATGTCCTCACCTCTGTCGATTAATGCTGGGACTTTATCTGCAGATAAACGAATCATGTCTGTTATGAGCGTATTTGTACTTTCGGCTATTTCGGAGAAACCAGCTGTAAATAATTATTTACCATATTTTAGTTTACTGTGTACCTGCACAACCGGTGTTTGTTGCCAACTATTGTATGTAAATATTTTATCATTTAGTACCTTTGTACATTAATGTTTTACGACTGTATCAATAAGTTTATTATTATTATTATTATTATAAATCCATTGGGATATTTAAATTAAGTAGATTCACATGATTGGCAGATTTCTAAGCAGTGTATTGCCATAAATTCTTGTTTTCTATCACCAGAGTTTACACGCCCTCACGTCACACACTGACATTTTTGTTATATCTTCCATGCGGGCGGCAACAAAACTAGGCATAACAGTTTCGAGTCTTTACTCAGTAAATCACAGGAGACCTGGAAAATTTAAGGCATTTCACTGAATGCCACAGGTTGCGAATAGATGTAGCACTATCAGGTAAAGCTACGCCATACATACTGAGTGGGACACTCTTAAACCTCAGGAAAGTTGCAGTGAAAGCAATGTATACAATATTGTAGGCTACATTCAGGGAATAAAATCAATGTGAAATTTTGGAGATACAAACTTTGAAGTGTCAGCCATCCCTGAAGCTTGCAGAGGTACATTCGAATGAAAAAGAATTGCATCTCTTAAAACTGACATTATCAAGATGAATTGGTGGGGTGGCACTTAACCCATCACTCAGAAGGATTCACAGTATGTGTGTGTGTGAGAGAGAGCAAGAATGAATGTGTGTGTGTTTGTGTACACGTTTAAGCCGTTTCATTGTGTGTACATCCTTTCACTTTGTGTGTGTGCAACTCTTTTCTGTGTGGCACCCTGTGGACCCAGTTACCTCTGTAAATATGTCACATTCACATTTGCATGGAGGAAAATTGAGTAATGTGTATCTTTGTGTGCACACATTTCTGTTCCATGCAGTCTTGTCGTCTGTTTGTTTTTCCACCACATCAGTTTAGTCTGGTAGAACAATAGATTTGGCATGAGCTTTGCCAGGTGACTGCTGGGTTAACTCCATCCTGTCAGATGACTGCTGGGTTAACTCCATCCTGTCAGATGACTGCTGGGATCACTCCATCCTGTCAGATGACCGCTGGGTTAACTCCATCCTGTCAGGTGACTGCTGGGTTAACTCCATCGTGTCAGATGACTGCTGGGTTAACACCATCCTGTCAGGTGACTGCTGGGTTAACTCCATCGTGTCAGATGACTGCTGGGTTAACTCCATCCTATCAGATGACTGCTGGGTTAACTCCATCTTGTCAGATGACTGCTGGGTTAACTCAATCCTGGACTTAGGCAGGGCGGGTGATCACAGAGTTACTAAATAACTGCATGATATTCTGGTAGAGTCACAGAATACCAGAGAAGGGCAGGAATTGGAATGAGTGTGACAGCTTGGAATGTAGAGGAGCTCAAAATACTTTTTATTGAATGTTTCTATGCTTGTAAAGAGCTTCCCTAGATGGTTGATGTCTGAAAAAATTGCATGAATACTTGCTGAATTAGAGTTGATCGGGCAGCATCTTGTACAGAAAGTTGTTAAAATGGAAAAGAATCAGTCTCCCAGGCAGGCGAGGGTGTACCACAACCCTGCACAGGTCTAATGGCTAGCAGATGATTACGCCGGGTGATTGCATCACACAGATCCAGATGTTGTAGCTGCTTTAGTAGAATGCTACATTTAGGCCAACAAACCGTTGACTGTTGGCTAGATTTGGTAGAACAATAACAAAAATCGGATCAAAGGCTGATAAAATTATGGCTTTACAGAGTTTTTTTGCCAGATTGTTCAAGACAGCTTGTGTCAGCTGAGAAGTCTTGTGACGGAAAATTCCGCTGTGACCGGTTTCTTTATGGAACGTGCCGTGGCTTTTGGAACTCTTTTGGATCAGTAGAAGCCAGTTAACACAAAAACACTACAAGGTTCTCACCATCCAGAGAAGTAATAGGTGACATACTGATGATGTGGTAAAGGTTTAGTAAAGGTTGCACTAACAAACTTTGCCTAGATTTAGCTAAGTCTTATCAAAGAGCAGATGGACCTAGTTGGCAGCCCTTTTACATTTCCATTACATTTACATTTATTCATTTAGCAGACGCTTTTATCCAAAGCAACGTACAAGGATTAGATACAGACATCAACAAATGTAAAAGTGCATCTATCAATAATGCAGTAAACTAATAATAAAATCTAAGTCATAATAACATAGCCAGGAAGAATGGTACATAGCCAAGAAAAATATATACAATTATAAAATTAGTATTATACAATTAACAAATAAACATAATACATGAATATAAATCTTTATAATGATGTATAATTATATATAATAGTTAAATGTATGGCGGGACAAGGCTCTGGAGGTAGTTAGGGGCCGTCCGGTAAACTGCAGAATAGGCCAGGGTCAGGATTTTGAATTTAATTCTGGCAGCTACTGGCAGCCAGTGGAGATGTTTGAAGAGAGGAGTGACATGGGAATCCTTGGGGAGGTTGAAAACCAGGTGAGCAGCTGCATTCTGGATTAACTGAAGAGGCTGTATGCTGCAAGCTGGTAGGGCAGAGAGGAGGGAGTTACAATAGTCCAAGCGAGAGAGCACCATGGCCTGGACGAGTAGCTGGGTGTAGTACATAGTCAAAAATGGTCGGGTCCTCTTGATGTTTCTTCAGAAGAAAGCGACAGGACTGTGCTGTACAGGAGATGTAATCCTTGAAGTCCAGTTTGTCATCAAGGATAACACCCAGGTTTTTTGCCGAGCGGTAGGCAGTAACTTCAGACCGATTGACAGTGATGAAGAGCTTTCGTAGTGGGGAGGACTTGGCCAGGATAAAGAGCAGCTCCGTCTTGTCGATTTAAGCACATTTCTGTTGGTTTTTCACATCATGTTTTAAGTTGGCATGGAATTCTACATTGTGTAAAGTGGCAGAGTATGTGGTACACCATCAAATATTCCTTGGAATGACTGGGCCCTTTTTGACGTAAAGCTGATTTGGTAACCTAACCAAGAGACCCCCGACCTTTATTCTCTTATTTCAGGTCTGCTGGCCCTGTTTCTCTGTGATTACAGTTCAGGAATCCAATTTGCTATATGCTCAGACTCCAATACCTGCAAGGAAACAGAAGTTGTTTAGTAGTATTCACTCTATTTGAAAGAAGGTTCTAAGGGTGTGGGAACCTTCACATGGATGCTTTCAGTAAACATCAGAAGTGAGACTGATTTCACCACGTTCTGCAAGCATCACATGACCTCTATTTTCCCCATAAGGGCTGGGCTGCCTGTTTTCATCCTTGCTTGGGAAAGTGTGCTGGCTCGCCTGGTTGTGATTTGACCTGAGACAGTAGAGTTTGGGAGAACATCAATAGTTTGAATTAGAATCCATTGCATTTCATCATGCCTCAAGGTCTACGTGGCACATTCTGACATATTTTGGCTATGTATCACATCCTGTCATTGAAAACTTGAGTTGCACAATGATCAGAGTTTGACACACACTTATTACAGTGAAAGTATGACTGTATTTCTCCATTTGCAGACTTCCTTCTAAAACAATTATCTGTGTGTTGTGATGCATGTTGTTGCATCTTTTGCGGATATGATGTTGCTTTGCTGTTTGTGAAGTTACTGAGAAAATGAGGGAGTGTTACCTTTCCAGCTCATTCCCGTCATGTCTGTGTGACCATTCAGCCTCTGCTTGAGGAGTATTGCTTTGAGTAATATCAGGAGTGGAGTGGGACTTTAATGTGCGAGAGATACTTTTAAGCCCTCAGACATACTGGCCCTCATTCATCAATATTTCCTTCAAACAAGCACACATTCAAAACTAGAAAGGACCTTGTGGCAAGCCTTACATGGGATACATGACACGTTCACTCCTCATCTATATGAGTATAAATACCATTATAAGGCCATAGATAAATCTGATAGCAGCAATTAGTTGTCATTTGTATAACATAATCTGTAGATGGTATGTTCCGTTTAGAGGCTGACATGTACAATACTGCACCGTGAATATTTGTGTTGAAATTCGATCTCCGTGAGATTTGATCTGTGTCTTAGAGCATATTAAACTTGGTGAATGCCAAGCTTTGCGGGACAATGCACATATGTTCAGTTTATGACGCAGTGGCTGGGCCATTGACCCTGAACCAGCTGACCCTGAGGGAACACTATTGCTTGGGCGGTAGGCCTCATATTTTATAACCATTGTTAAAATGTCGTTCACTTTAACACAATAATTTAATTACCCTGTGGAAACTACTATCAGTGTTAACTCATTCTTGCTGACTCATGTTAGGGCTTTGGCCCCACCATGTCCCCAATGGCCAAACAGAGACGACTATCATAATATCAGGCCCTCAGTGTTCTTGCACACAAATGCATAGTTAAATGGCTGACCCATGGCTTGGGACCTGAGTACTCTCAGAGATACATTTGGCAAAGGTCACTGCAGTGATCTGACCAAGCAAAAATGTGTCTATACTTAAATCACAGTAGTTTACTGATGGGTAAGGTCCATGAGCCCAGAGAACCATTATTTTAGTGATGTTTATGGCACAGTGATTTTATTTCATCTAAGAACACATACACACACACACACACACACACACACACACATAATTGGATTGCCTGTATTATCTTGTTCCAGGGCTGTCAGCCCTTTGTTCAAACAACTCTGTGCAGACATTTTTGGCAGAATGTTGTTAAACCAATTTTCTATAGCCGTACTGCTGCAACTTCCCGGAGGCACAGTGGTTTACTTCTTTGATTTAATGTCTTCCAAGTGGTTATGTTTGACGTTGTAAAATGACGGCCTCCCAGCCCTGTTAGAAAGCCTGCATCATACCACAGCTATTCTTTACACGACACTTGTATTTTCCACCCTGAATATTTTCCATCTTGATTTGGTTTCACATTTCCATTTTTCCACTCTCCAAGGAGCAAGTGCGCAAGCTTGCCATTAAATGTGTGAGTGGAGGGGAGACATGGCTGAGGCAGATCATGGCCAGTTGAGTTCACAGGTTTCTGTGGAGCAGATGTAAGTGGCACCGAGTTCAGAGACAACAGCAAGCACATGAACATCTGCTACAGAGTTGACATCACCTGCCTAGAGCTTCAGTATGAGTGTGATTGATATCCTTGGCTCAAGCCCTTGGTCTTTAGCTGAGCTTGCTATTCCTATCTCTTGTTGTGGGGAGTGGCCAGCTGTTGCAGACTATTCCTACTGTTCTAACACCATTCAGTTGATAGAATCTGACATAAGCATTGCCTTCTTTTCAATCTCATCCCCTCACTCAGAACACAGTGACCAAAAAAATGTAGCCTAGTAGGTCTTTGGTGCATTCTCGTGACTCATTCTGAATGTTGACAGCAGGGCCAGGGTCACCCCACCCACCTGTTCCACAGTTTGGAAGCAATGATAGTGAGCAGGGAGCAAAGTAAAAGACGCGTGCCTCAGATTTTCCCTGCCGAGGCCCAGTAGAAACAATCCAGTGAGCTAATGTGGTGCAGCAGCTCCCTCCAGGTTTGCATGTGTTCCGGCCTATTTGCATGTGCTGCAGGCCAGGGGAGGTCAGTGGTGAGATCACAGCTTCCATGTAGCTCCTAACTTTTGCTCGGACACCACATGAAAGGTCAGATATTTTCTACTCTGCCCCAGAAGCCCAATGTTCACATGTCCTCTCTAAAGACGCTCTAGGCAAACAGACACTCGCACAGGGAGGCCCAGGCCCTCTTTGTATCGGGTCAGTGCTTTCATAGCGGGTGGAAAATGCAGACACGATTATCAGTGTTTCTGAAATATCTTCAGCATGATGTCTGGTCTCAGGCATATGGAAACTGCTTCATGCATGTCTGTAACCGGCAGGAGCACGTGCAGTCTACATGGAGTATTGCACCTCTGCCGTCAGGCTTTTTATAGTGAAAACACCATGCGGCTTGAATTGGAAAATCATGAACAGATTAGCTGGTGGAGTGAAGAAACTTTTTCCGACATAAACGGGCAAGCTGTGGTTAACGTTTGGCTGTAATAAACAGAGATAACCGGCTCTTTTGACCTTTGTGTTCTTATACATTAGCTTACTCCTCTGTGTCCTGGCTGTGACCGTTCCCTGGAAAGGCTGAGTTAGGGACTGGCAAGCACACACCACTGGCAGGTCAGTGGTGAGGATAATTGGGCAGGGGATAGTCACTGTCCGTAGAGGAGATGGACAAACTAATGAAAAATCATTTTTATATCAGTACATTGAAAATCGCACCTTCTCAGAACGATATTCTAGTGCAGCACACGTGTCTAATTCTCTATCTAAAGACCTTGGAATAGCTTTTCTATTGCTTTCCACCTTCAGCTATGCAAGCAGGTAACCCAAGAGCCTTTATGCAGAGATTAAAATACAAGGTGTGCATGAAAAATGTTTCAGGGCAGGGCAAGGTCCCAGACAGACATGCAGTAGCTTTTTGCTTTAACCTCATTCCTATCACTGAGACTGATATTAATTACAGCGTTATTGCCCTAGATGGGAGCGCCAGTCTAGGCACTCACAGGGCATGTGAAAATTATAGCAGCTGCATTGAAAAGTAGCCCACTGGAAGCACACTATATTTCCCACTTTATATCGGTTTTATTTTGCTCTGTGATGCTATATATGAATCTTAGGCTCAGGTAGTTGCAAGGTAACATTGCAGATTTACCTTTTTATGTCAGATTTACATTTTGATTGTAAAACTAATTTTGATTGTGAAACTTATCCAAAGAATACATGTTTACAAAAATCACCATTGGATTAAGATAGCTATGGCTCACCATGGGAAGTATAATTTGGTCTCAGAGTCACAGAGCAAAAGCGAGATGCAGAGAGATGTTTGCATAGAGACTGGGATGGATAGAGAAGTAGTGAGACACAGGGTGCAAAGGGCAGGCAGGGAAAAGGGAGATGAATGGAATTAGCACTCATGGAAAGTATGCTGGCAGGCTGCTTGATAACACAGCTGTCTCTGCACCGCTCAGCTGATTAAGAGTTTCCATCTCCAATAGCACATTTACAGAGAGACAGGCAGGGTGTGCTGGAGAGGAGGAGATTAACTGCCAGGGTGCAGGGCTATGGAGAGGGTGATGGCATGGTTTTCCATTCCCTTTCTCTCTCGCTCTTTCTCTGTCTCTATCACTCGCTCTGTCTCTCTGTCATGCTCTCCCTCTCTTTCTCCACTGCTCCCCTCTCTCCCACTCTCTCCCCCCTCTCTGCCTGTGTCTGCATGTACAGACGCATGATATGCGGAATTGTCAGCAAAGGAGGGAAGGTTTTTACTGCACATCCAAGCCGCACCCTTAAATGGGTGGAGCCCTGACGCCTCAGAGTGAGGTGGGAGGGCCCACTGTTTGCTGGCGCATATAATAGAGAGAAAGCTGAGTCTGTGCAAAACTGAGAATCTCAGTGAGCAGCGAAGCAGGAAGCTGGAACCTTGTTGGAGGGTGTTCACACAAAGGCATATACAGAGCACATCCCGGCACCTGCTGGAGGCTGACTGAAGACGCAAAGAGAAGAGGGAAAAACTTCTGTATTTCTCTAATAGATGAATCAGGCACGCATACACACAGGAGTGCACACACGTGGATCCAGGAGAAAGAGACATCTGATACATGAGAGACTGAAGGCAGCGCCTGTTTTGTTTCTGCTGAGTTTTCTCTCTCTTCTGTGGGAGTTTGACTTGAGAGAACTTAATTGACTTGATGGGAGGTGAAACACACCACCTTATCACTGACGGTGTTGCTCATTTGGGATCAGTTACTCATTGTCTGAGACCTGTTTCTTGCATCCCTGTCATATGTGTTCTGTAGACTCTCAGTCATATCCCTGAGAGAGAGAGAGAGAGAGAGAGAACAAGACAGAGACAGTGGAGGGAAAGGAGGTACTCATATAAAGAGAAGGGAAGACCCAGAAGGATTGTGTCCAAGTACACTCCATACTCTTCACAAAGCAAAACCTGTGACTGCTGGCCCCACGTGCACTCAGGTCAACAGGCATCAGTGCTCCCATCATGCATCTGAAGACCATGAAGTGTAACCATTTCTGTCTAATCGCCTCTTTGGCAGATCTAGATGTGTTCAGCAAACCGGAGGCCCAGGTAAGACGCCAGCCCCCATTACAGCCCAGTCTCTCTCTGACTCACCTCAGTGGAAGAAAATAGAATGGGTGGGGAATAATATATGGCAAATTGTTCCATGTTGCTGTTGGTGTGTATATAGCTTCCCAGTAAATCCAACTGGTTATATTAAATAACTTACTATGTCCAAATACATGGACATATATTTCAGAATCAAAATGAAATGATATGTTGTCCTGGAGAGCCTTGTTGGCTTATTAAAGAGAAGCAGTCTCCTGCAGTTGGTCTCAGACACTGTAGGTGAGAGCATAAAGATTGAATGCTGCCAATTGAAGTGCTGGACAAGTCAGTCACAACAGTAATATCACTGTGAGGTGATTTTTCCAATGGCTTGAAGTACAGAATGACAGTGAATAACAGAACTAGGGACAGACTTGGAATGTGATAGCAGTATTTGACCCTGGACCTTGACTTGCACTCTACCTTTTATAGTGTTACACCTGTGATTAATCTGGCTGAGGGGTTGGTAGACAGAGATAATGCATTACAGTATCTCGTTCCATCTGACCTCCCAAATTCTTTTCTAGGGTGTTGGAAATGTACAGAAATGCTTACACATACCTTGTGATAGTACAGGTCATAGGTCAGTTATTAAATCCTGCCATCATTTTACAAGTTAACCCTCACAAGATGAGCATGGTGGTTTGGAGTGCTTTTCTTAGCACTAGTGGTCTATTAGAGACCACTGGACTTATGTCCATGGACCTGTTTGCAAACCTGTGGTAAACACTGAATTCATGTGTTCTGGAAGAAAAGGAAATAGATGAAAGTTCAAAATGTTGTGCATGAATAATACATTTCATGACTACAAAATAATTATAGTCCCTGCAAAGGGTGTCATGACCAAGGCTTTGCCTCTTTCATAAGGCCAGTAAGAGCCCCACAGATTCACAGTGATCCCCTGAAGGTTCTGTGCTTTCTTTGTGGAAATGAAGGGGCAGCAAAGGACTAGACAAGAATTAAGTAGTATGCTTTCAAGCAATGTAGGGTAGACCTTTGGCTAGTTGAGCCCACCACATTTTTTTCTTGCTAGGTTTTTGGGGGTCATCTGAGAGGTAGTCTGTCTGCCCTGTCTGCCCCTCTGTCCTGAGATGCATTTGATTCATTTGCATGTGATAACCTTTTCTAATCTAACCTGTGATTCCGGTCACACCACTATTGCAGTCACTCAGGAAATGGTTACATGACTACTGTAGTTACTTAGGAAATGGTCACACCACTGCTGCAGTTACTTAGGAAATGGTCACACCACTACTGCAGTCACTCAGGAAGTGGTTACATGACTACTGTAGTTACTTAGGAAATGGTCACACCACTGCTGCAGTTACTTAGGAAGTGGTCACACCATTACCATTACCATTCAGAAAGCCAGCTTTAGAGGGACAGGAATGGTAGGGAAACTGTGCTGTTCTTCTGCCATATTTGTAGTAAGCTGACATAACCATAGCTGACTCTGATCATGAAATGAAAAATTGTCTGTTATGAAACTTTTTTTTTATTATAGCATTTTTTTTTCACTTTTTGATCTTGCTTTCCATTTTTTCGTCAGGAAGCTTGTACTTCAAAATCAAGTGTTGGATGGCATGGTCTTAGGACATAATACCATCAGCAAGAATGCCAGATGATACAGCATAATTTCTAAATATAATAATTTCTTACAGAGGTATTATTGACTTTAAGGGAAGTCAAAAGGACAGACATTGCTTACATTTGTGCTTATAATCCACTTTAAAGTTGGATGTCTCATTAAATACTCTGAACAAGAATTTAATTTACATTGATGTTATGTTACTGTTACATTTACAGTTCATTAAACACCACGCCACAACCCAGTTCAGATAAACCAGATTTTATTGAGAAGTAACCATACATGTGTGTCTGTCCCTAGGCCAGCTTTGAGGCCCTGTTTCAGTCCTTTGATGGCGATGCCACTTTCCAGTATTTCAAGAGTTTCCGACGTGTGCGCGTCAACTTCACCAATGCACTGGCTGCAGCTGAGGCCAGGGTGAGGCTGCACAAGAGCGAATTCAATGGGAAAGAGATGCGAGTGCATTTTGCCCAGGTATGACATTCCAGGGACATTCCATCAGTCTGTGGACAGCATGATGCTTCCAACCATAGATATTTCATACATTATATGATACTCACCAAGGACAGGCTAATTCAGGCTAAGCTATTGCACAATAGATAGTAACTCATCTGGTTAATCAACCTGATTTCTGCCTTGAGATCTTGCTATTACAAGTAACATGAGCATGCTAAGAACAAACATATCAGAATATTCACAAATGAGCAACCACATATCTTTAAGATAAGTCGGGTAATTTACACTTTTGTAAGTTTAAATTAATGGCCGTGTCTATTCTAATAAACATTTTCAGAAAATCTCCACAAACTGGTTGCTATGTTGCAATTTGGCGTGTGGCAAATTGACTGTGATGTGCATAATTGATCTGTAGAATGAACTGAAGTAATTTGTTTTCTTCTCTCCTTTTCTCTGCAGACTGTACACATTGGGAGCTCCCACCTGGAGCCTCCTAAGCCAGAGAAGCAGTTCCTGATCTCCCCCCCTGCCTCCCCTCCAGTGGGCTGGGAGCAGGCCCAAGATGCCACTCCTGTCATCAACTATGACCTGCTGTGTGCCATCTCCAAACTAGGGCCAGGTACAGAACAGACAAACTGTCATACAATTCACACATGAGCTAAAGCTTCCTGTTAATAGAGACCAGTGTGTTTTTTAGCCTAAGAGAACAAACCCTTTGTTTCCCAAAAACCTCTTTGAGCAAAGACCATCTCAGAACCAATGAAATGATTCTAATTCTAAGAGGCTTTTGTGAAATGGGGCCAGGTTAGTCTCCCATAGTTCATCTAGTCTCATTTTTAGCTTTTCCCTTGGTCTTTCCCAGGTGAGAAGTATGAGCTCCACACTGGGACCTCCACCACCCCAAGTGTGGTTGTGCATGTGTGTGAGAACGACCAGGACAGCTCCAACAGTGAGGACGAAGGGAAGAACCCTCGTCCCAAAATCATCCAGACACGCCGCCCTGACTACAACCCTGCAGTCCTACAGTGAGCGGGCTGCCACAGCTCCATCTGCATCCTTTTGTTTTATTTTTTTTTGCTTTACCACCTCCCTGTCACCAGAGGGAGCACTTACAGCAGAGCTCAGGTGGAAAAGAGAAGCTTGCCTAACCTGAAGGGCTTCAGCTTCACAAGGCTGGCAGTTTTCCTTGCCAGAAGACAAACAGAGCAGGGAGAGATGACAGCTGTTTATTTATAAACTATCTAAACTATTGCTGTCTACTTGATTCCTGTTTTGTGTCATGACTGAGAGCTCTGCCAAGATAAGGGGGCATGATGAAATGTTGATGGTGTGCAGGAAGGGAGTTAAGCTGATTTGCAAGTGTGCATGATGGTATGTTTGCATCTGTACCCCTTTGTCCAGTGTGTGGACAGACCCTTTTGAATTTGGGTTTCAGGAGTGTTTTAGTTAGTTTTAGTAGTGGTTATAGTGAAAATGAGTCTGTCAGTTGTTGATTATGTTAAATTTAGAGAGTATGGCAAATAATGACGGATGATATAGTCCATTCACAGTCGATACTTCACACAGTTTTTTGTCATAATCCCTGTCTCTATGCAACAGACCTACCTCTCCGCTCTACCTTTCTTTGGGTGGTCATTTTGAATTGCAGGGCTCATCCCGCATACTCAAGATTCTGAGCTCCACAAGTCTCATGCAGAACTATTTGGTTCCATGTGTGCTTTCAGTAGGGGCATTTCCAGTTCGGAACCAGAACCAGAGGGAACCATATAGCTGCTTCAGCTCCATAAGGTAGCTGGTGCTTGGTAGGAACCCAGGTTGTGGATGGTGTTGTCAGTTTTGCCACCAGGCTCAGCCAGTCATGTGAGAAGGAGAGGTATCAATACAGTATCAATAATCAGAATGGTTCATGGACATATTTGCTCTGAGGTGTTTTAATATTTGCTCTGATTAGTACTAAACTTTTTTTTTTATTTGTCTTCTGATTAATGTAATTATTTTAAACATGTACTTAATGTTTGCTGCATTCTTAAAACAGCTGTTTGCTCATAAATTCACGAGAGCTTGCAATGGAGGTCTGCCCCCCATTGCCAGTGTGTCCACTGTCTCCTCTTGCCTTGGTATGAGTAAGGGCCTGTGTGGATGCAAGCCCACTAGAGCAGAGAGAATATGCTTTAATGGTAAGGGCTAGACAGAGGGTGTTCTGTACTAAGGTTTGGTCATTATGAACTTTCTAATGCAATTCACTGTTCAGCAAATTGATTTGACTTTGAGAACATGTTTTGATCCCTAGCTTACTAGATATCTGGCCAACTTTTCACTTTCCAACTTTATGTACTTGAAGATCGCCTCGTTATCCTTGTTGGATATCTCTCAGTCCTCCCTGAGCCTATCAGAATCTGTCAGGTATCTCTTTAAAGATTATGTTCACTGCAGAGGTGGAAAAGCCCAGCTTCAGAAAGTAGAAGTACTACCATATATTAATTTCACCCATGCATAAAATTAGCTCCCCTGCATGGCTGAAGAGTTGTGCTAATTAGAATCAGCGGGTTTAGTGCAGGGATGGAAGACACACATGGTAGCACTTCTACTTTCTGAAGCCAGGCTTTTTCACCTCATGTTCCTAATGGACACTGTTGTGGGTACAGTTCCCCAAGAGCTCTCCATGTAGCTTTGGCTCCTTGTGTGTTTTTTAATGGAAATAGTTTCATAGACAGCCATATATTATCATTTGAGATCATGTAGACCATCAGGTCTGATGGAGCACTGAAGCCAAAAACATGGTGGACAGATGAGGAAATGAACTGTGGCTGGAGCACAATGGTTCACCCATCCTAAAGCAGATACTGCTACAAACAACTGAAGCCTAGCAAACATGAGGGAAAGGCCAGGCAGCTTGATAAAAACAGGTGGTGACTTTGTGAGCCCTGGAATAATGTTAAGCTCTTTGTAACCTTATATGGTAGCATCATTGAACAGCAGGATGAACTATGGCTCTGAAGTCATTGCAAGTTCTTTGGTGGTGAGACATTAAGATTCCTGAATAAAAAAAAAAATATGGTGACTCTCTCAATTATGAAGTCACCTGATTGTAATGTACATCAGCTTCTTGTGTACCCTACGTGCATGTATCAGGTTTTCATGTTATTTCTTGAACTGACTTACATAATGGGAAGTAGGTCTGAGACTAGTTTCAGATTTTGGGGGTTCATTCACCCCCTCCTCTTTTTTCAACAAGGATAACTGACATTACAAGCAGTTTGTGACCGAAGACAGTTTGTGACAGGTGCAGTATGATAACGCAGCCTGTAGGTAATTTTTGTTGTTGAAGTCCATTGACGAACAAGCTAGCTATCATGCTAACTAATGTTATCTAGCTCAGTAACGGTCGGCCAGTATTTGGTATTACCATGGAACTATTAAAGCTGGCTAACACTTTCATTTTTTTAACCACTTAGCTATGCTTCAGAATCTCTGCACTTTCTTGGGTACTTTTTCAAGTAATTATGTACAACAATGTTGAAACAGTGTCTGCTACTTAAAAGCACACAGTTTTCATTTCATACTGATTACTGTTTAATATTTTGTACTCTATCTTTATGATTATTGGTGAATTTATTCATGTCATTTTTCATTTAAAACTGCTTTCATGTATATAAGATAACTTAAGTAAGCTAGTTTGGTAAATGAACATTAGTATATACCTAGCAGTTCATGGACAAAACAGTATGTTGCTGACCCATTGTTTGCATGCTCTCATTTCTATGTTGTTTTAACCACTTTCTTATAAAAGCTGTGTCTGCTACCAGCTAGGACGTTTCTAAAAAGTTGACATATATGACCTGAATTTAATTGAATCTCAAATATTTAAAAATGACCTCAGAAATGTCTCCCTAGTTGCACAGCAATTTTATTTTTTTTCCGTCCCTTCTGATCTTTTCATAGGGTCTTACTGACTTACTGAAAGTCAGGGCATGTCTATCCTCCATGTCTGTCAGGGTGGGTTGATGATTTCTCTCCGATGAATTCATTACACAAAAGCAGGCTATGTGGGAAACCTGTCCCATAGGCATGGCTGCTATTATACTGCATTTATTTTTATAGGCTATAATTTAAACCGTTAGTGTTAATGTGCTACATACAATTCTACTTAATGCATAATGAAATACATTGCTTAATTTTGATTCTGTTTGCTTGTGTGAAGTCTGGTGTGTGACCTACTTGGCTGGCTCAGATGTCCACTATCAGGTTGTGTTTATTGAAAAAAGTACAAAGGAATGGATTTAGTTTGTATGATAATAGAAATGATGTTCAGTCATCATTTGAATGCTACTTCCCTGTACCAGCCCCGTATAAGACAAGACTGTTTTTTAAGCATAGAGACAATCAAGTCATTGTTTTCACGTCGTATCCTGAGACTCTGGCCTGAGATGACCTCTGTGCACCACTGTGTTTTATGCGTATGCCGTATTCAATAAACAACTTGCAGCACATGTGTATTTGTTGTTGTATTTCATGCTGAATGCTGCTTATAGTGTCTGTTCATGTCTGTGTTTTTAAATTTTCTATCATTAAAATAAAACGTATCTGAGAGACTTTAGACTATTCTTACTTTTATGCACAACTACTGCACTCAACTATGCTACTGTTCCCCCATGCTATCTTGTAATAAAAACAAAGTAAAGAGACATCAAGACAAAATAAAAGACAAAATACATATCTAAACATCAGATTGACCTGGTGACTGGGCAGGCTTTGAAATGTTTTTGACTCCATCCTTGATTCCGACACCCACACAAAAAAGTCTGTGTATGGTAAATATAACAATATAAAATATGTTAGGACCATAGGGTTCACTTAATGACCTGACAATGCTTTGTAGTCCTTAATTGTAAATCTGTTATACTGTGTAATAATTGGGCCCAATGACTCCCATGAGATGGCTGACCCATCTTCAAATGAATATTTTCAGAGGTACTTTTAATTAATTGCTTGTGCTTCAGAAAAAAAGGTCAAAAGCAGTCAACAGCACAGATAATTACTCATAGATTGTTTCAAAATAACACATTATGACATCTAAATCTTCATAGCACTGGAATAACAGTAAAATGATTAATGGTTTTAATGAATTTTCAAGCTGTAAAAAATTTACAAAGCATTACATTTTTACCTGCTGGCTACAGCTGAATTTGAACATATCTGGTACTCCTGCCTACTGTACCTGGTGTTACAGCATGCATTTCTATGTGAGTCACAATACAGGTGTATAGTATCAGGGTGGAATTGTTTTATGATCGTGCTGTGATGTTTATGAGGGTGACCCTATGAACCAGGATCTCCCCAAACCGCACATTTTGTGTGCTTCATATGTTATAGTAAAACAAATATTGAATTGCAACAATTTCTTGCTATGATTGAATGCATTCATTTGCAAGTATGTCTTGTTTTGCGATACTGTCCTCTTGTGGTGACTGTAACAGAATATTTTCTGAGTAATGGCACAATCTCTGTAATAGATAATCAGAAGGTTCAGAAGCAGGTGGCCTAAAAACACAATGTTCAAATAACAATTGAATGATCTGCATCATCAAACAAAGCTCATAAAATTGACAATGTAGTGCCATGGATATTCTTACATGTTTCATGGTACCAAGCTCATTCACTCTATAGTTCTTTGCCCTATGTATGGAAACATTTCATTTCTGTATCACTCACAGCATGATTTTAGTTTGCCTGTAAGTTAGCTGTTTCCCTCTCTTGGTCCCATCCCTGTTGTCTTGTTTGATTGATCCTATGGACTGCCATTTGTGAGTATTGCATGAAGTAATCAAACACAAATCCAGAGTTTTAACCTGCGAACATTTGGTACTTTCACAGCAAATAAGTTTCACACACTTTTTAAAAAAGTGGAACAGGTAAAGTTTTTCCAAATGAAACACATACGTTTTTCTCATCTTTTCTAGCATCTTCATACATCAGAAGGAAATAGGATGGTGTTTGAAAATTAAAGGGAGGGCTTTTAGATGTAATGTATGCTGTACTGTTACTGTGTATCCAACTTCATTCAACCACCACGGCCTTCCCCTACGGAGGGTATCAGTCTGAAAAACAGGAGAAACAGGCGGTTGAGAAGCAGAGGACCAGGGAAAGGAAGTGTCCAAACGTGTGTGAGCCAGTCATTCGGCTAAAATGTGACCTAGCAAAGACTGCATGGGAACCAGGCCAGAACTGATCAATCCATGTATCCAGTACTGCCCTACTTTCCAGCACATTCATCCATATCAATCTTCTGCCAACAATAGGCTTTTAACTGACAGTCACAATTATAGCCAAAGCAAACAGCCACTAATCAGCAATCATACAATCTTACAGTCTTTAATCACTGTTAATACACCATTCAGATTACCAACACAGTTACATTTGGAGCTACATTCCCAGCTGGAGGTCCCATGATCAAATTTTAAAGGGATACAACCTGGGAGACTTTGCGGTCTTGTGCGCCAGTGCGGTCTATTCAAAGCTAATGGCCATAGCTGACAAAGGTCATCCAAAGCCTGAGTATTGTTTGAAAAGCCTGACTCTCCACTCATCCATATCATTACCAGCTGTGGTCCTACCTTCAAATGGGAGGGGGGAGGGGGCGGGTCTTCTCACCCTATCCCGTGCCTACATGACATTTCTCACGCACATTCAGGCTGTCAAGCCCCTAGAGGCGGGGTTCATCAGGACCTTTTCTTGCACTCATGTAAGTTTGGAGAAAAACAGCTCCAGGGTCTCAGACATATACAGACTGTTTTGGCTGAACTAATTTAACCACTGTTTCCAGCTCATATTCTAGAGGTGGAAGAAATCTGGGAAATTGGGCCAATAAACAGCACTCACGCATGGTAGCAGCCCACCTGAGGAAAGAAAAAAAAAACAAGATTAAAAGGTGCAATATTCAGTTGTGACAACCAAACCAATGTAATAGAAACTCATATATGCATTTATTTTCTGTCTAAACTGTATGAATATTGATTATATACACCTCTGCGTATGAAGCGTTACAAATATATTTAAAGTTTAATCAAATTTGATTTAAAATTTGGTGGGTTTTAAAGTGGATTATATATTTGTATTTCCCATATATCATCTAAATCCAAAATTGTAATATTTGTATAATATTCCCCTAGATGGCGACAAAGACCCACATCTGATTCACTATTGCCTCGTTGCCTGAGGCATTGATGGATGATTTTATTTCTTTTCCTAAAAGTATTTTTGAATTATGATTAATTTATGAAATATTATGCTTAAAACCATAAAACAGCTTTTCTGTAGTTTCAATCTGGACTTTTAATATCTTAAAGCCTGGGTAAGCCAAATAATGAAAAAAAAAAGATTTTACTTTAGGGTGTAATCCACACTGCAAGAAGTGTCAATTTCGTGTCAGTCAAGTCAATTTAACATACAGTGTCATAAGCCATGACACCTTCGTATACCCATGAAACAATGCTGTTGCGGTTTTGCAAGTTTTGTTTGTGATATTTGTGTTTGGGTGCAGAAAATGACTGTGGCTGAAGTCAAATGTTTATTGATGTGATTCTGATATTCACCCACTTTTTGCTTCAGTGGGTATTTAAATTGATTCAAAGAGGGTGTCTGCATCATGTTGCACCAGTTCCACAGACACTGGGTTTTGATTTTCTTGTATGACAAAGCTGCTGCCTCTATTTTATTTTGCTGGGGAGTCAAAGTGTGATATACTCTGGAAATTGCCAGTAGGATAATATGGACTACATTTTATGCATACTTTTACTTATGTATGTATAAATTGTATGTATTCTCTGATTCTGGAAATCTGTGGAGTATTAAATTATTTACAGTATGTAAATAGTATATAACTGGTAGAAATGTGCAGAGTATTATATGTGATTATTAAAAGGCTATTTTGAGATTCTGAAGAGAACTGAAAAGCATGGTTTGTAAGTGTGGCAGATAGCCCTGATGGACTTGGAGAGAATACTAAGTGCATTTTATGGTCAAACTTTTGAGAATGTAAGGAATATCTAAGGGTATATGTGTGCTGTAGAAATCTCTGGGGAGAGTAAGTTAGCATAGAGAAGGAGTGGTCATTGTTGTAATGGGAGTAAGGAGACTTTGTGTTTATAGGAGGCTTTGGACTGGGCCTGTGCTGGAGAGAGAGAAAGAGAGAGAGAGACCCATGAGGAGAGAAACAGCCTGTCGACACGTACGCAGGTCCCAGCAGGACACGCTGCGGCCTCATCTGGGTCAGTGCGCTAACTGACCGCTACGTTTCCACGCAGCTCCGCCTCCCTCCTTCCTGGAAACATGGCGACCCTCATTAACCTTTAATCTGCCTGTCCGTCCAGTCCCTGGACCATTAGATCTATGCTAGAGTCCTATGGAAGTATCACCCATTGGGATGGAAATCCAGAAAACAGCACGTGAGGTACACACATAATTCAATTTATTAGCATTGAGTCAGAATGATATTATTGCACTTATGGGTTGAATTGACAGTGGGTGATGTTAACAAAATGCTTCTGATCGCTGGATAATTGATGATAAGAAGATATGAATGGGTATGAGATGAAAAGGAGGAGGAGGAAGAGGAAAAAGAGGTCATTGGTCCAACTGAACAAACAGCAGTGAAGAGATGAGGAGGCGTTCTGGAATGTCCACCTCTGGATTCCGAGACTGTCAGGACCCTGTGCTCTGAGGGCCGCACTGCCAGGTGGAGAGAGCAGGGCCTGCTAGGAATAACAACAGTGGATTCTGGGAAAACAGCAGGGCCCTGTGGGAAAACATCATCTGCCTGCTTCATAGTGTAGTGTTGACGACCACAGCATGTTTGTTTGTTCATGAGACAGGGGATCGGGTTGGGAATTCTTCCCATGTCCCCCTCTCTAGTGCAGCCTTGTGAGATACTGACTCCAAATGTAGTTTAACAGAGCTGTTATATCATTCAAGTAATGGTGTTCATTACACTCTCTTCCCTCTCTCTTGATCTTTCTCATACTCTCTCTCTCTCTCTCTCTCTATCTATGTCTGTCTGTCTGTCTCTCTCTCTCTCTCTTACACATACACACACAGCTTGTTGAAAGCAATGAAAAGACTTCTATTTTTGAAAGTGCATAAAAGGTCTTTAAAGGCTGTTTCCTTTCCCACGCTGTGAGAAAGATCAGGTCCTTCTTGGACCTGGGCTCCTTTAAAAACTACAGCTGTATTTGTCACACACTCCAAGATGCCTCCGTTAGCCACATCAGCAACCCTCTCACAGTCTATTGAGTTGTTACTAGGCAGTTTGATGACATGTCAAAAAGACTGCTTTGCCTCAATATCCAAAGAGTGGGCCCCAGGCCTGGGTGGATGAAGTGTTGCAAAACAGGTGGCCATTGTTCAACAGCATAAGTTGTTATTACACC
This sequence comes from Albula goreensis, assembly GCA_022829145.1. Taxonomy (NCBI): domain Eukaryota; kingdom Metazoa; phylum Chordata; class Actinopteri; order Albuliformes; family Albulidae; genus Albula; species Albula goreensis. The sequence goes on from CM040745.1 coordinate 29,958,510, forward strand.
ACACCGTATTGCTCTTAAATAAAAGTAATGCTGTCCTTCAGCCTTAAGGAGAAGATTTAGCTCTCAGTAATTATAAGGACTAACAGTGAGTCTTATGCATGGAGTATTCTACTATTCTGTTACTTCCTCTTTAGCTGTCTCTTCAGAGATGCTTCTAGATTCTGCATAAGCCCTGAGGGACCAAACAACCTGTTCTGCAACTGTCATCAATCATTCAGGCAAATCTGTAGCCTTTATTCATTCACAGCTAGGTTATCTCATGTCTTATATTTCTATCTCACTGAAATGAAAACGAATAGGATAACAAGATGGAAGCATCGAAGTGTGGAATATGATGATGTGAACAATATCCACTGTGGACCCCACACTTCTAAGCTGTTTATGTGGTACATCAAACAAATAAGATAAAAGATTTAGGGAACTTCAATAGGATATAAATGACAACTCAAATTAGCTGTAAAATTTAAATTAAATCAGAAAGATAAATGAAAAAGTTTTAGATGGCAACAATTTCTCAGTGGAAATTATTTTGACAAGCATTTAATCGTCTTTAACTTAGACAGCTTTGTGGACAGCTCTCATCCTTCTATAAGGCAATACTTTTCAAGTAAGTTCACAGAACAAACAGTGCTGTAAAGGTCTTTTCTAAACGCAACCTTCAGACATGTACTATGGTCATCTCAAAGAATACACTACGTAATTCCCATTTAGGCAGGGAATCCCATCAAAACATTCTGGATCAGATATGAAATCTTCTCATAAGGTTTGAGGTAAATGGTGGGAAAGGCCTAAGGGGTCGGGAGGCCAGTGTCAATGGCCCTGTCAGAACATGTTACAGATCACTTCCTGCTCTGTGCACACTATGATCAGGGAATAGAAGGACACAAACAAGATAAAGTACTGACCTAAAATACTGCTGATGGATGTAGGAAGATGCTCAATTCAAAGCTGAAGTCACACAGAAAGCAAATGCAAAACATTAAATCTCCCACACTGAAAACTATAAATAAAAAACAGTGATGTCTGTTAGAATGCTTCCCTTCTGGAAAAAAGGAAAAAAACCAATGCAGAATTGCACCACTGAGCCTTTAAGTACAGTTTTCCAGTATTTCAGTATTACAGTTTTTCAGGTTTCAGAGAGGCACGTTCATTTTAACCCCCTTTAATGCAGTATTTGAACACAGCACAAATTATGTGCATCTAACTTTGACAATTAAACTGTCCATTAGTGGGCCTTAATATCAGAAAAGAGATTAAGGCTACAACTAACTTCAGACAACTGTGCTGTGTAGAGTATGTAAATAATCTTATTTATAAGTATTTACGTATTTAATAGTGACACAACGTTAAAATGCTTAAAAATAAATGACATTTCTCTGTCATTTTTTTCTTTGATCCAGGGTGTTTAGTGGTAAATAAGGGTAAGATACAACTGCAGGTACCGTAAGATACTGTACAGGTATGTGCGACCAGTTCCTCAAGTTAAATCACACAGTATTTAATGCAGGTCTGTTCAATTTGCATGGAAATGTACACAGATATTCTTATGTTGTAATTAAATTGTTACTACTCTGTTATACTAGTAGGAGCATGTAGGCCTGGGTCTGTTGAGCCAAGTAAGGTCCAAATACCATGGATACATTTAATATGCCAGACAAATTCAAATATGTGGATTGAAAACTGTGGAAAAACAGACAGCCCAGAGTATTTGGTAGCTCCAAGTCTTACATGCAGTCCAGTGAGAAAAAGAAATCAGTCGCTTATAAATAGGCCATGTCGATTTCCAATGCTGTTAACATCTATGCAGCAGAAAGGTTAAAAAAAGTGTCAGCTGTTGTTGAGTTCATGTTTTACAATTTGAATATATCTACCACTTGTATCTTGCCACCGCTTCTTCTGCTGTAATCCATGGTGGTAGAAATAGTGATGCTGGGTGGGGACTGGATATGATAGTTACATGTAATATTGATAATATTGTCAATAACCAATAGTTCTTAGCTGTGAAACCATACAGAAAAAGGACTTGAGCATCATAAATACCATAATTGTCTAAGGAATGAGACCTAGACTTGAGGACTGTACATTGACAAACCTATTGACTAGGATAACTAGGAACTGGCCTATTCTGCATTACATTTGGCACTACAGATATGTTTAACCAGAGCAACTTGCACACAGTCTATCTCTATTACTGAAACAGGTAATCTTCTTTTCTAAGGGGTACAATGACCTATCTGAGAACATAACACCTGAAACCACTGTAATAGGCCAGTTCCCTAACAATTATACTATCAAGCATTTCAGAGATGACTTAACTATCCTGTTCCTAAACTTATGACAGTTAACTTTCCAGCTAGTTCTGTGAACTCCTATGCCACTTGTTTCCATTTTATGAGTCTTTTTTCATGTAACATCAGGAAGAAAGTTAGTAAGTAAATAGAAGTAAGTAAATGGACCTGTAATCTTGATGAGCAGCATGAAGACATATTTCTGAAGGAAGGGGCTACGACACTATCTTCAATGTGAGCCCAAGGATCCTCAAAAGGTGTGTCCACAGACTGGTGACTGCTCAGACAGACCATCGTTTCACATAGTCAAACCACCATCCTGTTCTTCTTTCTGTTCCTTCACTGTGACATTAGTTGAACAAGGGTATATACACAGGGTGTCTAACAGTGACTAATGTCAAGAAATAAAACAAGGACAGTGAAACTGCTTTTGGCAACCCCCCCAACCCATTTAATGCACATTGTATGTCAAACATTCTGCTGATCCTGGATTTAAATAGTGAATTACATTACACACACACACACACACACACACACACACTCATTCATGCATGCAGGCACACATACATACATACATACATACATACATACATACATACATACATACATACATACATACATACATACATACATACATACATACATACATACATACATACATACATACATGCAAGAATTTCAAAATGTATACAGGATTTAAATCCATAGAGCTAGAGGACCACTGAGCTTTTTAAACATCTAAAATCAATTTTTTAAAATCAATGGTGGTGAGTGGCAGTACATTTTCCTCAGTTCAATCCAATCTGTGTCACATGAAGCCCCTGAGCAGAGGGAATAGTCACAAACTGTGCAGAGGGCTCCACCACCAAAACCACAGAAGAGCTCAAAACTGCACTGAAAACTGCACAATTTCACCAGAGAGAAGCCTCCAGAAGCAATTAGGCAAAAAGTGTTTTTGAAGGTACAGATTTGGGAGAGAAGATCAAGAGAGTGAAATGACAGACTTCACAGAGGAGGGTCTGGATAGCTATCTACAAAACCAGGTAAAGAATTCTTGATCATCAAAACATTTCCATATGAAACATTAAAAATTACCAGTATGTAATACTCCGCTCTCCGTATTGTATTTTCATCCCTTTATAGCAAGTCCTCTTGCTGTCATCGAAAGTTGTATTTGTCAGGTTTAATGACATATGAAGTTCTGTTTATCTGCTGCCAGAGATTAAATCACTATATTATGATATGCAGAGACAAACAGGAGTCAAGAAGGAACACTGTCATGTCATTTATACTATTATCTGAGCATTCAGCGAGAAAGATCTAAACTGGTTAAAGTTGATTTGTCCTGCTCTGTCCTATAAGTGGTGGAGGGATCAGGCTGTTTTTTTGACCCATTCTGCCAGTGGACGGTGGGCAGTAACACTGTAGCTTACTCTGCACAGGTGGATCTCAGACACCGCCTGGTATCAAATATGGTGGAGGAAGTACAGAAGATCATCAAAGAGCTGACCATGGAGGTCAGCATCAAGGATGGTCGCTTTCAGTCCATCAGCAACTCCAGCATTTACAGCGACGCCATCAAAGTAGGGCATCTGACCATCTGCTGTAGGGACAGATTAATAATGTCTGCTGGTTAAATTTGTTTATTCATCCATCTATTCATCTGTCTTTCATTAGGATCAGCCTGCCTTAGTGGCCAAGTGGGCCACCCTTCTGAGGGGGAAAATAGCCTTCAACCCTGCTATCCAGGTGAACTCAGACCTTTGAGGCAGTAGAGTGGTGACACTTACACTAGAATGTTTACACAAGTTCTTGACTTTAACTGTTGGTGTACCTTGGCAAAAGGAACTTTTTTGGAAATGTATTCCTGTGCAATACAGAGACATGCTGGATAACATGTAGGGTCCTTGACTGGCTAATTTTGTGCACCCCCAGGTCCTGACACCGACGTTGCTCCTGATCTCTGTGCCCATCCGAGGGCTGATGGGATATAAGGAGCGTCGGACACGACAGTGGCGGTACTACACACTCAGCGGGTCACGTTTGCTGTCCCCGGTCCGTGAGCCCGAGAAGCTGCACCAGTGGCTGGAGCTGGAGAGCTTCCTCAACCCTGCCCAGGAGTGGCATGACAAACACGTGGCCATTGAGGGTGACATTGTGCCTGCCAAGGTGGTCAATGTCTTCAAGGAGCAGCTGAAAGCTGCTATCAAGGCCTGCAACTTGACCAGTGAGTCAATGAAATTCTCAAACAGGAGATAAAATGCTTAAAAGAATTTGAACAAATGTATTAGACACTGTAACTGCCTAATTAAAAATCACAGAAGATCATTTGGGTTCTGCAGGAGGACTTTTTAGTGAATAGAGTGACTATATTATAGACAACATACAGAGTGTTTACAAAATCCAGTCTTACACTACTGTGAGGACTTGTATGTAGTCATGCCAGTATATTGGTTGTTGGGGCATACTTCTATGCTGAAATAGGACATGAGAGTTTCAATGTATTCAGACTTGGGAATAAAATTTGATCAAAAGATCTGAGCCACACTTTTTGAAGAATATATAAAGTGTCTGGAAAAAGTACAAAGAAGGAACATTACATGTCTTCTTAAGTTTAAGAATTCATACACTATTCAGGCTAAGCAAAAGAAGATTAAGTAGGATTTAATTGATTTTAAATTCATAGAAGATGAAGATTAACAAAGAGATTTATTGACGTTTTATTCAGTTACATCTGATTAGAGGACCAATGAGGCACAGGTGAATTTGAAGGAAAAGTATACACTGATAAAAAGGCAGTATTTTATGCAGAGAATTGTCAATGCACGGACCAGGTCTTGTAGTAGAAACAGAGACCCAACTGAAGGTCCAAGTCCAAGACTGACAAAGACTCAAATAGCCTGCTTTTCCTAGTGGCTACATGTGAGTAATTTGGTGGTTTCGTCCATGGCCATATTCTGTTTATTTATACTTTTAGACTATTAAGTATTGGGGAAAAGGATCTGTGTTTGATCTTTGTGAGGACACATTGTTTTCTAATATTAAAAGTCAAAAAAGTCACTCTTCCAGTGCAGTAATCAGCTTGAATGCCCCTTTAATAACCAATAGTTCTTGGGCAGAACTTACAACTTCTGCCAGGGTCGAAATCTGAGCCAAATAAAAGGTGTGAAGACCTATAGAGGCTGGTGGAGTGGATCTGCACTGAATGTCTATATTGCCCATGTGTCGATGTTTAATCAGCGCCACTTTAAAAATGAATCGATCCTTGCTGGTGGGTATTTTTAGAGTGGCTTGGTACTGAGAAGCTCCTGTAACTGCCCTGCATGTGGTGGTAGATGTGTGATATGTGAACGCATTGGCTCATGTAGCACATGCCTGAGTGAGCCAGTAAGGCCTTCAGGACCACTGTGTGTTAGTCATTACCACAGCCATGAGCAAACTCCTGCTGCTGTAGACATGTTGATGCATGCGTTGCGATCCAGAGAACACAGCACATTATAATCTCTGGTGATGATGGAGTCACCGCTAGTTCATAAAATCACACTGCACAATCTTTGTTATATTTCCTGTTCCTTTTCATTTCATTTCCTGTCCAAACAGATGAGTCTTTTTGAATTTAATAGGCTGTCTAAATGCTCTGAGAGAGCTCAGAAAACAACGCATGCACGTGAAAAAAGGCCATGTAAGATGAAATTAATTCCACTTGTATGCTGGTTTAATTAGTCTCAAACCATTACTCCCAGCAAGGGGAAATGGAGCATGACGTGCCGCGAAGTCATATAACAGTACAGTAATGGAAAGGAGACCTGCTGGATGAAAGTGCTTGTCGTAGCATGCACAAAGCCTCTAGTTATTGGCATACACAGTCTGACTGGATATGTTTGGTGTAATAAACTTCAGCCTGTGTGATTAACATTGTCTTTACGGACTCTGAAATTACTCCCCACCAGTGCTGATCCTCCAAGTGTGTTAAAGACCATTGCTTGACTGCAGTGTATATAATCCATGTATTTGTTGGTCACACAGGGAGAGCCTAATGTGGATTTCCTGACACAAAGCGGATGTTGATATCAATTAAACATCTATACTTCTCTCTGCTTTACTGTTATATAACATGTCAGGTTTGATAACGTGCATATAGAATATGGGGATAATGAGCTAACAGCACACATGCAATCACAGTTTGAACACTGCACTGGTATTTGATTAACTGATGATCAGTGTAGATTACATGTCCTTAATAAAATGACAACTCTGGTATTTTCATCCAAAGTCATGGGCCTTATTTAAGCATACAACAACAGTAGCTCACCTTGCATTTCCATTTCATTTCCACCCAGCCACAATGTTTCCCATATAAGCTGCCTACCAGGAAGGCAATCAATGTCTTCTCAAGGGGAAAACAAAATAGCATAAAACTAGCACAAAAGGAATTTAACATCAATACAGAAACAAAACAAAGGGATCCAAAAAAGGTAAAATGTGCAGTTAGAAATTACAGAATATCATAGAGCAGCACAACCAAGAATCAGACTCAGGAACAGCTGTTTTCTGTAGGGTATGGGACAATACAATAAACAGTAAAATTCTCATGATTTTTAAATTAAATTAAATCTAGCATGTTCTTACGATTTAAGATATTTTCTCCCTGTTCTCAAAGAAGCAGGTTTTTGTTGTGCTAAGAGAGGGAGTTTTCTGTCTGTGCTAATATAAGCTACATTTCCTCAGAAGCAACTGATCTGTAATATATGCAAACACATGAAAAATCAAAAGTATAATTTTAAAAATGAAAACCAGTTGTGAGAACTTGTCATTGTTTTACTAACCTCGCAGGTAAAGTCAGTATAATGGAGACGGTGGGGTCGGTGGTCCGAGTTGCCGTGGACACCGCAGAGGCACAGGTGGAGGTGGAGCTGGTCCCCACTGTGGAGATGATGAACTGCTGGCCTAAAAAAGCTCGGTGGCCCCGACTGCTGAAACGGTGGCCTTCCACAGAACGGGCACGCTGCATCAAGGTCGGCAGATTGGGTCAAGCTTGTTGTGTAACTGGACTCAGTTGTTTTCCACACATGTCCAATGACTATCCCACAGTGTACAATCCAAGACACTTCTAAGTCACTACCTTCCCTTGATGCACTGTGAAATATGCCTGTATGTTAATGGGCATGACTTTGTTTCTTTGCAGTCCTTTGGTTTCAACCTGATGGCCACATCCAACTATCACTGGCTGCTGTCCTTCTCACGGGCAGAACAGGTGCTGCTAGGAAGTATTGATGAGGACGGGGGATGTCGCAGGAAGAGCTACCGTATAATCCGGCAGCTGAAAGAGGACGAGTGGTGTCCAGGCTCCAAGCCCGTGATCACAGCTTACCATCTGCAGGTACTGCTCAGCTAGCATGCTAACAGCTACTGAGGCAACACCTCTCTGATGGCCCAAAAAAATTATCACACCAGCTTTAACATAGCATGTGAATATAGCATGTTGTCTGTGCCCACTTTATTATAACAGTGCTGTCATTAAACAAGACAATTTACCACACCGTTTGCAGGTACAGGTAAATGCTAAGCTTGGTTATTCTAAACCTTGAGTTTGCAATCTTGAACCGTGTAACCTCCACCATTCCTAACCTGATCATAGATAGATTTCGCTCCTGTCTCCCTCCAGACCCTGCTGTTCTGGACCTGTGAAAAGTACCCCTGCACAAAGGACTGGAAGAACCTGAAAGAGAGTGTTCTGCGCCTGACTAAGAAGCTGCACAAGTGCGTGAGCCAGCGCTACCTCCGCCACTTCTTTGTCCGTAGCCACAACCTGCTCAAGTACACCAACACCAATGAACTGGACGACATGGCTAAGAAGATATGTGACTTCCTGGACAATCCAGGCGTTTACATCCACTGAATGCCCAATTTCTTGGATAACTCCTATCGGTACACACTCATCCATAGCATCTATATCCTCTGATATCCCTCTGTCCCTCCAGGATAACCCCATATACACACAAACCCACAACTATGTTCACTGAGCACTCTAATTCACTAATAACTTCTAACTAATAACTACACACTACACACTAAAGGGTTGTTTTCCTGGACATGGATTAAGGCTAGTCCTAGACTAAAAGAAAACTTAAATAAAGATCTCCACTGAAACTTCTTTATTCTTGGACTAGTTTTATTCCATATCCAGGGAACTCGCCCTTAGACTCCTGAATAGCTCCAATTTACTCAGTTATCCACAACATCTATACCCACTTACTCTACCAATTAAATTCATTGACTTCTTTCAAACATGAAACATACACTGACTGTCCACTATCCACATAGTCAATCACATGTTTCTCCAGTTCAAACCTCCCTATCTGCTCATCTATTAGAGTGCATGAACCTAAAACTGGAAAAATTGACATCAAGTCCGAACGGCTGGACATTACATCTGATGTAATCAACCATGGACTATGGCTCCTCAGGGACATACAGCACCATCTATCATCTATCTGTTTTTTTACATTATATCCTGTCTAACTTCCTGTCTCAATCCACTTGCATGAGCCGTCTCCTGTATGAAGAAGCATCCGAGAGACAATGATTTGGTCAGGGCAGTCATGCAAACAGCTCTTACAGGGCACTGTCTTTAATTAAAATCCCCTGTAATTAGTGAGACCCTGCCTTAATCCTATCCTGCGTACGTTGAGGATGCATGCGTCCACATGTGGCGGTTTGTGAGTGAAATCCGGGGTAGTCAGGCTCACAGCTGCTCTGTGAGAGGTACTGTGGTGTGATGGGATCTACCCAGACTCTGCAGCTCTGCATGCTGCTCTTTATCTCTGTTCAATCATGCAGAAAAAAGCTCACACTGGACTCCATACTCCACATGTGATTCTGAGCTGGAAAGCTTCTGTCCCTAATGTATTCAATATGAAACATAATGCACCTTTCTTATATAAAATATAATAATTTCTTAGAGGGTTGAAGTTCAAAAAAATGTTGTAAATAGTGTATGCTTACACATGGAAAATAGTCTTGGTTAAATATAGTGTGATACATCAAATAACAGCAGTGATGTTAAACATTGTACATGAACCCTGATGAATCAATGAAACACAAAAGAAGGAAAGATGCACATATCAGTATAAACTGGCATCATCCCTGACATAGGTTAAATTATATGTGCTATGGTTACAAGGCATTTTTGTATGTGTTTGTGCACACATGTGAGTGTGTATATGAGACTTTGTGTGAGGAATAACAGCTTGGATTGGTGTCATTTAACAGGGGAGAAACTGAGGTCACTGCTGCCTCAGAGTAAGAGTCTCAGCAGTGTGTGGAGGAAAAACAGTCAGTGAAATTCAGTATGCTACAGCCACACAGTATGGCTGCAGAGTATATATTCCTTTTATTTCAAGATAAGATGTGTTTTTTTTACAATTTCCCTGGACTTATTGTTGTACAAGCTAAACCCCATTTCAATGATAAATAACTACTATTTTTGTGCTTAATAAATAGCGAAGGAATAAACGATAGACATCTTAGGGAGGACAGTTGTACTGAATGTTATCTAAGTCTGTTGTACATCTCTGTGGAAATGTGTCTGCACTAAATATATTGAGATAAGTTTCAACAAATTAAAAGCTGTGAATATTCATTGGTTTGTCTCCCTGTTAAATGCAGCCTATTAATGCAATGCACACCACAAATGAGCAAATTACGGTGAAGAAATCATGCTCTCAGACGGCAAATCAAGTTAATCGTCTTTGCACATACCAAAATGCTTTACCTCAGCCCCTTAGAGAGGGCAGAATTTTGTGATTATCTCAGACACTTTTTTCATAAGACATGTCCACAATTATTATAGTTTTAATACATGCACAAATCTCTTTTTTATTTTTGATGTCATTAAACTTTGTTAGTGGAGAGAAATTCTAAAACTCATTCATAAGTTGAAAATATAAATAAAATGTATGATGAATGTGGGCCACTATGCAAAAACGTGGATAAATTCAGGAGGAATGAAAGTAGGAAGTGAAAATAGCTCTCAGGATTAATCAGACACAGATGAAAAACCACATTTAATGAAAGCAATGATAAAATTATATTACATCGTAAAAGAGTAACAGCACTAAATATATACATTTAAATCATGTGCAGATTTTTCAGACACCTTCAGAGGTATTGCATATATATGTTCTGTTATAGCATGGACTTCACAGATTTTTTCAAATGGCATCCGTTTTGAAAATATGCTAAATGTTCACCATCTCAATATGATGTAATTGTTTTAATTTCATCCAGGATTAAGGTAAAATTAGCTGAAATAGTCTTGACTGGTAATAGTCAGTTATAATATCATTTTCATAAATGACTGGATAATCTACTGGGCGTAGCCTCTAAATATTTATGTTTATTAAAATGACCTGTTTCTTTAAATTTTACAGCTAAAGACAGATGCTTTTTAAAGCCAACTAGACTTCTGGGAAGTCTGCCATTTCTTGCATTGCTACAAATATAAACAAGGGCTCCAGACCATGGGGTATGAGGTATGAGGCTGTCTGGTATGAAACACTGATATATAAATGTATTGCTGCTGTGCAGTCATTGTGTGACACATCTGAAGGTAGTGTCATAAAATCACTGTACTTTAAAGTCCGATATTAAGAACTCAGGTGCAGAGCAGAACATGACTAACGTTGCTCATTGTCTGCAATCAGCCCTCAGAGTCCTGCCTTGTTTTGAAATAAAAGCACATCTGCTGCTCAGCATGGAGGCCCTTACCCCAGCAGGGGGCAATGGCGAGGCAAAGGGAAAGGAATGTAAACTGCTCCAGAAATGGAGTTTTGTCAGGGGAGCGCTTTGCATTGCAGCCATGAGACGACCTCGTTACAACATTACAGGTATGTTGTGGAAATGTTGTGTGTGAGCTGTAATACAGCTGAAGTCTCACACACACTCCTCCCCTACAGACTGCTTGGTCACTCAGTGGGAACTAAATGTCAGGGTGCATGGTGTTTTTTTGCTTGCTTGACATTTGTTATATACTTTTCCAATACTCTTTTCCAGTGAAACATTCTTTGCCGTTTTGAAGCTTGAAAATTTAGCAACCTACTGATAGATATGGGCTTTTTTTCCATTCTTAACAGACTTAGATCATTACTTAAATATACTCAGCATCTGGTCAGTCGACCGAAAAAGCTGAAGCCCTTAAGCTGAGTCATGACTTTAATTCATTAATGTCTGCAACCTCCAAACATTCAAGCAGCCAACTGGTCCTGAGGCATTGTTGGTACTGGGTACACCTGAATGGGAAAACCATGAGAAGGGCCACTAGATGCTGCTGTCATACCATGAAGCAGCCACACCACGGTCCCGTCATTCAGTTAGCACCAGAGCACCATGTACTCACCCTCTTATACTCAAAGTCATACCATGAAGCATCCACACTGCGGTCCCATCATGCAGTTAGCACCAGAGCACCATGTACTCACCCTCTTATACTCAAAGTCATACCATGAAGCAGCCACACTGCGGTCCCGTCATGCAGTTAGCACCAGAGCACCATGCACTCACACACTTATACTCAAAGTCATACCATGAAGCAGCCACACTGCGGTCCCGTCATGCAGTTAGCACCAGAGCACCATGCACTCACACACTTATACTCAAAGTCATACCATGAAGCAGCCACACTGCGGTCCCATCATGCAGTTATGCACTCACCCACTCAAATCCACTCACAATTAACCCAGTCATACTACTGTCCATGACTTCTCATTCCTACAGTGGTTGAGCAGAAGAGCTATTCACGTCCTTGAAAATCACATCCCATTACTCTATTCACCAGCAGTAATTCTGCTTAATCTAGTGATAATTCCAAGCATTCAGGTATGGAAAAACCAAGCTATTTATAAATGTGTGATACTCCATTCAGACTGTAATCCAGTCATATCACAGTATATTTATACTGCCGCATAATTTCTCTGCATACCAGTTACTGGTGCTGCGTAAATGCCACACAGTAATCTAGGCACAGTGTAATCTAGCTATGTCCATTCAGGGTGCAGTCCAATAACATGAGATCCAAGGAAAAACAACAGTTCAACCCCCTTTCATAGAGGAAGGTGTCATATGATTTACTTTAAGATGAAATCTGATGAAAACTAGAAGAGGTACCTTTTCCTCACAATCAAGTCTCATCACTGGGGTGATAAAGCTGACTGAAATATATGAAAACTGGTATTAGGATTTGTTTTGTTGTTTTCCATTTGTAAAATGATTTTACATTACATTCACAAACAATTCTCTTAAGAAGTGAACAGTGTGCATGACACTGCTGTTTTTATAGCTAGGGAATGTCATTAAAATCGCTAAGTATGTTTATAGGAAAAGTACTGTTCAAATCAAGTTATACTGTATGCGTATGTGTACATGAATTTGTGTGCCTGTGTGTATGTGTGAGATTCAGAGAGGACACAGACTTCTAAACGACATTGTTCAAAAGAGCAGAGAGTAGAATAAACCCACACCCGATTGAACATTTCTTAACATCCAATGGCTTGATGCTGAAACTGATAACCAGTTTGGCGCAATGGCGAAGTTACAAAATAGGTATCTGTTTCCCAACATCCTCAACAGATTCTTTTGTGAGGATTTGGGTGGGTGGGGTTGGGGTGGGAACAGGTGACAATGTTTAAATGCAAGGGGGTGATATTCTGTGCGTGTCGGGGGATGGGGCATGCATGCATATGTAAATCAGTTATTGCTGCAAATTCTTTGGTGTAACTTGTTAGAGTGAAGCTAACCATTTCAGACTACTACTGTTGAAATTTAAGCCAAATCACTGTCTGTTGTATAACCAGGATAAGTATAGACTTATAACTAAGCATGAGCAACTGAACAGATTATTGTTAGCTTTGACAGGAGGCCTGTTTGACCAGGTGACTTTTCCACCACCCGCTCACTGGCTGGGGAAAAAGATACTGCGTACTCTTTTGCTGGCAAGACTGTCGCACTACATTCATTTGTTGGAAAGGTATAGACAGCTCATTGGCCAGAGGTGAAGATATTGTGATCTGCCTAACAGTACAGCTGCCATTAAAAGCTTTGGCATCAAAAATTCTACATACGTTTTAAACCTATTTCTGCATATAAAAGTCTGAAAATGCCAACTCTTTAAGGTAACGATTGTCAAACACACAATATCTGATTTAACATTTATTATCCTGTCTTAAACGTCTGATTTTATTTTCCAAATAAATCCTCCAAAATACTCTCTTTAAAGAAACTTGCTCTCATAAAGTTTCCATGGACTTGCCTGTCTTTGCTGCACCATTCATTCAACATATATTTTCTTCACACGCCTGGCTTTTGAGTCACCTAACCTGTTACTCCACTGTTCTTTGTTTTTTATTGTGTCCTTCTTCTATGTCTCCACCCCACAAGTTCTGTACTGGTTCTACTTTTTCTCACCCAGCTGTCTGACAGATCTCCAGCAAGTGCCATTTCTCACCTCCCCTTAATGGCACTTGCTTGCAAATCCCAAGGTGAGCACCAGTATGTCTGACCACATCTCCTCTGTTTTCACTTTCAGTTACTTTTTTTCACATATGTTCTTTTATAGTTTTGTATCCATTCACAAACCTGGGCTTTTATTGCAGTCTATCTGTGTTTCTCACCAGTTTCCAAGCAATTGTTTGATCACATCACCCTTTGGTCCAAAGTCTAATGCAGCAGCCCCTCCTCCCCACTATTCCCTATGACCCCCAGAGTCTAATCCTCTGCTCCTCTAAGAGAGAAAATGGGAGCGCTGTAATCGTTGATCTTTTAAATTGCTGGTAGAGGCATGTTACTACTACGACATAACTGCTGTTTGTATACTGCTAGTTTAGACATGTGGCAACAGGTTAATATGCTCAATGTACCAGGGTCAGCTTACAGCAAGCCTAATCTCATTCATGAATTGGCCTGTTATAGGGTGTTTTCAGAATGCTTTGTGCTACGCTAACCAAGCCCATGAGCCCGCGGCTGCCTCTTCTTAAGGATGACACCCACATAGTTCATTGCCAGCCTTCTTTAAAAAGTCTGTCCAGAAGGGCTTTATTTGAAGTGTGTTTGTTATTGTTCAAATTGTTAAATTGTCATCAAATATTTCCTTCATTCCTTTGAATCAGAGAAGTAATTAGCCAGCATTACAGAGAGAAGGCTGCGTTTCCCTGAATGGACGAGTGTCCTGTTTTATACTTTATCGTTAATATAATTTTCAAGGTTCAGTTATGTTTTTGCTTTTCAGTGATATAACAGCCATTGCATTGTTTACATTGTCTCATTTGTTGTCAATGAATGCAGAATTGAAAAAAATATATATGTTTTAATAAAATGCCTGACATAAGTTGAGTGATTAATTATAAAATTAAGTTGCAAAACATACATCCATAAAACCATAAAACACAACACAGTCGGAGTTATGCACACAAGGTGCTGGGAGCCATTGAGAGAGAGGTTTCAAACATTCCTCTGCATGGCCTGCCTGTCCTGAAAAATGAACAATAATACCACTGCAAAGCTATCCCCTTTCTGAACCACACACAAAGGCCTGCTCCACCATTTTCATCACAAGGTCATCTCTATCCCATGCATCCATCTGGTGAAATAAACTGTCATAAAGCTTACTGTTAAAATGATGCCTTGAACCTGGTTTGGCCATATTTTTTCCCAACCATTCTGTAGGAATGAGATCTTTCTCACATAGATGAGAAGAATGTTTATTTTTCAGCCTGTGGACCCTCTGGTATGCGTTGCCATGGAGATGCCCTTGGGTTGAGATCAAGGTGGACCTGTTGTGTACAGTATAGCCTACAAAGAAGGCAGCATAATAAAGAAACCCAAGAGCCACTAGCATCTCAAAATTACTTGAAAGCCAGGCCATGTGAGGAAACAAATGAGGAGCATTACAATAAGTGACACAGATTCATCAGATGGGCAGGTAGATGACCAAGGGTGGGACAGCGAGACAACTTAATATAACTAATTTAGGACGATTTCAGTGAATCAGGAAGGAGACAAAACACGCAAACATCCCTCTTAAAAACCAAAGAGGGTCAGCGCGGTTCCCTGGGGGCCTGGACACATGAATTGTTCGTAGCTGGTCTACAATAATGTTCTACAATAATGCTCCACAATGTAGAACTTTTATCATGACGATTCATCTCACCAAAATGATAAGAAGAGAAACCAGCACAGCTGTTCAAGCACTGGTATTCTTCTGTGTCTTATAGGCAGTCTCATCAGCAACATACAGCGATCACCAACCTACCAAAGTCAAATTTAAAAGGCAAAAGGGTAAAAGGTAAACATGGATGGGTCTCATTTGAGCATGAAAAAGGCTTGCTGGGGAATTTAAATACTCATGTTGTCACCTATCTACATACTGTAGCTGCACTTGGCTGTACTCTGTTTTTAACAGCCAGCTTATAAAAATACAGTGTATTCTGAGTGCATGGCAAGAATTTTGGTACAGAGAGTAATATCAGTATATTTTTACAGAGAAAGAAAAACAAAATATTGCTCTTGAAATAGTGTTTCAGACCACTTGATTCATAAGTGGCAGGGGAAGCATGCATCTGGAAATCATGTTCTCTGCAGAGATCAGTGGCAAGTTGTACTGTCATGGTTCACTTCCGTGTTTCTCACCATTTCTCTTCCCCTCTTGTATTTGCCTTTTCTCTCTTTCTCCCTCATTCTAGTTCCTTCTCTGTATTCTCTGTATCTCATTGGCTCACTTTGAATAATTTTATTATTCCTGTTCTTCCTGGGTCCTTTCATCAGAGATGCAGTCTCGCCTGCCACTAAAATGTCCCTCTTTGCTGGCCATTCAAGAACACATTCCCATTGTTGGATGAATGGTTTTATGTCTCTATATCTGTATGGAGCTACCACAAAACATTTCGGGAACATATGAAAACATTCCAGTTAGATTTCTATTTGTTTTTTATGTCATAAAAAATGACATTTTTATGAGAGTGTTCTTTAAATGGTGGTTCCAAACTGTCCCAGGGATGTTGAGTGGTAGTTTTCTGGAACATTTCCTTATGGTTATTATTTAATCATAAAGAATACATTGAACATTTAACAGCTTATACCATATCAATAATGTTTTAATAATGATCTGTAAATATAGAAGAAAATTGTCCAATATTCCTTGTTTTAAATAAAATTTATGATGTTTTAAGATCATCCCAGATATATTGCAGGCAGATCTGCAAAATTGGGAAACTTGAATGCTGGAATATCAAAACTAGATTTTTAATTGTATTGATTTTCTTTTACTAAAACATTTTAAATAGGTTATTTGCACACAGACCCTTCTCTAGACAACAGTTCGACACTTCCAAATTAACAAGTGTCTACATTCATTATGACAGTCAGTAATCAAAACACAACTGTGATTATAAGATGATGTGGGCAGTTATGAGGTAAATCTAAATTTTCCTCAGCTGTACAGATGAGTACATGGGTTAAAGGAACTGGGCAGCACACAGGTGGTCCTGAGCTTGCCCACTGTACTCTGTAAATGTTAAATCAATGCCCCAGTAAGAGAAAGGCTTCCAGCACCTGCATGTGAATGTGAGGCCATTACTCAATATCAATGCAGATGACTGCTTGTGCAGCTGCAGCGACTTAAAACTAGAGGTGAGAGGTAGAGAGAGCAATGTTTTTAACCCTGGCATTCAAGGTTATGTTTGATTTTGGGTTCCAGAGCCTACTGTGGGAAGGTCTGAACCAAGTCAAGTATTTTGCTTTAGCTTCTTTACTCTCCTGGACAACATATCCCAATTGCCAGTTTCAATTGTATTTGTCATTTTAATATATTGGTAAATATTTGAGCTGTGTGACATTCACTTTTCCTCAATCTCAAAAAGATTTTGGAAGGCTGGAAAAGGTAGGAATTGTACCTTTTTCCCAATTCACCCTTCCCCACCCCCAGTTAACACATTTCACCTCACTGCAGTTGCACCATAATGCTGTGATAACAATGCTTCAGTGCTGCCAAAATATTTAGAGAGAACATTCTATGCCAAGAATGTTGACTGCATGTTTTGCAGGGAGAATGTCATGTACCTCTGGTACCCCGTTCACTCAAACCCAAACACACTCACACACATGCACGCACGCATGCACACACACACACACACACACACACACACACACACACACACACACACACACACACACACACACACACACACACACACACACAGAGCAAGCTATTTTAAGAATTCCTGTCATCTTTCTGTCAGAATGCACAAGCATTTCCCAAAGAGAATCTAACAAAGGTGTCACTCATGCTACGCTAAAGAGTCTGGCAGGACATAGCTCAGATGTGTCTGTTGATTTCATTCATGGTTAAACCCTGGGTAAAAATAGACACAAATGCCTCTCACTGATCACAAAAGCAGAGGGTCTGGGCACATATGTAGCACATATGTGTACCTCGTGTTATGTGATGTTTCTGCTTCACAGAAAAGAGTGTTGTTTAGTGCTGGAGCACATCAGATAAAATACCATCAGCAGGGAAAGCAGAGTTGTGTTCCTTTGGGTACTCAGCACTTGTTTCCCTGTGGCTGGCCTATGAGGCAGGTGCTCCTGGCCTGGCATAAAACAGACTAACACCTCTCAGTGATGCAGTTTTATCACAACCACAATGATATGGAAGCAATACTGAATCTTAATCCTGAGAAAATACAACTGATATTGGCTCTGTCTGACCTGGAAGCCCAAAATGAAAGAGACTGATGAGGATTACAATATTTTCTCTGGTTTGTTTTTGCACTTATTCTAGTGTCTACAGTATAGCGTAGTAGTTGTTTAAAGGATAAAAACACTGATAGATTTCTGTAGGTATCCAATAAGTAACTGAAAGTTGTTTATGATGCCCGGCTAACCGTGGAGAAAGCACCTGACTGTTTTGTTGAAAGATTTTTCCTCCGTTGTTTAGTTTGCTTTCTGCCCACCTTCTCTATGAGGTGATGTATTATCTGAAGAGGGAACAATGAGATTGCTTATATTATCATCTTCCATCAATATTTTTGAGATTCAATTTAAAAGACATTTCCAGCTTGAGCCCCATGAATTCCTGGCTTTAATCTTTAGAGCAAGGTCTTTGGCACGTGGCAGAGGTTGCCTGGCAACAGTGAGTGCTGGGAAGGGGGGAGGGGCGGCTCCTACTCTCACTCCAGTGGTGTGCTGCTCAATGTCTCATGCCAAACAGCAGTGTCAGGCAACAGGCCCACCTCTCCACACACAGTACATTGAGCGGAGCGATCCGCGAGTAATCACTTCTGACAGATTCATTTTGTTACCCTAACCGTATACACAAATGCACACATACATGCACACACAGTGTACTGCACTCCTGGGGGATGGTGAGGGAGCATTTGGACTAGTTGGACGTTGATATCCAAACCCTTTGCATGAAACACGGAGATCAGAGGGCATACACTGGAAGGAGGCACATCCTGAAGAAAAGCCAGGGAACAGCTCACACTGGGGAGCAGCAGAGCAGCACTGAACCTTAAGAACAGTACATACTGCTGCAGAACACTGGAGAGCAGCATTTACTGACCTCTGAGATAAACCAAACTGCTATCACAACTGAAACAGAGACAAAGCATGCTGATCAAACTACATAGACATGAATGGCACCCAAGGCTGGGAAGATGAAGAACAGCATTAAGAACAGATGGACACGATGGACCGGCAGATGTTAGGGGAACTCTTATGGTATCTACAGTCTATGGTGAGGTTAACAAGTCCAGTGCACTGTCCCCCAGAGCCAGTCAACAGAACAGTCAATACCAGAATCTTCTGCCCAATATGAACTTAATATCAGAGACCTGTCAAGTAGCAACACTGTATTTTCATGCTGCAGCAGAAAAAGTGCACCAGTTATGTGTGCAATATACAACACACTGTGGTTTATCATAGAGTATGCAACACACCCATTACTGCTTTCAGAATAATTCTTATTTCCTGGGCAGCTCTGCCTTTTGTCAAACAACCAATAACAACTTTTCTACCTGCAAGACAAGGCCTCTTTGGAAGGAAGATTCATTCATAAAAGCCAGCAGGTGTTCAACATACTCTGGCCTCTCATACAAACTGCAAAACACGCTGCTTTACTATGCAGTTAAAATCAGAAGAACCCAGCAAGACATATCTTGAGTGCCTTGGGAGGACACTTACTATAGCAGAGAAAACCATGTCATGCTCATAGAAGTGTCTGTGTTCTGTAGTCTATGATGTCATTTTCTGAAATGTCAGTTTGATTTGCTCATTTGCTCTAAAAGTGAGAGAGTTTATCACACTGGACTGTTATCACAGCTATCACCAGGCTAACAGTTAATAGGGTTACGCCTGGTATGCAAAGCATAACGAAATTCACAACTTACATTGTTAAAAACTGTATCCTGTGCATGTAGCTTGCATGAAAATGAAGTAATTAGCATTGCCTTAAGTGTTTACACCACTGTTGAGATGTTTCACTGGATACTTGATGGAATGGCCAATTTGAAGAGATGCGTGTAGGTGCAGGAAGCTTTAACAGAGAGGATGCATTAAGCAAGCCATTGAATTTACATTTATTATAGTCTGGAAGGCATCCTTCACTAATTTGTTGATGGAATGTAGCAACAAATCTAAATCTCTCTGTTTGCACTTTTCTGACAGCTGGATTTTCATTGAGGGCATTCAGGTGGGGAATTGCACTTAAGGATGGAACTCAAGTCTCCAAAACTAATCATATGTCTTTCCAGTGTCCTGGTGCTGTACTTCACTGGACTGGAACATGGTCCAAATTGGGGATGAACATTGTTTGACTTATGTAACTGTAATGGTGTTTCATCCTGACAGAATCAGAATGAGAGCGGTGGCATTGAAGGTGGGTGAAGTGGAATCAGCAGGGACCTGACTGAACAGAACTGTACTGGAGCTGAACAGATGAAATTGAACTGAATATGTGGGACAGACCACAGCTGTGGACAGGAAATCTTCACAGGCTGTAAATAGAGGGAGCTTTATGCTTGCAAGGTAGAATGTCTCAGTTTCCAAATAAAGTACTTGTCATGGAGGCCCCATAGAAATTCTCCCATAGACTCATTCACATTTTACACTTGCACATGTGTGCAAATATCTTGTCTTGACTGATAGCAGTATAGGCTCCTAACCATACCCAGCTAAATTCAATGCAGTCGATAAGTGTCTTTCATAGCACTGCACTTCCTAATGTAGCATTTGCTTTTCCCATGATTCTCTGTTGCTAATGAAAACCAACACTATAAGCCGGTTACTGTTAGTCTGAACATAAGCTAAAGATTGCCCCTTTGCCAGTCTAAGTTGAGGTTGTGGCTTGCCTTGATTCCTTTGGACAGAAATATAGCCTAACCATCTTGATTTTCCCTGGACCAGCACTACAGAATCCAAACATGATGTACAGAATGCAAACTGTCTGAATGTCTGTATAAAACTGGTTTTAAAGCTTTATGACTGCAAAAAATCACCATTTAGCTCTCTGTGGCCATAGCATATATGAACCAGACCGATGATCAGTTTAAGACAGCATCTAATTGTGAGTGTCTTATGCAAGTCCTCTGCTTTGCAGTATGTTATGTGACTTCAGTACAGTATGCATGACTTCACATGTGACTGACCTTTGTGGACTCAACAGTGAGGTGGACCAGCAGAAAAGAATTACTACTGAGTGTACAAGGAGGAGCTATACCTAGAGTCGGGTTCTACCTCACAGAACTGATGTGTGTGTTTGGACAATGAGTGCCCTGGTGCTCTTCACCTCAGGACATGCAGTACTGCATGGATGTACAGGATGTAGCTGGTAGGAACTGGCTCAAAAAGCTGGTTTCCACCAAGCGCTGCAATGAGGGCATACAAGGTCATAATCTCTAACATTCAGGAAAATCCCTGTCCAGTCATGTTTCAACATGTTTCCTGAGACTTTCATCCCCCACTGTATCTGTATAAAGGTGGCCTGTTTTCATTGTGCAGTGTTTGTGAAAATTGTACCATGGCAAAATGTCAAGTGCATGAGTTTTTTTCTCAGACGTAATGGGCTGTTTGTGTACCGATGGCAGTGCTGGGAGTGGTCCACTCTGGGGCATGAGGAGTGGAGGTAAGCAGTCAGAGAGTTCCCACACCATCAGCCCCACCCCTTCCCTCCCAAGCACACAAGATAACACCCAAGACCAGGCGCATAAAGGCAGAATACGCCTTTGTGCTCCTAAGGGATTTCAAGCATGCATTGTTCAAAAATAATGTATTTTGTCACTGCATTTATCACTAAATACTACTATTTTATGGGAAACAAATACTTTTTTAATGTTCATTAATTCGTCAACTTGGAAAATTGTGGCTTGCCAAATGGTGTAAACTTAATAGAGAATTCTTGTCAACATGCAACTTTTCAATTTCCCTTGACATATCTAGCACATGCCCATTCTGTCATATTGTGAATGCATTCATTAAATGTGAGACATAGAAAAACCTGACCATGTTATACCTGACACAATTCACTGCCCCTTGAAGAATTCAGGACTGTGGCAATTTTATTCATGAGGTCAACAACACCCTTAAGTAAAATATACTTTCCTGAAAGATAAAATCATCCACATAACAGCAAATTTTCAAAGCCTCTTAGCAAAGCACCCAGTGAGGCTTCTCAAGCCCTTCCTGGTCACCATTACATCTTACTCAGTGCTTTGGTTCCTAGTCCCAAACAAAAAAAATGAGCTGTTTTTTTTGGCAGTGTCTCTTTGCAGATAAGTATGACAGAATCTATGCTGTAACAGCCTTGACTTTGGGTGTTGTTGAGGTGGCTCCATTAAAAATGTCAAACCTTTGAAATGTTAAACCTGTGCCTTATTTTATCTGATAAAGAATACTGCCTTTTCTCGAGTGAGTCCTAATTATGTCTGGTTAAGACTTTCTTGGTTTGTTTCTGGCATGATGATATATTTCAGCAGCACATCAGCTCAGTAAATGGGAATGTAAGTTGTGTTTCGGAAGCCATTTAAAGCATTAAAAGTTAACATGTTTTTTCACCCTGTGGAATTTCCTCTTAGAAATCTATTAGCATTGATTGGTGGACTTTTCTCATAGAAAATGCTGTCATCGTTTGGTGGGTTTTCCTCATAGAAATATTGCCATTGATTAACCAATTTTCCCAGCCCTGTTCATTTTAGAGGTGTAATTCTCATGGCTGTTCTGAATACCTTATTTGAGGTTTGAGGGAATTGACAAAATAAGTTTTCTTATATTATAGTATGATTGTCAGCTTTGAATTACAGATGTGCCAATGTTCCTTTATTGTATTCATTAGCCTGTTCCAGACAAGCGTGTGTGGTCGAAGCAAGGATATTTCTCGGGGCATGAGATGACAGCCTAAAATACAGTTTTATTTATGTATAGACTATTCATTTTCTATTTTGCAATAGAGTATGTCTGAAAGACTGAAGGCAGTAACATTTAATGTCTGGAAGTTTTCATGTTATTGTACTCTCTTGTCTCTCAGAGGGAGAAAGACAGAGATGGGGGGGCATTGGGTGTAAAGGGGGATTTCTAGGGAAGAGCTTTTACTGAACGTTCACAGATAGCTATACTGAAGGTCCATAATTATAGTGTCTGTGCTCTGTATTGTGCCATTGTTTGACTATTTGAAATGTACATTTAGTTTGTGTCTGTTCCTAGGTTGCTACTCATTTTTTTCAGCTGGCTGCAGGTCCTGGCTGTGTGGCTTGGTCAGGGTTAGCAGAAACAGGGACTCTTTGTTTCTAGCGCCAGGCCTCAGCAGGTCTCACTGGGACAAGGGCAAAGAAAGAGGCTGCCTCTCTCTGCCTTTCTTTTCAATCTCTCTCTTTCTCCATTTCCCCTCTCTTTCTTCTTTCACTCCCCTCTCCTATTTGCTGTTCCTTCTCCCGAACTCTCTGCCATTCTCTGCCCAATCTCTTGCTCACTCACTGGTTCTATCAGTCCTTCATTCACTTCCAGCTCTTTCTCTATGCGAGTCACTCACTCACTTTCCCTCTCGCTCTTTTTGTCTCAGGGAGCTTAGCTATGGCCTCTGACAGATTCTTTGAGAGACCAGTCCCCATTAGGTGTGTGGACTGGACCACCGCTTGGAGGACTAAACAGTGAAGGATCCATTAACTGCTGTAAAGCAGGCGCCAGATACGTCACCGCCATCCTTAGCATTCATGGCATGTCAAATTCCCGGCACAGAGGAAAGACCTTGTCACACAACTGCTTTGGGAAGAGCCAGAAAAGAGCATGTGAAGGTCAGTAATCTTAACAGTCTGACCCGAGCCAGTTTAAATACACGGCTTTCAACCATCACTGGTAGGATGATCTTGGTTTTTGACACCTGAATTTGTATTTAGTGTTAACATGCTCAAGCCCTCAGTGGGCAGGTGGGTCACTGCGAGTGACAGGAGGAGGGTGTCACTCCAACCAAGCTCTTTACCAGAGAGGGTGACTGGCATGTATTAGGTAATCTCATCACAAACAATTTCATCTGCTACATCAGCCCTCAGATGTGAAGTTCAGCTCTACCAATGAGTTCAAGGTGATGGAACAAAGCCCCTGCCCACATGGCACCAAACATAATTTGAGTGCGCTGATAAAGTGTTGCACTGAGATCCTTAAGGAAGAGTGTATTTGAGTGGTGGAATTAACTTCAATAAATTGCTTTTCATTTTAACCATATGCATCTTTGTGATTATTGACAAGGAAATATCTTTTCACTTTCAACCTCTCTTTATCTCCTTCTCTCTCACAAACTCACTCTTATTCTGCCTCAGTAACAACACTGACAGAGGTACACATCAGCACTGCCTTTTCCAAAATAACACTAAGCTTCTATTGGGGCTTGTGGGGATTAGCAGCAAATGATGGACCAAGAAAAGATGAGAAGAAAGGGAACATGGGAAGAAAGGGAGAGTGGAGGGAAGAAGAGGGAAGAAAGTGCCTGGTAACCTGAGCCCTTGAAGGAACAATTTCTTGGACTGTGTGTTGGGAAGGGTCTCTCTCTTAGGCTGAAAGGGAACAATAGGCTCTCTCATCCTGCACAGGCTCTGCAGCACAATAAGCCCAATGTGATTCTGCTCACAATCAGCCTGTTGACTGGGCCCT
Source organism: Albula goreensis (assembly GCA_022829145.1). Taxonomy (NCBI): domain Eukaryota; kingdom Metazoa; phylum Chordata; class Actinopteri; order Albuliformes; family Albulidae; genus Albula; species Albula goreensis. The sequence goes on from CM040745.1 coordinate 29,982,983, forward strand.
TTACCCTGTTCCCACACACATCAATGCAGAGCAAGGCCTCAGGGGGGCCCATTGGGGGACTGGCACTCCAGTGCCCCCAAACTGGTTAATTAAACCCGGGGTAAAAGAACGGCAGTCACAATATTGCCCAAGATCGCAACCACTCAGTATGCTGCAGGACTGTGCAAACTGCAAACTGTGGAATGTTTTGATGACTGTTATTTTTTTTGTATAAATTATGAAAAGCTGTGAGTATTCATTCTCTGACGACAACCTGTTTATTCATGAAATGCTGGTACCGTTGACAGTTAATGGGAGGAATTAAAGTGAACAGACAGTAGGAGGGTGTCGCAGTGAAAGTTATACAGGGAGGAGTAAGGATTAATGGTGAATGAAAGGAGGATATTCACAGTGACCGCCACAGAGTTAAGGTTAACAGTGAAACACAAAAGTTAACGGTGGCTGGGCGGAATTTGAATGAGCAATGGATGTGAGTGAGTTACAGTCCATTATGAATGAAGAGATAAGACAACTATTTTTTTCCTGTGTTACAACACTAAAAAATACAGACTTCACTGGGGCCGTAACTTGTATCTGTTCTGTCAATGTGTCAAAGCCCTTCTCAGATGACTTAATAAACCAATGAGAATGCACTGAATTCCCTCTTCAGGCTTGCTAAACACTTTCTCCAGCACATCGGTTCAGGCTCTGGGCTCTAAAAAAAACTGAACTCTCTCTAATTTCTGTTATTGAGTTTTTTTGCAGTGCAGCTACAGATGGTGATGTCTGTCAGTAAATGCAATGATTAAAGTCTGATTTATCTCTTCTGCTGAAAGCCTATGTTTTTTGGCACTGGTGTACCAAAGTGGACATTTTTTCTGGTGTGGCTGAAAGGAACTTTTAATTTATTTTGGGTAAACAGATAGGAGTCAATTTTGAATAAGATCATTCTGAACAGTTCCTAGCTCTGGCTATAGAACAAATGTGTGTATGGAGCCAGAAAAAAATGTGAGTGAACATTTTGCGTGTGAAAGACTGTGGCCTGTTTTCACAGAAAGGCCCTGGAGGTGAATGTGTGTCTTGGTTGTTTGTGGCATGCACTGTCAGATAAGACGGTCTAACCAGCTTGTCACAGCCACATACAGGCCCCCAGATGTGCTTATCTCATCCAGAGAAGTGAGGCAGGCCAGTCACATGGATTCCCCTGACACACAGTACTCTATCCGCCCAAAAACACACACACTTCAGCACTGCCTCCAAAAATGTGCCTGTGTATAGTATATAGAGTATATATGTGTTTGCGTGTGTTGGGAGAGGGGATGTGACATTTGAATGCTAGTATATCAGTATTTTTAAAATAGCTTGAAAAGGTAATTCAGTAAATCTTTTTTTGTGATTGTTTTCATTAATTTATTTCATAAGTCTTATTTACCCTCGTTACCTGCCATCTCCTTTAAACCTCAAAGGCATTTTCTCTGCATTTTCTGAGAATTACTGTGCCATTGATTTTCACACAACTTAATATGACTCCAGAACTTTGTGAGTAGTTTTTTAAATTTGTTTTCACATGGTTTAGTTACCATTCAAACCTATAATCTGCAATGTTTAACAACAAACCACAGTAGGCTTCTCCTTATCCAATCCACAATTCTTCAGGGAATGTCTGGCTTCTTTGTAACAGAACTAAGCCATGCATGTTTTCCTGTCATATGCACTTTCAGAAAGTTTGTCTTATCTCTCATAGTCCTTTCATTGATTGAAATACTGGCTGGGTCGAGAATTGCTTCGGCTAACATGTTGTGTCTGCCTGTCTAGGAATGGCACAATTTCAAATAAAGCATTTCGCTAACTACAGACATTTTTTTCATTCAGTCCAAACTTTGTAAATTAAATCTGGAGATCAAGAGCTGTGAGGAAGAAATTTGTTGATTTTTACATGGCGAAAAAATGCAGGAAACAATAATCTTAATCTTTCTCTGTGTTTCAGGATGAGTGGACAATTTCTGCAAGCATTTTGCCTGAATCAATATCTTGTACTGTTGCCACACTACTAAGACCTTTACCCTCAGTAGCTTTGGATAAGTTCTGATGTACAGAATTATCACTTCAAGCAACAATACTGTACTGTATTTTATGTTAGGGGTTGAGCGTTTTGTTTTTTTAATCATAGATAGAGTGCAACAGAGCGGAGTGCTAGACTGTGAGGGTAGGAAGATCACTAGTTAGAATTGGTGAGTGGAAAAGTCTCTGTTTTTCATGCTGAAAATCAATCAAGAAATTTCTGAACAAATGGTATCAGCGGCAAGGCTGTAATTTTTTTTACAGCTGACATAATTTAGCAATACCATGAGAAAAACAAGGTGAATAATCAATGGCAAAAACCCAGAAAATAATATATAACAAATAAAGAAATATTGAACTCATCTGAACATAAAGAGAAATATTACTCTGTCTAGAGTACTCAGAGAGGTTCACACATTGGCAGAAAAATGTGAACATTGCTTTGTGCTTAACATGTAATTAAACTGAGACAATCTGAAAAGGAATTCTTACCTATAATAATCTGGACTGCATTCAGTGTAGTTGTGACAAGTAATGAATAAAAAAGACCATTTGAGGCTGATGATGTTTGGAGCTCTGTAAAAGGGAACCCTGGAAAAAAAAAAACCCAAGAAAGAAATACTCTATTGTTTCATGGGAGACAGTTTGGTTTGACTCCCAGGTACAATCCCATTGTTCACTTCAGAAGGGTGCTTAAACAGAATTGCTTTTATAAAATGGATTGTTCATAAACTGTGTATTTTAATCTAGATAAGAACATCTGGTACATGCTCCATTGTAAATCAATGGTATGTTTGTATTGCATTCTCATTGACCCTGGGAATCCATGGACATGAACCTCACAAACATAAGAGATACAATAAAACACTTGTTAGGTTTATACTGTATACATGTTATGGTTGTCAAGGATTCACCTCATGTTTCTTAATGGAGGTCCTGGGGGCATATCTCCTTATCGTTTCCAACTACTCATTTCTTCTATTAGTTTTCAGAAAACTTATTTGGAGACAAGCGAGCTTCTGCTCTTTTTCACCGCGCCGACTGGCACTGGTGTTTAGTCCCAGAGACAGGTGCCTGATCCTCCACAGGAGATATTCTGGTGTGATAAGATAGGGGAAATCCCAGCTATCTGTAACACACCCTTCCTGACTGGTGCTGTTGCTAATTATGCACTTGCCCTGTGGGGCTACGGTCATAGCCAGCACTGATACTGGTGAATCCAGACTACTTGGTGAGTCAGTTCATTCAGTGCTACCCCCAATAGCCCACATGGAAAACTGTTTTTACAAATAATTCAATTACAATATAAAGATTTGTGAAAGCTGTAAAAAGACATTGAACTCCTTATGGTCAATTTCAGAATACATCAAAATAAGTAAGATTATGGTACAATATCCAATGGACTAGAATGTGGAGTAAAATCCATGTAAGTTTGAAAAAGATATGTCCTTATTTGCAGCTGCTACTCTTTAATTAGTATGTTTCTGAACTGAGATCTTAGATTATACTATGAGGAAATTGATATACTGTACAACATTTGGCAATGGTATTTTCTCTGGTTCCATCATGAAAATGTTCATATCTCCTGTGTTTTTGGTTGTTGCAAGGTCGTCTCAACATCTCATTAGAGGACAAAGTTCCCCCTTATCTAGATAAAAAGAGCTGTTTTTGTTGTTAAACAAGAAACCTTGCAAAGTCCTTTTATTTCCAATTTGTAGCAGGAGCTGTTACCCACTCCTTACATTTATTGGTGGCGATACTGTTGTCCCATTCCTCTGTCAGTGACACACCAGTTCACTGTTGTTTGCAGAAGCTAAAGGGATGCATTATACAGCAGCAGAGACCATTTGCTTTGCATCATAATTCTGTAGCCATGCCAGATAATATTGGAAGAAAAAGGTCTGGCAGTGTACATTTTTTAGCCCTTATTGGAGATATTGTGTGTGTGTGTGTGTGTGTGTGTGTGTGTGTGTGTGTGTGTGTGTGTGTGTGTGTGTGTGTGTGTGTGTGTGTGTGTGTGTGTGTGTGTGTGTGTGTGTGTGAGAGAGAGAGAGAGAGAGAGATAAAGGATGGGAAGAGCACCTCTTTGTCATAGACAGATGTACACTACCAGGCCTGATCATGCATCCACACCCCCTCACTTGCCAGAAAAAAGCACTTTCAAAACAAACACAACTCCAGGCCTTGCTCTTGGCTGCAAATTTATTGGCCAGTACAATATTAGGATATCCCTGATGTGATTATTATTTTTCCTAGCACAGAAACTTTTCACCCCATGTCATCTTTTTTGCAAAGCATTCTCTTGAGTGTCTGATAATGGATTGTTATGTTAATAGCTTTCCAGAACTATTTTTCATGTGATTCTTTTCATTTCAGTTATTTTTCTCTCATGTAGTCACTGAAATCACGAATAGAAATGATAAATGAGCATTTGAATGTAGTTTTTCCATGAACATACTTTTGGCTGATAAAATCAAAGCTAGTTAATAAAGTTGACCAAAATGGTAAATCTGTTATTATCAAATATGTGTGAATGAAAAGTTGTACTTGAGTTAATTAACAGAAGCTATCTTGTTTCAATCAAATTTACATGACCCAGTTGGCATAGGCTGTAAAATATTTGGACATGTTTGTGTGCAAATGTAATTTAATGGTAGTGAGGTTTAGTTTAAAATGTATGGCTAATGTTCTTTAAAGCATTGGGCCCTAATTCTATTACAATCACACACTACCCTCCACAAATCTGCTATGTGTATAATTGGCACTCTGTTTTTTCATGCACCATAAGAGTACAGCCAGGATACATTTCTTCGTATGGTCTGCTACTGAAACATAATAAATAAAAACCTGTACTTATATAGACAAGTCATCAGGTTCATCAGCCCCACCTACGTATTTCAGACATGTCCAATATTGTACATTTTTTAGATCCTCTGGAGAGAACCACTGCAGTGTTGGCATAAAGGTCCTTCACCACTTTTTCCTATATGTCAGTGTCTGACATGTCCTTCTTTGATATATGATTGCATTGGTTATAAGGGGAAATCTTGCCGCATTTAGTTTTATGCATTACTATTAATTAAATTTACTTTAACCTTCTTTTCTATACAAGTTTTGATCCTTTGTTACCTTCGTTTATAACAGGCCCACACAAAAAAACAAATTTCACAATAAATATATTTTAACAAGAAAATCAAAGGGCCAGAGGTCTTGCCTTGGTAGTGTATTTTTCTTCAATATTCCCAAGGGCAAAATAATTTACAACAGCAAGGCTAAGTCATTGGGTTTGTGAAAAGAATTGTGTCTTGAGCAAAAAGAGCAGTTGTTGGATCCATCTAACACAAAACCTATACCTATACATTTTATTGCACCTCATATGGTGCTTGGTTAGGTAACGAATCAAATGAATCTTGTTACAGACTGGCCAATGTAGATTGACTGTACAAAGATTGCCAGGCAAGATGTTGTACATAAGATGCTAGTGACTTTCAGTAGAGGGCGCTGCACTGGTAAAACAACAACAATAATAAAACAAATACAGCAGTCCACTGGGGGTTATAAGTGTTTCTATGGAAACTAATTTATAGGACTGATTCTGTATTGCGAATAGAAATTTGATATTTTTAGCCCTCCAGTTTTGAACAATCTGCCCTGAGACCACACAGTTACAAGTTAAAAGTGTGCCAAGTTTATATACAAAATAATTTTGAGTACATTTTGAAGACAAAATGCATTTCCACCTCTTGCAAAACTGCAAACTCACCTCTCCTGCTGTGACAATATTACAAAGTTGGTAAAGTGGCCCTTGAAATTACTTGGATTAATGTACCATACCATTAACTGTATCAAAAAATTAAAATGCACAATGCTTATTTATTATGTATCTTCAGAATGTGATATGCATGTGACTTGTAAATGCAAAATGTGTAAGCTAAATGCATCCTTGATCTCAGAATTGAAATAATTATGTGATAGTCCATGCACACAAACACACACACATACATGTAAAGTATATTAAGCATTCCATATTTTTTAATTAAAGTAAAGTATTGAAGAATACCAACATTACAACACCATTCCTCAACCTCCAGAAATCAATGATCTGAGAACCAACTGTTTTGCCAAGACAAAGAACATCCTCTCTGATGATCTATCATTTATTTGGTCAAGGTCAAAATGCTGTTACTAAAAAAAAAAGATCTTTTTCACTAATTTTAGTCACGTTTGCTTTCCATGTGAGCCAAGCTGAGTTGAATGACCTGTCACTTTTGTCATAAATTATCCCATTGGTTAAATTAAGGAGAAAGGTGAAACATAATCTGTACAATTCATACATTTGTACCACTAAGACTAGTTTGATTTCAACTTCCTTTTATAGCGTATACAGGGTATCGGAGACCTGAAGAAAGAGGATGATAAAAACCTATTCGACGGTGAAGACCCTCCCTTTTTATTCATGGTTACCATGGAAAAAGGGGTAGACGTCACGAGCCAAGGAGCACAGTATAAAAGTATTCCAACCAACGTCGGCTAGGGCGGTTAGATGCGTGTCCAGGAGCAGTGACACGCGCGGACGGGGACGGGGGACATAAAGTACAGTTTTCCATAAAATATTTATTTCCTCTTTTAAAAACGTTGGGTTTGGACCATTTAAGAAGACTGTGACTGAAAGCCAGCAAAGATGGGACTTGGAGTAAGTAACGCTAGCCAGTTAAAATGTTATTTTCTTGCTTTATTCCCTCTTTGCTTTCACTGTCATTAAATGGTCTTCTTTGTAAACTACCAAGAAAACTTGTTTGTGGTACAGCATGGCTGTTGTATTGAAATGAGAGTTAAAGTTAGTTTTTATCAACCCAAACAGGTGGTTCTTAAAGGAGAAACAACAGAGACGTAAATGTGAATGGGTCTCCCGCATGGCATGGATCGATTGTTCGATACTTGGTTGCATATTCTCAATAAAAGGCCTGTGCACGATTGATTTTGTGTGATTGCTTAACTTCCGCGTTTGAGATCCACAAACTTTTTGCAGTCGCATCTGAAGTATTTTAGAATAAGTAACTACTTATTCATTGGCATGTTTGGAAATAATTCAACTTTTTAGGGTACTGAGAAGACATTTGAATTTTAACCGTCAAATGGTGTTTTGTGGCTAGCGAGTTAGCTGAACGCTAAGTAACTATCGCTAGCCAAGAGCATCTTACTTGTTGGCTTGAGAGACCAGCGCAAGCGTACGCTGCCGGAATTCTTTTAGCTAGTTCGCTAGGTTACACAACTAGTATGGATTGCTCCCCCATCCGCTTGGCTTCTTGTATTAGCCATCTGCTGCTAACTAGATAACGAAAATAGTATCGTGGTAGTGTTAAAGTTTTCTAAGAATGTGATTTATTGGAAGGACTTCCCCGGTTAACGTTATATGCTCACTAATTTAAACAACAAAGGAACATAAAGGCAACTTTCCCCCATCGCAAGCAGTCCCTCCTATCTAGCTTTCGCTATATTGTCTAAATGCTGCTGTGCAAAAACCTAAGTTGGCTAACTACCGCCAAATTACAAAGTAGTTAGTGCTAGGTCTTTGTAAAGTGTAATACGGATCAAAATTCTTCCCAAGTTAACATTTGATTCTTACCGAGAGTTTTTTTTTTTGCACATTTAAGGTCATGGGAGTTTTCTTTGCAAAGTTAGTTCGTTTATGAGAACCGTTTATGGTCAACGATAATATTTATGGGTTTTTTCTTTTTTTGCAAAGTTGATTACATTATGGAAAACCGTTCAAGGCCAACCAGTTGGTGTTGAAATAGCATTGTCTTAATGGAGTCGAGGCTCCAAGAAATGGTGACAGAATGAAAGGCGTATTGTCCCACGAACGAGTTTTAGTGTGCTGCCAGAAGTATGCAGTAGCCCACCCACTATTAAAGTAAAAGAACACATAGATTTGCTGACTTAATTCACCTCCGAACAGCGGTTCGGGCATATAATTGTCACAACTATTAAACAGCGGACTTTACCCATGGAAAGTCTACTATATTTTTATGGAAATCTGAAACTTCATTTAAAGATCGTATCCCCGATACTGTCGTGCTCTTTGCATTGCCATTTACATGTATCCCGAAACAAGTTGGGTGAGGTGTCTGATTGCGTTGTATTGTTTTTCACCGTAACAAGGAGAGACGAATGTGTACAGCGGGTCTTTCCGTCATCGTGCTAGACGCAATGTTGTGTACCATTGAATGCTTTAAATTATTTTGATGCCCTTACCGACAGTTTATTTATTTATTTTTTTGATGCATACTACAATTCCAGCTATATCTTAGTTTTTTATTTTTGGAAAATGAAATATCAATCATTCAAGAGAACCGTGCCTCATCTAGGTTTTGAGCTGGTGATCCTTAACAACTGTAACAATTTTTTTTTTCTTCTTGCCAACAACATGACGACCAGAACTGCAGTATAGTACAGAAAACGGTAGCAGTAATGGAGTATATCCCTTGATATTATTTTTAAAAATCAGATCAGCAACATCTTCCAAAGGTTTTCATATGTAATAAACAATGCTTTAATCTCACACTTCTCAATAAGCTTCACATTCTGTACTTAATTTAGTTCACTCTTTCAAGTTACCTGGCAAAAAGAATGTTTATATGTTTTAGCTAATTTACCATTATGCTAGCTGCAAACCCACAGTTTTTTTTTTTTTCTTCCCCATTATTTTACCATTGTGCACATGCTTATGCAGTTTTTATGATCAGGCAACTTTATCCTGCACTAACACAGCATCAGAATTGACCAGGCAGAGGATTTTTTCCAGCTGTTAGCACTGGCAATGATGTCTGCTGGATACTATAATTGCCAGTGTTCATACAACCAACATGTAACTTGCTGTAAGTAGTATCAAGCAGATTTTTGTTTTCTATCATGAGTATATATTTAAAATCTTGTACAAGTCTGTCAGTTTTGTGGTGGTGCAGTGGTAGTTTCCTGAGCCGTACAGTAACTGTAGTATCCAGTGTCTACTGCAGCCTGTTGTACAGATCTCCAGAGAGCAGAAATGAGGCAGGGAGAGGCCATGTCCTCCCCTCTCCAAGCCATCTCTCTCCTCATGAGGATTTAACATTCTTTCTGTTCCACAGTCATTGTGTATTAGGAGACCCTTTTGTCACTCATGATCCTTTCTGTCCCAGAAATGAAAGCTGACTCCCCCGACCCCTGCGTGGTTGCCAAAATATTTCAGTGGGCAGAGTTTTTAACCCTTGCTTGGAGGGGGCAGTGCAAATCCATCATGCCTCATTGCCCATGACTACTGCTGTTTCCTACTCGACACTTTAAAGGCAGGAAAGCTCATTTTTCCAAACCTTGCCTCTGTTTGGAAGTACAGCAGCAGCTTTATTTCTCATTGATTTGTCTAGCCATAAAAGGCAGTAACAAGGCAAGTCTTCCATTGCAATATTCAAGTCCTTTGTGTTGTTAAACTGTTGACATGTTGCAAAAATCTGATGGCGTGTACAAACTACAGTTTTTGCACGTCATAGACTACTGATGAATCATGAACCAGGGCTGACATCGCCGTTAGAAAATTAGGATATTTTATTTCCCACTTGTCACAACTTGAGGATGTAGGACGAGTTTTGCTGGAATAGTCATATGACTAGTCCTGTTAAGTGTGTCTTTATTTCTATTCACAAAGGATGGGTCTTAGTTTTACATGACATGGCATCAGACAGGTAACCTTGAGAAGTGAGTAGTAGTCACTCTACAAGCATGTGGCATCTGACTGCCTGGCTTAGTTTAAACTGCCAGGAGCATTGTTCATGAATGAATCCCTTCAGGCTGTAAAATGATAGATTAAAGTTTGTACTGTAAATGATGTTGCTCTCATGCCCTGCTAAAGCATGGTGTTGAAGATAATAGCGTAAGATATAATTGACTACTAATGTAGTCAGAAATGGTTACAACAGAAATGTTTTTTTTTTTTTTTTTTTTTTTTTTTCCCCGTCAAATTCCTGTCCATCATCTAATCCTGACTAGGGCTGGTTGGTTTGGTGACGAAGGTTTTAAAACTCTTTCTGAACATATAAATGAAGGTACTTCCTTTTTTTAAACTCAAAGCTTATAATGGATGAAAAGTGTAAGCTACCGAAGTGTTGCCTTTCATTTAAAATGAGGAGCCCCATTTTCTAGCATTAGTAATGTTAGCGGTTTGAAACATGGGAGTTTATAGCTATCTCAATTGTTTGGATGTGGGCTGCACAGTACTCCAGATTATTTTGGCTGTCACTGTCAAAAAGAAAATACTCAACATATCTGCTATGAAATTTTGCAGCTATAGGCTATATTTAAGTTTTTTTAATTTTTTTTTTTTTTTTTTTTTTTTTTTTTAAAGAAGGATGGGAGGACAAAGATGGCAGGCTCTGTAGATTGAGTCAAGTTTGGGAATTTCACCACAATTTCACATTGTGAAACTTTAGTACAAAAGTTCTTGAATGTATAGTCACTGTGATCAGGAAGATAGACTGCCAGTAAAAGAGGAAGTTACTTTTGTTGACCCATCTGAAACTTGGAATGTGGGATGCTTCGTATTTGAGGGGTAAGATTTCATGAGTTGCTTTAGAGCCCTATCAAATTACTGTGTCCTACAGCAAATTGGCCATAACAAAACACTCCAGAAAGACACTCTTCAGGTCATAAGACTTGTAATTAAGAGTTGCACGCAGGCTCATAAATGTTGCTCAGTAGATTTCATGAACCAGCTGTGATTTTAACATTTGCATTTGATGTTATCAAGATTGTTGAATCATTTGTTTGTCTAGTAAGAGAAGACATGAGGACTTGCATATTCAGCCTCTTGGAGAGGATGTACAGAGATGTTTTAAAGGTGGACTTGCACATAAAACCATGTTTTCACTGTAGCGTTCCTGAATTTCCTCAATAAAAATCCCAAATGAAAGGGAATCGAAATTGCACCATTTGAGTCAATTGAAATGACCCCATTTTCAGTTTGTTAATATGCTTTCAAGCAAAACTGTATCTGTTCAAGCTGATGCTGTGTCTACAATCTGGAACACGTTTCTGCAGTATGTATGACATTATTTCCTGCAATTGCGGGGTAACCTGTATGGGGAGATTCCATGACATTCATACGTTTACATGTGTGCATGCAGCAGCTCTTATCCAGAGCGATTTACAGAAGTGCATTCTGGAGCAGTCTGCTACTCTGTGCTGTCACAACAAACATTATGACTACTGAGGAAATCCAAACCTCTGTCTGTGTGATCAAGCCATGTTTTCCAAGAATTTTTCTCAAGGAAAAAAGCAGCATGGTGCATATGTATATGGTTGAGACACTTCAGATGAACTGTAGCTGCACGATATACTCGGTCTGTTTATCTTGTAAGCTTGTGCCACAAGTACACCACCCATTTTTATGTCATATCATCTAAGTCACAGCATTGAACCCCTCATTTCACACTGAAACATCCATGCTAAGAATCATGTAACAAAAGCAGAAACAAAATATGATGAACAACGAATTTTCTTCTTCCTGTATTTCCTAAAGTTTATTTCAGCTGAGGAGCAATTGTAAGCAAATGGTCCTCACTTTTAAATAAAAATTGGGTCTGAGGTGCCTCCCCATGTAGCTCACCCCCCAGAATCTTTTTTTTTTTTTTTTTTTTTTTGTGAGGGCCACATTCAGCACACGTAGACTTATTATAACATGGCAATTATTTATTTAGTGTTCTTTTTTGGCAAAACACTGAATATTCTGTAAAAATAACCAGATAATGTACATGTCGGACTTCCAAGCTCTGCTTTTTTTTTTTTTTCCAGATGTAAACACATTTTACACTCCACAGTACATATCTGCTAGCTAATGCCTGCTCTCTGCCCGCTCCATTGTAGGAAGGAAGGGACCAGTATGAGTTGGCAGCTACCTCCGAACAGGGGGGTAAGAAGAAGGCCAAGACCAAAAAGAAGGAGAAGGACATGGATGAGCTGAAGAAGGAAGTTGATTTGGTGAGTGTCACGCTTTTGCGCACTGAAGATTTGAGGAAAAATGTCAATACTCCTAATGCTGACAAACTGTTTTTCTGAGTCACCTAATAACATATTTAAAGTATATTGAGATTTTTGGGACTGCCCAAGTTTGATTACTAAAAAGTAATTTGCACTATAAATGACTTTATTTTGTAGGATGATCATAAATTGAGCCTGGACGAGCTTCACCGCAAGTATGGAACAGATCTGAGCAGGGTGAGTCTCTGATCAGGGTTGCTACTTCTGTGGCTATGGCTCTCATATCAGCTTTACTGCACACTCACAGTGGCACTGCCAGCACCTTACGAACCAGTAAGCAATCAAAGTGTGTAACTGTTTTGAAATGGTGGAGGATTTAAAATGGCAATATGTCATAGGACAGTTTGCTGTTTTATTCCATATATCTGTGTGTATTAATAGAACTAGTCCCTTCAAATCAGCAATTTAGTACATCCTGAATAATTCTCAAGGGATTTTTCCAAAGGATATGAACTCTACTTTCATATGAGGAGACTGTTTTAACTGCAACAACTTGTTACCTAGCAACAGCAACAAACTAGATTCACTGATCAGGGTTTTTAATTCCTTTTTTTTCCCTTTGGTAAAATTCAGTATGCTCTTTCCATGAAACAGCATGTCCTTTATTATGTGCCAGTATATGTGTTTAAGGTTACAGTTTTAAATTGGCCTGGAGTGAGTGAAGGAGTGGAAAGCCTGTGAAAGAAGCTGTTGTTCCTACTGTTCTGATATTTGCTTATTCAAGAGGCCAGTAATTCCTTAATTCCATGTCAGTACACAGTATATCCCTTTATAGTTTGGTGATGATTTTAATGTCCAGCTCAGCTACAGGTCTTCTGTATGAGATCTGTTTTTAATCTGTTTTATTCTCTCAGGGGCTTACAGGTGCCCGTGCTGTTGAAATCCTGGCGCGTGATGGGCCAAATGCCCTGACCCCTCCCCCAACCACTCCAGAATGGGTCAAGTTCTGCAAGCAGATGTTCGGTGGCTTCTCCATGCTGCTGTGGACAGGTGCCATCCTGTGTTTCCTTGCGTATGGTATCCAGGCTGCCATGGAGGACGAACCAGCCAATGACAATGTGAGGACATGGGCACCACATTGGGAATGGGAATTATGTTTTTTTTCTCTCTTCCCACAGTTTTTACACAAAAAACGTATTGTTTTTCTGATTCCTTTCCTGTGCAGTTGTACCTGGGTGTTGTGCTTTCTGCTGTCGTCATCATCACTGGTTGCTTCTCGTACTACCAAGAAGCCAAAAGCTCCAAGATCATGGACTCCTTCAAGAACTTAGTCCCACAGGTAGGATCTATTTCCAACATTTCCTATGTATCAATACATTAGTTGTGAATTTGCCTGAGGAAGTTGGTGTTGTCACTGTCTTGCAGCAAGCCCTGGTGATCCGTGATGGTGAGAAGAAGAGCATCAATGCTGAGGAGGTGGTGGTTGGTGATCTAGTGGAGGTGAAGGGTGGAGACCGGATCCCCGCTGATCTGCGTATCATCTCTGCTCACGGCTGCAAGGTGGGACTCTCAAACTGTCCTGAAGTTTTGGTTTGTGAGCTCCTCAATGCGATCCTCTGTCATATTCATGTGCGTATTGTAATATGTATCCTTATCAGGTGGACAACTCTTCCCTCACTGGTGAATCTGAGCCTCAGACTCGCTCACCTGACTTCTCCAATGACAACCCTCTGGAGACCAGGAACATTGCCTTCTTCTCCACCAACTGCGTTGAAGGTATGTCCCATGTGCTGCATTTGCCCTCAGCAGGACTCCCTCCTGTTTCTGGGGGGCCCATGCCGGCAGAGGGCAGCTCTGGTCTTCCAGGTTTACATTAACAGCACTTGCAGAGGTTTTTTTTTTTTTTTTTTTTTCTTTTCTTCCCCTGTAGCATTTCTTGTCTAGACTCTGAATGACACACATTATGGTGCAGTCCAGCCTAGCTAATGAGTTGTTTCTGAAAACAAAAGCAAATCTTGTGCAAGTTTGCTTTCTCAAAAAAATTGATAGTGGAATGCAAGAAACCTGAACAAGTGATGCGTGTTTGGTAGAAACACTTCAAATAAAATCAAACTTCAATTTTACCACCTCTTAATAGCTTGAAACGGATCCAAAGAAAAGGTCAAGTGTAAACTTGTAAAACATTTTAAGAGCACAATGAACTGTTGATGTTGACATTTTGGTGTTTATTTTTTCTGGGACAAAAATTATGATGTACAATTCATAAACAACCTTATGATTACTATTTATGATGATCTGTCTGGGAATGTGTAGACCTATAATAATATGTAAGCCATTTCCTATGATTGCTGTTTACGGTGCTCTTGTAATTTGCACAAATGACAAAATTTCAGCTCCCAGTTCTACAGTAAATATATTTAAACAAAGACTGTTTTTGACTTGATAGTGTAAATGTGGTCGATTTGTGTTTTTTTTTTTTTTCTCTTTCCCATTGTTTTAAATTTACCTTTATTTTTTTGTTTGTTCTACCTTTTTCCCCTTTGCCCTCACATGTGCTGTTTGCATTTCCCACCAGGAACTGCCCGTGGTATTGTAATCAGCACTGGTGACCGTACTGTGATGGGACGTATCGCTACCCTGGCTTCTGGGCTGGAGGTTGGCCGTACCCCCATCTCCATTGAGATTGAGCACTTCATCCACATCATCACAGGAGTGGCAGTCTTCCTGGGCGTCTCCTTCTTCATCCTCTCCCTCATCCTCGGGTATTCCTGGCTGGAAGCCGTCATCTTCCTCATTGGAATCATTGTTGCCAACGTACCAGAAGGTCTCTTGGCCACTGTCACTGTGAGTGGAGCGGTCTTCATCTCAAAAATCTCATAGCTTTTAAAACATGCTGTTTTAGAAGGTAGCCATCCTAGCATATACAAAGGCTACTGATGGAGAACAAACTGTACCAGTGTAAAACTCCCGTGCAGGTTTCCCCAAAGTAGTATGTTATTTAAATTCCTAACATTCTTAAGCCCCCTGAATCGATTTCTTTTTGTGTCGAAAGTAAAAGTCTCAGTTGAGCAATAGTGTTACCAATTTTTCAAGTGCATTCCAAGGAATTTAAGTGGATTGAAATTCATGCATGGACATGCATTATTAGCCTCCCAAAAGGGGTCTTGCACATTTTCAGCAGGTAGCTGTGTATGTCTATTACACATACACAGCAATCAAACCACCTCCCTTTGTTTCTGATGACACTGTCACTGACGCTGGTCCATAGTCACAAAGCATTTCAGAACAGAAGTACAAGTATGGCATGAGGGTTTCCCTTGCTCAGCTTTTATCCGCTCAATGGTAAAATGGATTGTCTGCACTTCTCTCCCAGGTATGTCTGACTCTGACCGCTAAGCGCATGGCCAAGAAGAACTGCCTGGTCAAGAACCTTGAGGCCGTGGAGACCCTGGGCTCCACTTCCACCATCTGCTCTGACAAGACTGGTACCCTGACCCAAAACCGCATGACCGTGGCCCACATGTGGTTCGACAACCAGATCCACGAGGCTGACACCACAGAGAACCAGAGCGGAACCTCCTTCGACCGAAGCTCCTCCACTTGGGCTGCCCTCGCTCGCATTGCTGGCCTGTGCAACCGCGCCGTATTTCTGGCTGAGCAGAGCAACGTCCCCATCCTCAAGGTGAATTCCTGTGAATGTCAGTTAGGTTTGCATAGGAATGAATAGCTCGTCTGTTACACCCAATTGTGGACACTGAATCGCATGATTCCTGCTTTCAGTCGTTTAGTGGTAGGCACAAACCACATGACTTTGTAATGTTGCCGCATTCTCTGCCAAAAAACACCACAGGCTGTGTAGGAGGGATCGTTATAACTCCATCTCATAGATTCTACCTAAGAACACAATTGTCCTTTAAATCCATAGGTTTGATATGGAGCAGATTTTTAAAACCCAGTGTATTCATGATTTTTAATGCCCAGTCATTTTCACAAGCCACACTCTTTGGTGCAAGCTCTATCAATCCATGAGACCACAGACAAGCATGGACTCCTCCACAATACAGTCTCAGCCATTTCTCCTTTCAGTTTAAGTATAGACAGACTGAGTACCCAATTAACCAGCAAGGATTGCTGAGCAATGGGACATGGATAGCTCTGCCTGGTTTATTCTTACTTATCTGAGTGACACAACAGCCAATTATGCATCATTCAGCACTTGGCATGGTCTGCATTTGATAAAACAGGATGGGTCACCCTGGAGAGGTCTCAACATTTTTAATGAAGAATTCTGTGTTTGTTAAAATTCAAATTTTAAATGTTTTTTTTGGTGCTTTTGTGCTTGATGCTTTTGTGACGTTTGTCTTTTGTTATACACCTTAAGGTAGAGAAGCTGACAAACATGTTTTGGGTGTGTGTGGTGTCTTATCACAACTTGTAATTGAGGGTTTTCTATCCCTACTGTTTTAAAAAAAAAAAAAAAAAAACATTTTCCTGAATGATATAGCCCTGTTGCTGATCTCACTGTAATTTCCATGTGCCTGAGGTGTTAATTTGGCAGACTTCTGGCCATCAGAAAGCTCCCACACCTGCACAAGTAGTGGTTATAGACTTATTCCCAAGGTCCTTTCGCTGTGTCTGGATATTTTTATAACCTTCATTTAGACTGAAGTAACAACCTACAATCATCTCCCTTCAGTCACGTCACCAGTTAAAACTGCTGATGGAGCTTTTAAACTGACCCTTTTGCTCATCCATCTACCCTTTTCCCATTACAGAGAGATGTTGCTGGTGACGCCTCAGAATCTGCCCTCCTTAAGTGTATTGAGCTGTGTTGTGGATCTGTGAAGGAAATGAGGGAGAAGTACACAAAGATTGCTGAAATCCCCTTCAACTCCACCAACAAGTACCAGGTATATGCACAGTGTCCTGTCATCCACTCTTGGTTTATTTTTTTATATTCAGTTTGAATTTGATGACATACACTTCTAATAATGTATGTCTTCCCCTTCCTATAGCTTTCTATCCACAACAACACTGACCCCTCTGAGCCCAAGCACCTCCTGGTGATGAAGGGAGCCCCGGAGAGGATCTTGGATCGCTGTTCCACTATCTTGATCCAGGGCAAAGAGCAGCCCCTGGATGATGAGATGAAGGATGCCTTCCAGAACGCATACCTGGAGCTGGGTGGTCTGGGAGAGAGAGTGCTGGGTAAGGATCGCTCCTGGGATTCATACAGGCAAATGCATGGTACAAGGGCTTAAGCTTCAAAGATCCACACATCCACAGGGCAACATCCTCATTGTTTTGAAGGCATTTTTTCAACTGCCACAACTATTGGGTTCTTGATCTCCTAGGCCAGGGTTTTTTTCCATTACAGTAATGCTCAGGTCTGCTGAGTTCAGCTTTTTACTAAGCTTCATTAAGCATTAAACCTAATTGTAACAATGTACCACAAATGGGACTGGCGTATTGATGAATCTCTATTTGTAACAATCTTGTGTTCTGCCATTTCTTCTGTGTAGGATTCTGCCATTTTGCTCTCCCTGATGACCAGTTCCCCAAGGGCTTTCAGTTTGACACTGATGACGTGAACTTCCCCACCGAGAACCTCTGCTTTGTTGGTCTGATGTCCATGATCGACCCTCCCCGTGCGGCTGTGCCCGATGCCGTGGGCAAGTGCAGGAGTGCTGGAATCAAGGTACGCCTCAAGTTATTCCCTCAGTCTTCTGTCATAAAATTGATTTAAACGGCATTCAAGATTCTTAACTGAACCTCTTCCTTGCATCAGGTTATCATGGTAACTGGTGATCATCCAATCACTGCAAAGGCCATTGCTAAGGGTGTGGGAATCATATCTGAAGGCAATGAGACCGTTGAAGACATTGCTGCTCGTCTGAACATTCCAGTTCATGAAGTCAACCCCAGGTAATGCCTGTAGAAATCTGACCGGAAATTGAGTAGGGCTGATGGAATGATTGGGCAGATCATCTTACAGCAGACTGCAATAATGAGATTATTTAGTTGGAAGTAAAAACAAAAACCTAGAACTTAGGATGTGTTTAAAGTTTAGAGATCTGTTCTGTAACTTTAGAAAGGCAAACTAAATATCCTGGATGACTGATTTTGGACATCTGTACAGTACCATTTGACATTTTTTGAATCCTCCTTTCTCTAGGGATGCCAAGGCCTGTGTGGTCCATGGTGGAGACCTAAAGGATCTGACGGCAGAGCAGCTGGATGATATCCTGAAGCACCACACTGAGATTGTATTTGCCAGAACCTCTCCACAGCAAAAGCTGATCATCGTGGAAGGCTGCCAGCGACAGGTACTGAGTGGAGCTGTGTAGTAACTGAGTGTTGGGTGTTAGAAATTAAAGCATTTTGAGAGGCTTCATCTCAGAACATCTTTGCTATACCCACAGTAGAATGGCTATCATTCTGGGTTGGGATTCAGGTGTCCTTGTAAAACAACCAGTTAGGAAGGCCTTGTGAATTCAATTGTACATTTTCAGTTGGTAATCAATGTCTCTTCCTGACCTTTCCAGGGTGCCATTGTGGCTGTAACAGGTGATGGTGTCAATGACTCTCCTGCTCTGAAGAAGGCTGACATCGGTGTTGCTATGGGCATCGCTGGTTCAGATGTCTCCAAACAGGCAGCTGACATGATCCTCCTAGATGACAACTTTGCCTCAATCGTGACAGGAGTGGAAGAAGGTAAAAACCAGCTTTAGGTGAAATCTCTAACTTTGACACGCAATCCTCTAAGGTGGCAAGCTTCTTTTTTGACATGTTTTCCTTCTGTATTCAGGCCGTCTGATCTTTGACAACTTGAAGAAGTCCATTGCCTACACCCTTACCAGTAACATTCCTGAGATCACCCCCTTCCTCCTCTTCATCATCGCCAACATCCCCCTGCCCCTGGGCACTGTCACCATCCTCTGTATCGACTTGGGCACTGACATGGTAAGGATACCCATGCTTTAGGAAAGATTTTTATTTAGGATTTCTCAATCTTTTGGTGACTAATATGCTCCTTTCCTCCTCTCTCAATAAACAAGGTTCCTGCCATTTCTCTGGCCTATGAAGCAGCTGAAAGCGACATCATGAAGAGACAGCCCAGAAACCCCAAAACGGATAAGTTGGTCAATGAGAGACTCATCAGCATAGCCTATGGACAGATTGGTAAGAGCTGGTTGTAACCATGGAAATAACTGCATCTGCATTTTCTCAAATGAAATGATGATGTAATTTGGATGGTCTCGGGGAACGGGGTAGTGATAACTGCAGCTTTTCTCAGTTGAGTTCTTGTGTTGCGACTGAGCCTGTGTGACGCATGCAGTCTGGTGAGAGGAAACTAGATGTGATGACTGAGGTGAGAACTGCCAGAAAGGGGAACATTGTGTTGATATAAATCTAGCAGTCTGTAAGGATTGAAGCATATGGAACCGTTTATGAAGAGCATTTGCTTGTCTGCGATTCCTTTATCTGCGATTACTTCCTGTACAATTATCTGGGCTTGTGACAAGAAAACAAATGTCACAAGTGAAACTGGCACCATTTTAAATTGTCTTCAGCAATGGTAATTTGACAAACACCATTCTGTAGCAGTTTTCTGGTATTGGGATCAGTGTTGATGTTGATTGCATACCAGAACATCTTGCACACTGGCAAGGAAAAAAAACAGGTATTTATTACTGTATTTACAAACCAAACCAATGAATGTGCTAAAATCTTGCACCAGATGTTGGTGCAGAATTGTAGTTGAATGCACATTTCATCAGCTGCTCCCAACACTCAGATTTAGGTCATAATGTGTTTGTGGAGATAAATTTTATCTCATGTCAACCCCAAGGCTAGATGCTCAAAGTGATCATCTTGTGAGAATCCGATGCCTTACATAACTGGTGATTATTCTGACGTGGGGGATGGAATACAGTCTTGACGTATCAGTGTGTTGTGCATTCCAAGATTAGAAGGTGTTCAGTCTTTGGGACTAACTATCATTCCACAGTATTGACTAGTTGAGCAGTAAATGTTTAATCTGTTTATTGCATTCTTCAAATGCCACAACCCCAAAGGGGAACCGCTGTGTCCCAAACTAAACAGTTTCCATAATCTGAAGCTTGATCCGTTTGTAGAATCTGAACCTCGTGTTTCTGTCTTGCTTCTCAGGTATGATCCAGGCTTTAGCTGGTTTCTTCACCTACTTTGTCATCCTTGCTGAGAATGGGTTCCTTCCCTCACGTTTGCTTAGTATCCGTGTCAACTGGGACGACAAGTATATCAATGACCTGGAGGACAGCTATGGCCAGCAGTGGGTCAGTACCAGCTACCTTTAGTGTTTTTTTTTTTTTTTTTTCTCAGATGGCGAATAGAATGGGATGAAAATTGAGGATTAATTTCAATTGCTCCCCTGGTGCTTAATTGGTGCAGAATGAAGAATTGGTCTGAATGTCACTAATTTTGCTCCCCCTCTCTCTCCTCTTTTAGACCTATGAACAAAGAAAGATTGTGGAGTTCACCTGTCACACTGCCTTCTTCACTAGTATTGTGGTTGTGCAGTGGGCAGATTTGATCATCTGCAAGACCAGGAGAAACTCTGTCTTCCAGCAGGGAATGAAGTATGTTTATGGAGGGTTGCTAGATATCCAGTGTTTTAAGAGTACATTAGATCAACCTGGTGGAATTGAAGGTTCCATTGTACTGAGATTGTTTTTGTTCAATTTAGGAACAAAATCCTCATCTTTGGATTGTTTGAAGAAACAGCGCTGGCTGCCTTCCTGTCATACTGCCCAGGAATGGACATCGCTCTTAGAATGTACCCTCTCAAGTGAGTTGTAGTCACCCTCATTTCAATGGAGAAGATACATTTCTTTCTATTTAGTTGGCTGTGTGTCATTTGTGGTCAGACTTGTCTTGCCGTATGTCAGTCTCTTAATTTAGTTTGCTTTGTTATGCTAAATTGTATTTGAATGTTCCCTTACATCTGCATTTTCTGTTTGTCTTTGTCCTCAGGCCCAACTGGTGGTTCTGCGCCTTCCCCTATTCACTCCTCATCTTCATTTATGACGAAATCCGAAAACTCATCATCCGACGCAGCCCAGGAGGTGAGATTCTGACATGTGCTTCTGGAACTGACTGCTCATGCACCGTGCCTGCTCTCAAGTCTCATTGTTTTTACCATGACTTGCAAAGTCCCCACAGTTGTACTGTGAGATTAATGTATTGACACAGACTCTGCAGTTTTCAATGCTTTTGCTGAAGTGCAGACCTAAGCGTAACAAACTAAAATTGTTCTCCTCTTGTTTTTCAGGTTGGGTGGAAAGAGAGACATACTACTAGCACATCCCATCTTTGTCACACAGTTCATTTTTGCATGGTAGTCTTGCTGCTCTGAATTTTAACCTCAGTAACTTTTGGATGTTTTATAGAGAGAATGCTCGACAACACCCTGAGATCGTGAACCAAGACATTGTGTGCCTTTGTTTTGGAGCAGGACAAATTTTATACATGTTTTTAACAGTGTAATATAAAATAAACATTCAGTCAGGTGTTTCTGGAGTCGTCTTTTACTGTGTGTCTGGGAACGACCTCAGTTTGGGGTGGTGCAAAAGCTTGTTTGTAGCAATTTAGGTTAATGGAAATGATTCATTTGAAGTGTGCACATGAGGTGGCAAGGTTGTTACTCTACCTATTTAACATTTAAAAATGAAATGTGTCAGTGCGTTTTCATAAAGTACGTAGACACTTCTGAAGTTAAATCCAACATGCAGTCAATTTCACAAAGCTGTTCACATTAGATCAGGGGTGGTCGCATTTAGGAAGCGATTTTTTTTTTTTTTTTTTTTTTTTTTTTTCAGTCCACAAAAGGTATTTAGTCAAAGTAAGCACACAATACTCATATGCTTGGATTTTATATCTGCAAGCTAGGATATCAGTAGAACACTGCCTTTGGTGTAGTGTCAGGTAGAACATAGCCAAAGTCTTTTTTTTTTTTTTTTTTTTTTCCCTCCAAAGCCCAAGCATGTGATTTGTTTCGTGCTGCAGCTTTTGAACATAAGAATGCCGTTACTATTCAACTTGTAAAAGCAAGCTCGGAATTCATAATTGTGTACACTGTGTTGATGAAAGCATTAGTAGTTCAAAAGATCATTCCTTTTGAGAGTATGCCAGGTCCCAGCCTAGGGAAATGCACTGTTTCTTGGTTCCATGGCTTCAGACTTCTACATAAAATTATTTTGAAAATAGTCCAGGCCCATTAAAATGGTTGTTTCACCGTCTTCATGTTTTCATTTGTTATTGGCATAGCCAAATGTTCATTTAATAATGTAATGTTTTAAATTGAAAATTAAGTAAACTGGGTTTGAGTAAGTGCGTGAGAAGTCCAAAAAAATTCTGGAAAGTTGAGCGGCTTCCTTAAAAGGCATTTTTTAACCCTCAAATGAGGTAAATAAAATAGAATTACCTTGAGGAAGGTATATTTTGTGTATAACAAGGTTAGCTGTGCATATGCAAGATCTGGTTTGGTCACCAGAGATTGACATATGATCCTATCCCCATGGCTGCCAGCAAGCCTTGGATATTTATACAGTATACCCTCAGGACAAAAGAAGGAGGGAGAGAGAGAGAGCGATGTTGGCATGGATGTAGCCCAACAGCCTGGGGCTTTCTCAGTGTTGTGTCAATGAAGGTATTCTGCCTTGAGTTAATGAAGTTACTGAACGAATATTCACATAATTTGCATTCAGGTCAGTGTAACACTTGCATACATGCATTGACTTATAATTGTTGGATTATTCCTCCCAGAAATATTGACCCTTTTCACAGAAATTCATCAGCCAGAGCAAATCAATATATGTTATATCAAACAATGCCATACTTTAATCATGCGTTATTTTCTAAAGCCATTGAATATGGTGATAATTTCTGCCATCTCAACAAACTTATTTTAAAAAAAGCCTAATAACAGTGCTCTCCTTTGTACATGTGATGTCAGAAAAATCATTTACTTGCAGGTACTGTACTTTGTTATCCCCTTTCTGATTCTATTCTACCCACCAGCTGTGATGTGTGAATGAGTCTATCACTGGGTTCTTTAGTGTGTTATTAAGCAGTAGGTCCATCCTCAGTAGGGGAGGCTTGTAGCTGGCTGCAGTCTCTTCCTTGTTCCCATTCCCATGTTACAGGCCTAATTAAGACCATTGATTTATTGAGCAGGCTCCTTGAGTCAAGGCTGCTTACACATCCTAAATGTGAGCCAAAAGCTTGGATGTAGATAAATGATACCCCGGAATAGTGTTGTCTTTGGTGGACTCATTGCATTTCAACTAGGCTATAAATCAAGGGAAGGCACTCTCAGTCCTGGAGGGACTATGTACATATGCAGGTTTTCGTTTCAACCAATTAGCCGTTTCAGGTAGCTTATTAGCTGCATACACACATGTCGATTCACCCACAGTGAAGTGTTTCCTATGTGGATGTTTAAACAGTCTTTGGCAGTCATTCATGCACACATCATCTCAACTGGCTAAAATGTCAGAACGCACAACTTACTGGGCCAATTAAATAATCAAAGGGAGGAAATTAGCATGAAATCCAGGAACAGATGTGGCCGTCCTTGCCAAGCCAAAGTTAAATTATGGCTTGATATCGGCTCTTCATAACAAGCTTATCATTATTACCCTCAGCACAAGCGTAAGTGCTCATAAAAACAGGAGTATATATTGTTTCTTTTATTGGATTGCTGTGAATTATGTGACCTAGCTATCAGCTAATCGAGCTTATACTGCCCATTACTGGGATAAGTGTAAGCCCAATGGATACAGTACAATTTCAGAGAGAAAAACAAATCTTTACAATGGAACAATTCTTAGGGATTGTTATTCATCAGAATTTCCTGTTTTATTTTGTACTTAAAACTGTCATGTGACACCTACATAACCCACACTTCCTCTTTCAGTGGTTAGAGAGCAGAAGGTTGCTTTTGCTTGTCATTATGACGACTCAGGGTGAGTCATTTATTTCTGGAAACCAAACCTAGTAATTTAAGGGTGTAATGAATACCAATTTGGTAAAATTAAACTGGTAAAATATTACATTTTTATAGGTTTCATATTTCTATTTTAGTAAGGAGATAACACAATGCCACTATATTTTATATGTTTTGAGAACTTTCTAGAACATCAAGAAATATACAACAGAAATGCATGTTGATATGGTCTAAGGGAGCTGTAGTAGCACATACAAGAACTGTGCCCACTCCCAGGCAGCAGCTGGGAAAGGCTTAGTCACTGGTCTAATTTGCCAGTAATTCGTAAGGTGTCATGTAACAGGAAGTCACATGGTCTGAAACATGAAGACATAAACACAGCTGTCATTAAGCAGCATCGTTTGTCCAATCTCAGATTATTGTCCGTGGAACATTAAAAATCAATGCTGTGACCTGTGTTTATTCTTGTCATGTACAAGCCAGCCTGTGAGATCACATGAGCGATGAAGGAAAACACTGGCATAACCTTAAAGCACAGAGGAAGGAAGGAAGGATGGGCAAAATGAGAGGAAGAGAGAAGGAACACAGGGGAGAAAGGAAACATGGTCCCTCTCTAAGGAGGACAGCAATCTCCTGCTGATTTTTTACTGTAAAGAAATAGAAATAGATCTTGTTTTTTCAGCACCTAATAACCAGCCTATAGAATTAATAACAACTGCTGTGTCCCTGATTGGTGTAACAGAAAGAAAATGAAATTGAGTCTATGACTGCTTTATCTCACAATTAATTTTCTTCTTCCAAAGACTGAAATAATCAATTTTATATTCCTAAATGAGAGAGGAACATTCTTACACCAGTGAGCTGTCACTGAACAGGCGTCCAGTTTGTTGGCCTGTGTATTTTCCATTGCGCTCTCCAAACCCTTCTGTTCAGCCTTTCTTAGATGAATGAATTGAAGCGCGGCTGAAACCCCCTTTCCTTGTTCTGGGGAAGTTTATTGTTTCTGCAGACTGTGGCTTGGCAAGCTTCGCAAGAGCAGCTTTAGCCAAAGGATCCAAAAAGAGAAGTAGGCTCTTGTGCAGTAGAGAAAGAGCAGGAGATGGATCAGGGCGCATTCTTTCATGACCAGAATAGCAGCTCAGCTGTGAACAAAGATATTCAACGGGACATTCTCATAGAGCCCCCTCCTCAATATGTGTTCTTTAGTTGTGTTCTTGGTTACACACAATCTTCATAAAGATTATATGATTCCATAAACCATACATACAATCATAAATTCATATAAGCGATGTGATTACCTATGGAATGTGCCTTCACATTAGATTTCTTTATGTATTGTGAGCAGAAATATTCCTGAGGCACTGTTTCCATTCAGAAATTGAGGTAGCTTGCACTTTCCCTCCTGATATATAAATGTAAAATTATGCAGAAAGATTACATAATAATGTAAGGATGGTAGAGTGTTTGATCAATGTCATGTTTCTTATACAAAGTATTCCATATATCACCTCACTTCATTATGTAATTGTATGACAAGTTAGCAGAATATACTGTATCTCACAATACAATTATGAGACCTGGAAATAGAATTAGGAAGTACGAAAAAAGGGACACATACTTTTGACATTTATTAAAAATACACTCGTTTTCATGAAAGTGTTCTGCTTCAACAATACCATCAACACTGTAGCCATATTTTCCCACAGTCTTGTTGATGATGGTTTGCTTTAATGACAGTGTAACTGAAACCCAGCTCTGTGGTGAAAACAGAACAATAAAAAAATGGCTGAAGCTGTACTTTCATAGATTTGTGGGGATCTGTGCGGAGTGCAGAGGAAAACAACTGTAACCTACTCCCAGAGAGTTCAGCCTTGCACAAACAAAGAGCTGTCATTCTCCACTTGGGTGTGTTTCATCTTTCTCACAGGAACACTTCTATAAATGACTCTATCCCTGTCTCTTGTCTCTGGGAGCTTTGGCTGGTTTGTATTTAAAGGATTTGACATTTTTCTCTGAGGAGAGATAATAGTGTTTAAAGTTCTCAAGTTTTTCAGAGCCAATTGAAATAAAAAAAATTCAGAACAAAAGAAGGGACGATAAATGCAGAGATAAGAAAATAAAGGGGTGTTATGAAGATGAAATGTCTTCTGTTATGAAACATTGCAGATGTTTAAATGCGTGTTAAACTGTATTTTTGTGCTCTTATTGTTTCTCTTGTTGCTTCCTGGTGCCCGTGGAGGAGTATTTGATATGCCGGGGGGAGTATAATGAGATTCAATGGCCATGTCTAGATGTTACCAGAGCCAACAGGGTCAACAACATGAGTAACAAGATAGTCAAAAGACTTATAATAAAATGGACAAGATCATGTGGAACATTTTAGCACGAATGGGAAAAAGTAGCTCTAAATGTTGCAACTGATCAATAGAACAACATTCTGGGGCAATATTCCACTGCCACACAGACTGCATCACATGTATTTATCTAGATTCCCTCCCTTTCTGTGTCAGTGTACAGATTGCATGTAATTAGTCATTAAGTCATAATTTAATTAATGTTTTTAATCTAATTAAAGAGATTTGTACCAGTGAGGCATTCAATGGGACAGGCAGTTGCCCCTTGTGAGTGTCATTCTGTCATCTCTACAATGACAGATATTCTGTGGTATGTCCCTATCAACAACACTCCGATCGCTCTTATTTCCTCCATTGTTTTCTACTGTTATTGAGCCTTCCGCTGCCTATTCTCCCCTCTCTGGATTATTCCTCTGTAATTTCAGAATGAAAGCAGTCTCTTGCTGAATCACAGGTGTTTCTGGCAGCTGAGACCCACGCTCCCCTGCCTTGTGTGGAAACACATTCAGGCTCATTCAGCCTCTCCACAGCCCATTGTTGTCAGAGTGCGCTTTGAAGCTGAAAACTAAAAATATTTTCCTCACTGGTGAAGCGGTTGGGGCCAGCTGTGGGCCCATGCACAACCTGGGGGGCCAGGGCCGTAATGAGGGGCCCTAACGAGCTGTCCTCACCCCCCTCCCCACTAACCCCCTCCCCCCTGCTCCTGTGGCCGGTCGTCATGGAGCCGGAGCGCCCACCAAGGGTTAATGAGGGAGGTTATATATAGCATCGGGAGAGACACCTGGTGACACTCACCCCCACAGGGTCTGCCTCGGCTTGCTGCTCCCAGCAGGATGTGAGCAAGCTGAGTGACTGGCCATCAACAACAGCTGGAGCTGTGCAATGGAGCCAGCTGTGTAGACTTAGAGTGAAGAAAGAAAAACACCAGGTCCTCATCCTGTCAACAGACACATACTTCTTACATGTAAAAACCATTACGCATGTTAAAATCAACATTAATGACACGTCGTATGAACAGAGCAAGGCTTGGCTACATGCTGCTTTTTAACTCTTGTTCACCACATTACCCAAATTTCATCCGTGAAAGTTTGATTGCTGCAGCAATCGCTGATAACACTGTGAAGTGGGGCATGTCCCCAAAGAGTTCACTAGTTAATTGAAATTTGCTGGTTTGTAGTTCAGTCCACATTCCAACAACAGCAAATCCCAAATTCACTTAATGGCACAGATGATTGAGTGCACTGGTGAAAATTAATGTATCAAAATGAGCAAAGAATCCAGTGCTACAAAAGCAATTCAGAAAGCAATTTCAAAGAGCAATAATGTTTAGGCTTCTACAAAAGGCATCAAAAACTCATTCCAAAGGTTATCCAAAACTCCAAGAAATTTTACTTATGCCAGGATTAATTAGCATTACTTTGATTATCACTATTGTCTCTCACTGCTTTCCATTTCATGTGTCTTCCCACTCAAATTTAGGGTACAGTTTTGTTAGCATCCATATTTTTGCATATATAACAGAGCATTTTAGCTTATGCTGGGCCATTTTTTCCAGGACAATGTGACTGTTGTCAATCATTTAACATTTTCATAAAATGTTCTATACAAGCTAAAGCTATATTGTTGGGCTTTGCTTGAATTGGACAAAGTAAATTGCTTTGAGTTGAATACATGCATATTGCCCAATAAGGTGAATGAGTCATGTAGTTGCATGGAGGAGTCAACTCATCACTCATGTGCCCACATGCATGCCATCTGGGCCAGGGTTTTGCACAGAAGAGTGCTTGCTCTCGTATGACTGTAAGTGCTGACAGGGTGTTATATAGGTTGTTATACACCTCTGTGACGTCTCTGCTGTTGCAGTAAGTTGAGCATTCTATGTGAAGATGAAACGTCTTCTGTGATGAAACATTTCAGATGTTTAAATGCGAATTAAACTGTATTCATGTGCTCTTATTGTTTCTCTTGTTGCTTCCTGGTGCCTGTGGAAGAATATTTGATATGCCAGTGGGAGTATAATGAGATTCGATGGACGTGTCTAGATGTTACCAGAGCCAACAGGGTCAACAACATGAGCAACAAGATAGTCAAAAGACTTATAATAAAATGGACAAGATCATGTGGAACATTTTAGCACGAAAGGGAAAAAGTAGCTCTAAATGTTGCGACTGATCTGTTCTGAGGAGACCTGGACCATATTCAGATGCTATATCATTGTAGCACAGCACTGCTGGATCCATCAGCAGGATGTAATATGAATGAATGGTGGCCACACAGAGTAGGCTAACATTCCTTTTTACAGACAAAGGAGAGATGATTGAATTACTCATCCAATGATGTCTAAAGACTGTAACCAAGTGTTAATGTCTCACAATTAGTCCCTCCATAGCAAGATTCTGTGTTCCACATTCACAGCTGAAGTATAATTTTATCAGGGCACAGCCAAATCTTGGTTCCAGTTGTCTTCTCACATTTGAAAAGACCCCTTTTACTTTTCATTGTTTCAAGGCACAGTTCCTGGGTGGTACAGATGCTCCAATTGAGGTCAACACACCGCGTTCAGATAATTTCACTTTGACTTTGTGAGATTGGATATGGTGTTCTGTGTTGATGGATCATTTTGTGCCGGTGGGGTGTTGCTCATTTTGTTCGGTGAGAGAGAAGTCCTTATCTGTAGTGGTGACAGCTCTTCAGCCATGGGACGGGGGAGAGGAACGAGGCGTGATCATCATTATAAAACTGTCAAATCGTTCTGTGCCAGTCCAGCACATCCCACATATGCTTACAATTTCGAAATAAATACGGAGTATTAATTACAAGGGTTGGTGAAAATGGGGTGTGAAATCAGGGGACTACGCTGGCGTATGTGACAGAGAGTCTAAGCTCTCAAGACACTTTCTGCATCTAAGAATTTCTTAGAGGGTGTTGGGTAATTACCATGTACACCATCTGTTACAGACTACGTTTCATTTCAGTGCAAATATCTGGGGCAGCGTAATAAGGTTGTGAAATCATTTCATTTTTCAGAGTGGCAGCCTATATGCTTTCTTTAACATATCCTTCCCAAGGGAGGCTGTAGAGCATACTCATACATATTGGTATGTATTCATACACTTCATACATCGAGCCACATTTAGAGGGAATCTATTGAATCACATGTAGAGGACATGCATTTATTCAAAAACAAACACGTCATCACTTTTATTACCATTACCATTGTCTGTATGTAAATGGCACAGAGCTATTCCAGGTGTGTGTGTGTGTGTGTGTGTGTGTGTGTGTGTGTGTGTGTGTGTGTGTGTGTGTGTGTGTGTGTGTGTGCGTATGTTTGAAGGTTCATGAAAAGACCTTTTGGGACTTCATTATTTCATTACAGTGATATCAGAGAGAACCTCTGACTTGTGCAAATACATCTGCCTGTAAGAGAGAAAGAATCTGCAGTCTTTTTTTAGTGCTGTATATGCAAGCAACAATGTTCCATCACAGCGTTGCGGACGTATATGGGAAGGATCTTCTCTCAAAAGGGGCACAACGTAGTTCACGGCAGGACAAAAGCAGGCAACACAGATCCATTTGGGAAGGGACTATAAAGTGGCTGCTGAATTTAGCACACGGCTAAGCTTTGTCAACACCCACAGACCTGGGGTGAGACACAGCAGAGACATCAGCATGGACACCAGGCCTGAACAGCAGCCAGGCTCTCATAGACCCGCTGAATAATTCATGCTCCTGGAACGGCAAATGAAAAGTATGTAAATACTGCCTGCAATTAGCAGGGCTGTCAAAACACACACACACACACACACACACACACACACACACACACACACACACACACACACACACACACACACACACACGCATGTACATGAGCACTCAAGCACACACACGCAGACATTACACAAAAGAGAGAAACTCAATTGTTTGACCGTTTTGTAAATTTGAATTTCATAAAGGCTTGTTTTTATTCTCTGAGAGAATAATCATTATGGAACTTTTGTATTGCTAATGGAACAATGGCACTGATATAAAAAATAAAAGACTCAAACACAAATATGAAATATTGGTGCATAGCACCAGGTCGGCTTGTATATGAGC
Organism: Albula goreensis; assembly: GCA_022829145.1. NCBI lineage: Eukaryota > Metazoa > Chordata > Actinopteri > Albuliformes > Albulidae > Albula > Albula goreensis. Next base: position 30,013,472 of record CM040745.1, read on the forward strand.
GTTCGATTAAATTATAATAAATCTTATTTGCATTACGGAAAAGCACTGCACAAATGATTTAATGGTTACACTCTAATGCTAAACAGGTTTTATTCAATGCTTACTGGAAATGTAAAATGTATTACATCATTTTCCTCAATCTATTGAGATGTTATTCATTATTATGTGAGGTAGAGTGTACAAACGAGGTAGCCCTTTAAATAAACGAGTTCATCATTATGAGCTCAATGGTGTTGTTTGTCTGCTTTATTGTCAACAGTAGGCTGTTTCCCTTGTTCTTCCATCTGAATATTTTCCTGGCACTTCCAATACATGATGAATGAGAGCGAGACAATACACCCACTTACTGCCTCTGTCCAGGGTTTCACCATTGAGTGAAAGTAATCCATATTAAAGGGTATCTTGATTTCAGATGCTAAAAGCATGTTTTTCAAGTATATGTATAGGTTTGTCAGAGATGACTTGCTTCTGTGAGCTGGAGCAAACTCTTGTGAATCGAAAGAAAAAAACTAAATGGTCAGCTCACAAAAATTTCACAAACAAGCCAATAAGTTATTTCTATTAATGATGGCATAATACAATATCTGTTATGTGAAAAGTCCAGGAAACCAAACAAAAACCCAGGCTGGAATATAAAGCTGTCAACAGAGTATAACTTTATCTTGGCCACAAGCCCAAACAGAACAATAAAGAAGAAAAGAGTAACCTTGTAAAGCTTACATTATGCATATGTAGATACAAAATAGACTGTTCCACATTGTTGCCAAAACATCAAGTTATGAATGGAACTTATCCCTGGTGACCTGGAACTGACTCTTGGGAGCCAGGTACATGCTATCCTTCTGTTTCACAATCTTTTCCATGGAACAGACAAAAGAGACAGATTTATGTGCTCCTCAAGCCAACAGAAAAAACAAGCTTAATGTCAGACAGGCTGTCCCACTATTGGCTCAATGGTACAATTTCATCAGTCAGATCAAGATACATAAGCCTCTACACTTCCTCAATTTACAGCCAAATTTGCCATTAAATGTTGGTTCTGCAGACATAATTGCCAAATTACTCCAGGCCTTTATTTCAGGGATGACGTATGCTGCACCATGAGTACATGAGTGCACCATTACCATGTTTCCTAGTGCTAATGAAAGGGAAAGAAGTCCCATCATGCTGTATGAAAACCTACAGCAATCAGTCTCTGTGATTTGATAGCAAGACATGAATATGGCTGAGGCCAGGGTGATTGTGGTACAGGGAAGGAGTTGTGCTTGAGAGAGAGAGAAAGAGAGAAGATAAAACGTGCAGATGAAAAGCAGAGGTCCATGAAGAGACCCCTGGGATTTTATGTTGCACAATAGTCATTTCAGGGGAATTCTTTCCCCCGTACAAACACATTTGTCTAAAAGACATGTGAAATGTGAGTTCATCTCTAATTAGCCAAGTGGAATTTAAGCCCCCCCCCTTTTTTGGGAAAGGGACCCCCGGATACTTGTCACTCTTCCAGCTCCAGGACTGCATGGATCATGCACCGGTCCCTGAAGTCCCCTGAATGAACAGGTATTACACTTTATCATTCCATCTGGTCCCCGTATTGGCTCTATGGGCCAGCCATTGTGTCCCTGCGGCCTGTACAGTATATGGGCCTGCAGAACTAGTGTAAGTGCTACTTCCACCACTGCCTGACAAGCAGCGCTGAATGAAAGCTCGCACTTCTCCTTCACCTCCCCTTTCAAGGAGTTCCAGTCATGTTTCTGGGAGCCTGGTGCCATGCCAATGAAGATAAATATTTACCAAAAGGAGGAGAGGGAATCGTCTGTTTGCTTTCCAATTCTCCCAGGTCGCGTAGTCTAAATATACACCACAGAACTTTACTTGATCTTCTGGTAAAGTTTCCAGTATGTTCTGCTCAGGTAAGGATCCATGGGCGTACTTTCAGCAGTTCATGGGTTAACCTCTCATTGGGTCAGCGGGTTGCTGATTATTCATATTTTCTCGGAAACTTAGATCTCACAGATATTTGATGGGGGCAAATGGTATGGTGTACACCATATTTAGTTACAAGGTGTACATATGTTTTGAGTATATTTAAAAAATATAGAGGGTGTGACCCAAATAAAGTATATTTTATATACTTTTAGTGTGTCCTAGGAAGAGTACATGATTTTGAAAACTTGAAAGTAAAAGTAGGACTGACAAATGTTTGTGTAACCTGCTCCTCGCTTTTAAACTTTAGGTTGCCTGACACTTCCTCCCTCTTGGCCTCATATTCGGAGCTTGTTTTTTTTTAGCCTTACTGTCCCTCTAGTGGTTGAACAGGATATCTGCAATAACAGGGCCACAAATTACTCAACCTTTCATTCTCACTTAAATCTCACATTAGACCGCTAATAGCATCCCAGTGTAGTTGGTAAGATCAAAAAGACACCTGAACATTATTTGGGGCCATGTGAATGCTGTTAAATATAAGGTATTGTGCTCTTGTAGGTTATTGCGAGGATGTCCATATTTTATTATGTATTTTTACCATTACAACATCACAATTAATTACTGTATTTCTGTCTGTTACAGTATCTTGCAGTGATGGATTTTTGAGGGATATGCTGGACAAAGATAGAATTTGTAAATAAATAAATGTTAATGTTTATCATGTGCTCAGGAGAGGCACACACCAGCATTCAGTTATGGAATTCAGAATATCCTCCTACTGCTACTCCATCACACCATCTCATCAGGGCAGCGCTATGGCAACGTGAGTGGGAACTTGCCCACAGAACTCAAGGTGAGGGACACACACGAGGCTGTGCTCTCATATGTAGGCAGGGTTAGGGAGAAATAAGCAAATACTTCATGTGGGCAGAGTGAGGGAGAGATGTTGAAATTTATTACACACCAAAAAGGCAAATGGATTCATACATGTGCAGATGTAATCTTTACTTTTGTTTTTCATTCTACTGTTCAATTTTGTCAAAATCTGCTGACAAGGAACCCCCAGATGTCCATTAGACTCTAATGTCTGAACATAGATAATTAATTTTAGGATCTGAAGAAGCCTGTTTGAGTTTGAGCCCATTGGAGATGATTTCTTGTTTGTAGGGGAATAGCACAAATGCCATACGGTAGGTTTCCTCTTTGAATAAATAGGGCTGAATAATGCCTTGTAGAAAGTATTTGAATTCAACAGGTTGCACCATCTTCTCCCTGACACCACATTTCCCTCTCTGTCAAATGAAATGAAATGGCATGTATTCAATCTTCAAAACCACTCAAGGGCATTTTGCATGTCAAAGCACTGCTATTTATTAGTGTCAAATTTGTATTTTAGGACAGCGTTCTTACGAGCAATTCACCAAAATAACAATGCCTGACAGTAAAAGTACATCTCTGCCAGTTCCAATAAAAAGTGAAGTGAATTGTGATATGTAGGTTAGTCCAGGAGCTACTGATATTGTTGTACTGGTATACTGGAACAAATCTGAGTTTTTGTAAAAGTGGGCTGTCATGTGGAGTGGGGAATTGGCTGCATTTATTTGTGAATTGCATTACATTAAGAAGACTTTTTTAAATTCTTAGATTCTTGTTTTAGAGTCTTAACTTTGTTCAAGTTTGTTGAGATATGACAGAGATTCACAAATGAAATAGCACTGCAGCAGCAAGTGTCAACAAACAAATACGCCCCAGCATGCTTGAGGTTGAAATCATTTCAGCTGTGTTAATGGAGTCAGCTAAATTCTAGCCTGGCTAATCTATACAGCATGGCATTCTACCAGCACTTACTTAACTGGAAATGCAAATCCATGTTTTTAGATTAAACAAACACTGAAGGATAAAAAGAGACTGATTGCAACTGCATTGTCTTAATCTCAGGCAGTCTGTGTAAATGCAGATAGCTGGGAGGGATTTATCTTTACATTCTACCAAACGTCAATTCATTTAGGTGAAAAGAACTCTCATGCAAATAGCATGTGTGTTATGATGAAGAAAGATATTTAGCAATATCAAAGAATTCAGTATTAATGGAGAACAATACTTACATACGCATAATCTCATGTTCAAGTTCATCATCACAAATTTAATAAAAACACATGTTGATAAAGCACAAAATATGAGAAGAGTTACTTGCTACAATCCTATGAAACTACAAGGCTGTTGGTGTGTTACAGAACTGTACACAAAGCAGAACATTTTAAAGTTAATAACAGATGTGGGGTAGCCTGTCCAGTATACCCAGTCACCCAGAGCCATTTATTTATTACACACAAGTGGCAAGTTGTTTCACATGGTTATGCACTGCTGTAACTGATCACTTAACATTCATTTCACTGGGCTGTGAGTTTTGGCAACACACATGCTGGTGTGACGACAGAATTCACAAGCTAGTTATTTAATTTACAAAGTGATGATAATCTTTGTTCGCCAGCAGCAAATCGCTCTGGATAGTGTTAAGCTTATGTTTCAGAGTTGTCAGGAAGTTAGCAAAAGCAGAACAAAATCAAGCAAGATTGAAACTCCATTTTTGGTCTCAATCTAGCAGGAGAATCAGGAGTCATTAAAAGTTCTCTGTTGGGGGTTTGGCTGCCTTCAAAAACTATCATGCTTAGTCCCCCACCCACCTCTCAGCCAGTGTGTTTTGCATGCCTGTGTGGCTGCCCTCTGACCCCCTCCTCACATGGCTGTGAATAATGGGAAGGCTCTCCCAAATTCCTGTGTTATGCAATCACGCTGACTTGAGCCAGCCCTGCAGCCTGACGTGGTGAGCTTATGAATGGAGCGCAGGTTTAATGAATAATCCTCCGCTGCGCTAAGACTCCTGGACTGTGGACTCTTTAACCAGCTTTTATGGGGCTTTCACTGAGCTTGCAAAAGTACAGAGCTTCAAAGCCAAAGCACCTGCACTCCTAAAGGACAATTAGCTGAGAGTTCTAAATGCTCTCATGGGTCTCTCTCTCTCTCTCTCTCTCTCTCTCCTCACACAGCAGGGACGTCCCAACACTTAAAAGGAACAAAAAAGGCACCTTCTGTCACTAAAAATACTGTATTTTTAAAGGTTAAACTGAGTACTATACTCAAGGATTGAAATGAAGTCTACTTAGAAAAGCATATATGCCATGTTAAATATAAATAGCCAGTTTTTTATTGCCATTTGACTAGAAGAGTGGCATGGGAACTTTACTGAGCCTCATGAGTCAGGATGATGACCTCATGACCTCAGTCTAATGTCTCATCTAAAGGATGACACCTGAGGATCCCAATCAGTTTACTGGGGAATTTGAGTTCCATTTGCTCCAGAAGGATAAGCGCCCCCTACTGGCCCACAAAGAATAATTCCTTTCATTCAAAGGAGGCATGCAACTCTCCCACAGGGACAGAGCTGTCCCTTTTCCTATGCAAAGTTTATCTCAAGGAATTGGTGAGTAATTTTATATTTATACATTTCAATAGACATGACATTTCCAATGCATGTAATGACCAAAATATATGTATGTGCCAGTTTGTTACCCCAGCCATGTATTTGTTATTAGTTTTACGTTTTTAAAAACTTTGTTAGTTGATTGTGTAACTGTTAGCAGCCCAGGGTGTAATTACAGAGCTTTCACCGAACTTTTAATTTTACCTTGTATACGCAGTAGATGGCGCCATTGCCTCAAATGTTAAACTCCATAGAGCGACAAACTAATTGGTGTGAGAGAGATGCCAGGAAGGAATACAGAAGGAACAATGCTTTTGAACAATGCGGTGACAAAACTTCCTGGATCATGCTGGAAAATAAAATTTCAAACATCTTAAAAGTGCTGTTTTTTTATTTTTACAACTGCAGGTTCTCAGTTGCGCTGAAACAACTCTCCACATAAAGACTATAGTTTGTAATTAAAACAGGCGTTTTAGATTAATCTAGATCAGCTGTTCCGGAAAGGGCTTGTTTAGCAACAAATAAAAGTGGCAGCATTTTTGGAGTCTACGTATGGCTGGCAAGTACTTTTATACAAGCACCTCAATTCAATTCTGTATCCAGGAACTCCGCTTGATCGCTTTGTTAGCGGTCAACAAATAATTTCAGTTTTTCAGAACTGGCTTTACTTCGTATTTTATTCCCTCTTGAGGATGTATTGCAATGCTAATTACCTCGTACGCAGATGATTCTGCTATTCTGGTTCAATACGGACAGGACACTCCCTTTGGCACGATACCAAACGCAGTGCACAACCGATCCGGGGTAGAGGGAGTGTGCAAGCATGTGAGTGTGACAGAGTGAGTGAGAAATGAGAACTGAGACGTGCAGCATTGACTCAAATGTCATTCTGACGCATGTAGACTCAAAGCCACAGCAGACAGAGAACACTGATCCAGCCCTCTCAACGCTTCTTCCTCCCCCTTTTTTCCCCTTTGCCATAATCTCCGTTATCTTTTCTGAGTTTCTCAAGTTAATTTGACCTCTCAGTCCTCCCTTGAGTCTCATCCCAATTCAATTACTTTCTTGCCATCTACTGGAAAAAGACCAGATTTCCCCAACACGTTTTGATGGTGTAAGTGGAGTTTTTGAAAACAATGGCATATTGAACGGACGCTACAAAACTGACCATAAGATGGGGCGGGGGGGAATTCCCCAGTATTAGAAGCGTTGCTTTTTCAAAGCAGTCAGATCACATGCCTCTCATTACTCATATATTTAAACTGGGGTGTTTCCCAACAGGCTATAAATAATCACAACAATCTACCATAGCCGGCTAAAAAGCAGACAGCTCCGAACCAAAACCAGGCTCAGTAACCACAGCCTAGCCAATGAGAAACGCTGACATTCAGAGTCATGGCTGCCATTAGTGCAAGCAAATCTGGTAGCATGCTAGAGTGACAATATAACTTGCTTAAGAGAAGAATGGTTAGGAAAAGAAACATGGTTAAAAAGTTATAACAATAAAAAAAAAGACAAAGGCCAAGATTCAGTCAACATTCATCCTTCACTTTTGCCAAAAATCAAACCAAAGTCCTCATTTTTATCTCCCAGCGACAGTTTAGCAAGTTCAGTCATTATGAAAATTTCCTCACCAATATGTTCTAGCAGAGATTAAGGATGACACTCCTGTTCAATTGCAGGTGCAAATTAAGGACAAAAGTTGACTGAATCACAGGCAAAGTTACAACACTGGTAAGGACAGACAGATGTGAAATACAGGCATCTATGAGCAACAAGACACTGTGGACAATTGCTTTCTCTCCCCTTAAAAGGGCATTTCACTTTAGTAACACCTTCTGATGTACAGCTTCCTTACCAATAAATTTTGTCGTCAGCTATACAGAAAAACACAATATGTTTATTACCATTATACAGCACTTTCCCATTCAAAAGACCCCTTTATAATTTAAATGATAAGACAAGTGATGATATTTATATCTCAAAGACTTCATATGGACTCTTGCAGATACAGGTTGAAGATTTGCACGGGGAATCAATCAACATTTGTCCTTAACTTTGGCTCCCAATGAGATGAAAGCGTTCATTTTTATCTTCAATGGCAGTTTGGCAAGTTCAGCATTACGAAAATTAACTCGCCAATCTCTTCTGGTTGAGAAAAAGCTGAACACCCAAAATAAATTGAAAGTAAAAGGACAAATGTAGATTGAATCCAGACCTTAGCTTTGACACATGAAATGCAGACCACCCACATTATACCAATATAATGGCAAGACAGAAATAGGTTTTTTGGTTTGAGTTCCCCTGTTATGTTTGTGTTCTCCAGTTGATTGTGCCGTTTTTATTTATTATGGCAATACAAGACCTTGAACTAGCCAAGCAAGTTTCCTACATGTTCAACTTTTTTTTTTTTTATTTAGTCATAGTGAAGAAACTCATGACAAGACAGAGAAACACTTCCCATGTCGATATCTTCCTAATGATATTTAGAGGTGGTGATCCTGTAAATGTGTGGTCTGAAACACAGATATTCATACAGTAATTGAAAAAAGGTGTCATACTTGACCATTCTTTGACGGTTACAGAGTTAATAACTAATCCAGCGTTTACCTGTTGATTTCTACCTGATAGCTGAGAACTATGACATATGACTGGCCATGCTATGAAAAGGATTTATGTTACATTGTTGTAAATATTAAATATAATAACTGATCTGTCATGCTTTTGGTAAGCACTATGTACCACAGAAACTCAAAGTAACACTTTCACAGCAATACATTATAACTCCATGAATGAGCTTTTAATGAATGTTGTTTCTGTTCATAAAAAAACAAAGCGAAACATGCAAAAAATGGTCAGGTAACATAAGAAACATAACCACAGGATAACAACATTCATTTAGAAGTTCGTCTCATACATTATGTTTAAAGCACTTGAAGGTTCAAATGAGGGTTCAAACACATAATATAAAAATAGAGAATAAAACAATAAAAAATTAAACAAAATGTAACAGATGACATGGGTTTTGCAGAGACATCCATAAAATTCTTCCCTACATAGTCAAAAAAGAGAGAGATGGGAAGCATGAATACTGCTCACAGAAACTACACATCCCTTCATTTCATGTTGCTTTTGGTTCCCATGCATGCCATTAACAACATATTGGTAGTGTTCATGGCAAGCATTGCACAGTGGTCTTATGACAGTTATTACACTCAAACCCACACCTGAAGTCTTTATGTCAATATTTCAAAAATCAAAAGGGCATACATTTCTTAGATGCAGGTGTTAGTACTTAAAAATATGAAATGTCTCGGTTTTGATACATGTGCTATACATATCACTGACACAAAACAAATACAGTAAAACTTCCAATAAACACCACAGGAGTGCTCCTTAGAAATTACATGCCCATGTCCAATGAAGGCCTAGTCTACACACATTCAAGATTGCTGTAGATCACCCAGCCATTGAGGAACTTTTTGCACAGCTATGCTGTTATCACCGTTATCTGTTGATAAAGGTATTATATATCTTGATAAAGATACTCGCCATGTAGCAACCGTATAGTGATAGAGTAATTTCATATAGATGTGTACTTATTATATATGCTATACAGGCGTGATATCTCATAAGTTGATGTGTAACAGTGACAAGTAGAATAAATGCTGGTCTCCCAACAGTAGCCTGTCTCTACTAATCACTTGGGTCATTTGGTTGTTGAAGTAAATAAGCACCGGGGATATCCCTGGAAGTTCTACAGTAAACAAATGCAGCCTTTTTCCATTACAGCAGCTGCTTATAGTCCTCTTGCCACTAGTATAAGCTATCAAATATGAGGACCATCAGAAGGCACTTAGAACCTAGCAGTGTGATCATTTCTACCAATAAATGATGTCTCAGAACCTTTGACAGAAATGTTTCTTAAAAACTTGGGACAGAGGTGCAGCTTATTATTGATGCATGGGCCTCTCTCTTTGCTCTGACCAGGGAATCAGATCTACAGCTATGCAAGCGGAATCTGGAGGATCCAGCTGCTTGCATTTCGCTCACTCTCACTTAACCCCTCTTTAAAACAGAAACATTCTTGTCAGGGAGCCCTATACCTAGTAACTGCTTCAAAGATAATACATTCAGAAAGGAGAGACCTTCAAGAATGTGTAGATGCCCTGTCAAAATACAGGTCAGGAACAGGCAGTCACTTACACAAATTAAACATGATTGCTTGATTCAAAAAAAGGAAAAACCTATCTAAATAGTTCATTCACCTCATTACCATCTCATTTCAGTCTCCAGAGTTGTAGGTTACATCTAAACACATCCTTGGTGTGGAGAGTAAGGGTGGCACTATGCTATCTATACTGTTGATAAACTAACAGGGAAATGATGAGCAAAGTAGACAGAACACAGCAGACCATAAACCCTGCCACAGTATTCTGAAAACATCACTGACAAACTGCCATGTCTAAACTTTGAAACTGAGCGGTTGCAGTGCGCGGGTCAACTCATGACAGTACCTCTGCATTCTGACATGAGTTCATGGATACAAATACATGGATTCAATGTACATGTTTTTCTGTACATATGTAACCTTGTGTTCCCTTTATGGTTTCAGGGGGGGCATGGCACAGAGTGAAACCCAAGGTAAAACACACAGAAAACAAGCAACGTGCATCTTTCAGCTGTGCATCTGAATGTAAGTCTCATGAAAATAACAGCGATCTGTTGTGCCAAATCTGGTTTTTCTCACACATCTTTTCAAATCGTCTAGCATTTACTTTTCATTTGGAAACGCCCTAGTTTTAAATGAAAATGTGCCTGTTCTGAAAAGTTATTTAATGGTACTATAGCATTTTCAGCCATATCCTTCACCCAAATGATGACAACCAGCTTGTTAAATAACTTCTACTGATTGCAGAACTGTAGTCTTGATAACAGCTGATGCTCTATTGCATTCTTAACAGGTGATGGCATTGCTAACATTTTACTTCACTTACTATTGTTTCCATTCACAGGGAATTCCAAGCCAGCAGCTTATTATATATACAAACACATTTGTACTTTTGCAGCAACAGAAGTCAATACCAGAAGCTGAAGGATTTAATCATTCATCCATAGCTAGCTAGCAGGAACTAAATGACACGAATATAAAAAAGCTAGCCTAACCAGCTCATGAGTAAATCCTTTCATTACAAAAAATAAATAATGGCACTGTAGGTACTGTCATCAAACAGTCTACTAGAAGTGAATATTATGCATGATCCTCTAAACAATTGTCTATGGATATATATGATTGTCTATGGATAGTTATAGTTCTAAAAAGTGATTTTCAAAATTGTAAATGGAGCCAAAGGCAAGCAGGCCAGACAGATCTTTACGGAAACAACCACCACTTAGGTCATAGACACCGCATGGACATTCAGGATTCCAATAACATTAATAAAAGGTGAAACTTTTAAAGGTTTCATGAGTAAAAGTGCATAGGGTCTGAGGAATCACTCAATGCAAGTGAGAATGGATACTGTACACAGTATGACATGGTACATGACAAAGCATGGTGTGTGTGTGTGTGTAGCTGAAAAACCATATGAAGAAATAACAACATCCCCAATATTACATACAATAAATTGCAACAGTAACAGTAACAGTAACTGGTAACAGTAATAAATTATTGTGATAATTAGTTAGAGTTACTAAATTAGTAGGAAAGAATTTGGCAACCTGGTAGAGCAGAGGAGACAGTCCATACAGTACACAGTGGTTAGACCAGTGGCACCATTCACCAGCCTGTAGCATATTTAACCTGTGGTGACAGCACCTGCTTTGTCGTGGGACAGGTCCCAAGATCAGTGCTTCTTCTGCTTTCAGTCTTTGAAAGCCTGCAGACAGGCCTTCCTGTTTTGTGTGTACCACAAGTATAAATAATACTAATGCTGTACTCCTTCCTCTCCATGCTTTCTTTAGCAACAGATGCATGTACTGACTGCAACCTGCATTTTCCATGCATGCATGCATGCATGCAACATGCATGTTACAGTCACGTACAATAGAAATGAAAAACATTGAAACGGAAAAAGGTTTAAAATAACTGTTAGTCTGAAATGTTCAGCAACAATTACTTTCCAGTGCAGCCTTTGGAACCACTGATCCTGTGGGGCAGGAGAAAAAAGCAAATAATAAACAATGTTTTTTCCCCAAAATACTGTAAAGTTAGTCACATTCAGAAGACTGGCATCTTTCAAACAAACTACAGAGTAAACTACAGCCTACTAGCAATAGTTAGTATTCTCAAACAAATTCCTTAAGTTCCACCAGCAATTAGGTGGTTCTACACACAATGAAAATGACCCACTGAAGAAAAAAAAACTCTAACAAAAAAGCAACTGTGCTCTGTAACAATTTAAAAATTTGATTTTTGAGCATAAACATTCGATTACAGTAAAAAAGGTGGATACAAAAAAAAGTTTTAGACACTCATTTTGATCTGAAATTGTAAAAAAATTGTATGTAATTAATAACTGGTTGCTCTCTATGGATGTAAGTATGTCTTTGAACATCCTTCAGGTGTATTGAGGTCTGCCGCATTGAAACTTGAGATCTAAACTTGTTTTATTTGCAAGCACATCTGGGCACAATATGATTAGATAATATAGAAGCTTGACTATATAATGACTTTATGAAGTGATTTTTATTGTTTTATGCGCGCATGAGGTTATACACTTACCTGGGCTACATGCTTTAGACGCCTTCAGGTTGATTACCTGCACAGTAAAACAGGTCAGGGTTATTCTGAATCTTATGCTCACAATATATTAATGAAGGTTGATGGAAATATTAGCTGTAGAAAATAAACGTAAGCTAGTTTTTATTTAGAGCTAGTCAGTTCATTATTTTACAGTTTCCTGCCATCATGATGTACTCAATTGATATGCAATATCAGTTGTACCTATAAATATATTTAATGTGTATGCAGTACATACTTATATATTACCTGCAAAAAGCTTGATTAAACAGTGATAAATACCACAGCTTTGTGGCTGTAGGTGGTTGATTCAGCATCTAGCAATCAGTGTGTGGACATTTAGCAAATCCAGCAAAGTTAATGTTATTACTGTTTAGCATTATTGCTAGAACTTCATCAAAAATGTACTGACTTGGTTATAGACCTAAACAGGGGATTTACCTTGAGGGGCAGCTTTCTCTCCAGCTGTGTTTGCATCACCATTTTTTGGATGATAAAATGGGTCATGACTATTCTCAATATTACTAACCAACAACTTCATTAGAACTATGAGAGAAATCGCATGAAACATACAGCTATGACTGACAGCATCCCAGAATTCCATGACTGCACATCATTGTATCTGTGTATCAATAAGGTTAATCTTAGCATTGTACTACACTGTTCCTGTACACTGTCCCTGATCTGTAACACCAGCAGGTGTTAACCCATAATGTAATTTCTCACTTACTGTCCCCTGTTTCTGTATTGTCCCTGGTCAAAAGTGCAGCTTCTGTAAGAAAAAAAAAAAAGAAACACCATCATGACATGCATACAGAACAGGTCCAGTGAAAAGAATGTAATTTCATCAATGACTGAAATGAGCTGTGTCAAACTCTTGAAGCACATGCATGCACAGGGAGACAGAGACAAGGCCTGTTACTAGCCTTCAGTGGGGCTTTCTTTGTTTGGTGGGCTGGAGTCAATATTGCCACCATTTTCAGCATAGGCAGTATTCCCTGGAAGAAAAACAAGAACCAAAACACACCACACACTGTGAAGAAGTGGCCCTTCCCTGACACTCAAATATTGTTAATTTTCTAGAAAGAGTCATTTGTCTATTGACACTAACTAATACCATGGTCAACAGCTGTGATTAATTGAAACATGGGTGTAAATGTTAAATTGGCTCCAAGCCCATGAAAGTGGCAGTGTTTGAAGGAGGGGAAGGTGAGTGAGTCAATAACCACTGCTTTTGTTTGCAAAATAACTTATTGGACTTTCAAGTTGCTTTTTCCCTCTGCTGTTTTTAAGTTTTCTTTACACACATACAGGGCTATACCAAATTTCAGAGTGCTGAGTTAGCATTTTATACACAGTAATAGACTTGTAAACTGACTCCATATAGTCTGTCTTAAGGCTGTTTAGCAACAGTATGAAAGGAACTTCAGAAAACATGTCTAGATTTGGTCCTGGGCCATAATAAAGGCTTTACCTGGTTTTCCATCATTCCCTTCAGCTACATTCTCTTCAAGATCATTTCCTGGACACAGGAAAATGGGTCATGATTATTCAACGAATTAATATGTTATACCTTTCTGAAAGCTGTGGCAAACATAGCATGAAACGTACAGTTACATCACCAAAGTCATGGCAGATATGAACATTAAAATGCTTGTTTTGTATTTAAATTTCTTCCACAAACACCCTAGACTTCCATGAGTACATGAAAATATATTTTGTGAACCCCAGATGACATGATGTAGATATCTGTGGAGTGTTGAACCACGAAGAAAAAGAAAGCTAATCCTTCATTAAATCCAACTCTGATGACTTTCCACAGCACTCACTATTAATACTACTTTGATTAGTTTTGAGACTGCAATTTTCTTTACTGTTGACCATTTATGAATATACAGTGAGTTTCCAAATGCACTGAGGAGTCATAATGCATAATTATTTTGTGGAATTGCATACAGAGAATTACCTGGAGTTGTCTTCCCTGTGGATCTTAGAAAATCTATAGTTAAGGAAAAAAAGAATAATAAAATGTATTACCAAACAAATTGTGATTGATCATTTTCAAAAGCATTTTAAAGACCAAATATACAATACATTAAGATCTTCATGATGTGAAAAGAGCAGTAATGCTAATTATTATTGTTTTCAGCCATCATTGTCACAAAAAAAAAAAAACCAATAACCAATCATTGAGTCAACTACTGAAATATAACTACTGAAGGAGAAAAACTCTTATAAATCACTCTCTTCCATTCTAATGTTACAACACCAGCCTTAAAGAGAGACCACCAAATGTTTGTATCATCTTTAATTTCTGACTTGTTATCATGGTCATTTACTTCTAGAACAGGCAAATAGCTTGGGCCAAACTATTGTTATGACAAATGTATATTTCTCCATTTTGCATTCTTGTCATTGAGAACACATTACTTACTTAGGAGTTTAAATTTGTAGACAACAAATACAAGAGCAATCAGACATAAAATTCCAAATATGCCTCCAAGAATAGGTCCAACTGGAGAAGATTCTAAGAAAAAATAAATAAGCTTAATTACACTTAAGCTTAAAATAACACTTAATTTTCTAAATAAGACTGATAATTTTCGACAACTTTATGGATAGTACTTCAATGATTTTAATTTTTTGTACATTATTATTTCATCAACATGGCTAATATTAACATCAAAAATGCTGACAATATTAACAATACAGACAGCATTAACGCATGAAGAGCCTATACCATCTAGGGTTAAATTTTAAACCAATCCTACTGCAATACCAAACCATTATAATACTTGATACTAATTTTGCACCCCAATGTCCAAAGTTAATAAAAGAGAACTGCAAGACAATAAAGAAAACTAAGTAAATAGCCGATCAGGAGTCCAGTTTGGACCATTAGCCCATTAGCTGCCAAGCCCTACATCATATTTAAAGTACAAGTCATTTTCTGTGCTTTGAACTACTGTACCCTGTTCAATATATATTGGTATATAGCAAGCTAGTACAGTGCTGTGTGATAACATTTTAATATTGAGGCAACCCAACAATCAATCCCACATGCACTGGCTTTTGGGAATTTGCAATTAAAAGCATCACAATTTAGCAAGTTTTGGAAACTATGTAATAGTAAAATGTAAGGAGAACAGCACTCAATCTACCTACCTGGGGGAAATGGAACAACTGGGTCAGCAAGCTCAAAGGTCAAGGGGTTGCTGTAGTTACAGGTGTAGGCTACATCCACTGTCATATTGTTCTTCTGAACAATCAGCTGGCTGTTTCCAGACACCACTTCTTTTTCACCCTTTATCCATTCATAGCGACCTTCAGTGGTGTCTTCTCCCACACAGGACAATGTGCACATGGATTCACTGCATGTGTGATTAGTGTTTGGTTTGGAAACAGGATCTGTTGATCAGGAAAAGCACACCTCAGTTAAATAATCTGAACAAATATATCTGCCCTTCATTACTGTTCCACAGCTCTCACCTCTAACACATTTATCATTTAGAGCATATACATGGGAATCTATTCTGGTATTGTACTTTTTGAAACGCTGAATCAAAACATGATGAATTTGGACAAACCTCTTGCAGTTGAAAGGATTACTACTGTAAAAATGCCAGTAACACAAATAAACTGATGACATCCTGTGCTTTAGTGCTTAAATGTCAACAGGAAAAGAAATCACAGGCAACTCTTGCACATGAAGGGTGTACACATGCTTTACTTACAGAGTACAATAACAGAGAATTTCTTTGTAGGCGGATATCCATTTATTTCAGCCGAGTAAAGTCCTTCCAGGTCTTTTGTTAGGGTCTTGATGGTCATAATCCCACTTTTCACATCCAGAGAAGTACGGTTTTTGAATTCACGATAACTGTCTATAAGCTCGTCTTTTTCCCACTCAACCGCTTTATTGTCTCCAAACTTCCAAACTATTCGCTGGAGTTGGCCAGAGACTTCTGGGATTAAAGATACTTCTTTTCCAACCAATCCATATTTCTTTTCATCTAAAGAAAGTTAAAAAGTTAAAAATCATGATAAACATTTTTGTGCCAGTAAAATTCTTTTTTCAACAGTATTAAATATTAAACTGACAGCTTTCAGTCTCAAGTGAAGATTCTGAAAAACAGTCTTCCTCAAAACTTCTGCACCATAGATTCAGAGTCAACCTAAGTATTATCAATGTTGATATATCTGTCAATGGGGTCATCGCACTGCTGCGTGTCTCTTTGAGTCTCGTCTGGCAACATAGCATTGACACTCCGGCTTCATTGTAGTGATACAGCAGGAAACTGTTCGTTGAACTGCACTATTGATAAACAAACGTTTACTTGTGCTCATGCCAAGAAATTCAATGAATTATCAAGTACCAATTAGCCTATATCTGATCGACTGATTTCGACTGAATAGTTCATTCGTATACAGTTCTTTAAGTCCCCACTCCCAGTCGCACTCCAGCTCATACACAAACATTGGTAACTTGTGCATGCAGGTAAACGTCAGCTTGCTCAGCAATAATAAACTCGTTCTACACGGTATTGTAAAGAATCTACATAATCAAGCCAGTTATACGTCAAGATATGAAATGGAGCTATTATTCTCAAATGTAACGTTAATCTGCTGCAAATTGTTTTACCAAATACAGTGAGAATGACATTGGGACTACAAACAGTTCATCACAAAATGTGTTATGTTGTTGCTAGACTTTTAGCACTATTGGGGTACATGCCCCCAGTGCCCACATCCTCACACTTGCAATTTATGATACATTTTTTAAAACTAGCTATTTTTTTATTATCATTTACTGGGGCACAACACAGTAGGACCCCCAGTAAAGAAGGTCTGGTGGCGCCCCTGCATTACAGTATTAACGAGCCTACACACTGCCAAAGCAAGACGAACACGACTGCAATTGTATCAGGAAGACGAGCACACTATTTCATAAACATAATTTAATGCTATCATTAACACAAAGGGAATTTTCTACTGCGTGCGTTGTTTCCATTTTTTTTCCTCAAATTGGGAGTGGCGATGAGTTAGCCCTATACTTTACAATCAACGCTAGCCAATGTTTCTTTTTTAACTCTGCAAAGTGGTCTAATCAAAAGTAAACCAAAGATCAACACTACACAGACATAAACAGTAACGTAGCAAAGTCATTAAGCTGAAGTAATGAGACAAAGCATTCTGCCTCTCCTGGCAGCGCGGCGATATTTTCCGCCATGTCCTTTTTTTTCCATTTTCGTAGCTGTACCGTAGAAATAACGTTGTCAAACTTACCTGCTAGTACACGGCTTAATGGCAAACATAACATGAAGAAAAATAATGGGGTTTTACGTGTTAGCATCGTTGATATTTTCCTCCTGGTTTCCATACTGCCTAAAATATTCAAAGTAAGAAATCCACCGGCCCTCCTCAAGGGCTTAAACCACAGAAAACGAAACTGAATTGGGAAAGACGTCATGCTTGTTCTTCTTTCAGAAGTATCGGCGATTTGCTCACAACGAAATGGTGCAATTCCGCCACCATCTGTGCTGGAGTATGGAGCAGCGATGCTGAAGGCTGTAAATTGTCATATAAAAAATAAACAAAAAATAATGATTTGCCTGTACTTTTGGCTACCCCTGTAATTTAAACTCTGTTACCTGTTCGAATGGTTGGCTACACAGTGTGAGGCCAACATGAGGGATACTTCTTGAAAAACACACAACTTGGGTCTGAAGACCAGACAGCCCATCTAAGTGTCCATTCTTCAACCTGTTTAATAGAAGACTGCACCGTTTTAATCAGGTATGGGACATTTCGTCCTATTTTCCTAAATGCCCCATCATCTGCACACAATGATAACCCCATTCCCAGTTCATAGCATATAAACTTTCTCCACATAAATGAATACACCCAACACCACTTCCTTATTTGCTTGAGCTGTCCTTGTATCCGCTTCCAGGCAAAGCACTGCATCCATGCTGGAGCGGCCTCTTCAGAATCCACTTTCGTGAGTGGAGAAAAACCCTTTGTAGTCCAAAACATACTTTAGTCTGCTAACAATCATCCTCTACATAAGTTTGCACAGGTTGGAGGTTAATGCAATAAGCCTACAGCTACCTGCTTCAGATGGTCTGGGTCAATTAATCACACTTTTTGACCACATTGTCATTGATATTAATGAAAATTGGCATGTTTATTTGGTCATATAAGAAACCTGTGGGTAAAATACCTTGCCACATGTTAATCTTTTTGAATGCACTAGCTTCATATATGTTTTAAAAAAACTGAAATTTTACCCCAGTAACCATAGAATTGTCCAACCCTGTCACACTTACAGTTCTGTATAGTGTATGTACTTTATTGAAATTAAATTACAGTTTGGGAAAAAACAGTATTGTAGTCACATGTAGAACATCATGTATAACAAAGTAATGTTATGATAGAAATGCAGCTCCAAACAGAATTTGGGGACATTAACACAAAATGACCAGTTATGAACATCTTTCAACTTTAATGAACAAGTGACAAAGACATGAGTGATATTTTTGTCCAAATCACATTATTAAAATACCTTTTTTCATTTTACAAAATGCTTTAAGGGTCAGTTCTAATAATAAAATGGCTGACTGTGCTATCATCAGTATTCATAAATCTGAAAATATTAGTGAAAGGCATTATCGCCACAAAACAATTATAAATATGCTCACATAACAACAAAAATAATAACAAACTAATTTTCTTTAGTGTTTTTGACTTTGACTCAGTAATCCAACTTAATGTTACCTAGTTTCACAGATATAGTATTTTAGAATTAAGGGATGCAATATGTTATTGAAAAATGTAATGAGTTCAGTGAGTCCTCAGTTACCTGTACATGCCGTGGGCATAGTGGGAAAAAAACCATAATCTAGCACAAATAATACATTTCAGGCATGTTCAGAGAGTGTGTGAATGCTACCGGACTGCTAAAGTAAGCTTACATTCCTAATCACTCTGTTAAAATAGCAATTAAACAAATGCAACTCAACTTCAGACGTCTTACCGTTTGGCAGTAACTTGTCTGTTTTGTGCTGAATAAAAATAGCAATACACAAGCAATATGCCTGACCACATTCAACTTTCAGACCACTTGATTAAATGGAGCTCCTATTGCTCACTGAGCTGCTATTCTCAGAAAGCAAAATGACATTCAGACACTAACAAATCATCTTAAGATACTGCCTCTTAATACCAGGTGGAAAATACAGCCCATAATGCATTTTCGTAGTGTTTCTGACAATGTTTATTCCTGTCCTAGCCTGTCTTGCTGCAGTGTGTGTCTAATCCTGTTTTAGTCTTATGTCCTGTAGTGTGGGTTCTTTTCTATTTTGTGTTATGGTTCAGAAAAATGAAATGGTCAGCTTCCTGACAACCTATTCTTAGTGTTTGTCATAAAGTTTGAAGATGATAAAGGAATGTTGTTTTGCTCTGTGCAGTGGGCTCATCTGAATGTAGTGTCTCCCTATATGTAAGGCACCTCCTTGATATCTGGTTCCTGCTCTCCATATGTTATCACTGCTCCATGCTCTTTCCCTCGTCTCCGGTTATCAGTGGTCTAATTTGGTGATGTTTGAAGTTTCGTCTTTATCAGACAATGCAGAATCTTCATGTTCACTCAGCTGAGTACATGCAGAGCTTGGGAGGCTGGATTTACAGGCATTTGAGAGTTCATCTGTGCATCACTTCAACTTCCATTCCCTTTCAGAGTCTCCTTCTCATTATTAGGCTGATGTATGGAAGGGTTTGGTCATCTGACATGGTCAGTTACCGTGAGCCGACTTTCGCTGTACACATAATCGTACTCGTATCAGTATGGGGAGCCCTGGTACTTGTCATCAGTTGATGAACAGATTGGAAAAGATGGAAGCTGGTTATAAGTAAGTGCTATATGTCGCTGAGGTAAAGACAGCCAGAAACCATTGACCACACTGGAGTAAAAAAACTGGCACACAAACCAGAAATTACATAAAACTTAATAAATGTCCTGACAGATGGCATGAATAGTGTTGCAAAAGTGCATATGTAACATGAACCTCAGACTGGAAAAGTTCTGATATGACATGCTCTACTTCACAATCTCATCCAGTCATGTAGCAGAACTTTGTCAGTTGCAGCACCCAACCAATGAAACAGAAGAAAACTATGAAATATGAAGCACCCTCTAACGCACCTTCAGATTACAGAAAATATCTCACAAAGATCAAATGGTAATTCTATCAGTAAAAAAAAAAAAAAAAAAACTATATGTAGTGCACAACCCACCCCTAACTGTCAGGTTGTTCTTCCTTGCCTTCTCCCTGTGATATTTCTTCCTCTGTTGTCCCTTGTTCAGCGCCCTGAGGTCTTGAGGAGACCTCTGCATCTGAGAAGTTTTTTGATGGCATGTCTATTGAATTCTCACTTAGCCCTTTGGATGTCTCATTAGCCATATCTTCCTCTTCTTCTCCTGATTTCTTGGTAGATTCCTGTCCAGCTGAAAATGGCTCCTCTATGTTATCTGTCCCTCTGGTTTCTTCAGCTTTTTCTTTACTGTCCTCGCTGCTCTGGGCCATCTGCTCATCTTTGACCTGCCCAGGTGGAACCACAGGCGGAAGCATAGACTCTTTGGAGTTATCCTCTTGCTCATTCATATTTCCTTTCATAAGACTGGATTTCTCCTGGTTTGGCTCTGTAAAGAAAGACAAATTCAGACACTGTGTAAATTACACAACCTTGTGCTTTATCTGTCCTTGTAGAGCAGCAATAGTTAACTCCAGCAACATTAAAGAACATTGAGGAAAAAGAGACAAAGGGACTGACTGTTGAAATGCCAGCTCTTAATTACTCTAATAAGCTATGTCACAGTGGAGGTAGGCAGTAGAGAGAAGATTTCATGTTTGGATGATAATGAGGGAAGACATTCCATTTGTTGATTGCAGCTAAGTGGGAGTCCTAACAGGGCACAGCCATGGAAACTTGAAACAAACCACCAATCAACTCAGTCAATGATGTGAATATTCAATTAAATCAAACTAATTTTTAATAAATATAAAATCATGTCAATTTGTCAATAGGTGTGGACTGTGAACAAATCCAGCTATTTAAGAGACTGCCATAAAATGTGTTATTTTTCTTAGC
Organism: Albula goreensis; assembly: GCA_022829145.1. Lineage (NCBI taxonomy): Eukaryota > Metazoa > Chordata > Actinopteri > Albuliformes > Albulidae > Albula > Albula goreensis. Next base: position 30,034,768 of record CM040745.1, read on the forward strand.
AAAAGAGAACTTTGGCAGCAAGCAACAAAGTATAACAGTGGGAATGAGGTAGACTGTCTGTCTAGCCCGCTTCTCCCCCTTTCCAGGAAACCCCTCCCTCTTGTCTCTTGTTACTCATTACCCTTTGGCAATATTTTCTGTTCATGTTCCATATTGCATTATTAATTTGCTTGTCATACACCCTTATCTAAAATAATGTACTCACACATGTTTTCTGCACAGTGACCATTAATACTGATGGATCTATGAAGGCAATACTGGTTAAAATCCTGGTGTTTATTTTATATGAGCACTGCGTCACTACACCATACCATTACACATATATACTATGTGACTTTGCCAGCTACAAACTTATTTTATAGCCATGTAGTTACTAAGACTTCCTGAGAGAAGATTTGGTCATTCAATAGCAACCTATACGTATATCCACGATGTAACTCGTTTTAATCCTTCCTACTGCCACCATTTCTTCATCATTGGTTTCAGTCTTTCCAGAACTTGTAATATTGCTGTTTTAGTAAGCTAAATCATATAGAACTATGTACATGAAATATAAGATCCTTTTGACTGAGTGACCAGCATATTTGTCATTTGATGTACAAGAGCTTTTGAGTGGAAGGCCTGCAATTTCACGGCTTGATTAAAAGGGTCAGATCACAAAATCTATGAAGCTGTGTTGATTAGGCTACAGAATGAAATCATGCAAAAGAATTATGATCTATGACATTGTGTTAGAGATTTGATAGCTTTTGGTACAATACTCAAGGTGTGTTTTGACATATGACTCTGCATGTTGGTTTATTAAGCTGTACTGGGGCCGTGTGTTGATATATGACACTCCGGCTGGTATCTGATTCTTTTTGCAGATTTCCTGTGACATCATTCCCTAAACACAGCCATTTTGAGGTTTTGTTACCATTGACTACTTAAACTTTGACACTCTGTCTCATGAATGGCAGGTGCATTTCAAAGCTCATATGGGTAACATCTATCAATAAGAACCCACGATAATAGTTGTGCAGCTTACTTTCAATTGAATTAACATTAATGCCAGCAATGTATTGCATCTTTAAATTCAAGCAGGTCACTTACCTGGGTCTTCATCATTTCCCACCAAAGCGTGTCCTGTCAAAAAAAAAAGTAAGAAGCTGAATGTAATATCTATATAGCAAAAGTTTAAAGAATAAGTAAACCCAACAAAGGGCTGACTTCACTGACTTTCACCGACACACGGACCTAATGTATAGGTTTTTAAATGACATTCACTGCAATGTAAACTGTCTTTGAATGTTTTACATCAACACTTGTTACAATTCTTAGGAAAATCAGTATAACTGAAGGCAAGTCCTTACATTTTTTTTTACACATTTAAGCCAAGTGTTGGTATATTCTTGTTGTCCACACACACCTAAAAAACCAAAGACATTGCTAATTGTTTATTTACTGTAATGATTTGAAAAAGCAAGATAATCTTAAAAACAATGTAACCTATGGATATTTCAAAGACGTAACTGCATACATGATCAATCTTGCATTCTTTCAAAAGGTCAGTAGGAGATTTTAAACTTTGACATTTTGTGTGCTTACAGATGGTGAAAAGGCACTGGCTTACCTTTACTGCATCTTTTCCGGTAGACCCAAATTCCGGTTACAATTACCAGAGTAAGGCAAAGGACACCAAGCGCTATGACCAGGTTAATTACAATTGAACCTAAACACAAAACATGATTACTTAGAAGCCATGATGCAAGACTAAAAACAAAACAATTCTGTCCTTTACTTTACACATTTACAGAAAATGGTCCTTCAATACAGATGTCAATCATATTAAAGAGGATCATATATATGCCTTATATGTTATTTTTTCTTTTTTATTATTTTTCCACAATTTCTTAAAAATGAATTTCATGCTGTCCAGCTGGATATACACAATGATCAGTCCTCATGAACAGTTAGAGCAATACAGCCACACTCATAACATAACAAAAAGCACTAAAATATCATTTCTGTATGTGCTATCTGGTTGCTGGCGGAAAGAAATATATATAGCACTGCAGCTGAAGTACGCTTTCAGTATGCCTGCATACGCCAGCTTCATCGGCATCACTCATGACTTCAACATCAAATGTGAGGGCATTACCTCCTCCAGCGAAACAGTGATGAACAGCAAAGTCCTCTCTGAGCTCACTCACAGGGTTCTTCACTACACAGGTGTAGACCGAGTCTCTGCTCTCTGTGCTCTGGAGTTGCAGCTCAGAACCCAGAACTGTCCCTGGGTCATTGGGCCCCTGCCAGCTGTAACTCGTCAGTGGGCTTAGGTCAGAAGAACAGAGCAGTTCTAGTGTACTGCCACTCACTTCACAGTGTACTTGTGGTTGAGTAACAGAATCTATATAAGAGAGAAAAAAATATTATCAGATAATCATAAAGTCATGGGCTGCAAAAACAAAAAAAGCATAACTGACATAACTGAACAAGAGGTCAGTGGTTAATTAGCATATTCTTATTATGCAGACCAGTATTATTGCATCATGCTGACACACTCATATCTGTGCAATTCATTTATAATTTTGTTTGATTTTCATAATTCAGATAATGATTTTTTTATACTGTAGCTAGGTGCAAATAGGGAAGTCCTATACTCAATCAATTGCTTCTTATAATGCTATGGTCACAGAATATGACCAGAATATCATATGGCAGTGTGACATATTTCCCATTAATCAAGCAAAATCAACTAAACACTTTACAGCAGAGCCTGGCCTTACAATAAGCCATATAGTGACACTGGAAAGGAAAAACCCATCTGAGTTAAATTGAATAATATCTAATTCTATATTATTCATGGAAGGCATGTCAAGAATTATCTAATACCTGTAAAAAAAATTTTTTAAAAAAGCTCAACGATCATGATTTTCCAGTTGTATTTTTTAAAAAAAATTATTTATTTGTTATCAATTTTGTGGGCTTTGTGGGCAAAATGTGCATTTTATGATAGCCACACTAAGACACAGCTCATTTTTCTGGGGCAGGATTTCTGTTTCTGTTCCTATTATTACCAGACTAGCCAGCTAAGCAGGCTGACAATAAAAACTGTTTACCATGAAGATGTATGGCTCATTGTTTATATTCTGTTCTCACAGTGAGCCTTGCAGACCACTTTGTGGCCCACATAAGCAACAGACAGGAACACTGATTGTTGTTTGACCACTTTTATAAGACCTGGTAAGATTCAAGAGTATCACTGACATATCAAAAATAACATGGTGCAACATGGAGCAAAACCCTCTTCAGTAGGAAACACAGAATTACAATTTATAAATACTACTGTGCACGCCACAACCACCCCACCCCCCACCAAAAAAAAAAAAAATGTCACATTGAGCACACTAAGCACTCGACAGATATTACACAAAAACATTCTTACCAATAACTTCCAACTCATGAGTTGAGTATTGCAACTTTCCATTAATTTGGACCTCAGAAGTGTACTTTCCATTGTCATCGTCTGTGAGGTCAGAGATTGTAAGGTCTCCTGTAGTAACATTCACATCTATTCGTCCTTCGAATTGCCCATATTCTGTTTTCAAATCCTGGACAACCTCAATCACTTTGTTGCTGTTCCATTTCCAAAGAATTTCTTCTATGCTACCCTTGACATCAGCTTTTAGTGTTATCTCCCCATGTTGAATGCCATAAGTGGTATTTATGACAGAACCTGCAACAAGCATGAAAGAAGAGGGAAAATTCAGTCAGTTTATTCACAGGGTTGTTAAGACCACATACATGAAATGAAATCATTGGCTGAGTGAATGGATACCATGGATTGTGTACTGCCACTGGCAATCTGGAGTGAGTTACACATCACTACGCTTCTGAACGGAGACTGGAGCGGAGTGCAATAATGTAAATCGGAAACATCAGGGGAGTAAAATTATACAATAAAAATACTTGGTGAATAGATATACAACAGGCAACTTATCTCTTGAAGTGAAATAGCGTAACACGCTGTTCCCCATATGGAAAAAATACTGTATTTTATATTGCCTATTTTGGGGGTATGTAACCCAAGTATCTTTAACTGTTAGTGTGCTTATATTGTCAACAGTTCCCTGGTTTATGTCTGTTGTTTGCAAGACATGTCTATTCAGTAAATGCTACTTACACCAATGAAAAATCAGTTCGAGGAAATATGATTTAAACAACTCTCATTTCTCTTTCTGTACTTTTGCATAGATGATAAGTTATGGTTCCAAATTTTCGTTTACATAGTTCAACACTTTATCATTATTATCCTTATTATAAGTCGTAGTAGTAGTAGTCTTGGTCTATGGGTTATTAATTTTGCAATTCGTTTCTATTCATTTGACTATTCGTGGGCTACACCTCATAGGACAGCAAAGACAGTCAGTCTTTTAACTGTTCACTCCTACTACTAACATTTCAGTAGTTTATGAAAAAGCACACCATCTCCAAGAATATCGCCCCCAAGAACACTCACCCCCCTCTAAACAGAGATCAGAAACTGAAAGGACACTACAAGGGCAGGACAGCAAACTGGGATTTATTGTGGGCTTCCTGCTTATTCCCGGTTTAACAACATTCATAAAGTCTATAAAAGGGGTTACAACAAAAAAAAAAAACTTTCTCGTCTGAGACTCGATATTCTAAATGTTAACTATCTTATATGTAAACTCGTTCAGCAGGTTAACGAAAATGAATATGTGAAACGGGGACATACTGCGACGTGGCTTTAAATGTAACCAAGAGATCCTGAAACCGCATTGTCTGAACGAAAAATTCAACAACGAAACAAACACTGTACCCTTAACTGATCTATTGAAACGAGTTAGCGTTGCACACACATCGTATTCCTATGCTGTTTGCGAAATTGCGAAGTGAGTGAACACTTACCAGACGTGAACTTAGTCACTACGACTGAAAGCGTCGTGATAATGTAGTGTATGGCTGCCTTCATTTTCGGCGTGTGCGCTCGCTGCCTTCCTCGTGACGCGCTTCGAATAGTCAAATTAGGCTTGCCTACAACGACAAAAATTATCATAGACTACGCTGATACCTTGCACACGAGGTGAGGAAGTGATAAATGATTGCATTTATAATTTATTTGAACTTTCGTATTAATTAAAAGTTAAAATGTGGACGAACTGTTGTATTAAGGCAAAAGTTAATCAAACAATACAGATACTTCGTGAGTAAGTGTTCTTCAGGTGTAGTCCCGAGACCTCCCTATTTCTCAACGTGTCATTCGTTACAAACTTTTTACAAGTTAATTACAGATCCATTAAGGCGTTCGTATCATTTATAATCAGGAGACTGATGTTCGTTAATTAGAACTAATCAGAATTGTGCTTTATTGTCTCTGAATCTTCGGGGAGAATAAACATCTTCAGGACACAAATGGTCTTTTTTACAAAAAGACACTTTTATTAAAGAAAAAAACCATGGCTACAAGTGAACATAAGAATCAAACTGTAGATTAAGATTAGGTCTGTCTGATGTCTTTCTGTCATGGTTTTATCAGCATATAGCCTTTGTATTGTACACAATAAACTTTAGGCAGAGAAAGAAAATGTATAGGACCTTGCCTTCCTGTTAACACAGACCCCCAAACACAAATCAAAAGGACATTTTTCATGTTTACAGATTGAAATTGTCAGAAAGAAATGTGTTCAAGACCACATAATGTGCATGTTTTTTTTTTTACTTAGGGTAACAGATTTAGTTTATTTCAAATTGCTCATCATAGCTATGGTAAATCTCATTGTTTTGATAAGCAAACTTGTTTTGATAAGTTGTACAAAAATGTGTACTGTTAAGATCCATGACTTTCACTTCAAATGACAAGATGGGGGCTTATTTTGCTTATTTATTCACAGTATGTAAAATAATGTGAATCACTGTTTCAGTGCTGAAAATGCTATGAAAAGGCCATTACTAACTGAGTGTACCAGGGTTCAGATGGGCATAAGACAAAAGATATTAATGCTATTAAAATGACAAGATACATGTCTGTTGTGACTGTAACAGAGTCTTAATCTGGAATTATTAGCTGGCCAAATTTATTTACTTGAAATGGGCCTGTAGGATAGACCTCTTTTAAGTGAAATCTGATACTTTCCCCTCCTCTCTCCTTCTAGCAAAGGCGCTGTTTTCCTTTTGGAACACAAATTGTAAAATTGGTACACTAACACCGCAGTAGATGGTGCTGTCGGTCTATTTTCAAATTCAGCCTAAAAAGTGAACCTGTCTGTTATGATGTTTTGATTGAGTTTTAAATGTACTTGACAACTGTCTTCAATTGTATTTTGCAATAAAAATAATTTTTGGAGTTTTCAGTTGATGTGGTAATCATATTTACTCATATTTACCCTCTAAAAGCAGGGACAAGAAACAATTTTGTGACATAAACCACTGTCATTCAATTCACCCTCATCAATATGTAGAAAGAAACTGGATCAGCAATGACTGATTATATACCAATGAAAAAATAACAATGACAGCACAGAAATTTCAGCCATGCATCCAGACCCTTATCCCTACAACAAGCAAGGTAACAATGACTAAAGAGTCTGTAAGTGGTCTTTTTAACCTGCTTCTTTGTTGCAGATACTGAATGCATATATCTCTTTGCTGATTGGATTACATCTTTTGTACTGGACAAATGAAATCATAACTGTTGTTTTCTTATAAGATCACCCCATCTTATTTCATGTCAATGTGAAGTATCACCACCTCCAATCAATCAAATGATGTTAAAATGACTGTTTGTTGACAGAGATGATTGTTTAGGACAAATGGAAATTTGAACAGTAGAACTATTTTTGAACCTGTATTTGAACATTAGCTAAGGATTTGTCAATACTTTCACTGATTGGGAGAGGGATGCGGAACTGAAATATGCTTAAGAGCTTCCACAGTAGCTTATTTATGTACATCTAACTTGCTGGAGGGAAAAGGAAACATAATTTATAATTTAGTGCTTGGGAATGTGTTTCCAATCACGGTCACAAAAAAGGTACCTTGTGATTAAAAAATAATAATAATTGGAAGAATAAGTGATAAAGAAGACATAGCAACCCATATTCTGAAGTGTGTAACCTGGCTGCCAAATTTCATTTGTCAGTTCCCCTGTGGGGAACTGCAATGTTTAAGTAATAGAGCAATGTACCGAGGCCATTGCAAGTCCACAAGTTACCTGCTCAGCTAAAACCATGGTCCTCAATCAAGGGAACTAATCCCAGTAGTGATACTTCTCTGAGGGTGACATCACATTTTGTAGTGGAGGATCATGTGCTAAATTTTGTCTCTGAACCTTGTTACGTACTCCACCACTAAACTCCCTCCAGCAACCTCAGCTGACCAATAGGCAACAGTCATATTATCTAAGCAACCATCACCACAACAACGGGATAGGCTAAGTGTGGGTTTCTACCCACAGTACTTGCAGAAGAACTTGTAGAGTCACTCACATTTCCAGAAACCTCACTCATGTGGCCTAGAGGAAACAGAGAGGTAAAATGGTTGCTTGAGGGCTACAGCCTGCTGAAGCAGTCGAGGTTTGGGCCTCTGCCAGTCTTGGCCTTGCTCACTTCAGATTAAAAATAGAACACCCTGCCCCAGCACCCATGTGACAGACCCCTGACCTCTCCTTCAGCTCTGCTCCAGGCATAGCCCCTTCGGCACAACGCTCTGACTTTTCAACCACTGACCTTTACAGCCCTATAAGCTCCACCCATAGCGTTCGTTTATTGAACTCTGATCCTTATTCCACAATTGTGTGAAAAATCTGAAGCCAGTTTGGGGTCAGTGGGTTGAGACAGAACCTATTTGCACCTTTCAGACACACAACTGTTTTACCTGTGATGAAACATGCAGCATGCCTGTTTGAACATGGTCTGCTCAGGTGGCACATTTTACCTTGTACAGGTACAAGCACACATTGTGTCTATTGCCCACCTTACCTGTCCCTTGGTAAGGCTGTCAGTTAAATTCCCATAAATGACACACCAGATAATATTCGACCTCTCCTCCGAGAGCTCAATGTGCTTCTGACCTGCATTTACAGCTAATTCCCACTCAGAAATAGGAATACTGTCTGATCATTTGACCTGCTCTGGTCCAGATTTCTATCACTATAGAAATTAAATCTGTCTCCCCTCTTACTCAAACAAGGAACACCCTTTTATCAGTGTGTTTAACATCTTGTACTGCTGACCTTCACACTCCATGTCGGCCATTTCCTTTCATGTATTTGTTTGATATTGTTTGTAATTAGTGCCAGTGGTGTAGTGGTAACAGAGGTGGTCAGTGTACCTGAGGTGTACCCTTCAGTATGCCACTAAATAGGACCCTATATTTTTGGCTGCATATTTTATGGCACGATTCAAGATTTCAATTCCAAACCATGGAGGACCTCATTGCACAAAGGGTTGGTGCATCTTCATGAACATACTGGCTCACTTCTTTATAGAGCTTGTGGAACTGTAGTTAATGCTTGCTAAGTGTCCTTTTTTTTTTTTTTTTAAATCATTAAAATGAAATACTGATGCCTCCAAGGGCACATTAAAAATACCTTGCTGGAAATCCTCTGGATTGAAGTAAGGTCAATTTCATATTAATCCCATTTCACTAGAATTAACTGAGTACATAAAAGCACCGTACAAATGGCAACTGCATTCATAATGTAAATATCAGTGTACCCTTATTAAATCAAATGTGGTTTGTGGCTGAGTTTACTTATTCTTTTGTACTAGTGCACCCTTGGTCTGCTTTGGGGCTGTTATATAAATTGGACCAAATCGAAGATAAGAGAGAGGGAAGGACTCTTGGTATGTGTGGAGTAGCCTCTTTTGCTGCAATCATACTGTTAATTTTAGTACATAATGTGAAATATTGTCACCTACATGCTATACAGTTAAATTGAAAAATATTTGATGAAACCTTTCCTACAGTTTTTAATAATATAATTAGCCTATTTAAAGTAACTATACCATTTAGTACTTAGTGCTAGTCGGAGGACAACGCGTGTGACTCCCTTTCCACTAAACAGTAACCACACATCCATCCCTGTTCGGCCTTTGTTTAGAAGCAGCCTTTGCATTGATTTACAATGAAACCGTTAATAGATGGCATGAGTTCTGGGGTTCTCGGTTCCTGTCACTTAAGGATATAAGGTCTATGCCCTCACGGCTATTTCTGTTCCCTTTCTTTGCTGTGAGATCTCATGAACCATTCTCAAACTAACAGCCATGTCATTTGACCACACTGAACGCCATTCGATGATGTGTACATGAAAAAAATTGTGAAATGGACCAGGTGTTTAAACGGTAGCCGTTACTGTAAACAGTGACCAAACAGGTAAAACAGCGAAGAAAAAATGATATAAACAGTGAGTATGTTATATGCATTCTGTTAAAACTTGTATAAAATATAAACATGTGTAAATGAAAAAATAGCTTTACATTCTGGCCGGACTGAGATGGTTTTATTTTGTCGCGGTAAGACAACCACATGGTTGTGATTGTCTACCTGTGGAGATCAGGGAGTTCGTGTCTCCTCCTCTATCGTAAAAGGAAAAAAAAATAACTTCCGGACGCGAATGGTGCAGTCCCCTTGCCCTGCTCCAAACTGTGATTAGGTATTCAAAGTGAATCATGCAAGCGATCCCGGTTTTATCAGGACAGACACGCCACGAGTCAGCTACTTACGTGCTTTCGGTGGGATTTTAAACCATTCTTCACCCACGCGCAACTCAGGGACTAAGTTTTTTACAATTATTTTTTACAGAACCCACAGCGGTGACTGATTCGCGAAATTCACGGGATTTTCCTTTTCAATCCAGTGATTGGTTTTGACTGACAAAGAAAATCCTCCGGGCAGCAAGCCGCGGCAAGATGGAAAACGCTTTCTTCCCTTACTTCGTTTTGTTTTTAACGTTTGGTGAGTGTGTAAATCGTACAATTGTCATTTTACCCTGTGTCTTTGTTACGGTTTTACAGTGCTGATACCTCGTCTTTTTATTGTGGTCTAATATGAATTGACAGTATGTATAGTACAAAATGTATGTACGAGCGTTTACGCTTTATACAAAAATTAAGTCCTTAATTTTACACGTTGCTGTTCTGTCTGGCTTGTGGTACGTTTTATTAAGGGAAACTTTTAGTTATACACATATTGCGCGTGGCAGTTCAAATATTTCAGACTTATATGAGAAGTCTAAGTTAGTTCCTTTTGGTTGCATCGACCCTTTTTCCGCAAATCCCAGAAACTGGTCTGGCGTTCGTTTTTATATGGTAATTACTAGTCCAGAGTCCTCTACTTACAGTTAAACCAGATATATCAAATATCAGTCTTTTGCAGTCAGCATGAGGGGAAAAAAACAGCTAAACATTCCAACGGCTCTTTTCAAATCAGGGAGTCGTAAGGGGTTGGCTCTAAGGGGTTTGCCCTCTCGCTCCAGGTACTGGACTGTTCAGGTGAGGAGAGCACATATGTGCCCAACTTCCACCGTTTACTTTTTTTGGGAAAAAGTAAGAACAATAGTGGTCAGTTAAACTTAGACCAAATAAGCAAGTAGAACCAAATAGTATTCAAAAGGGTGGTGGCCATTAAAATGACAGAATGTAGGAGATGGGATTTAATCATGTAAGTTCATTAGGATTAATTACGGGGATAATGTATACCCTCCAGTTTATAAGGTTTGACAAAGTCTGTTCAGATAGAGGACTTAACTTGTCATGTCACAGTGTACTGTGTACAACTAGACAAAAGTTATTCATTTACAAGACGGAACCAATAATTTTCTTGCACTGTCCTGTCCTGAATAGTCACAGACCAAAACTGAGATTTGACAGTCTTTGGGTTTAAATATCATGAATTAGAACTTGGTGGCTGTTACCATTATGGAGCCCATATAAGTGATGTTTGCCACAGATGAGTGTGCTGGTTACAGAAACAGTTTTTTCAAACAATGCGAAAAGAAGAAAACTGACACAGCAGTCTTGAACATGACTGTTCATTTGAGTAATGTTTCATTTTGCTCCATATTTGAGTATATGCCTCGACACACATTAGCTTGTTTCTCTGCATCTTAGTGCTGTAACATATTCCATTGGCTTCATTGGAAAGTGTGTTTCTACACGTTCCGTTGTGTGTCAGTCTCAGGGCTGGGAAATATTTTTATAGGGTTCTTGTACACAGGGATTTTTCTTGGGTTTCTGTTGGGCAGTGGTTATCTGTTGCTAGGGTTTAAATTGGGACAGAGTGAAATGATGAGATATCCATGCTGGTGGTCACATCTATGGGTTTCCTTGAGGAGGTGTGTTGATGTGTGCGTTTCTGTGAGGTCTTCTCATTTTACAGTGGGGGCGGGGTTCCCAGAGAAGATTCCATTACTGTTGAAAGAAATATACGGTTTATACGTCTAATACGGTATCTTAGCAACACCCCCTTCCCCACTCCCTAAAAAAAGTCAAAGAGCATTTAGCCCATACATAACACTTGAGTTTATATCCAGCCCTCATTCTGTTTCGGATTATGACCCTGGCCATAGAGCAGGACAGCCTGGAGCCAGCCTCTCTCCTCTGCAAAAGGCTGCCAGTCAATCTGTGGTGACAATGAAAAATCATCTTCAACATGCTCTATCTCAAGGGCAGGTCAATGACACATACAGCAATCAATGCATATATTGAAGAACACCTCTGATTGAGGAAGAAGCAAAAGGATTTCTTTTGAACTCGGTAGATTGTCTGACATGCTAGCATGCACTATTTAGCTCTAAGCAAATGGAGCCACCCAGCACAGAACACTATGAATTTAAGTTTGTTCATTCAGTATAGTAATCCATATGTACAGTACAAAAGGCATTATATTCATGGTAGCAATCTGATTGTGCAAGACTGCTCTATTCAGCCCATTGCATTGTAACTCTTGGTTTTGGTTTATTTAGACTATTGTTGTTGTTATTCCTCAATAGTCGGTTAAATTGTAGTACTTCCATGTGGTCACCTTTGTCGAGGGGTGTTTATAAAAACACCTTGCTTGGGCTTTTGTCCATTTTTTCATGTATACCTCAGCCAAGGTTCAGCCTAGTCTGTTTCTCCTCACTTTCACATATGAAAGAGTATGTAGATATGTGTACTCTAACATTGTGAAATACCAAATGGGGATTTTTTTTACACATGTCTTTCATAAACGAGTCAGAGCAGAAATACCTTTTTTCGATTTGTTATCTATGTTATTGCTGATAAGAATGCAGAAAATATGGCAGGCGAAAGCTGTTCTGCCTTGAGCAGAGGAGGTCACAGCCACACTGAGAGTACTGGAATTGTCATGCTTCCTCTAATTTTAAAACCAGCTTCCTCATGGACATCTGAAAGTTGTGTCTATGGTCAAAACACACACGCGCACACACACTCACGTACAAACAAAATGTTTTTGTTGAAAACCAACACATATGGGCAGAGAGACAGACAGGTGACCTCTGTTGTTGCAGTTGCAGGAATGTACTCACTGCTGTTTTTTGCCAGTGTTTGTTTTCACCAGGAGTTTTACTGTTCACTTCTATGTCAAAACATTTTTAAGGTTTTTAGGTGTTAACAGTTTAATCTCTAAATAGTAACTTCTTTCTTTGTCTCTTCTGTCAACTAAGATCAATTATAAAACACGTATCAGTTAATGATGGTAGAACTTATTAAAGATAATTGACAGAACCTGAATGTTTTAAAGTATCATTTAGGTGCATTTTTTGTCTGTTTACTACAATATCTATCCACAAGTTTCTTGAACTTTGCAGAGTCATATTATTTTGCGCAGACACACTCTAGAACAAAAATAATTTTTATAATTGATATTCAGGTCAGAATCTATGGTTAGATCCTATTCATTTCAGCAAGTAAACAATATATTAAATATGTAAATTGGATTCTCTGTCTCTTCACTGCCCATGTCCCGGATGAGAACGTGGTACAGATATTTTATTGAATATTAAACCCCTCTCACACCAAGTGGCAGAACACATGCTTATTATATACCATCTTAAAAAGTGGCTTTACCTTCTTGTTCCCTTTTAAACAGAAGAAGGGTAATGTTTAAGCTATTGGTAATTGCAGATCATGCTGTTCATGTTGTTCAAAGCCACATTGCATTCCTGTAGTTCAGAGCCACCTATTTTTCATTTGAACTGAGTTTGTTTATTGAAACCTTATTTGTTGTATTCAGGGATATGTGTCATCTCTCATGGTACATTATTCAATATGATCCTTTTCCTGTGGCTGTTCAGAGGCAGGTTAGAACAGCATGTAACAGAATGAGAAATTTAATATAATACTTAGCTATGCGGGTGGTTTTATCATTCTCTTCCTACTCTGCTTCTGACTTAGGAGCCACTTTTGCTATTGCATTGTAGGCTTGGTGATCTCTGTCTGGGCAGTACTACAAACGACCCTAGGGAAAGTTGGCAGTGTAGTGAGAATGTGAAATATGTGTCCAGTACGGTGTGCGAGTTGCAAAATTACCACATTTGTTGATGGAGACATTCAAATGAAATTGATCTCCAATCAAGATTTGTGATCTGGATGGCTGAGTATCTGACCTCTGGAATAAAGCTGTAGGGTTCCAGGAAGTTGTTCTGACACTCAGGCAAATTGTATGCATGGCAAATAATGGCGGGGTGTGGGGGTGTGCACTGCGCCATTGTAAAGAGGGGGATTGTTGAGTGCACTAACATTCTGCTTCTGGTCATGGTTCTTAGAGCAGGACCACCAATAAGTCTCTGGCTGCCCAATGGGCTATATCCATCAAGATAAAGGAATTAGTGACAGCATGGAACTCCACTCTTCAGGGTTTGCATTCTTAAAACAGTGCATATTTGCTGCATGCTTTATGTCTTGCTTAGATGCATCTCATAGCCTCCAATGGAAATACAAATGATGTTCTGCTGTCAGCATAGGTGGATCCACGAGTCTGTAGTTCAAGCTGCAGTTAGTCAGTTTTGGTTTGGCTTAAAGTTCCACAAGGCACATTTCTGTAATTGACAAGTTTGAAATCAGAACCTACCCTGTGGTGTTCTTCGGTGCTGGTACTGTGTGCTGGCCGAAAACAGCGAAATGGCATATGGGGACGTAACACATGGCTGCAAACCTGTTGTAAGGAAGAGGAGCTCAAGTTAATTGGGGCACAGGGACATCTTTTGGAAAGATACTTCGGTAGGACATGAAGTCAGCAGGCCCTGGTGGCACATATCCAAGAGCGCACAACGTGCTAGAGGTGGTCATTTGTAAACCACCAGCACATATTCTTGTGCAATCTCTTTGAAGCAGTTTTTTAATATTCTAGGTGCTCAAAGTTGTAAAGGGACTAACAAAGTAGATTGTTAAACTATTTAAGTTATATCAGCAGAACAAGGGTAATTAATTTAGGATAAAATTCCCACTAAACCTATCTGCAGAGTTCTTAATGCATAGGTTAGCTTGGGCTCAGAGTAGAGACAAAGATCCTTAGGGTGTTCAAGACTGGGCTGAGATATTGTAGACAATTGGCAAATGACAAGCCAAGATGGTTTGTGATAGTCATACCCGCAGACATTTTCTTGCTCTCACCTATAGCTAACTTTGGCTGCTGAAAATGAGGCATTGGGCTATGATTATGTTAACTGTTCGTGCAGTAAACGGTAAACACCAGACCTTATGGTTGAATCAGGTGTTGCACTGTGATTATAGGCATTGTGTTGAAAACAGTTGGACAGAATAGGCTTGGACGTCCCAGGAATTCCTTTCAGTTCTCTGCTGGTCTGCCATTGCAGTGCACATATGCTCTGTCTCCATATGTACTGTGCTCCTTCATATCTGTTCAGGCAAGCCACTCTTTCTCCCTTCCCCCTTTTTCTAGCAAGGAGTGCCTTAACCAGTTCTGTCCTCGCTGATGCCTCACTCTGCTACCGTATGCTGTACAGCTTGAAACAGAAAATCTGCACTTTAATGTGTTTGTAGAACTTTTTCCAGCTCCAACTAAAATTATTGCTCAGGACACACAATCCTTATGTCATTTATTTAGTAAAATAGCATAATTAGCCAAACAGGACATTATTTTTTTTTCTAATGTTTCAGACTCTCATAGACTTTATTTAAATTATGACAAGCACTGTAATGCCAACAACAAATTTGTGTCTCTTGCATTTTGGGTTTCCCCATGAGGAGGGAAATCATATATCCTGCAAAATATCAACCCTGTTCAGAACATTCCTTACATTTTCAGATGAAAATCTGCTTCAAGTTTGGCTAATACTTTCATAAACATCCAAATGATAATTCATGCAGTTATTCTAATGCACCATTATAATATAATAACCATAACACCTCCACTGTAAGAGTTAGTTTACTCTGTCTGACATAAATACACTGGCCCTTGGATCATGAATCACTGGAAGCTGGTGACATTTGTGGTTAATAGTGGCCATAGGCAGTAGGTGATGGTAAGACCAGAACTATAGAGGGTTAGATTATTGTGTATGTTTATAATCTTGGACATGGTCATACCTGAGCCGGACCATCATATTACAACTTTGTTGTTGACATCTCAGAACTTAAGGCTTTGAGCCCTACCCTCACTTTGAGAAGCCTTGCAGTAAAACATTGATTTTTCCATATGTATTCTATTTCAAAACATTTAATTCCTTTTTGACCTCCATTAAAAGTGTCCAGATGTACATCTACATAAATCCTGGGGGATTTTTTCTCTGTAGTAAGGTGAATGTATAAGAGGTTTTCCAATCTCTCAGACCCCATAACGTGCTTTTACATGTTGCTGAAAGTCAAGATTTGACTGTCAGTCTACATTTCAATGAATAGAGAGACACAAAGATGTATCTCCAAATCAAACCTTCAGTGTTTCTGAGTACCATTTGCAGTTGGTCATATTTGTGGTGTGTTTTTTGCAGGGTGGGGCCAGGGGAGAGTGGTCAAGGTCCCTGAAGGCCCACTTGTCCGCGTGGAGGGGCAGTCTGTGTCGGTGCGCTGCACCGTGTCGGACTACGAGGGTCCAAGGGAACAGGACTTCGAATGGAAGGTTAAGAGGGGCGACACCCTTCTCCAGCTCATTTCTACTTTCGACCCTGCCTACACGGACCGCACCCTCCAGAGCCGAGTGGACAACAGCGACTTCACCATTAAGAGGCTGGGTGACGCCACTGTGGAGCTGAGGATCCAGAACCTGAGGGCCGAAGACAGCACTGTCTACCGCTGTAGTACCCCCAGCACTGACTCTGTCATAAGTGGCAACTATGACGCTGATGTAGAGCTGAAAGGTAAGCCCTGATATACACACACACACACAGTTTTAACTGAGGGACTGAAACACAAGCCTGAGAGCCGCTCTTGCAAAAGGGTCTGTTGCCAGTCTTTTAATGGTTCCTTTTTGCTACAAGAATTAGATAATGTGTTTGAATGTTGAAAATGTTGTCTCATTGTACATTTTGGTAAAGTTCCAATTATCCTTTTATGTACTCGGTATGCAAATTACATTCTTTTTCAGTTCCTGTGTCCTTGTCATTGAGTACCTTGTTGAAGATAAAGCTTTTGTAAAGCAATCTACTATTACATGGCCTTTTGTGGGCAATGTTCTTTACCATTTGGGGAAAAAACCTTTAAAATGACTTAAGACATCTTCATTTTGTCCAGAAATATCCCATGTTACTGCAGTCTTGACTTATTTAAAAATCAGTGTTTTTTCAACTAATAAGGAAAATGTTTGGCAGGATATAATGGTGTCATCTGCTGTTGATGCAAGCGCCTAACAGTGAGGAATGTGTTTATTTTGTAACCATCACACACCATGCTGCTGCTTAACAGTCCGGAATGTGCTTATTTAATGACAGAGGACTTTATAGAGAGCTCTGAGCACTGACTGCATCACAGAAGTGGCTGTCACAGGATCCAGTTAGCTGAGCAGTGAGTCAGTCACCAGAGGGACCTTTAGCATTTGGCATTTGATCTCCAGCTTTATGACGTAAAAATGAGGTGTTATGATGTAAAAATAAGGTGTGAGGAACTTGTTTGGTTTACAATTGGTTGTATCCCAAGCGATACATACATGTTGTTTCTCGACAGGGCTTTCCAACAAGTTCACAGGTCAAAATCATGCGGTGTGATATCATTTTATCTCCCAATATAAGTGAAAGGGTCACCAAAGCCAGGATGGATCGGTTTTTGGTTTGGGACTGTTGAAACCCAAAAACAGAAGGAACACAATGAAAAGCCATACTTTGTAGGGGCCCTACTTGTAGGCAATGTTACAGTCCCGCTCAATCACATGGGAATGCTTTGAGAACTACGAGACCTTCCTTGTCAGGAAACAGTTTCTTCCTCTTCAACGTATGTATTAGAGTTTCACAAATAACTTGCCTTGTACTTTAAGGACGGTAAGCTGCCTCTTCCTCAGACAACATTTTCTACAGCTGTTGCTGCAATGTTGTTGCTTGTGAAAATTATCCTCTTTTGGAGAGGGATACAAAATGCCTTTGATTCACCCACACTTTTTTTTTTTTTTTTTGTTTCTGTCTAAAGTTTGTTGTAGACAAAGACCTTGATCTGATTCTAACAGTCAAGCAACCCATGCTTTCTTGGAGAGAAGCATGATAATAATAGATTGATTTTCATCATTTCAGTGAGAAGAAGCAAAAGCCATATAATTTAAGTAAAGGCGCATGAATGCAAATTACATTTGTGTTCATATCACAGAGTGCTGTGGGTAGTCATATGAAGGTGTGATCGCCTTTTAACACCATTAAAACTTTGGCACATAATTTAGGCTATGTAGCATATCTTCTCTGTGGCACAAGTATTTCATAAATAGGTTTGACCTTTTTGATCTGAAATTCTTGTTACACTTGTGCAAAAATTGCTTACTACTGATTCCCTATTACTATTAAATTCCCTTTCACTGATTTTTATGTGAGACATTGAAGTACCAATATTACATTTTTTATGTGCCCCTATTGTTATTCATGAGGTCATGTTGCCATTAGCAAATGGGGAATTGTTATTATTGTCAAAGGAACTAAAGTTAATGTATTCTATAGTTTTCATGTGTTGTGCAAGTATATTATACTTGTTTACTAGTGTTTTCCCTCTCAATAAAACTGGTTGCTCTGATGATTAATATCTTGCAAGTGGGGGTGGGGGAAATTTCTTTCCCGACATGCAGAGATTTTGTGGAGATATGAAACAACCCCTCTGTTCAGCCTGCAGTAATGTAGAAAGTGAAATAGCACAAAGGTATTTCTCACATGCAGGTTCTATATTTGTAACTATGCCTAACTTCCCTACAGCACTAATTGGGCACTTGAAAGAACATTGGGGATGGTAACATATCCCGAAAACAGATCCAAGTTGAACATTTGTATATTAAGTACACTGAAAAAAACATGTGCACAGCTTGTGCTCCTTTCCCATTTCTGTGTAACGCAGAAGGAAGTCAACCAAGGCTCCCATACAGTACTTTATTTTAAACATACATCCAACTTCCTTGAAAAGCCTTCTTACCATGCAAACGTGGGCAGCTGTTCAGGCACGAAGCAGGGCTTCACTATAATCCTAATTCTGACATTTCCTGAAGAGGAAGTGGTATGACGTTTCTTCTGTTCATGTTTTTGTGTGTGTCTGCACATATGTGTATGTGCGAGGCATGCAGTGTCGATGACAATGGAAGCCGTGCAGTGGATAATTGTGGTGAAGGACAAAACAAGCGTCATTCTGAGATGTCCTTCAGTCCTTAAATTATTCCCCTATATGGTGAATGGAAGCATATTTTTAGCATGGAAAAACCTGGAGTTTGAGCCTGTCTCTGGGAAATCTGCGTCGGAGGGGTTTTTGTTCAGAGGAATAAACTGGTTTTGCCTGGAATTTCCCCACTTACTCCAGAGAATATGTTGAATGGTTGTTAAGGTGCAAAGTTTAGATTGAAAACAGCAGGCACGATAGTAATGACATGCATAAGAAATCTCAAGAGACCAGACAAAACCAAGTCACTGTTAACCGCCAGAATCTGTGGTAAACTGATGTACTCTTCCATTCCCAATCCTTTTTGGTGGAACTGTGTTATGTTGAAATATGTCAGTGTCACTCCGGTCAGTGGGAGGGGCCACCCAGGACCTGCTCCATCTGTTTTCTGATTGGCTGGGTAGAGACATGTTTTATCACAGGGCAATGATATCTGTTATGCTGTATTTCTGCAGCTCACTAACTTCATATGTTATGTGAAAACGTAAACATTGACCATAAGTAAGGACGTACTCTGTTAAGAGTAAAGGGATAGCTTAATATTATTGAAGGCAAACAGATATTTTTCAGACCCAGGAGGCTTTTAAGGAGGAAGCGACTCTCCTCAAGTAATTTTTGCTGCTTGCTTTCTTTTGCATCCTATATACAAAGGTATAGCCAACAAAGAAGAACATGCATGTTGTAGGCATGGCCAACAAAATCATGTACTGTAATTATGACAAAATGTTTTTCCGTCTTCTTTTGAGCACCTAACCAACAATGTATTCAATAGGGATGAAAATCGAAAAACATGGCATTACACTGAAATTCAAAAAGTTGCTTCCACCAGGGTTTCAGCGAAGGAGTCAAAGAGAAACTCAGCAGGGTGCTTTTGATTTCATGCAACTGTTTTTGTAGTCTCTCTTAGTGTGAAGCTGTGACTGGTAGCTTTTTCACCACATTGATTGTGTATTCCTTCACTCATGAGACCACTGCATTTTCTAGCATCACTGGCAGATATTGAGAGAAGGGTGTATCCTTTGGCAGTGTGTCCTCATTTTACCTGTTTTTTGAATATAGACTAATTGGTTGGTTTACATTTTACACAGAAATGGAATGCCTTTGTTTATTGTGTATGTTCTGTGAGGTTAAGAGCAAAGTTCACAGTGAGTGGGGTTTTATGTCCTGTGCAGTGATCGGGGACAGCCTGAAGGTGTCTGCAGCACCTCCCCCCACAGTGGTCCCTGAGGGCGGTCCTATCAAGCTCCTCTGCAACGCCACTCTGGACCCCGCCCACCACACCTATCTGTCCATCGCCTGGTCCCTCAAGAAGGGGGCCACCTCCGAGGACGTCCTGACGTTCGGCCCCAACAGGGGTGTGACCACAGGCGCCTCCTCCCGCCAGCGCTATGCAGAAGGAGGGTTGCGTCTGGACCTCCAGGGGTCAGGGTCCTACGGCCTGGTGCTAACTGAGGCACGGCCTGCTGACCAGGGTACATACGTCTGCACAGCCAAGCAGTGGGTCCTGGAGAAGGGCGGAGTCTGGCAACAGGTCCTGGAGAGAAGTGTGGAGATGGGGGAGGTTCAAGTCACACCTACAGGTGAGTTCCCTTTTCATTTAACTTCCTGTTTTGTTGGCTGTCTGCTATGTTTCTCTGTTGTAAATGACTCAATGATGTGAGTATATAATAATATGTCCACTTCAAAATGATAATCTTTTTTTGAGTGTTCTGAATATTCGGGTTCCAACCCCAAATTTCTTAATGTTGGAGCTATGTGGCACAATTCTGTGCAGATGTGAAGAAATAATTTCATTCCACTAGTGGTATTCTAAAAACATGTTAATTGTCTTAAGTTACTTCTTAAATTAGTCCTGAAAAAATACTATATAATTTAGTGTGTATTTGTACTTCACGTTCTGTCTTAATCTCCCACACTTCTTTGTTCAAATAGAGGTTAGCGCAGAACAACATCTTTGTGGAAACAGTCTATTGTGTGGCTGAGCGACCTTACACACCCCGTTCTTGTTAAGGATGAGGCGTCACTGAAAGGCCTTGAAATTCAAGGTGGCATTAACAACAGAACAGAACCAACTGCATAGCAGAAAAAAACCAGCTGCATAGCAGAAAAACAGCTTTTCATGACTCAACAGGACTTGTGCTTCCACTGTAGACAGGCAACATTTTGATATTTACAGTGTGCCAGGGTCTTAAAAGGAAATTACGTTTTACAAGGTTAAATGATCACATTGAATATGTAATTATTTTTTAACAATAATTATTCATTATTGTGTATATTACATCAATTTTGTGTTATATTCACCCCATATAAATTTTTAACCTTGTCCTACCTTACATTGCTTCTTTCATTGTGATGTAATTCCATTTATCAGGTCATTGTTTGATGATTTAGCAGCAGCATCCCCACATCACTAAGTGCATATCCTCCCAGCCAGTTCTGCATCACCAGAGCTGAGCCCACCCTACCCATTTTTCCAAATGAACCCAAAGTCCAGTTCCCTAGTCTGCCTGTGCCACTTAAGAGATGCCATAATGACCAGTCAAGCATTGCTGTTGTTGCAGAGTTATGACTAGCAGTTATGCAATAGTCTGCCATAAATGTCCAAACACAAATAACCAATTATGAAAATAATTGATAGCTAGCTGCATGAATTAATAGTTAACTACTCTAGCTAATTCCATGAGCTTGTTGACTGAACAAGCTAACTACTTAAGAAGCCGCATTTCCAGCAACGCTGTATCTTACATACTGGATTGTCTGAAGTCAGTATGTTCTCCCTAGTACCAAGGCACAGCTCGAGGGGTGATGTCTGTGCAGTGTTAGTGAGCAGTACTTCTAAATATTTGGAAATCACTTTCAACTGACAGAACATTATAAATCACGTTTCACATTCTCTTAGCACGTCTAATCAGACAGGTATTGTGTTATAAAGACCCCCTCCAAAACATAAATGGAAACACCACTCTGGTTTTGGATTAAAACAACTCGTCATTACAGGTGCTGTTTCAGTTGAAAAGCTAGCATACTTACAAATGGTCCAAATCTTTGAACCGAGATATGGTTTGAATTTGTGTCTATTGTTACACCGATTTTAACAACTTGCGAAAGTTCACTTCTTAAAGGAAATACAGAGAAGTATAAAATATCAAATGATAAAAGATTTGGACAGATAATCTGAGTTAGATGTCGTACTTGGATTTGATGTTTTATTTCTAATGGCATCTGCAGCTTAAAAGCAAAATATTGAGACAGTCTTTACATTTTTTGTTGGAAATAAAGTATTAATATCCTGACAGTCTTTCCTTGTTTCTTATGCAGATCAGGGAGTTGAATTGATTCAGGAATGAGTGGATCTGCCTTGTAGCAGAACTGAAAAATGAAATCTCCAGTGCTCCTGACAAAATATCTGAAATTTTGCTGATGGTTGCAGTAAAAAAAATTGTAGTGCAAAAGAATTTTAGTCTCACATGTAGCAAAGAGCTGGCCACCCACTGGCACATGGCCCTCATTGATTGAAAATCCTCTATAATCATGAGTTTATGACTATTTTTAATCGATTGAATACTTACATTAAATGTTAAACTAGCCATACTGCTTAAATTGGTAATAAAATATGCAGCTTCCTCCATTAAAAATCTAGATTAAGGATTTCAGGTAAAAAAAAAAAATATCCTTGCCGTATGTCAACTGGTGGTACATGATATTAAGATGTATATTGTTTTTAATATATGCACTTATTGAAGTGGTTACAGTCCTATATATTGAGAATGCATTTTTACATTTTATTCCTTACATATTTATAAATGTATATGCACACTCAGTCACATTAGCAAGGAAAAACAAACACAGACAAACAAGCCAGCCATAGATGTATGTATGGATTCATTATACTGTCTGTCTCTGCTCTTCCATCATTTGGTCAGAGGCATTGGCACGTGCATTTCAGAGTATATGCCTTGGTGTTTTGGAGCCTAAGCATAGGAATTGACTTTTCATCAGATGGCTTGGCCTGCTTAAGCCTGAGGGGCTGAGTAGTGTGATTGTCCCTCTTCATTTGTCCTACCCTTACTCTGCTTTGAGAAGTCCTTTCTTTCCCTCAGCTGACACGGGCATTCAGTGCAGTAGGGGAATGCCAGGGTCATGAAAAGAATGACTAGGATTGTTTGACTCATTAAAAGCAATGGTCAAATGTATGTAATTGCTGGGCAGCCATTTCAGATCAAATCAATCTTTCAAATTCTCAAGATAAGAAGTTTCCATGTGTCCGTGTCCATTTTGGATTTCGTTTTGGTAAGAATACATTTCTGCAAATCAAAGGGAATATGATGAACAATCTAATGACTGATATTCTGAGCTGTAAATTTGGATAGGATTGAAGAATAGGTAGGATAAAATGGCAGACATTAGCCTGCAGCATGATTTGACAGCTGTTGTATGTTAGATTGCTGGTGGGTAAATAACACTTCAGGTGTAACTCTTGTTATGGCAGCCACTCCGAGCCCACTTCAGAGTGGAGCCACCTCTCAGCTCACTCGGTCTAACTGGCTGTGTTTGAGATTCAGTTGCCTAGGATACACTTTACCAGTCACTGTGGAACCTTTCCTCCACCACTCAACTTCTAATGAAAACTTGAAGGACGAAGGGAAAGGGCACCTGAGAGAAAAGATGAGAAAGCAGGTCAGGACCTTTTTTTACTAAATCCTGCCTCTCATGTCAAAGCAGGCTAGCAGCAGCATGAAGGATGACTCTGGAAGTTTTCAGCTCCTTAACATTGACCTTTGGAAGCTGCTTTGAATTTACTCTGCATAGTGAGCGATAAAAATCCATCTCTTTCACCTACACTCTCCTTAGATTGCTGCATTTTTTAAAATCTCCTTTTACCAATTAGAGATTCACTACTACTTTCTTGTCCCAATTCTATATTAAAGGCTGATCATGTGAAAGCTTTCCTTACCAGATATTACAACTACCAGTTTTGCTGTCTTCTGTTTCATATGTAAATTACCTCCATATTGCCATCATGGTACAGTTGTAGATGAGTCACGTATGACATATAATTACCCAGAATACAGTTATTCTTATTGATAATTGGAAATAAGACAAAATTTAATTTTAACCTTTATCAGCTTGGCAAAATACATATTTGAAAGTTCTATTTTTATTGGGTTTGTATATGTGCTACAAGTACGTTTTCCTGGTTTTTTTATGTGAAATGAAGTGATTCGGTTTGTTCAAAAGACAGGGCAAGCAGGAAATGATTCTACCTCATTCATGAAGACACACCAGGGGCAAGGAAGCTGTTCGATTGAGTGATGTTCAGACTTCTTGTAAAACTCTTACAAACGGCTCCTAGGTTGAGCCTGGTGCATTATTTTACTCATCATTTCCACTTCACACTGAAACGGGCAAACAGTGATGCCCCACTCGACCCACCTCTTTCACACCCACTCAGGAAGTGCTGGGCAAGATTCGTGAGCTCGCGAAGGCAGTGCACATTTCTACTGTGTAAATCACAGTGTGGTGAGTGAGTCATTGGGATGGGCTAATGTACCACTGACCCAAGAAACTCTGGCGGATTTAAGCCTACGCTGCCTTGGCTGGCAGGATGGAGCAAACTGTGTCCTGTCCCTGCACTATCCTAGCCCTCAATCAACTGATGACATAGCGCAGGCTCAAAGTACAGATGTCCAGGACACAAAGCTCAGCCTGTCCTTGGAGCAAGTGTCTTAACCAGCTTGGAGTCCCAAAAATGTAAGGAATTGTATGTTTGATATTTGATTTGAAATTGATAGTGTTTCCAAAATGTTTAAAGTCCAGGCTTGACACAGTGCAAGATATCCTCTGTAGATAAATGAGTGAAAACAGGAGAAATGAAATAAAAGAGCATTGCAACTTAATATAAATAATAAATAGCAACAATAAATGGAAACAAAATATTCTCAGTGATAAAAGCAAATTATTCGTTTTCAGCGGTTGACCGTTGATATGTGTTTTTTTACAATAAAATGTAATTGTGGAAAATGGACAAAAGCAAGTTTCTAAAAAGAGGGTTTTTTGTCTGAAATGGCACAACTGCTTGGTCATTAAATATGCTGTCTGATTACTTGAAATATGCTGATGGAATGGTTCAACAAATACATAGTGATTTTCTTTGTGTCATGCATTTACATGTGTATTCATTCTTTAACTGATGCTGTAACAAACCAAACACTATTCTGACCAAAAAAACATCATATTGCATTTACAAAAGTGTGCTTCAGAGCTGCAGAAATGTCAGTGCCTTTCAGTTTTTGGCCTTAATAGTTCTCTGCTTTTTAATGGCTGTTGTTAGTATGTTCTTTGTTCCACAAAGCTGTTTTCAAGAAAAACAACCTCATGTGTTTCTGCTTGATTTAAGTACATGCTTTTTTGTATTTAGTGTATGTATCCTTGATTGGCAACAACTGTCCCATATCCTGCCCCTAAAGTGTACCTCAGTTTCCTGTTGCTCCTTTTAGGTTGTCTAATTGTCTGTATCCAGCCCGTGATTCTACCAAAGATATACTTTAAAGTTAAGGCCTTACATAAGGTCTGTTCCTGTTCCTGTGATATACTTTTATTTCTTAATGAGATTCTGTTTCTTACTGGTGTTTCAGCTCAATCACTCGTGGTCACTGTGGACAACAACCGCACCCTCAGCGTGGATGACACCCTCAACCTTACCTGCACTATCACTGCTGATGACCTCACCGCCCTTGGACTGGAGGTCACATGGGTAGTCAGCCCTGCCCTGGGTGCAGGTCCCTCAGGCCCAAGGGTCCTGGTCCACATGAGTCAGGATGGGGTGGTGACCGGCTCCTCGGAACACCTGGGGGTCAGCCGAGTGGGCACAGGCACCTTCAGCCTGGTGGTTCACGGTGTGGATCGGTCAGATTCAGGGCAGTACTCCTGCAGGGTGCGGGCCTGGGTCCGGCAGAGCAGCGGCAAATGGTACCAGGCCGCGGAGAAGACCTCAAACCCAGCTCATGTACTTGTGGCAGTGATTGGTAAGTTTTAAAGCTTTGGTCCTTAGCTCAAGACTGCTAGCACAGTGACCCTAACCTGTGCTATATCTCGATAATGGGTGTGTATTACAAACTTTAATACCCAGAACCTGAAAGTAGCATAGTGACACTAGCCTGTTCCATCTTGCTTTGTTTCTGTAGGTGAGCGTCAGACAGTTTAGCGCTTAGGCCAGTTGCACAGTGCAGACACTAACCTGAGCCTGGCCAGCCTCTCATTGAACTTATGAACATCTGTAATATGGTACATCAGTGTGTTTGGTCTTTTAACACTACAATCAGGTCAATAATAGAGAGCCCAAAACAGCAAGTTAAACTCTTGACTCTTCACCTTGGGGAGGGAGTCAGATTCCTGCGTAACTCAAATCTGGTATTTGAGTGGGACTTAACTCAGCGTGGCTAAACGTTTAGTTATGCCTGTTAGACACTGTGGCTAGCCGGTGTCCTGTTACTCACCTCATTCTGTCTGGATCTTTGGTTATTACAGACCTTGAGCGGCTCTGTGGAGGATTGGTTAATGCTGTGGATGTTTGGCCTAAATGTTGTGTTTCATGGGCTCACATGCACTGCTATTGTTGTGCATTGACCAAGCTACATTACCTCAAAGCCTCCAGTAATTCGCCTGCTCAGTGAAGGGGTTACAGAATATTATAGTTAATCACCAATGCAATAAGGAGAACTCTGGATTTCTGTCAAGGGACAGTATGTTTCGGTGCTTAGAAATATTAACACAAAGCCAAACCAAAGGACTCAATGCAGAGGTCTTAAACAATTAATCAATTGATTTTGTTTTTCCTTTATAAAAATTATACATTTTAAAACAGTGCAAAAGTGGTTATGTTTTTTTTTTTTTTTTTTATTATTAGTCGTTATTCCAGACAATGACAAAAGCAAAAGCTTAAAACAGACTGAACTGTTAAGGCAGTTAATACATTACCTACTGTGAGAATAAAGCTCACACTCCTGTTTGAAATGGTCAATCATGTTCATGTCTGTTTTGTGTGTCTCACTGTTCATTACCACCAGTACCTGAGGCGTTAGCCTTGATGGACAGACGGTGTCATTAGCACAGACATCCCTCTCTTTCACCGTCATGTGGGATGTTAGATCTGCTCACATAATAACTTAATTAGCTCTGCTGTAACGAATGATCAAGCTCTCCCACGCCTGGCTATTAAACGCGTGCTAGAGGCAACATCCATATTGTTAGGATTCAATGGAACCTTTGTTCAAATTCAAGTAATTATACGTGTGTGATTGTGTAATTTTAAATTCATAATAGGGGCTGCTGGGATTTTAGTCCCACTGGTAGCTATTCAGCGCAAAGGCCCACATTTAAGAAGGGACCCAGGCTACAGCCCAACAGGTAATTGTACGGTGCCTGTTACCGGGTGCCTTCCTCACACAGTGTCAGCGACCCCCCCACTAATGGATCGTTATTCTTGATCCTCTTCCATCCCACACCCCCCACTGTTTGCGCATCACCTCCCTGATTGGTTATTCTTCTGCGAGAGTGCACATCTCTGTTTGCATTTTTGTGTTCTACATTCTCAGCACTAGAGCAATACACGGTTCTGCACAAAACAGCCCAGATTTGGTAATAACACTGTAAGAGTGGAGTGACAGAATAGCCTATAGAAGTCATCCTCTGTACTTTCTGTGTTGTTGGAACTTGTAAAATCTTAGTGCAGCTGTAACCCTTAGCAATGGTGAGGCTCAGCTGGAGAGGACTGCTCCAATGATCTTTGCACTGGGTTTTGTCTGGTCAGAAAACCCACTTTTTGTTGCTGGATAAGCTTGAGCTGCAAACAAACTTAAAATCAATATTATGGGATTTTTAGGGGCATGGATGACCTTTAGAAATTAAAAATTGAATAGTTATAGCCGTAAAGCCGTAATGGGCCATAATTTATCTAATTTTCCTCTACTGCATTTCATCAAGCCAATGGATCTGTTGCTTTAGCTTTGCTTTATCTAATAACTCTGTACTCTGTTACAGTGTGTTCAGGCATATGTCTGTGTTTGTCTCTGTGTCTCATTTGTTTTTTTTGTCACACAATGATATGTTTAGTCAGTTGATCTCTGTAATTTCCTTGAGTTAAGGGGACCCCTGACCCCGTGGTGTCTGTAGTCTGTATGAGGGGGGGCAGCGGACTCTTTGAGGAGGTGAGGGTTCGGCAGATGAGCAGCTGCTGTCAGGCATAGCGCTCTGTCCCCTGATAAGCGGGTGGGTTTGAGTTTCTGAGCCCTGCAAGGCCCCAGAGCTCGCTGAAACATGCAGCAGATAATGCGTCCCCCTTTCCGCCACTTTCCCAGGGTGCTCCTTTCGGAGCACAATAACAGAGGTAAAAGGCCACCGATAAGCCCTTTTCCACCAAGCCTTTCACATTCCCGCTTTGTTTTCCACACAATGAATTGTTGTGCTGCACCAGACATCTTCACTGTTACTGCGCTTGTTAATGCGAAACCCCCACGTTCACAAAGATTACTCTACAGTGATTTGAGGGCCTCAAGAGAGCTTTAAAGTGTTCCATCCTGGGGTTGAGTCTCCTTACCCTGAACCAGTACCTACTCTATTTCATTACTGTTTGTGGTGTGTAGTGGTATTTAGAACCGCTTTGTGACCCTGAGATTCAGTGGTGTCAATGCTACAAAGCTACTTTAGCTTCTCTTGCACTTTCGTTGCCGAACTCACAGAACCCCGACCCACTTTTTCGGCACTCAGCCTGATTTTAAAAAAGCATTTTACTTTCAATATGAACTCAAATTGTAATAATAAATGCAACAACAGCAACAATATCACATGTAACTAGTGCAGCATTTAACTGGATTATTGTGAATGTACAGTGAAATATACTGCACTGGTAAGACATGTCTGAGTGTAAATGTGAGACCTTTAGCTGTGTTACCACATATCAGGCTGAAGTAGCATATCTGCCCGCACATGGATGAATAAGTAATGCTGAATTGGAGTGGTAATGGTCACCAGGCCTTGCATCTCACAGAGAGCACTCCTGTGAGCAGGTTCAGCTGGCAGGGGAGGGTCCTGTGACTCACTGGGCTCAAAGGTCTTCCAACAGCCATTTTGACCTTATTCCTCAGCGCTCGGCAGGCAAAGCCACAGATCGTGCTGGAGAGAGATCAAGCACATGAACGCGACAGAGGATTTAAAGTGAAAGGCTGTTAAAAAAACAAGACATGCAGAAGCAACATGGCGTATCGTAAAACCTCCACCCCAGCGCCTAAAGAACCAGCAGTGACCGTGAACTCTGCACTCCCAGTGTGAAATTGCCAGACAGGTGTTTCATGGCCTGAGAAATGTGTGTATTGAATGAAAAACTGAAAGTGGCACTGAGTTAATGGTTAACAGGTGTTAGCCACAATGACCGACACGGGGGCTCTTTGATAACGCATGGATTGAGTGATTCTCCTGACACACGGGAAGCAGGAACAGCTCTTCTGACACACAGGAAATGGGCACAGTTCTCCTGGCGCAAGGGGGGCGGGCGTGGTGCTCTTAGCATGCGGCAGATGGTGCGTGCGTGTGTGTGTGTGTGTGTGTGTGTGTGTGTTACTCTTACAGTGGTGTCCAAAATAAACCCGGATGCTACATATGGATGACTCCGGAGCCCAATGCTTTTTTTATGTGGTATTTCAGGTCTCTGGTTCTCAAATCCCCTGTAGGAAATAAAAAAAAAATTAAAAAAATATTTGTTAAAAACTGGAAAAGGGGGAATTTGGGTACGTCAGTGGAAGGGGTTTTGAGATGAAATGGAACAATTCCATTTGTTGTCATGGAGATTACTGCTTCTAACACCTCTTGTCATGGCTCATTTCTGGCTGATATTAAACAGGCTAGAGTAGACTGACATGATGAGGGTGGTGAAAGTGTGTGTGTGTGTGTGTGTGTGTGCGCATGTATGTGTATTGTCCTGCAGAGCTGTCAGTGGAGCATGAAGGCCAAGCTGAGAGGGGGACAGACTCCACCTCCATCGGTGCACTCTGAGAAACTGGCTTAGAGACTCTAATTCTGGTGCATTGTGGTTCATTGGCCCAGATACACGCCTCTACTTATCAACCACAGATACATAACCAGACACATAGCGGTAACCCAGTGCCTGAGTTGGTTTTTCTCAGTAAGACAATAGCAAACAAGAATAGTAAATCTTTAATCTGAAATGGCTTTTAAATTATGAAATACAATCTGAATATTTATAAATATTTTACAGGCTACCCCAAACAATTTGATTCTTAATTTTATGACTAGTAATGAATATCGTGCTGGTTATAACAAATTAATCCATTTCACCATGTAGTTTTAGTAAACGCAAAATAATTCCACATGCCCCCCGGAATCTTTGTAATCAATCCATAGGAACGACCCTGAATGTGTTGGATGTGAATCTGTCCTGGATAAACATGATTGTAGTGTTGTAATTAACTGCCTTGTGATGGCTGTATCATATACTGTGGAGGTCATATAATTGTGTTTAATGGTGTATGCTATAAATACTCCCAGAGCAATGCTCCTAGAGCGAGCAAGCAGTAACTGGAGCAAATGTATGCAACTCAATTAACACAAAATAGAGCGACGTTATTGTATATTGTTAAATTGTACTAAAAATGTTTTGTCACATTTTGAACAAATATAATGATTCCCACAGCAGAGAAACATTATCCTTCTGTCCCTCTTCCACCTGCAGAGCCAGAGTTGAGGGTAACCATCCAGGACGTCGTGACCCCTCAGTCCTCAGGGGACCCCACAGAGCTGGAGTGTCAGGTGACGGACGTGCTGCATCTGCAGGACGGGCGTCTGGGCGTGTCCTGGCACTACACTGACGCTTCACCTGCCGACCAGCCCATCAGTATGCGCCCCATCGCCACGGTGGACGAGCAGGGAAACCTGCAGCCGGGGGACGAATACCAGGAACGTATGGAGAAAGGGCTCGTCATCCTGTCCAGGGTCAAACCCCACACCTTCAAACTGCGCCTCCTCCACACTCAGGACACAGACATGGGCCAATACTACTGCATGGTCTCGGCCTGGACTCAAGGACGGGATGGGGCCTGGGCCAAAAACAAGGAAGTCCAGTCTGACCACCTCCGTGTCTCCTGGATTCCCAAAAGTACGTACCACTGCATAATGCACATTGGCATTCGTTTTGAGTTCCACATCTAGGTTTTAGCTGTTGAAACCTCATCCATAGACCTCCATTCATTGTCAAATGAGGCCTCATTTATGGATGAATTGAATCTTGACACCGGCACATGGAGATATGTCTCGACTCAGTAACTCATTTTTGGGTGAACTACTTCTTTCAGGTTTCCTGCTGAAATAACCACAGTGACATGTACTGTGTGATACATATATTGTCCTGCTGGAAAGAATATATTAGTCCAGTTAGTTTAGCCGCTGTCTTCCCCATCTTTAAGTCTGCAGTCTAAAAACAGGATGTAAGGATTTGGGATTGCATTATTATTATGCATAAATATAGAGCCAGGGTCAGTGAGTTGCCCCACATGCTATTCTAATTGATGAGGATAGCTCTTCCCATGTGCTTTTGCTGTGACATCATGTGTCTGGGGATAGAGATGTGTAGATCACATTGTGGTGGGCTTGAGCTGAGGAAACCAGTCCCCCACAGCAGCCCCCGCAGACCCCAGACCATGCTGCTCTTTGTTTTGGGGGCTGGCAGGAAAACAGCCTCCAGCCTTGGTGATCGGGCTTGTGAACTCTGGGAGGGAGTCAGTGCTCAGGGGCTGATATCAAAGAGCGATGATGTGCCAATCTCCTGACTTGTGCTTTTTTGTCCATTTCTTAGAATGAGTTTAAATGAATTTCATTATTCGGTGTCTTAAGATCCCCACATTCGACCCATGAATCTCACAGAGGCGCCTATTGTCCAAATTTAGATATGGGAAATGATGTTGAGCTAATCGGAATACAGATAAACACTTGCTACTCAGTAATGTGCTCTTTCTTTCATATTGCTAATTAAATTATTTTTAATTGTATTTAATTTCTAACAAATTTCTAGCAGACAGAATGAACAAAATTTCCTTGCTTGTAGTTTAGGTATATTAGCAATGAACAAATTTTGACTGCTTCTCATTCAGCTTTATGAGGAAAAGAACCATAGTAATGGTATTTTTATGCTCGCTAATAGCTGTATGTGTGTCCCACTCATTCGGTCTGTCTTGTACTGGAGACTCCGTTCTTGAATGGCCATGGTTTTTGCTGGGTTTTGGCATGGCACCTAAGTTCTTAATTTAAGTTAATATTTGTTTAAAGATCACCTACACCTCTATTATCCGCTGATTTAAAGCCAACATGCTGACTGTGTGTGTTTGTGTGTTTGTGTGTTTGTGTGTTTGTGTGTTTGTGTTTTGTGTGTGTGTTTGTGTGTGTGTGTGTGTGTGTGTGTGTGTGTGTGTGTGTGTGTGTGTGTGTGTGTGTGTGTGTGTGTGTGTGTGTGTGTGTGTGTGTTGCGCTGTGCCTTGCAGATCCAACTGTTAGCGTCTCAGCCCAGACACTGAGAGAGGTCACATCTAGTGGGTCCACATTTGAGATGAGCTGCCAGGTGAAGGGAGAGAACCTGCAGAACCCTGGCTACTCGGTCTTGATCCAAATGGAGGGGATGGACGGAGGCAAGGCCCGGAAGATCCTGTCCCTGAGCCAGGACTCTGTCATGAAGCTGGAGGAATGGGACGAGCTGGGTCGGCTGGACAGTGTGGTTCTGGAGAAGACCGGTCTGGAGGAGTTCCGCTTCCGGCTGTACAGCGCACAGGTCACTGACCGGGGTTCCTACTACTGTGTCATCTCGGCTTGGACACCTGGCCCGGAAAATACCTGGGCCAAAGCCGCCAGTGCTGCATCCAATAAAGTTCAGATCAACTTTGCAGACACAGGTACCGCTGTGCACCATCATAACGATCCTACAAATGCCACATTCATGACATTACTCTACAGTCACTTAGCAGACCCTCTTATCCAGAGACTTAGAGTGTGACAGAATGTAAATGCATTCATGAGAGTTCAGGAAAAGAGCATGAGTAACAGAGACCTGAAAACCGTAATAACGACACTCACAGACCTGAGAGTGCAGCTACAACTTCACTAAAGCACTAATTTAATTGGCTGTGCCAGCCTATGACCCAGATACAAGTCAAGATATAACCCATAATATTATATATATATATACTATAAAATTCCATACATTCTCTGATATGATATACACATAATGTTGTTTTGCTGCACTTGTGCTTTACATTGTGTTCAAACTCCAAAACTCCTGGAATGGAAACCTTACGGTTTAATAAGGGCTCTTTAGCTCTGTCCAGGACCTGTGTTCGCATGTGTATCTTTCTGCTGTCTATGTTCACAAAGGCAATACTGTGTCCTTATTATGACTTTAGCTACATTAGCATCAGCAGTGACCCATGCCTGTATGTGCGTGCAATGCATGCATCTGTGTTTGTGTGTACATTTTTGGCTATAATCCCCACCCCCCTCAGGAAGCTCTGGGTCCAGTCTGTAGGATTAGCTCGGTTAGCATTAGCAGAGATCTGTGTGTGTGTGTGGGGGAGTGTGGGAAGGGAGCAGGTGTCTGCTGTCCATTACTCATGGTGCCCTGGTTAAAGACACCACCGTTAAGACCGGACCAGCTGTTACACACACACAAATGTATCTAATACTCCAGAGTTAGATAACTCATATACCCTATACGGGACTCCCAAAAGCATAGTGAGTAGAACTTTCTGTTTAAAATGTTTTCTTTTTCTTTCTTGGTTGAGCAGATTCCTCTCTCCCTCTCTCATTCTCACTCTGTCTCACTCTCTCTCTCTCTCTCTCTCTGTCTCTCCCTTCCTCTCTCACTCTCTCTCTCTCTCTCTCTCTCTCTCCCCCCCCCTCCCTCCCTCTCTTCCTCCCCCTTTGTCTCCCTCTCTCAAGTCAGTGTAGCCTCAGGGCAGCCTCCTCCAGTTCTCCCCATGCCAGAAAAACACTCTGAGATTGCCTCGCCCTCATTTCTTCTTTTTGACTGTCCGCATGGACCTCCCCCCACTCAGAGGCTGGGGAGCTGATCCTTCAGTTAAATGTGAATCTCTGAACTGAGGAGACCGGATGAGTGTGCTTAACACTGTCCTGCCCAGGGGAGATCGCCTATGTGAACAGACTACAGTGGAATCTGCCACTATGGAGGAATCCAAAGGTAGTCCTGCATGTAAAGGACTTAAAGCCAGAGGGCACTGCATAGAAAGTGCTTTACCCTTTGACCTGACCTGTGTTTCTATGTGCATTCTCTACATAGGCCCAGCTTTCAATGTGTCCATACAGTCAGAAACCACCAGCGTTGTTCCCGGCGAGACCGCCAAGATGGAGTGCATCATGACTGCTTTGGGAGCATCACGGAGTGCAGGCAAGTACTCACAGTCAGGACTGTTACAATATCGAAACAATGTTCCCTCCTAGAACCACATGCCCCCTTTCAGAGTAAAGCAATTGCTCTCAGGACCTGGTGTCACTCCTGAGTTTCCGCAGAGAAACCTCTATTCCACATACTGGAGAAAAAAACGATCTGACCTGGTATTTATAAAGCATCTCTATGTAAGTGTGCTGATCTACAATCAGTTTTGACTTTGAACTCATAATGGAAAACTTAAGGTTCTGGACAAGGGAAGCCCTAATCTAGATCTGTTTTACTACTGTAAGATATTCTATGATTGTGGGACCAAGACTGCACCATATTTCAACAATATTTATATTGTTACTTATATACTTATATAAGTAAATCTGTATTATTGAAAAAATTATTCAAAAATAATCAATTTTCAATAACATTCATTTCTGCCTGTGTAGGCTATGGATTCACAGCCAATGAATGCTTCTGGTGTCTGTGTTATGAAGGTGTTCACGTTGCACCCTGGGTACTCTTTATGCCCACTGCAGTGAAAGCTCTCAGTTAGAACATCAGTATTAGTGTCTTTCCATGGAACAGTTTAAATAGTATACGCGGTTGCCGCTGAGGCTGGGTTGAAGGGCAGCGGAGGCAAAAGAGTTATGGCTGTACAGGGAAACTCTGTACTTCTAATTAATTCTATGGGTGCTGTGATTAAAATAATATCTGCAGGTTTGGAGGGGAACCTGTCATCTGCAGATTTTAATTGCATAATATATTTCCTTTCCTTGATTCATCCTCACAGTTATTAATTAAATGAAAGGCTTTTATTTCTTCCACACCTCCTGCTGACATGGAGTGACTCCCACTGTCTCTTCCTGGTCAGAGGTCTATATCATTAGACTCCTGCTGGTATAAGGTGCTCCAAGGGCAGCAGTGTAGCATAACGGATAAGGAGCCAGGCTTTTAACTGAGCGGTTGTGGGTCCAAGTCTCCATTATAGTACTGGGTTTGCACCCTTGAGCAAGAAACCTCAGTGGAGTTAGTACACTGATGTGTAACTCAGCCTAGATAAGGGCATCTGCTCAGTGCACACGCCATTATATTTTGTAATGTAATGTTTACTCGGCCATCCTTCATTAATCTGGAAGTTTATACACTGTGTTAACAGTGTGCTGTCAGAATTGATTTACAGGGGTGTTGATGATGCACAGAATCCACAGGCAATTCATGCCAGTAATGAAGCACTCTGCTTGTGGTGCGTAGTGCATCTGTAACTACACAACAGAAGAACATTTAATAGCATGAGCATATCATGCAAACCATTTAGATTTCACTGACTATAGTCTATAGTGCAAGGTTGAAAAATCACCTTTTTGTGATTGAGAGATAAGTCTTACTGGAGAATGTGTGTGAGCACTGGTGTGAAAGTGTATGTTAGTGTGCTTGTGCATATATGAATGCACTGCTCTGTCTGTCTGTCTGTCTGTGTGTGTGTACTAGCTTTGTGCAACTGCTTCTTTTGTATGTGATAACAGAAAGTAATAGACAAAAAAGGACCGCATAAAGCAGAACCTGAATGGGAGAGAAGTGAGGAGCGGACCCACAGACAGCAGCTGCTGCCTTCACTCTGTGTTAGCTTTCTGGTGAGATCACAGCATTACAATCCAGTGGAGGAGGGCACGGTGGGTAAAATGGTGTGATAAAGCAGAACCGGCAGAATGTGTGCGCAATGTGATTTAGGAATGCAGGCTCTTCATTAGCCACAGAACATTAATTTCAGCAGAAAAAATAAGTTATTCCCTCAAAAACATCTGTCTTCCTCCAGTAAGTTGCATTCATATATCCAAGACAGGAGGCCTGTTAACAGCTCTGAACTCATGAAGTCAGGTGTGAATCTAAAAATGAAGTGGTCTTCTCCGTCTTGAATTTGATGGGAAAATCAGCGCACGTGAGAATTTATTACAGGTATAAAATAAGCAAACTGAGTGAATTGAAAAAAGTTTAAGTAGAAACTGCATACTCCTGAAACCTTACATTCATTTATGTTTCAGTGCTAGAATTATTGTATTTTGATAAATGGGACTTGCATCAGCACAAGCTGTTTTCTGGGGTGTGTACCTTACCCTTATGCCATCTTAACTTGCCAAGTCATTGTCTAACTCCAAATACCTCACCATAATTAACCACTTCTGATGTCATCTATTCTGTCTCACTATCACATGATATCAGTTCGACAAGCCATCACATGCCGATGAAGACCTACCCAAAACATTTTGACTTTGTGAGGCCTGCTCTTTTCATTCGTCTTGTGAGAGTGATTTAAAATACCTTCACTCCTCTCACTTATATAAAACATTTTGTAGCATACAGTATTGTCTGTGGTGGGTCAAGTTGTGTTGAAGGCCCCCCTTCCTGGCCTGCACACAGCAGTCAGAGCCTGGCACATAAAAACATCCATTGACTCAACCCATGCTAAAAGTTACTTGTCGTTCACATTTTAAGCCTTTTTATGAATTTAAAATCCTCAGTTCAATCCCATAAACTAGTTTACTGTTGCACTGTAACCTGGTTCCTGGGATGTGAGTTAAATGGTGGTGCCTGCTCTGGTGTTCCAGGCGGAGGAAATGACTTCTTTCAGCAGACCGAGTCACCGCCATGAGTCTGCTCACCCTTTCCCATGAAAATCATTAATCTCATTCTGAAACTGTGACTTATTTCCGTCAGTAAACAGCACGGACCAGGTGTGGCACTGTCTCAGTCACGTTAGCAGAGAACAGCAGCGCCTCTGCGAGCATGTCTTTGGCATGACGCTTGGTGTGGCGTGGTGTTGAGTAACGCCCACCGATGTTCCCAACTCGTCTGTGTTCAGATCCACAGGGATACAGACAGAGAGGCTGGGACAGGCCCGTGCAGGAGCCTCGCTCGCCGTCTCATTACCAAGAGCAACGATTCCATGCAGGGTGTCGCAACAGAGGAAATAACTCAAGATCAGAAAATGAGGAGGAGTGTGTTTTTGTGTGAGTGGTGTGTGTGTAAGGGGGTGGGGGGGAAAGTGGACTTGCACAAGGAGTAGGCGGGCATAAGAAACAATGCAGTACCGTGGCCAAGCACAACATCATCGAAACCCGCACGGTCTTGAAAAAAAGTTTCAGTATACTCGGCTCCCCTGCGCTCACTGGGTCACATGTACCAAAGAGAGCCAAGCAGGAAACGGACTCATCTCTGATGGATAGATTTACTACACGATTGCGTGTGCTTCCTAAATTAAGCTGCTTGAAGACATCCCACAAAAATATATGTGGGATTTATTAAAGTGCATTGGGCCAAACTCAGCATTAATAACTGATTTCCATGGACGCTGTCACAGTGTTCTTGCTTAATGCTTGATGCATACGCCGCTGTTCATTTTCTTGCTTTTTCCGGCAAAGAGCACAATGACCACTTACGGTATACAGAGTGCATAATAAGTGCAATAATTTGCGCTCGTTTCTGGGTCAGGGTGCTTCACAGCTTTATAGAGGTTGCAATGAAAGTGAAATGAGCTTTTCTGCATCAAAAGTAGAGATACCGAGGGATGCTGTCCATGTGCATGAATGCATCCCCTGTGTGGAATGGCACAGTTATTGAATTCTGAAATTTTATTTGTGGAAACATAATTAGTTGTTGCCTCCACTATATAAATTATATATGTTGCCATCACAGAATGGAGAAAAAACAAATTGTAAATAGAGCACAATACATACAAATAAAGCATGCGTTTCCTGAAGGAATAATGTGGTGATGTAGAGCTGGCGGTGGTGAGTTAGCTGAGAAACCTTACAGCTGTAGCTGTTTTTGGACACCTACCAGTAGTCAAAACCACCACAAGAACCAATAATGTAATAGATTTTTATTATATATTTGTTTGTCTTTTCATTAACCAGGAAAACATTCAGGAACGCAATTCAGCAAATGATTATAATGATTTTGTGGAATAAGACTTATGGCTGGTTGGTACCAGCAGTGGTTACCGCTGTTCATTGTGAGATTTTATTGATACCTTCAGCATCATTGACTAAATTAGAAATTGTTTAATTCTTTTTATACTGCACAACAGTTGTGTTTATTAAAAGGTGAAAAACCCCTCAAAGGTACCTACCCTGTCTCTTGCCTGCATGAAATATAAAGTTTTTCATTCTCTTCCATCAACTTCTGAATATCATAAGGTTCCTCTTCAGCTGTTCTTTTTGTTATTAGCATAATACATTTGAAATGTAATCTAGTGAAATGACTACAGATTTTGTGCCTAAATTCTGGGTGGTTTTGCATCTGGTTTCCCACTTGTAATGCTTTCGAGTAAAGAATGCGATACACTAAAATGGCAGTTTACCCTTGTAAATTTAGCAGTCAATTTTTATACCCCCATATCGTGACCTCATGACTTAGCTGGACATGCTACCCATAGTATTTTTGGAATGTTTTGGCACTGTTTCTAGTGATACAACAGCTGAATGAGGTCCAATAATGGCAGCCGTGTGTGTGTGTGTGCGTGCGTGTGTGTGTGTGTGTGTGTTGGTATGTTTCAGCACCTAAGTTCTTAAATTAAGTTACTGATTGTTTAAAGATCACCCACACCTCTATTAACCGCTTATTTAAAGTCAACCATGCTGACTGTGTACGTGTACATTAATGTTCATTGGCTGAGAGTAAGACCAGTTTATGCACTGGGGAAGGGTGGGTGTGCAGCTTCTTTCTACTCCCTCTGACTGCTTTTGTCATTTTCCATAGAGAAATAGATTGATGGTAGTACATGCTGTAAGTAAGCAGTACACATGAATTCAATGTGGCCAAATCCTAGGTAGGACACCGTTATTGTCCCTGTAAGTCAGGGATTTTACTGTAATTTGCGTACTACTCAAGTGTAGCCCTAGGAAAGGATGACTGCTACATAAATAAACAGTAAAAATTAAAGTTAATTTGAATGGTGAAATGAAGCTTGTCATAAAAAATACATCTGGTATAGTTCTGCAGGATTAAGTCTTGGCTTTTATCATTTCTTTCTTTTTCTCCTGTCTGTGTCCGGAGTATTTCAGTCTTGTCTTTTAAGCGGTTAGAAGAATGAAGTCCAAGGGTGATGCTCAGCTTTGATGAAAACTCCTCTGACTAACCACTGTAAATGGGAATAGTCAGTTTAGTGGGATTGAATTGAATTGTGCTTGCTCCCATCGCCCCAGGAGCAAGTAAAGACACGTCGCCTCACGTCTCTGGATGTGCAATTATATCTGCAGAAATGAACAAGGCCTGTCCCCACAAACCATCCCCAACGGCTCTATAAATACCACAGTCCAGTCAGTCCGCATAATCATCATCATGATCACCACAAATGAGGCTTCGCATCAGCACTGAAACTAACTGGACAACTGTCCCTGAGAATGGACGCTGGCCAATGGATACTTATCCGTTTCTGCTTGGGTAGCGTGTACTCTCTATAAGACTGGCAGTGGCACGCTATCATTATTGCATTCAGAGTTAAGACCTCCAACTGAACAGACTCTCACCCAATGTGTCCTACACATACATGAAATATGGGTGCATTGATTTCACTGATGAGTTGTAAGGCTTATGGATATGGACTACAATATGAAATTCGTAAAAATATATATATATATATATATATATATAAATATATTTTATAGATAAATAAATGTAGATATCTGTTTATATTTATATAATTGGCATTAAAATTTTGTAGGTACAAATTCAGAAAATCTTATTATTTTTTAGTGTCATGTACAAATATATAATGTGTAATAGAAGAGAATTAGGAATTGATCAAGTGGACACTGGTGTCTGTCACAGTTCTATTGTAAAAAGTTGAAGACATGGAAATGAGTCATAAGCTAAGCTGTTGTCTCAGGGCATCACAGAAGAATGGGGCTCATTTACTGGAATTGTTGCACTTTCACTCTGGGTCCTTCAAGACTAAACTTGACACAATAATGTATGAACTATCCCAGATTATGTGTGAATGATGAGATAATAAGGCTTGAATAGCTTACTGTCCTCTGTATTCTTTATGTTATAATTGGACTTTTTTGACTCATGAAAAAGTCTGTGAAAAGCTGACTCATAGTTTGCAGTAGGTGTGGCTGGTTGTTTGCCGCCTTTTCACTGTAAATCAGCTCCACATAACCTCTTGGCCCTTTGTGGGATTCCTGGCATAGCAGCTGGGATTGCGTGTTTGGGCCTGTCTTACTCTTCATGAGTCTGTCTCCCACTCCCCTCAGGCTTCCTCTATCACCTCTCCACCTGCAGCAGCTATACATGGACCAAATTCAATAGTGTTTCCATTCAGAAGGTTACAACTGGAATTCAGAGGCAGGAAATGATGTCAGTATTTACTCTGTGTGCCCCCTCACCTCCTCTCCACACTTACCTTCATGGATTTATGTAGGCTTAATCCCTATGCAAAGACTTCTCGTGGAGCTCCATGTTGTCTCAGAGTTAGGCATTCAGTACAACAGGGTGTGAAATGGAGCACTCTTGTGCCTTGAGTGTATTCTAAGAATACTTTGGCTTAATCAAAAACCAGGAAAAGGTTCTGACTGTATGTGCCACCCACATTTGTTTCCTGCTTTATAATGCTTGTTTGCCTCACTGTATCACTTACTTTTGTTTGGGGAATTATTCTTTTCTCATTAAATTTGAACCGAAATGGTGAACTATTACAGTCCTGCTCCATCGCACAGCTAATGCTGAGAAGAATTTCAGGTGCACATTCTTTCAGTCATGTGAGTTTGACAGTTCCCCCTCCCCTGCAGGTGACGTGTCATATGAAGTGAGGTGGTACCACAGCGGCCTCCTGAGTCTGGACCGGCCTGCACTGATGGTGAGCATGGACCGCTGGGGCGTGGTGAGGAAGAGCCCGCGGAACGGCAGCAGCGACTGCAGCCTGGAGCAGACGGACACACACACGTTTGCCCTCAACATCCACAGCGTCCAGGACGGCGACGCTGGGGAATACCACTGCACCGCCACACCCTGGCGCCGCTCCTCCTCCGGGGCCTGGACCAGCGGCCACGACCTCACCTCTGACCGAGTCTTCCTCTCCATCACCCTCGCAGGTCAGTATGATGCGAATGCTACCAAAGTGCTTGAGACGACAATGATGATGATGATGTTGATGACGATGATGCGAAACCAGTTGTCAGTACAGCTTAAAAAGCACAAGCAGTACATGGCAAGTGAATATATTGCATTTAACCAAATGTACATGGGGATAATGTTGATTTACATGAAATGCATTTATGTTATGAATGGTAAGTCTCGCAAGGATCGTGTCTCTGGATGAAGAGTGAAGATATCTGATGGCAGGACTGCTGTCGAAAGTAGCACATGAACTTGGCCGGTTGTATGAGAAAGTGACCAGCTTGCTTTTTAAATTTGGTCATAATTCATTGTTGCATGAAGTACTCAAAGTATCTGAACAACCACAGCATTAACATTTCTGACATGCATGAACTTTGGCTTGTCATTTCACAATTCTTGTTAATTAGAGGCATGTAAATCAAACTATATGGCCACTGTAGCCAGTGCAATAAAATTGTAATGGTCGCTAAAAGGAAATTATTTGGAAAATGTTCTTTCCTATGATTTTAAAATGGTTAGAATAGTATAGGTCATCAAGGTGTTGAACCATGAGAAGTATCATTTCATAAGTTACATTTTATTTTTTCATAACTAAAATACAGTAGTATGAATGGTCTGCAGGGATCTAATGTATGTAGGTGATTGGGGGGGAAGGTTGCTGTTATTACATATAATGTAGAGTAGTTCAAACCTAAATGAACCATTTGGCTAAAGATAATACATAATTGTGCACTTTAGCCTCATATGCTTTATAATTGCCCTATTTGGTTGAGAATTACTTACAGTAAATGCTTGGACATCAATTATTCATCATTCCTCAGCTCTGGATGCACAACTAGAGCATTCCATTTGGCACGGCAGTGGTTTAGCCTCTTCTGTTCACCTTGAAGATGTCTCCTTTACAATGCTTAATTTAATTTGGTGGAATTAATATGGTAAGCGCATGGGCTTGTGTTTTTTGTGTATGGTACTGGCTAGCATGTCTACACAATATGTGTTACAGCAAAAAGACATAGCAAGGAGAATTCCCTTGTTTTTTTCAGGCAGTTACAGTGCTGTAGTTCTAAGCTGTGTTGTGTGTCTGTGTGCTTTCAGTTTGGGACTCTCTGAAGCTGCCCCTGCTGTACGGGACGGGCGCCTCTCTGGCCGTAGGGCTCCTGTCCATCCTCCTGGGCTTTGTCTGTGCTCAGTGCTGCTGCCGAAATTCCAAGCACACACCCCGCACCCGCAACGGCTTGATGGACCTGGAGATGGACTGACAGGAGGCCATGACAACCGACCAGTCCCTGGGACTGACGGTCTGTCCCGTCGCCTTGCGGCTGCACCTACGGCAAAAGGGAATTTTAGGAGGTGACGTGGCTCCATGGAAATGACCACTCTGACTTATTAAAACGTATTAGTATTTACTGATTCATTGCACTGAACTCAGGAACATCTCTCTGACAGAAGGAACAATTAACTTATTGCCTGTTAAAAAGAGGCCACTCTTAAAAGTAACCCAAATAGCAATTGTTGTTCAAAGATTTCAATGGAGCAGATGTAGGGAAATATACATGTTAGAGAGAGAGATGGAGAGCAGATGGTTGACTATGCAGTCTTTTGGGCCCTGATTCCAGCCCAGTTCCTGTTCATGTTCTCTGCTTCCATTCCAACCTTATTCAAGGCCCTGTTACCGGCTCTCTCTGGCCATGTTCATGGGCCAGTTGGCCACCCTGGTTCCACCGTTGTTTGCAGCCCAGTTCCAAACCTGTTTGCGGTTGAGCACTCAGCCTTGTTTCCAGTCGTTCTCTGAAAGAGTCTCACCATCTGGTGTCCACTGCAGAAAGGCCATGCCAGGACAGGGAGGCCTTGTGTTCTGAGGGCATTAAAGGAATTGTGTTTTCAGAGCGTGTCAATGGAAATTTGTGGTGTTGGGCTGCCCAGAGCCTACACCTGTCAGCTGGTGGTCTCACCTAGGCTAAGCGTTCACATCTGCAATATTCAGTTCCCATCCTGACTTAAGCATCCGTCTCAGTGTTTGGTGCTACTGTAAATTACAGTGCCTTGGCCCATGTGAAGTGTTGGACCTCATCAAACAGCCTGGCAAGCCACGCCCCTTCTTCAATCGAGCTCGTGGAGCCAAGATTCCTGACCTGCCTTGTCCAGCTCTGCGGCAGCTTGTCACTTTGTAAGGGCTATCGGGTGACTGTATTAAGCACTGGAACAAAGTCTGCCCTGCCTCTAACTTGTTTTTTTTTTTTTTTTTTTTTTTGTTTTACAAGGCTTTTTGAGGTGATGTTAACTGATATCTTGCACACAATGCCACCTCCCTGTGCTCCGGCTGACCCCCCTCACCCTTTAGCATACACACCCACACACATACACGCACACACACATGCACACACATTGACAAAATGCCCTGTGTGAGTGGACCAGCTGCCAAGCGCGTATTTCTGAGGACAGGAGGAAGGACCCAGCTGTAACATGAGGAAGGGTCATGTGATTTTGCACGTTGGAGCTCCGCGGATCTGGGGAAGGGGCTCACAGAATAAGAAGGGACATTCCCATGGCGATCGGACCTCTTCCGCAAAGACACAGACTGCTTCACCTTTTAATGCACATGAGCCAAAGGCTGTTTGTTTATTTTTTTACATTTGGTTATTGTATTTCAGTGTT
This sequence comes from Albula goreensis, assembly GCA_022829145.1. Classification (NCBI taxonomy): domain Eukaryota; kingdom Metazoa; phylum Chordata; class Actinopteri; order Albuliformes; family Albulidae; genus Albula; species Albula goreensis. Next base: position 30,078,784 of record CM040745.1, read on the forward strand.
CTTAAATATATTTTATAAATGTTGCTGTTGTTGATAACATGTGTCTTGTTTTGAATTTTCATTTTTTAGTTATGTTTTATTTTGTGAAATTTCTGAATATTTTATAAATGTTTCACAAAAGGTGCATCTTGACAGCAATTCAGTACGCTGTGTGTAAAAAATTAATCTTCTGACCAAACAATCAGGTTTTCTATATGTCCCAGTAATACCCAGCTCTCCCAAATAACTCCACAAACGGACACAGTAATAAATGTTTTACATGTTGCCTGATGTTGACTGATCAGATTTGTTTCAGCCCCACAGAGAGCCTTCCTGGCATCCTCTGTCTTATTATTGATGTGCACTTGTCTGATGTATATGAGATTGGAATCTGTCATAAGTCTGTCTCTGGTGGCAGATAAAGCAGCGCGTCTCTCTCACTGGCCCAGTTTCTGAGCCAGATCTTCGCTTTGGTCCATGCTGGAGGCCCGGGAAAAAGTCTCCTCCGCCGCGCTGAGCTTCTGCGTGGGATGCGGTTAAATACAAAAAAAACCTGCAACGGAAACCCCTATCGCTGAACTTCAGTCGTGAATTAATGTGTGTAGATCCTGTGTTGTCTATAGCTTGCTTCTCCCATTTTTACTTGTACTGCCAGCCTGAGTTCCTCTGTGTGACAGCAGAGGCAGAATTAGACTGGCCTTTCTCAGTACATGGATGAGAGAGCTCTTGGGAAAGCCATTTTCTTAGAACTGAAGATGATGGGACAGTAGGGAGTAGCCCTCTCTGTAAACAAAGCAGAAAGTTTAATTCCCCAGCACAGTGTAGTTGACCCTGCTCTGGAAGATATCATCATCTCAGTCACATTTTAAGTGAAGTCCTGATTCATGGCATTCTTTAAAATTCCCTCATCACTTATTTTGAAGTAAAAGGTATTCAATAAGGGATTTCCTCTTGCAAAATTCCCACTCTTATTCATTCTTACTTATTTGTAATCATCTACTGGTAATTCCCTGACTTCCCATCTCAGGTGATCTGGGGATCCATACTGTCACACCAAATTTTTCAAATGCATCACACAGGAGGGTGTTACCTAGTGATGAGAGTGAGGTATCGCATGTAAATGGGTGGAGTTATATTATGCCATACCAGTGATTCACTCATTTTGTTTAGGGAATTTAATTAACAGCCAATCATAGCTCCACCCATCTTTGTTATAACTCCTAATCTCCTCATTGCTAGGTGTTACACATTGTTGGGACCCGAGATAGTTAACTTCCCTATTCAGTTTTTAAGGGCTCCTAAATCATGAAATGGTCATGACCCCAGGGAGACTCCTAAAATGTGCAACCAATCCAGCAGAAGCACACTTGTATCCTATTGTTGCTGAATCCCATTCTGTGGTAGCTGGGGAGTGCTGCACACTGCACTCCTGTATTTACTTTTAAAGACCGGTGCGTCTGGTGTCAGTATGCTGCACTTGAGGTCTCAGCTGCCACCTGTCCCTTTGTTCTGTGTACTGTGAAGTCTCCAGTTTCCATGTGAAGGATTTAGCCATAATCTGTGTCTCTCAGTAACCCCTCTCCTCTTTCATTTACACATCCTGTCTGCATTGCTCTTCTCCCGTAGCATGTCAGCTACTCTGGGACACACAGGGAGAGAGCTGTCGTGTTTTGGTGTTAATGCAAGCTCTGCTGACAGAGAAGGCCGATGCGCTGCTCACAGGGCTTAAGCCACAGCTGGAACAGACAAAAAGAACATTCTAGCAACCAGCCCTTTCACCCTTGAAGATGTCTGTCTTCTCAGTACTCCATCGGTGCTCTGGTGGTGTCCACCACTGAGAGAGGTCACAAGGCCCACAAGCTGATATCAGATAACGAATACAGCACACAGTCACTTCTTTCAGGGATGTGCATGTTATCTTCTGTAATATCATGAAGTCAAATAAGATGACCAATATTCTGTTCCTGTTCAAATAGCTGACTTGCATATTATGGTATAATATTCCTTGGCTGCACACAAATGACAGGTTTGTACTTTTATTTCGCCCTCTTTGGTGTAAATGCTAAATGGCAAAGCTCTTATTTCTCTGCAGTTCAGGCCTTGACCAAAGTTACAGCGGTTAGTAAGTGAGGTATGAATCAGGCATCCATAATCCCATTTCGCAAACAGTTTTGTAAATGTGACGGCGGAGTGTTTTTATTCTCTGTGGTGAGGTATCGAGCGGTATGAGGAATGCAGTGGGCGCTCGTCAACACTGCCTTCTCGCTATGGCAACCATGTAAACAGATGATGGACGGAATGGAAAAGCAGAGTGAAAGTGCAGATAGAGTGTCAGCCGGGCAATGTGACAGTGCCACTCTGCTGTACGTCAGCCCAGCGGGACGTGCCATATCCTTTTATGGGTCTCGGGTGTTTTGGCGAAGCCAGTGTAAGTTGGTAACAGCAGTTCACCTCGCACATCTGTCATAGTCCTCAGGAGCATTCCAGCAACCATCGTCTCGGAGGACTGTATGAAGCACACTCACTATCCTTATACAATCTAAAATCGTATTCACTGTATACAGCTCTCACTATCCTTGTACAAGCTGAAATAGCATTCACAGTATAAAGCACACACTATCCTTATATAAGCTGTTATACCTTTCACTGTATAAAGCACACACATTGTCCGTATACAAGCTAAAATAGCTTTCACTGTATACTGTATGCACTCATCCTTACACAAGCTAATGTAGCTCTCACTGTACTCAAACATGTTATATAGCGCATGCTACACTCAGACTGGCTAATATTGCACTCACTGTATTCAAACAGCATACACAGCACAAAGTCATTGTCCTTAGACAGGCCAACATAGCACACATGACCCTCAAACAGCATTTATAGCACACATTCACTATCCTTAAGACACACTAAAACAGCACACTCTACCCTCAAACAGACCATACAGCACACTTTCCCTGCCTTCACACAGTGTATTTCCCCATCTTCAAACAGGCTATATAGCACAGAGTCACTTTCATCAGACATTCTGTATGCATGCACACACACTACACCTTCAAACAAGTTGTACAAGACTAAACTCTTATAAATCACAAGTGATGACAAGCCAGGTATAGCATTTTTAATGCCCTTGTTTCAGTCTCAAACCACACTGTCCAGGATCTTTTTCTGACTGGCAGTGTGGATTCAGGCCAGTAGTCCTGTTGGGCAACACACAGTTAACCTGTAGCTTCACAGGCTGTGGGAGTACTTCCTCTGTCCTATTATACACGAGCTGGTAGAAAGCACTTCAGAGGACCCGTGCTAGTCTGCACTCCCATTAATTGTCAAAAGATGCAGCAGTGGTAGAATGGATTCTCAGATATGCTTAGTCACTCAGAAACAGGGTGGAACACTTAAAACAAAGCTTAAATGGCTGGCTTGATGCCTTGTTTGATTTTTTTTTTTTTTTTATATAAGCTGTCATCTGCATTTATGGCTAAATATTGTGACATGTTTTGACAAGAATCATTTGTTATGACTGATGTCGGTCAGGGCGTCACTCTGTTATGAATGTTACTTTCGCTAATGAGGAATGCTGCTGTCCATCATGGTGTAGACCGTAACCACGGCACTGTGCCCCTGTCTAATTTAATGCTGCCATCCCTTAGATCTAATGCTTAGTATCCCAGCTGAGGATGGAAGGGCTTCTGGATGACTTCATCGACATGCAGATATGTGATTGGACTGTTGATGACAACAACCATTGGAATTCCTAAGGCCACTCCTTTCAGGGTAGAGTTTCCAATAACCTGAGGTGTGAAGTGGACTCTCAGTCAACAAAGCACTGAGGCAATGTTTGGACAGGCAGAACTGTTGTAGCAGGTTTTCTGGAGGTTGGGTAGAGGGCACGAGAAACAGGACAGAGGATGAGGGATACATATTAATCAGCCTGGGATGGAGATGGCAGGCAACATCTCCTTTTCCTGTTTTCTGGCCTCTTGCTTTCGAGCTTTCGTTCTACATGCTTTTCGGTGACCTCAAATTTTAAGGGGTTTTGTGCTGGATCTCATAAAAGCTGTTAAGTGTAACAATTGTAACCTATCATTCCTGGCTTTATTTTAATAGCAGTTTAATTTTAATTCCTATCCCAAATGTTTTGTAAAGTCTCTTTTTTTAGTTCTGAGAAAGTGCTGTGAGTTGCACACACTGGTGTCTTCTCAGGCTGATGTGGATTTAAAAGATTTCTAAGAAGCCAAGGCAGCATTATTTTAAAAAGACAGTCCTAAAAAAAAGGTATCCCCTAAATCTGAATGAGCTCTGCTATAGGCATTATTATGGGGCTCAGGGAGAGTATATATGGGATTACTGACTTCATTAACAGACTTGGTTGTGGGTTTCCGTGGTGGACAGCTGGCTAATGAGGTTTACTTTTCCTCCTCTATGAGCCTTCCTATTAATACATTCTGCTCAGCTTACTGTCTTTGGGCTGAGGCCATTGAGTGGGCATGCTTGGCCCCTTGTGTGTTCATCTCTCGTCTGGATCCTTTTCAATGCCCCAGTGCAGCCATCATGTAATGGTCCCAACTACGTCTCTGCACTTTTAAAGCAAAATCACAAAGTTGGAATAGTGTTACATAAACATTGTGAGACCGTTATGTAAGTACCTGGTCAGGCCTCAGAGCAATGATCTGATTTATAAAAGCCTTATTCTTTGTTGAATTTCATATTATTTCTGTCTTCATATTATACAGATCTCTGTTGAGACTTTGTGTCACTGACTGCTGAAATTCTTAAGAATATTCCAGGACAGCATTATGTGCCCCCTCCCCCTCCTGTATGAAGTTCAAGTTTGTCCCAGTCCTGGGAAACATTCAGATGCCCCCCTATTCAGTATGCTGATCAGTCAGTAGTTTTTCTAGAAAGCTTCACTTCTCTCACTGCTCTCTGCCCATCTTGAAAGTAGTAATAGGTCCATGAGGTACTGAGGTACTTCAGCTTCTTTTAGCTGTCAGTCACAGACTTATTTCAGCTAATCAAAAGGTTTTACCATCTATAAAAAGCACAAGGATGCATCAAATCAGCAGTTACTGATGAAAGCATAACTGGGCAGTCCTGCCTGTGATGACTACTGATTGGGTCTTTGGCAGTCTTATTACATATCTATACTGCATGTTTCTCATCACAATCCCAAAATCTAGCCTGAAATGCATAATACATAAACTGGTTTAAAAAATGTACATGAACTCCATGAAAGAGTCAGACTTTAAATAATAATAATTATTATGGTTATTTTTATTATTATTATTATTATGCCTGTATGTATGTGACAGCTTTGGTTCCACTTTACCCTCCTACTTTGCAATCTGTTTGCTCGTACAAGCTTGAGCAAACTTGATAGATTGTCATGCGCTCTGTTCAGTTTTGGGTCTCATATGCAGTGAAACTCACCAATATCATTTGCCTGAAAAAAACAGCTGTAGAATGAGAGCTGTTATTTTTTCCCTGTAAAACCACAGCAAAAATCTTCTGAAGCCATGGAATTAAAACTTTGTAATGCAGACAAGATGAGTGCCAAGTAAAAAAAAACAGACACTGGACAGAAGCAAACAATGAGGTATTTATTGAGTTGTGGCAAAAACAGGGGTATTCACTGCCACTGCAAAAAAAAAAAATAGAAGCATTATAAGTGGAAAGCAATGACCAGACGGCCTGAACAGTTGACCGCTGACCGCAAATTTTGGTTGGTGCTTTATAACTTTAGAGTATGAGCGGGGAGCGCCATGACCCCAAAATTCTCCCAGAGCCCTGAAGTGATCACACATAGTATGGCCCCAAAAATTCAAAACATCTCTTGGGTCTGAACTCCAGTTTCCCATGATTCTGTCACTGCCCACACTTACATGTGTCAGGTTCAGTTGAGGTACATTCAATTATCATAACTTGTAACTTTTCCATAGATCTTCCACATGTTCTCTCTACTGTTTGCTATTTAAGTACATTAAATTGAATGATTGCATTCACTCTTTGAGATAAATAACTTTGCTAACCTCTGTATGCCCCCTTTTTAGTTTCTGTATGAAAAGAAGCTATTGTAAATCAGCCAGAAGTGGTTTTCACACAGAGGAGAGAATGTAAGCTCTCAGTCCGAGGGTTAATGTGCCTGGCTTGCATACTCGCTGACCCCATAAATTTAACTTACAGAAAAGGTGTCTGGAGTAATATAGATGTCTAAGATTTAAACCACATCCTTCTCTTCTGTGATTCTTCTCACGTAGCTATGGTCGAGAACAGGAACCTCTGTTTTATATTCAGCTCAAGAGGAGCTCTGTTCCACCCTATTTGAGTGAGATGGCAAAAGTTTCATTTTGAAATGCAGACTAGCAGTTTGATTTCCACTCAGTTTGCAGGAGACAGAGTTGCCCAATCAGTCAGAGCATGCTGCTAACAGCTGAGCGGCTGAAAGGGGAAACTGGGCTAGTGGCTCCGCAGAACAGCTTAGGAGACCTTGTCTTTGTGGGGAAGTGAATTTGTTTTCACGTTTCATTGGCAGCTCTACATAGCTTGTAATTCAGTCCCCCTCCAGCTGGGTGGCGCCACAGCCTCCTCATGAAGCCCCTTTTTAGCAACCAACAGAAGTTGTGGCATTGATGATTCTTGGCCTTTTATTTTAATATTGTGAAGAGGAAATGTGAAACAGATATAGGCCTAAAAATTTTGAAAATCGTAAGTGCCAATAGAAAGGTAAAATTATAGCTTATTAAATATTAAAATAAATCAAATTACTGCATTCATAGTATGTAACTGTAGGTTGACAGAACTGTAAAACACTTACAATTCTAAGGATGAAATTATTAGGTTCTAGGTGTTTGGTTGTAGGCCTGAAGGTAAGAAATAGCTGGACTCTTAATAGAGTTTTATATTTGCACCAGGGTCTTGAATTTGATGAGCCATGTGAAAGATTGCAATAATAGACCTGGTTATTTGTTGGAGGCTGAGAAGTAACATGGCAATAAAATTATGATTAGACTGAAGTAGTCTAGTAACCCAGGCAAAGAGGGAAGGCAACAGAGAATTTTAATAATCCAATTGAGATCATGCAAGGTTCTGGACCAATTGCTGGGTAGGGTATGAACAGAAAAAAGAATGTATTTTATTTATGTTGACCACAATGTAGGTCACTGGTGCAGTGTGTGCCCTATGAATGAGAGCTTGTCATTTTGAGTAGAAAAGAAGTTTTTATGCTCTTTTTTCTCTGTAGGTGTGGCTGTGAGTACCTCAGCTTACCACCGGCTTTTGTGTGCTCTATGCACCCAATGAGAGAGGTGGAGGCAAGGAGAAGGGATTAAACCAGTTCAGCAAAGAGCTGTGGAACCCTCAACATTAGTCACAGTGTTACAGCCAGAGCTAAGATAGACACACAAAATGTCTCCTGTGCAAGAGGGTTAATAAAGGATGACCGCCTCTCTGATTTCAGCTGATAAAAAAAACGTCACCCTAAAGAATCTCTGTATGAGAAGGCAAGCTGGCCCTGGCTAGGGTTACAGTCCTGGGAGGGCTTGGCACAGATATCTTCCAGCAAGGCCAAGGGGACGAGCAGAACGAATGCCCAAAGCGGGAAGAGGAGGCAGCGTGCAGCTCTGTGAGGGGACTCTGAGGAGGTGCTCGCACCAGGAAGGCGTGCTGCCAGTAGTGTAAGTGTGTCAGGTGTCACACGAAGGGGAGGCCGCATGCAGCTTTACAGAGAGGATCGGAGAGAGGGAGGTGCCCAAAGCAGGAGGTGAAGTGGAGTGTGAATGTGTGAAGGGATCAGGTGGATTACATGTCTGTCACAGGTAAGTGGGCTGAAGTCATGCAGCGCTCCAGCCTGAAAAGGGGGTGGGAAGAGTGAACTGGGTTGTGGGGGGGGGGAGGGGGTGGAGGGGTGCAATTGGCAGGTGGAAGAGGTACGGCTTAATTTCTGCCTCTTCTGACTATGGACCTGGCTTTAAGATGAGGAACTAACCAGGTTTTCTGTCAACATATAGTCATGGAAAATATAGACAATCTTACCACAGAATTTTACCACAGCAGTAAAATTATACTACAAACAAAGATTGCAACACAAGGAGGCAATTACAATTTGGTTTATTGTTGTTGGTCTTTATCATTAAAGTCAACACCCAAATGGATCCACTAGCTTATTTGTACAGTAACACAAAATATAGCCCAGTTCAGAAATGATCTATCTTGACAACGGGGTTCTCATGCACGGTTGCAGGCAGAGGCTCCCTCATAGCCATCTAAAATATCCTCTGCAATTCATTTTACATATGATTGTTTCCTCTTTGTTTCCTCTGAAAAAGCACTATTTCCAGGACTGTTTTTACTTAGATTAATTGCCATGAATAATGCTGCCATGGTGGCGTGAGTGACATCACATTCTGTGACCTTCCATGTGCCCCTGTCTGTTTTCAGTGCCTTAGGGTGGGGTCCTGGCTTTGATTAACTGTTAGGTTATTTTTTTTGCTGAGTGAGCCGAGCAGTGTCACCAGTGATGAGATTAATGTCAGGCCTGATGTGGAAAAGGAGGCCTCACACACTCTGCCCTTGGCAACGTCCCAGCAGACGCTGCTATGGTCTGATATCAACACCACACACTGCCCGGGGACCACACCTGAATCACAAATCACCCCAAGCCACCACCTCTTCAGGCTGTACCTCTCCCCTTCCCTCCCTGGCTCTTTGTCATGTGTCTATTATTTACTCTTTAAACTGTTATTTGTTTTTAAACTAGGCTGTTTACGTTCTCTTAGTCTGTAGGGGAGTCCTGATCTATTCGATCACCTTTGACACTTGGGACTTTACCCCTCTCTTGGGTTATCTTTGCACTTTTTGTACCATTCTTATGCACTTTGCTTGTAAGTCGCTCTGGATAAGAGCGTCTAACAAACACCCCTAATGTAATGTAATGTAAAAGCCAACACTAACACAAAAGCCAGTCTCGGAGGAATAGAAAAAATTGCAGCCCACCTGTAGGAAAAATTCAGTTTTTATGCTAAAATCCGCTTTGATTAAATGTTTATATCTGTTTTTACATTGCCTATGAAATCATAGGGATGTTTTTTTAGGCCAGAAACCTTAAAAAGTGCCATGGGAATTTAAAATGATTGATCTGAATGGAAAGAGCTTGGAAACGAGTTCCTTGAGCAGTATAGGGGCACTGACAGAAGATTCCCTTCCATCATGTACCCTGTCATTCTCTCCCTACAAGGATTTTAATTGTCATTTGTGTGTGTGTGTGTCTTTGGTGAGGGCCTCAAATCAGCAACATTTTTCATGTCAGGGAACATTTACGTTTCAACACTAGATGGCAGTAGAGGGCATTTTACCTTGAAACGGCACAATTTCCAGCCACTCTAAAATGCTGAGATCTGCCTGAGCTGAATGCTTTTCCATTATGTTTAGAAACACTTTTAAAACAGATAGTTGAGCCAGTAAGCACTGTATACGTGTCACCAGCAGCAGAACTACTTGAGAATGAAACAGCCTCACTGGTGCTGAAAAATTCCCCTGGTTTAACCTGTTCCATCAATCTTGCCTGTGAGAGTTTTGTTTTATTTTCACTTATCTCTATCAGGTGTTTTATATTATCCTTCTCACCGCAAAACAACAGTCATCATTGGCCAGCATCATGGCTCACAACATCTGGTAAGGGGTGTTTTACTGCACATTCAATCCCTACCTTCTCAAGGGGGGCTCTACTGTAACGTCTATACATCGGTTGTGTATAATTCAAACAAAACTCTATCACAGACACATGATTGGGAATGGGACTGTTAAACTCTGCTCACTGCCTTTTGCTCTGATTGATTTGCAGTTGTTTGGTTAATGGTTACTTCTGCTGTTGAGATATACTGAAATTGCATTTTGCAAAAGAATTTTGAAAAAAATAAAGAGATTAATATATAAAAACGTGAAGCCTTTGTGATTGGAGATTGGTGGTCTTGGCCAGACATGACACAAATCAACAGTGTCATTTCATTCCACAAGATGGAGCTCCACCTTTGGGGCTCAAGAACGAAATGAGCCACCAGGAAACAGAATTCGACAAGAGAGGGTGCCACAGCTTGCATATGATATGTTGTGTGAATATATCCTGATAAATAATTGTCAATTTAACTTGGGGAAAAAATATGACATCTTAAAGAAAATCTTTATTAGACAGCTCCAATGTAATGTGTTAGCAGGTAAAAATTGATACTTTATGGTGCGACCAGAGGAGGATCTGCTAGCATGTACCTGGTCAGGGAAGATAAGAGAATGCTTTTTGAGATCAGAAAGAGGAACATTCTTTTGACCAAAAAAACTGAAATGTTACATTGAATGGGATGTTGCAGAACTAAAAGAGATGGAACGGATCTGTCTTTCATTTCCTGTTGTTGAAAGCAGAGAATATATCTGTTTTAGAGGAAATGTGAGGTCTGGTGAGTGTGGTTGCAGGGACTTAAAAAATCTCACTCACACAGGTAGAGTCAATGGCGACATGTACTTTTTTCAAATTTTTAGATTTATTTGTCTCGTCATGGGGTAGGTGATATATACTTTTATTGGTGCCTTCCTATCCTTTTAATGATTGCATTCCATGAGGATACTATAAAAGCCAACACAGCATAAATATAGAAATGTTTCTTTTCACCATCCCTCTATGTGATTTGTCACCTATTGTAATTTTAGACAGTAAATATGTGGTTTGTTACTGCATCTTTTTGGCTCTTCCTTGATACTCTGCAATGACTTTGTGAAGGACTTAATTCTTTTGGTTGACAGTACTATTGTAAGTAAAGTATGATTTATTATCAGGCAAAGATATGCTTTGAAGCATTACCAGGGACAGCATGCTCTATCTCATCTCCAGTACCTACATAACCCACATAAATGTTAGCATTCTTAATTCACTCATTTTACACACTGACTGAAGCACACAGAATTAGATAAATTGCACTAAGGCAGGATATGTTGCAGAGCTTGTGGTCTACTTTGATGAGATGTGAAAAAAAGACAACTAAAACTAGGCCACAGTCTTACAAAAAGCCATGGCAATGCAATACTTAGTCACTGACTAGACGTGAGGGAAAACCACATCTTCTCCTTTTTGACTTTTTTTGCAGTGAAGTGTCAAAGACAGATACACGCGAGGCTATCACCCTCAGATAAAAGAGTGCAGATGTCCTGTGCAGCCACAAAAGACAGGGCTGCAGACTCTGCATAGACAGAGAGAGGGAGAGAGAGAGAGAGAGACACAGCCTCTGACTGTGCCAGGACACAAAAACGCCTGATGGATCTGGTCCAGCGCAGCCTCTGGGGGTCCATGCTTCTACTCTACCTGAATGGACTCCTCCTTTGGGGTAAGGACACCTCACTATACACCCCCAAATCCTGCCTGACCTGGGAAGCTTTAACATGACAGCTTGCTTGATTAACAGCTAACAGTCTTGATGGTGATGTGAGCAGGAAACAGACAGAGAGACATAATCGGCAAAGGAACATAATGAGTGGAAGCTCATGCACCGTGATTGTGATGTATGGGATTTCATTCAGAGCTCAAGGCAAATGAAGGGAAGCACTATCAGATTAGCTGACAGCAAATTTCAGTTTGGGGGGAGAGCAGCCAAATTAAAGCAAAATGGTGGCTAAACACCCTATGGTGATTTCATACTGCTGTTTCAGTGCTTTTATATATATATGTCTGGTGCTTCAAATATTAAGTAATATAGGAAGTAATTGTATTTTGCCCTGTTTGCAAATTTCCAGATTGGCCACGACATACAAAACATATTTTTAATACATCTTCAGTGCCCATGCCTGGTCTTTTGTCTGTAATGTTGAAGTATCTTATAGGATGACTATTTTACAGTTAATTACAGTGTTGCACTGACTAAAAAAGGTAAGGAAAAATGCTGATTGAATCCCAGGCTTTAGATTCAAACTCTCATTCAAAAAGGTGTGCATTAGCTCTTGAGCCAAACTGCTCTCACGCTTTACTTCTACAGAAATGCTATGAAAACTTCTGCAGAAGTTTATGTGCTAGGATTAATGCTGAAGAGTAGTATTTGGGAAAATGAGCAAGATAGCTAATAAATGCACCCAGAAAATCTAAAGATCAAAACCAATGTATAATGCAAATGTATGCACATAATACATTAGCACCAACACAAGCGATTGCAAAGTTAAATATTTTTATATTCAATATTCATTTATGTTCAGGTCAGACAGTGACAGCTGTTTTTGTAGATAAATTGATATGCCATCTTTTACCATTGCAGATGTATGTTTCGGCCAAAGGGTGGTTAAAATACAGTCGGGACCTCTGTATCGAGCAAAAGGATATCCTGTCGCCATATCCTGTAACGTTAGTGGGTTCAGCGGCCCTGCTGAGCAGACATTCGAGTTCTCTGTCTACAAACCCGCAAGACCGCGGGTCGAACTCAGAATCATCAGCACGGCGGATGCAGGTTTTGGTTATGCCTCGCATTCGAAGCGGGTGATGAACAAAGACATACATATCCAGCGGATAACGGGATCATCTGTGCTATTCAAGATTAATAATTTGCTGGTGGATGATGCAGGGGAGTACGAATGTCACACTCCCAATACAGACCCGTCATATTTGGGAAGCTACAGTGCAAAAACAACGGTCAATGGTAACAATCTTTCTTATTTCACAAATCATTCCTAGTTGCTGTGACATCTCTGTAAATGCTGATTTATGTTGTTCCCATGGTTTCAAGGTTTTTGATACTTGCTAATGGCAATTGCCATTAAGATACCTGTTACACAACACATACTCATTTTAATAAGTCTGCACAATCATCTTATCCTTTCTTCTATTGCACTTGCATACACTGACCATACTCTTCCCCCCTACTCCACCTCCACCCACTCACCTGTTGTCTCCTATCTTCACAGTGATCCAGGACACCCTGAGTGTGTCCTCCATACCTGCAATCCTCAGTAAAACTGAAGGAGAGTCTGTGCAGCTAGAGTGTGAAGTTTCCAGCCAAACATTCCAACACACCCACCTGTCTGTCTCCTGGTTCCTTCAGAGCAAGGACGCCAGCGAACACCACCCCATCATATCGCTCGCCAGGGATTTCACCCTGAGCCCAGGGGAAGGGTTTGAGGACCGCTACCGTGCCGGCCTCATCCGCCTGGATAAAGTGCAAGACACCACTTACAGACTGAGCATGTCACAGCTGCAGGTTTCTGATCAGGGCCAGCTTTACTGCATGGCCGAAGAGTGGATCCAGGATCCGGACCATTCCTGGTACAAAATTGCTCACAATACTTCTGGGATGTTCACTCTTCAGGTTCAACCCTTAGGTGAGTTCATGTGTTCAAACCATGTGTAGTGAGTTTATTAGAGCAAGCACTTGTGAATTAGTGTCCCCGCTTATGGTCAAAACAAATTCTGTCTAGATTTGGCATAGCACTAATGTACTGGAATTAGACTGGTTTGTGTTCTGAGAATATTGTCATTGGGAATGGTTGTTCAGCTGCATGCAGGATCCATATGTATCTTGCTTTCACAGTACACAAAATATGGAGTAATATGGAAACTGTATGGAATTTTTTCTTTTTCCTTTGTCACAGACATTCTTGCTGATGTTGATTCATTCAAAACTCGCATTGAAGTCCCTAAAGAAAATCTTCAAGAGGGTGAAACTCTTGTGATCCAGTGCACTGTGGAGGCCAATAATATCCTGGACAGTTATTTCTCTGTGGTTTGGCAGAAAGATGAAAAGGTAATGGCCGAGATTGGGCCTACGGGGGTACCAGTCATTGGGCCCAATTACAACTCAAGAGCGAGTGAGGAAGAGTTGAAGCTTGTCAAGAAGAGTGACAGAGACTATCTGCTGACCATCAGGCCTGTCAGAACAGAGGACAGTGGGAGCTATCGGTGCAGAGTGTGGAAGCAGGAGAAGACGAGTGGATCCTTCACACGGAGCCAGAGCCAGGAGTCTAGTGCAAAGCAAGTGCATGTCAGCGTTACAGGTGAGGCTAACACAAAATAGCCATTGGACTCTTATGACTTCAGACACTCACTTTATGACAGGATGTATGGATAACTTTGTTATTGTTCCAGGCCTGGGCTTCCTGTATCTGAGTGTTGCCAGCAGATTTCTGATTTTGTATGTGGCAGAGTCACATCATCAGTTAGCTACTGGTCAGGTTCACAGTGAGGCTGGCCTTTCAGACAAATTCAGTATTAACATAATCACACATATCTCATGTATTTTTGGGGAGGGGTTAATTGAGTACTGAAAGTTTAAAGATGAAATAAGGCAACATCATTTAAATATGTACAAACAGGAGTATCAAACACTTTACAAAAAACACAAGGGGTGGTACATAGTGATTGCTGTGTGTAGATGTGTCCACATGCTAAGGGTAGCTTCTGTTTGATGCTGACACCTAAATTCTCTAAGATGTACATAAGAGATTTGATTGGCAGTGCTCCTCTAAGAAATCAGTTCTGTAGGTCTGGGAGGGGTCCACTATTGATCTGAAATCACTTTTCAAACATATTGCGCTTCATTGCAACATTCCAGCGGCTTACAAAAAAACAACGTCGAGATTGCTTGTTGGAGCAGCAGTACCTGTCAGGTGTGTGTGTGTGTGTGTGTGTGTGTGTGTCTATCTGGCACTGTGTTCTCCTGGGTCTGCTACTACTATAGACTTCTAGGGAGTGATAAGGTATTGTTTCAGTTCCTTAGTCTCACATTCTGTGTATTTGCACTCTGTGTGTCTCAGTCTGTCTCCTATGCATGGTATTTACTGGGCAATGCACTGTATGTAGCCATATTTCTTTCAGGTTTAAATCGAGATATATGACTAATAATGGCTAAATTTTCCCGGTAGTTCCAGGTTTTGCCTTTCTTCATAGAGAAAAAAACCTAGCAGGATCAATGGCCAACCTAATCATTATTACATACTTGTGATCTTAGCATGCAAATCACACACTAACCACAGATTTCTCTTCCTAGAGAGTAAACTGGCCGTTTCCACACTGACAACCAAAATGAGTGTACATGAGGGTGACATCTTGTGGGTCACCTGCAAAGTGTCAGGGACCAACGGGCAGCTGTCCATCTCCTGGCAACACAAACAGGGGCAGGACACCACTGATGTCATAAGCCTCGGTCACAATGGCGTGATGGAGCCGGGGTCCCGGTACCGCCAGCGGGCAGAGACGGGCGACGTCCGGACACTCCGTGCAACGTCGGACTCCTTCGTGCTAGAGATCGCCAACGCCATGGTCTCCGACAGCGGCGTCTACAAGTGCACGGTATCCGAGTGGGTGATGGAGGCCAGCGGCGGTGTGAAGAAGGAAGGAGGCAGTAAATCTCAGGAAGTGACTGCTGAAGTCCGCTCTGTGGGTAAGAACACATAAATCTCCACCTCACATATCAAGCAGAATGTATTAAGCTGTGATTGTGAGTGATGAACCGTTGCGCGGAGCCTGTGGTCATAAATGAGCTCTGCAGTGAAGGCTGTCATGTAATCTATCTGCCAGTGTATGGAGTCAAAAACTGACACTATGATCCTGTACATGTACAGTAGAAATCCTGCATTAACCACTTTTCATTTCATAATTATACATATATTGTGTATTTCCTGAACAGTTTCTGTGTTTCCTACACTTGTTTACCACCTGTTTGAAATGTAATTTAATCAGATTCTTTGTTGGGCTGTTAGTAATGGTTAGCTGCTGGTCATAGTGTGTGATTGTATGGGAAAGCTTTGTGAAAGGCATATTAACATTAGATTGTTGCTTGATTGGTCTTTGTGGTAACACTATGAGCAAGTGCACAGTCTCTTAATGTCTAATTTTTGTTCTCCTGTCCAGCTGGTGTACAGTGTCTTTGTGTTCAAACCTTTTGCATGGCAACTAATCAATCTCATCACTTTTGACACTGATGCAGCATTTCAACATGTATTAAAAATATTTATCTGGCTTCTTGTGCAGTGTGCAAGCTCTCTTCCTTTTGACCCTCATTCTATTAAAATACTTGATTTAAATGACTAAGCATCTTGTTCGAAATGAAGTATACTTGTTCTTGTTCTGTTTCAGATTCCCTCATAGATGCACAATTAAAAAGTCGCACCACACAAGTGAAGGACAATGAAGAAATAGAGTTATTTTGCAGTGTGAAAGGGCCCAAGTTTCCTGTAACAGTGATCTGGAAGTTCAAGCACTCTTCAGCTCAATCCCAAGAACAGGTGGTGTCTGTCCACTATGACGGCGTGATAATCTGGTGGAAAGAACATCAGAATTATCAGCTCAGGTCGCAGGTGTTGTCGGGTGAAACCATGTACATTCTCAAGGTCTTCAGAGCCAGTGCTGAGGAAGCAGGGAAATACCAGTGTGTCGTTGAGGCCTATCTACGGGACACTCAGAAAGCGTTAAAACTCTCCAATGAGCTGGCCGTGAATGTTCTTAAGCTGGGTAAGCCAAGAAAACGATCTATGTGATTTCAAAAATCTAAGAGATACCTCTTTTATTTATTCATGGAAAAACTGCATGTGGAAACATTTGCATGTCGAACTTAATTTAAATGGTAAGCATTCTGTTGTAAAACTGAAGTGCCTCGCCCAAAGTTAACCTATAGCCCTCCTATATTCTAATACCCATGTATTCTTCTAGTACCCTTGTAAATTCTAATAAGTTGCACCGACTACAGTTGATTTGTGAGAATCAATGAAAAATAATGAATTAAACTGATCAGAAAAATGAATATATACCACATAAATAAATCGTGCAGAAGAGACAGTATCTCTGCCTTCCCTGACCATGGGGTTGTTGTACACGCAGACAGCCTGTTATCCATCAGAGCCGGACCCCAGGGGCAGCTGCAGCACACTGTCGGTTCGGACGTGCTCATGGAGTGCGCCATCCTCTCGGTCACAGTGAACACCACCCGCTTCGCTGTGTCCTGGATCTTCCAGGCAGAGGGGGGCGCAAACCGTACCCTCCTGAGCACTGACCGGGACTCTGTCATGGTGGCCGGAGTGGGGGTGGGGCAGAGGTACAGTCTCAGCAGACCTGAGGCTCGAGCTTACGAGCTCATCCTGCGGCAGGCGGAGATTGACGACAGTGGGAGGTACTACTGCCTGGTGGAGGAGTGGCTACAGGACCCCCATGGAAAGTGGTCCTCGCTGGCATTGAAATCTGCCATGATACAACTCATTGTCCAACCTCAAAGTACGTGACTCTAGTTTTTATTTTGTGTTCAGATACAGTTCCGTCATGTACCAGGGTGGTAATATTTATTGCTGGAGTTGGTGTAAGTTATTCATTTGAAGGTCAGCTGAAGTAAGGTTGCCAGGTATTCATTGGTTTCACTGAAATTCCTGTTGTTCATACTGACCCTGTGCATTCTCTTATAAATCCCCACAGAGATTAGCAGTGAACATCAATTACGTGTGATGAAGACCGAGTCGGAGGTCAAGGTTCAGGAGAGCGAACACGTGCACCTCAACTGCACCCTAGACCCCAGCAGCATCATGCCCACGTCTCACTACTCCATCACCTGGTTCTTCATTCCAGCCAACTCCTCTGACCAAATGGTGCTGATGAAGTTCAGTCATGAGGCTTTGCTAGATTACACGGGCGTGAACTCGGAACTGGTGAAGAGGTTGCGTTTCTACACACCTGCCCGTGGCTCCTTCAGCCTGGCCATTCAGAACATGGGAGTGGAGGACAGCGGCCGCTACTCCTGCCAGGTGGCTGAGTACCTTCTCAACTGTGAGGGTCAGTGGCAGCAGAAGGACACTGATCAATCAGGAGTAACCAACGTCACGGTCCATCAAACAGGTATGTTCTGATAATCCGAAAGTGCACCTGCTGAAATATTTTGTCTCAATAGTTGAGGGTGGCATGGAAGCATGAAGCGTATTCTATCATTGCAAAACCTTGTCTATCCTAGCTAATAATCAAGAGCCCAATTTTAGTGGAACTGTGTGGGCTCTGTTACTTTGAATGAATGCCCTGTGCTGGCTGTTCTGTGATTGCTTTCTCAAATGCATGACAAATTAACATCATAACACCTGCATTGAATGTGTTGCTCACAGAAAGTAACCTGCACGTTCTGAAGCATCAGGACAGTCTAACGATGGGGGACGCTCATGACAGTTTTGAAATCAACTGCAACATCACCTCGCGCTCGAGTGATCGGTCAGTGTTTGAGGTCACCTGGTGGAGACGGCAGGTGGATGGAGGAGGGGAGCCCCGTCCCATCTTCAGAGCTGGGCGGAACTTCACCCTGCAGCACCTGGACAAGACCAGACATGGACTGATTTTCGGCCGACCCAAACCCACTCTGTACTGTCTCACTGTCCCCAATGCTGAGCCATCTGACAGCGGTCAGTACTTCTGCCGTGTGGAGGAGTGGCTGCTGTCTCCCAGAAACACCTGGAGGAAGATTGCAGAGGACTCATCTGGGTATCTGACTGTTTCATTCCAGACAAAAGGTAGATATTAAATCCATCTGCATTTGAGCTATTGTGTCTGAAATGTTCGCAGTTGTGCAAAGAGCCATAAAAAAGCATAATGGTTTTGCAGTGATCCCGAGGAACTGTGTCTGCGTCATAGTAAAGTATGCAAATTTGTGGCCCTATACAGTATGTGACTTTTGTAGGCCATTTGTCAGCCTTAGCTTTGGTCATCCACATATAATTTCAGCAGTTCTTCAGATGCACGGTTTCAGAGTTCACCACACTCTCTCTCTCTCTCTCTCACACACTATGTTCTCTCATTCTTCAACAGCGAGCAACTTCAGTGTGTCGAAGCATGACGTCAATGTCACCATTCAGGAGCATAGTAAGGTGGTCATTGACTGCATGGTGGCTGCCCAAAGCATCATGCCCACATCTGACTACTCCGTCACCTGGTTCTTCGTTCCGGCCCACTCCTCCGTTACTGAGGTCCTGATGAAGTACAGTCATGAGGGTTTGCTGGACTACACAAGCTTCAACACCAAGCTGGTGGAGAGAATACGTTTCTACACACCTGCCCGTGGCACCTTCAGCCTGGCCATTCAGAACGTGGACGTGGAGGACAGCGGCCGCTACTCCTGCCAGGTGGCTGAGTACCATTTCGACTGTGAGGGTCAGTGGCAACAGATGGCCACTGACCAATCAGGAGTAACTCACGTCATGGTCCATCAAACAGGTATGTTCTGTTTTTTCTGATAATCTGTAAGTGCACCTGCTGAAATATTTTGTCTCAATAGTTGAGGGTGGCATGGAAGCATGAAGCGTATTCTATCGTTGAAAAACCTTGTCTATCCTAGCTAATACTCAGAGACTGATTTTAGTGGAACTGTGTGGTCCATCAAATGGGTATGATATTCTTTGTTCGAAGATTAACTCGGCAACCAAACCTCCCTTCATCCTTCTCTAGCAAAACTATGTAATGAAAGCAGTGTTACATTGCATTTTTCCTTTTCACTCATACTAACTGGCATCTTAAGCACTTGTGAATGTTGTGCAGATAATGAATGCACTTTCGAATAAACCTGAGGTTTCTGACTGACAGGATGGTTTCCTTTTACAGTCAGACAGATTTAAAACAACCTGTCATACCTTATTTATTTCTCGGATCATGTTTAAATGTGAATTCATTCATTCTGAGGTGGGTTGCTTTAGTTCCGGAGGTGTTGTGTTCACCTGTAAAGGTAAGCCACAGCTTCATGGCCAGTGAACGTGCAGTGATACAGAGGAAATGAGAAAATAAAGACCCATGCTGCTTTCAGGTCCGTATGAGCTGAGTAGAGGCTGACGTTTGTATTTTTCTTTTCTTCCACTCCCAAAGTTGACTCCAAGGCCCAAGAACAATGCGTTGCAGCAATAGTACCTACTCTGCTGTGGGTCATCATCGCTGTCCTGGTCGTGGTGATTGGGGTCCTGGTGTACAAATTCTGGAAGGCAGGGGGCAAGTCTGCCAAGAAGAAACAGGCAGACAGTCTTTGGGCTGAGAACAACCCTCTGAAGCCCACACCGGAGGCTTAGGGAGTGGGGAAGTCTTCGCACCATGCCCAAAGCTGGCCTGTCACACCTCTCAGATCAATATGTGTGGCTACGCTGTGACACGAGAACTCATCTGGAGACCAGGACATTGTGGACTAAGTCACAGAGGTTTAGGAGTGCACACATTGAATGTTTTTGAGGACGGTGCTGTATTTTACCAGAAACAGTTTTTGTCTGATGAGATGAATGGTGATTACAATTGATATGATATGTAAATTTAATCTGTGCCCTGGGATCAGGTGATGTGGCTCAGTCGTATGCATCGTGTGTGAGGTACCATATTGTGTTCAACGTGCAACAGCAATTCTGTTTCTGTATTCCATGGTAAAAATATAATTTGTGCTGACATTCTTCTAAGATATGCCCCAAAGATCATAAAGATTTCTTTTTCTGCTCTTTAGGTTGGTCTTATCAAACATTTGTGACTGATTTAAAATAACTTGAAATTTATAGCTTTTGCAATGATTTTACAACTTTGTCAGGCATAACGTGTAAATAACTGCAGAATTTTAAATTTTCTGCTCTTTTGTATTAATAAATTATTTATGTTGTTTCTCCTTTGTTAGCCATTTCGATGAAAACATCCCACAATGTTCTTTTGAAGAGGGAAGTCAGTGTTCAATGTGAAGTTTGATTTTAGAAGTCTACAGCACAAGTCAGTGTGCTATACTTAATGTTTGTACAATTTCCACACAGCAGTTATTATGATGTTAATATCACACAGAGAGTGCAGATTATTCATTTTGAGTAACATTGCTCAAAGCATGATTTGTCAGTCACAGTGTGAGTATTAACGTTTGGCAATGAAATGAATCCAATTGAACTGCATCCAGATGCCACAGGAACGGTTGAAATGGTGACCCTGCTCCATTTGAGAGAGGCGTTTGTTGACAGTGTTATGTGTGTGAAACGAAGAGGCAATAGCTCTCAGCTCCTTCAGCTCTCCCCCATGCAAGAAATCAGTGAGCACATTCAGATTTGAGATGAGGGTTCGTCTTTGTGCGCTTCAAGCCTAAATCTAGCAGCTGCTGTAGTTTTTCAGATTTATATTTTGAGTGCTCTCCAGTACATCTTATACTGAGAAATTGCTTGATATTTTTACAATCCCAAATAAACTTTGATGTTTATTAATATAAAACCTCAAATACAAGCCCAAGAGATATTTCCAAAATCAACTTTATACATTTTGCAAGTATATCCTCTGGTGTGAAAATGTATTTAGGACCTTATTGTTTGCTGATTTCAGAGCCAATTTCAAATAAATAAGCCATGTCTGTAATATTTGCTTACTATGTATTATATTTCTACAGATTCTATATTGCATTCTAGAATGTTTTATATTTTATGAGCATCTCTTATTTGCTTAGAAACCATAAACCTCATTACAACTGTGACCTTTTTCACAAGTCTCTTGAATTTAAATAGAGAAGATAAAATGTTAAATACATCTTCATTTCAAAAGGCTACCGCCTGTAAGGATGTCATGCAATTTGCATTTAGAACCATTGAATGAATGTAGGTCAATTTCCTTTTTCTGTATTTTTGTTTATCAGTAAATATTTTTGTCAATTGAATGCACTTGTGTCACCTGATTGTCTGTGCATTTATATTATTTCAAGAGAAATACAGTCACACTATAGTTTAGCTTTACCATTTATCCCTCCTGTTGAGATATCGTAACAGTTGTCTTTAAGCTTCCTATCCTGTTCGATTTACTTCCTGTCCTATTTACCTGGTCTTGCGAAAGAAGAGTTGAGCAAAATAGCTTATTTTTGTTTGGTTATTTTCACCTTTGCTCCTGCATGTTTATCAACAGATTTATTTAAATGAAGATTGGTCAGCCATAAATATAGAAATAATTAAAAACATCCTGATCAGAGATTAACAATGGGAGGGATCTAAGAGGAATGAGACATAAGTGCCCAATGTGTTTAAACGTGTTATTCTGAAGCTGAGACAGGAGCTGAAGCTGAAGCAGATGCTCTGAGTCGTGGCCTGTGCTCACTCATCAGAGTCATGTGACCTTCCTCAACAACTTCTTCTTGTTTGTGAGTCACATATTGCCAAATCATCTGAGGAAGGAGATATTACGGCCTCTGAAAGATCAACTTCCTCTTTCACTGACATCTCCTAATAGGGGAGAAGAAATCGTACCTGACAAAAGCTCAAACCACTGAGTTTGGGGTGAAAAAAGAAAGCAGTATGAAATCCTGGTCTAACATAAAAAAATGATGGACATGTTTTTCTATACTGGGCCCAACAAAATTGCCATGTGTTTTGTCATGTATGAAAAATGGTTTTGCACTGTTACTTTTTAATCAGTCTCCAGTTGTAAGAGCTATAGCTGATGAGTACTTTCACATATGCACACTTCATACACCCTCACACTCAGAGTGGCAATGTCCATGTACAGTAATGCCCCCGTATCCTCAGGTGACACGTTCGAAGACCTACCGTTGATGGTCAAAACCGCAGATAATAGCCAACCAGCTGTGGACTCCACATGTAACATGATTTTTGTGTACATACATACATATGGTAAAGTTTAATTGAAAAATTACAAACAGTAAGACATTACAAACATTAAACACAGTAATAATAAAGTACATTGTACATTATTATACAGTACTGTACAGTACTGTACTGTCCCTCACTCTATCTCGAATGACAGGGATTCTGACGTTTTAGCCAAATCTTCAAGAGACGATTGAGCAATGAAAAAATATCATGTATCAAGGGATGATGGAGCAATGAAAATTATGTTTTTTATACCCCTCAAAAGACGAAAGTACATGTTGTGTTACAGCCTGTACTTATTTAGCGGGTGGTTTGAAACCTTAAGAACCGTTTATTTTTGGAATTTTTGCCGGAAACCATGGATAACTGGGGGTACTACTGTAATATGTGCATATTTGCTTAGTAAAAACGGAACTGACAGGAAAAGCAGAAACAGAAAAGTATTTTTCTCATAGGTGAAACTGCAAAAAGCATATGCATGTCAGAAACTCAGTGTGATTGTAGTTTCTTTGTCAGTGCATATATCTTAAAATGATCATTTAGCAGTGGTGATCAATTAGGTATTCAGTGGCATGCACAGCACAGCCATAGAATACAATACAACCAAGCAGTTTTCTTAAGCCCACACATTCAGAGAAAACACTCTGTATAACCTTACCTTTACGTTTGTGGTTCAATGCCAGGTTCCAGTTCAATGAGAACTCAAATGAGGTTACATAAAATGATTTAAGGACATAGCTTTTTACAAGCAGGCTGCTACGAATCATTGTTTTAAAGCTCAATCAAATACACAACCAAAACTCCACTGTTTATGTTTCAGGAGCCTCCAGCTGGTTTTTCCTATCTTGAATGCTGGATCCATTCGGTATCTTAATTTATAATAAAGCGGAGGTTGCCATGGAAACAAACAAACGCACACTGAGTGGTGGGTGGCAAGTGGGGGTGGGGGGGGTGGGAGGCGTTTGGTAAGCTCTGGTGTTTCTGAGTAGAGAGGAAGTGCGTGTTTCAGTTCAGTGGTTTTGATCTCTGTGGCTTGCTAACATGGTTCCTCATGTTCCCCGTTTGTTCTGTGAAAACAACCGTTTCTTCTGTTTCAAAGTGTTCACTACCAAGGCTGCGAGATGTAAAACCAGTCATACACATGTGTTAACCCCACAGTATATCCAAACTACATGTGATCTTCTTCACCAGTCATCTGTTCAGTCTCACAAGTCAGAAGATGCTCAAAATCGCCAGCTGTAGGTGTGCATACCACATTCTATGGTCCCTTTCACTCCAGTTTGAAATCGTGGTGTGACATATCACTTATCTCCACTCTTGTTTTATTGTATCGCTTGCACTGTTAAATGCATTCTCAATTACAATGAATTAGGGCTGGCTTCTGCAATTTGTATTGACATCTGTGTAAAGGATATTATGCTGCAGCAATTGCACTGGGAACATTTGGCCCAACTGTCTGAAGGGAAACAGGGAAAGTCGTTTCATTTGGAAACAGGGATTAATTGTACGAGATAATGGCAGATAATGGCACGTCCCTCGGTCACAAATCATTATACCCCCAAGGGACTGCAAGCTTTCAATAGCATTCAATTCAGTACCATTCTTCATTTTTTTAGCATTATCCCTGATTTCTAATTCTTGCTTTCCCTTATCATCATACTATATTTAATAAGCATACTTCTCTTTTTGGCTGGGTACTATACAAACCTCATGCACAGCCCCCATTCACATTAATTCACGATTTAATTTAGCTTCTGCAAAGTATATTACATGTTATTTTGCAGCAATATTTCATGGTGCCATAAAAACACAAAATGTAATATACTGTCAGAAGAGGATCCATAAGTCGTATGAATGCTGTGACTGTTGATACTATAAGCGTAATGTGAATCAGACTGTTGGTGGTATGATGAAGCCTGACAGATCGCAGTTAAAGACTTTTATTGATTCGAATGGACTGTTAAATTGTTTGATTTGGGCTTGTCAGCGCAGAATAACCATGAGACCATGACATTGTCTAGTAAAAGCTTACAGTCCAGGAGACCGCTTGTGCCTCTTCAGCGGAATTACCCTCCTGTGAGAGTCCAGTCAGCTGGTGAGTCTTGGATGTGCAGCTGGGTAAGGGACCGAAAGAGTAGAAAGCAAACTGTGGGATATACATCTTTCATCGAGATAGAATAGCTTGCTGTGACTCTGTCAAAAGGTGAGGTGTCAGTCTTCAATGTAGAGGCATCGCTGCAGGAAGCCAATATTTGCGCATTATCCTGAGGAGTTTTCAAAAGTATGACAGCACACACAGTACACATCATCTGTAGGATCTGTCACACAAGCACACAAGCCAAGGAGTTTAAGTAAATGAGCGATTTTTTTCAGAGCTAGAGCTGGTGCCGGGGCATCAGTCATGGATCACCTGCTCATATCTTTGCTTCATTTGTCACACCACAGCGGTCTTCCTGACAAAAGGGACTGTCATTATATATCTTTGAGTGATAGAGTACAATTTGTAAATGCTGAAGAGAACTTACTGTATGCTTGGGAATGTATTGTGTATTTCTGTGTGAGAGAATGAGCTCATTGTATTCTTTGTGAGTGTGTATGGTTGTGTGGCTGTGTGTGTTTTAATCTAGCGCAAGGGTTTTTGTCTTGCTGAGTACTAAAACTGCCAAAATGAAAATATAAGATTCACATGGCGGTAACAAAAGGGTTAAAACAGAACAAGCGGTGCTGTGGTCTTGAAGCAGCGTCTCCCACGCAAAGATGTTCAGTGCCTGTCGCCAAGACCTTCTGCATCACTCACGGCTGCGAGTTTAAAGCCAGGCTTGCATGCAATATCAAGAGCAGTAATTAACAGAAACCCTGACCAAACCCTGCAAAAGATAACTGATGTTCTGTGTGCCAAGCTGCATGATGACAGTGTATGCTCTTGAAGAAACCATGGCTGCTCACATACTGGTGTTAAGAATAGGATTGCTTTTCTTTTGTAAGTAATTGTACTTCATGCATGACAGTATGTATTACAATATTAAATATGTATAGTTATGTGTGATGACATGAGGAGATAGAGCAGCATAACAGAGCAGATTAAAAATTCCTGGAGTGTTTAATTAATTCAATTAATTTTTTGATTCCAAAAATATTTGGGTTGTGACCCTGTAAAAGCATCCCCAAAACTTAGAAGGAGTCATGTATGAAAAATAGTATCTTACCTGCGTTCTGCCAGCATTCGCTGCTGATGTTTCAGATCATCCTTGGACCTGACAGCTGCAGACAAGTGTTGTGGCTGAGACCTATAGTCATAAAGAGACAGAGCCATGAGAGAAAGAGTTTTTTCAGTAAACACCATTCCTCTTAATGGACCCAAATACATAATGTGTCAACAAATCTAGAGCACAGCTCAGTCTTAATGTTGAGGGCTTTTATTGAGTTCAGGCTCAGTCTTAATGTTGAGGGCTTTTATTGAGTTCAGGCTCAGTCTTAATGTTGAGGGCTTTTATTGAATTCAGACTCAGTCTTAATGTTGAGGGCTTTTATTGAGTTCAGGCTCAGTCTTAATGTTGAGGGCTTTTATTGAATTCAGACTCAGTCTTAATGTTGAGGGCTTTTATTGAGTTCAGGCTCAGTCTTAATGTTGAGGGCTTTTATTGAGTTCAGGCTCAGTCTTAATGTTGAAGGCTTTTATTGAGTTCAGGCTCAGTCTTAATGTTGAGGGCTTTTATTGAGTTCAGACTCAGTCTTAATGTTGAGGGCTTTTATTGAATTCAGACTCAGTCTTAATGTTGAGGGCTTTTATTGAATTCAGACTCAGTCTTAATGTTGAGGGCTTTTATTGAGTTCAGGCTCAGTCTTAATGTTGAGGGCTTTTATTGAATTCAGACTCAGTCTTAATGTTGAGGGCTTTTATTGAGTTCAGACTCAGTCTTAATGTTGAGGGCTTTTATTGTTCAGACTCAGTCTTAATGTTTTTATTGAATTCAGACTCAGTCTTAATGTTGAGGGCTTTTATTGAATTCAGACTCAGTCTTAATTTATTGAGTTCAGGCTCAGTCTTAATGTTGAGGGCTTTTATTGAATTCAGACTCAGTCTTAATGTTGAGGGCTTTTATTGAGTTCAGGCTCAGTCTTAATGTTTAATGTTGAGGGCTTTTATTGAGTTCAGGCTTCAGTTCAGACTCAGTCTTAATGTTGAGGGCTTTTATTGAGTTCAGACTCAGTCTTAATGTTGAGGGCTTTTATTGAGTTCAGGCTCAGTCTTAATGTTGAGGGCTTTTATTGAGTTCAGGCTCAGTCTTAATGTTGAGGGCTTTTATTGAATTCAGGCTCAGTCTTAATGTTGAGTGCTTTTATTGAGTTCAGGCTCAGTCTTAATGTTGAGGGCTTTTATTGAATTCAGTCAGGCTTTTATTGAATTCAGACTCAGTCTTAATGTTGAGGGCTTTTATTGAGTTCAGGCTCAGTCTTAATGTTGAGGGCTTTTATTGAGTTCAGGCTCAGTCTTAATGTTGAGGGCTTTTATTGAGTTCAGACTCAGTCTTAATGTTGAGGGCTTTTATTGAGTTCAGGCTCAGTCTTAATGTTGAGGGCTTTTATTGAGTTCAGACTCAGTCTTAATGTTGAGGGCTTTTATTGAGTTCAGGCTCAGTCTTAATGTTGAGGGCTTTTATTGAGTTCAGGCTCAGTCTTAATGTTGAGGGCTTTTATTGAGTTCAGGCTCAGTCTTAATGTTGAGGGCTTTTATTGAGTTCAGGCTCAGTCTTAATGTTGAGGGCTTTTATTGAGTTCAGGCTCAGTCTTAATGTTGAAGGCTTTTATTGAGTTCAGACTCAGTCTTAATGTTGAGGGCTTTTATTGAGTTCAGGTCTGTATGCCAAATGAGAGAGACTCGTTAGGAAGAGGTGGGCAGGATGCAGTGAGACCTCTTCTACAGGGTAAATCAAGACTGATGGAGGATAGAAGTGAGGGAAGTTTGTCAGTTTTAACATTTTTAAGTGACATTTTAAAAAAAGGTCATTATTCAAAAATTGCCAAAAGGGAAGTGGGACTACCCCTGAACCCTGAGCAGGTGATTTTGATTTTAAATGAGCAAATTTACACCTTTTTAAAAACAAAAATGTATTTTTCGCTAAAAAAACATTTTAGCGATTTGACAGTTGTATTGAATTCTATTAAGTTCTAACTGATAAAGCCTTCATGTTTTCCTTCTAATGAGCAAAGCATTTTTTCTCTAAATGGCAAGCATAATGCTGAAATTCTGAGAGTAAATTTGTTAAATTGGTTAATGTTCAAAAGGTTTGTTTGCGTCTCAGTGTCTGAATAGTTCTACCAGAAGCATTTCAAAATCATGTAAATGCATAAACCATGCAATTTTTGTCTTGATCTGACAGAGAAATCAAGTGCCTTCATCTCTCATGAAAAAGCCAGCACTTCAAAACAAAATATAATGTCAGTTGCAAAAAATCATACCAAATACTCCTTTGCCCAAGAATAAATATTTTGCTTGAACGCCAGAGTAACACTATCGTAATATATTAAGAATCCTCACCCTGGTGACTCCAAAAGACCAGCCCAACAGATTAGGCAAACAAATGGAGAACATGATGGTTCAAAGCTATTTAGCACAATGATTGAACAGATACAAGACTTGACTGATGTTTTCACTCTAAGGAAGGCATTGTAGACACTGAAATGTCAGTCTTGTCTTGTTCTTGTCCATTAAATGTGCCAAAAAGCTTTATGGTGAAGTAAGAACAACAAAAAAATGGAAAAGATAGGTATTCTCTATGTTGCCTTTTCACCTGTTGTCTGTCAATCATCAGTGAGGTAGTGTTTTACATAACACCAACATGCACAAAGGTGTACATACAGTACAATGGTGTTACTTTTAAAGCTTTATTAAATAACTATACTATCCATAGTAGAGCTGAGTATTATTTTTCACTCTACTGATTATATTGAATGTGTTGTTCAATATTACTAAATGTCTTACATTTAGATTCAAATATAATATTCTGTGGTACATTTACAGATATTTTACTAAATAATTATAGTAATACATGGAAGCATGGATAATATATAAAACAATATGCAATTTTCAGCCTTAATATTTACAATGACATTTTTTTATTGACTGTGGCAATTACAATCCATTTACTATACTATATGAATGTGTTTTTCATGCATGTTCATTTTGCTCTGCATATGAGTGTCAGCTAAATAAATATGTATAAAAATAGTTACTTTGTGCAACATATATTTTCCATGCGTTAAATATGACTGAAATTAAAAAGCTCCCGACAGGAGTTTTTTTTATGGCAGTATTTAATTAGAGTAATATCAGGCTGTGTCTATTTTTGGCTCTACCTGTTATAAAAAAGAGACTGGCACCATTCCTTATGATGCATGTTGAACACTCCCTATTTAAGAAGCCTGCCTTGTGCAAAGCTGTCTGCACACAGACACCAATGTCACAAAGAAAGAGGTACTAATGTACAAATTGAAAGAAGGTTTATTCAATTTGGTAAGTTCCTGCTGAGTTTGAGGTGTGAAACTCCAGGGGGAACTGTAGTCCTCTTCTGCAGTCAGAGCCAGACCAGTGCATTAAATCACCTTTGATCAAAGTATTATTATTATTATTATTATTATTAGTACACCATTTTTTACCAGGTTGACCAGGCAGCCCGTGACAACTCTCTGGGAAACTTTAGCATTTCATACAAAGCATTGCACCCTCTACACAGTGTTTAGTCCATGGGATAGAGTGCCCCCTAGTGGCCCACCACCACCCTCTCCAACAGCAACTCCAGTTTTCCAGAAAATAGCATATCAGGGTATGATCCCAGCTCACACAGTGCTCACAGTCATAGAGAACAAGATGGTGAATGCAGTCACTTGTGATAGTCAATCATTTGTTCACTTGTGATATAAAATACCTTTTTAGTCCATGGGTGGTGTGCCTGTATAGCTTGAAGGAGGTCACTTTTCCTGATCGTGTCCAACATCTCCCTCTGGTGGTAGCATAATGGTGTTTATTGTTTTGAGAGGGAGAAATATCAGTATTTCTACTTAATGAAATTATTCTAACACCAGAAGTCCAGTAGAAGTTTTACATTTTAAGTAATATAAAATGAATCCAAACAGTAGCTTTTCATTTTCAATTCACTGAAAACGTTGTATACTTCACACTAAATTCATATATGACTGAATATGTTTTCTTGGCCAGTTAAGATTCATAGCATTCCCAGCTTAAAACTTCATCACATGCATATCTAAATGTTTAACATTCTGTAAACCACACAAAATTGTATATGATTGACATCCAAATGGTGCATATTACTTTCTGTAGATACTGTAAATATACCATGCAGATGTCCTGAATATATAGCATTTTGCAATGGCATTTTCAAGATGTTCAGAAAAGAGGGGATGCTATGCAATCACTCCAGCAAGTAATGCTGACAGGGAAAAGTCGCTTGGTGAACAGCACTGGAGCACTTATATCATATGTATTGCAGATGATGTGATATTGGTATTTGGCACTGTGAAGTATGCAGGAAACATGCTTTTGAATGAAATAATACTGTGTACTCAGAAACAAAGAGCAGTATTTTTAGAGAACTGAGTCAGAGATGTGCGTGACGCTAGAGGCAAAGTTTTCAGGCTTCGGAGGTCTGTATAAACTTGGCAGGTCGAAGTGACAGCCAGTGATGTTGACACAATGAAGGTACAGACTCATTAACTCTGACTTTCCAGGGAGCAGAGGGGTCTATTCTGAGAAATATGACATTTTAAAATTCCACCGTATTGTAAGGTAACGTCCTTCATGGTGTGAATGGACTGTGAAGCAGAAAACAGCTGGCAATATTAATATGTTGTGTGCAGGAAAAACAGCAGGTTCAAAGGTGACATTTAACAACACAATGCCATTTTGTGACATCATTCCCTGAAATGAAAGGTGGTTTTATTAATGTGCTTTATGTGAATGAACTGCATGCTCTGACAGGTGATACTAAACACATCAAACCCAGACTAGTCATATACAGGTGAGACAGGTACAAGGAAGAGTGGAACTTGATATTTCCACTGCTTTTTTGGACATTGCTGTGTATGTTGTATTGTATGTGATTTTACTGCTATATGTATATTTTAGCTAACGTACATAAAAGGTATATTTTTGGCCTGTCTTGTATTACAAAGCTAAATCAGAGAAGCAGAAATAGATGTTCCTGAGGCCAGTAGGTCAATGGGGTTTGTTCTCAAACTCTGCATGAGAGCGTTTAGCCTGTTTGCAGACAGAGAGCACATTCATTACTCTCTGAGCTTTTATTGAAGCCCTGCGGTGAGCGGAATTGCTCAGATGATGTGTTTCATTGGTATTGTTTTCAGGGGAGATATGTTTTAAAGGGTACCGTACTGGGAATGTACAGATACAGATATCAGTATGTTTTCAGAGGAACCTGCAGTCTGTGTTTTGCACACCTGTGCTGCAAGATTGCCACCAGGGAGATAAAACCGAGGGGAGAGAAAGGCAGTGGGGGATTTGACTTTTGTGTAAAGCTGGAACCAAGCTGGCTTGAGTGGGGTTCAAACCTCTCCAAAACTGGCTGCTACTTGATTGTCTTTTGCATTACTGACATCCACAGTTATACCACATTAAATGATGTACATTGTCAAGCTGAAGAAAATTCTTACATTTTTTATTTTTACATTGTTGAAAAACCAACCAAAAAGGTCTCTGTCCTCTGGTGAAATCCTATGTTAGTCATTTTTGCATGATCATGTAATAAACATTGTCATTGCAGTATTGATCCCAAATGCAGCCTAAATGGTAGGATCTTCACTGAGATTCCAGCTACATGGACAATTGGAACAGAAGTATCCCCACAAAGAATAGATTCATTATATGGACTCCTACACATATAGACTCCTATATGGAGTTGTTTACTGTGAACAGAAATGGCAGCATCATTTTTTGTTGTGTGTTTATCTTCTCAGCTTTTAGTGGCAATAATGGAGGCAAATGTACATAAACAGCAAGAAAGCTCCGCCCACTGCCTGCCTGTAGGTTAGCCAACACTAGCAACACTGGTGGGCTGAGCTAACATGAGTCAGCCCGGCAGAAGAATAATAGAGAACCACCTGGAACTCTTCACCATCCCAATTCCTTCTCCACAATTTAAAATGAGTATCTGTATTTATCTAGGAGATAAATGACTCTGAAGACATTGTGTGTATGCATAATGACATTAAGCTGGAGTGTGTATAAAATGCTATTTTAGCAAGCAAGTAAGGCTCTGGCTGTGACAGATGGAATATTATGCTTTAAAAGTAATGGACTTAAGGCTAAGGCTATAGACCCAATAAACCAGCCACTCAACTTTTTTATGTTGCTAGTGCTGAAGCAGCTTAAGGAGATAACTAAACAACCCATCCATCCATTCATTATCTAGTCTCACTTGATTCAAATCTAGGGTCACAGGGAGGCTGGAGCAAATCCCAGCATGTATCGGGCGAAAGATGGGGAGACAGACTTTACAGGTTGCAAGTCAGTCACAGTAATGAGTAATCAAACCACAACTAACTATATATATATATACACACACACACATATATATATATATACACATACTTACATACATGCAAACTTTGATTACTTATATATATTACTTAGAGATGCTAAAAATTCCATTTATAAATACAAATGATATTTAAAATGTATTCTTTACACATCACATTTAGAAACTAATTGCACCACAAGTTCATTAGCCAAGTACACACAGTCCACCTAAAAGTTGTTTTGTTTATTCGTTATTGTCCTTACAAAACCAAATAAATAACCCTCTGTGCCACCAAATGTTAATGATTTCACATTGACAGCACAGACTGCTGTTTCCCGCTGTATTTATTGTGAATCATTACTACAAATTTGGGATGTCATAATAAATCATTAGCGGTGCATGTCTCAGGAGCTGGGGGATTGGGGGTGGTGCTTTATGAGTAATGCATTCCTTCATATTGAGCAGGGATCAAATAGGATGACGTGCTATCAATTCTGTTAGCATACTCTCAATATGTAGATTCGATTTACTCTGCTTGCAGAGAATTGTAATTTCTCGTCAATGGCAGATTATGTGCCTGCCTTCTTGTCCTAGTATGAACTCCTAAACAGCAAACAGAGCGAACAGAAACTTTGACGGTTGATCCAATTAAAGCACGAGGCTTTAGTTTAGTGGCACATGTTAATAGATGGGGCTTCAGTGGAGCAGTTTGTAACTGGCTTTAGCTGCTTGCAGTGAGGGAGCTCCAGGACTTTTTGAGTGAGTGTGGAAGGCCATGTGCAGTATTTGATGTATGGTACACACAAACCGATGCTAATGGATTTTCTGTAATGCTTTGAAAAAAATAAATTTGGATGCAGTTCCAACCAATCAGGTGTCAGAATACAAAATGACTCTATAACAATCACCAATCACAAACCATGCCCTGATGGTACACAGGCCATCATAGTCTGTTTTCCCTTACTTCTGACTTAAGAGATTTGGACAGTTATTCCTTTGTTATTTACTCAATGCATTAGTTGAGTTCCCAGAAACTATGAGAATAGTGTTCAGTCCAGGTGTTCAGTATGGAAAGATGTTGTAAAATTTAATGGATACCGTGGGAACACATTACATTTACACCTGCTCTGTAGTTATTGGTTGAATACATTGCAAGGGGTGGAAACAAAATGTCACACTTTATTATCAACATCTCTGTCTCAGACAACACTAATACCGTCCATAATGGTGGTTTCCCTCTCCCAATAGCAAGAGGAGGTTGGCTGACAGATTTCAGAAAAAGCAGCTTTGGAAAGTTGAAGTTGCTGTTGGAAGTTGTGCACGTGGGCTGACAGGGGACAATCTTCCCACTGGAAAAACAGAAAAGCAATGATGGGGACATTGTGTTCAGAGATAGAGTTTTATTTTGGATGAGATGTTAAATCGGTCCTGATGTTGGTACACGCTTGTTCTGCTCTATGATAAAAGCTGAGTGCTGCAGAACTGAGTATCTTCTGGCCTGTCGGTGAGGTTGCCAACCCTGTCCTGAAGTCTGTCATGCCTGTCATGGAGGCACAGTCTACTCACATGAAAACACACTGTACGCTGTTAGAGATTTAATCAACGTGCTCTATCCAAAGGTTTATATATTTATACAAGAGTCTGTGATAGCTATGTTTTAGTTATGCAATGCAATTCAAGGGCATACACAGGAATTTCGAACGAGTGTTCACCATATGTTTCTATCCACAATCATTTTGAAGAGCTTCAGGCATCAATCAAATCAGTATTCAAAACCAGAGCATCAGTCTTGCCCTTTTAAAGCAGACTTGAAACAATGACATTGCTAGACTTTAGAGAATGACATTGGTTTTGTGTCATTGTGATTTGGTTACCTTTGAAAGTAGCCTATTTTATAAATGCCACAGAGAGCAGCTGTTTCCCTTGGGCATTTCTGTGCCATTACTGGACTTGTGTTTGAACTTGAGAACGTATTCATTAAACAGTTGCCCATAGCTACAATCACAGTATTTTTTACCACACATTTGCCACAATTTGAAATACTCATAATATAAAATTTCCACTCGACTTTGTTTTTATATTTATTTTCATGTATTTGTTGGTAGGCAGTTGGGTTAGTTCACAGACATCCACTGAACCTCTACGTTGTACGTATGTATGCAAATGCAATGGTAGTTATGTTATACAACAATAATTCTAGTCTTTTCCCCAAAGATTTCAAATGGCTGATTCCTATTTTAAATTAACTTTCCTGTGAACTATTTTAAGTTTTAAAGGCCTGATACCAGTAGAAAAACAAACTCAAAAATTATATTAATAATACTTATAAGGATTGAAACATTTGTTCAAAAGATTTTGCCAACTTTCATTACCAGGGTAATGCAAAGAGGATGAAAGAATGAACACTTCCAATAAAAAAATACCATCTGTGCCCAATTAGCTTTGGACCTGTGCATTCAAAAGGCTATAATAGATGTTACACAATGAATACCTGACCTTTGAAATGTTCTGTCTTCAAGGCGCTATCCTTTATAATTATAATCAAAATAGTGAAGGCTTTAGGTGCCTGGCCTGTGTATCACTGCTCTCGCATAGGGCTGAAAGGTAACTAAGTAAAAACAGGCAACATTTCATGGGCTCACTTTGAGTGACTGACGAACACAGATATGATTCTAACCAGTCATCTGCAAAGATATTTTCCATGGAGTCACAGAGTAACATAGATATGCTCTTACTAAATCATCTTTGATGAGCTTTCTCATCATTTCAGGACAGCAAGATGTTGTTCTTTTCTATTCATACCCATAAGAGAGATGCAACGCACTGGGGGGTGATCTCTGCATCCACAGGCACAGACTGGCAAAAAGTCTGCTCTCTGCTTTAGCCAGGAAAGAGCTGACACATACTATAACAGCTATTCCAGACCTCTCTGTGTCCAATACACACCCATGATGGAGGGTTTACATGAGGGGGGGAGGGGTGGTGGGGGTCAAGTAGAACTGTATACTCACCCGAAATTAAAGCCCACGAGAGATTCCCAGTTCCTCCAGGAGATTCGGCTGCACCCTTTGATAATCCCAGTTTGCCATCCCATGGAGCCTCTGGATTATCAAATCCTTCCCTGCTCTGAATCCAGTGTTGCACAAATCCCTAGAGACTGCATGCACTCAAGAAAAGGCTGGTGCATATCCTCCCAGAGGGCGCACTAGACTCAAGAAGTGGGGCTTTCACTTCTCTCAGTGAAGATATAAAGGCCAAGTTATACATCAGTAGCACATGGTTTCTGGGAAAAAAACAGAACCTTATAGAAGGGATCACTAGGTCATTTTGAGGGGAATTGTTTTCACAGTGGCTTGTTTACTAAGATTGTTTTCTGACTAGATAAAGCAAAACAAACAAGCATGACACTCACTTGGTCAAATATGAAAATGGGAGGGTTTCAGGAAGACTCTGTTTCTCACTCGTCCATTCATTTCAAATGTACAAACGCTAACGTATGGTAGCTTCTACTTTTGCACAATATCTTCCCAGTGGAAGCTTCTATGTTTGTGTGGAAAGTGAATGATTTTGGCCAATGAGTTGGACAAAGCCATAAAGAGGTGTTAGCCTAGCTAGCTACCACCAGCATTACATTCTTTTCTTCAGGGAAATGTTCTTCTCAAACCAACAAGAAATATAAAACTATTCCCAGGGACTCTGAACTTGAGGTGCATGAAATTTAACTTGACCATTGATGTATAGGCCCTTATAGATTGACAGTCAATTCCCAGTGCAGAAACAGTACTCATAAAAGCAGTTTTCTTTGATCAGGTCCTTAACTGAAAAAATGCATACAGTCATTAGTGGATTCATTTGAATGGATATGAACACAACATAAAGGTTAATTGAAACCCTCTTCCTCTGCCTTTGTGAGGGAATCGTTTGTCATCATTACAGATAGATAGATTGAGCCCTAAAGCTTATCATTTGATTTCACTTTGAGTTTTTCATACTCTACGGTCATAATTTAGCTTACCACATGGAATCGTAAAGAGCATGTGACAATGTATGCATTTGTGAATCCATACTATATCACATTTTTCTAAATAATGTATATAATTATTACGTTCTGGAGGAATGGGGGGACTGCAGACAGCCAAGGAGAAGAAACTATTTGTCAATGGAATGAGCCAAAACAAATAACTGATCTCAAAGTACTTTGCGCCTGAGCCTGTAACTCAGAGGGTGAAGGTTTGACTCTGTGGAGGGGCACCGCCATAGTAACCTTGAGCTCAGTACCTTACCTGAAAAAATTCAGCTTCACTGAACATACAGCTCTATAAATGGATGTGTGTGTGTGCCACTCTAGAGGGCTGCCCTTGCTAAATACCTAAAATGTAAATATAATACCTGCTGTAAGACTATAGCTAAAAGTAGTGAGAGTCAAAGACTAATAAAGGCAGAATGCACAGGATGTGGTTGGTTCAGTGTCTCCATTGCTATGGCTGCAGACAGGTCTGCAGGAGGTATGGTAAGAGCTTGTTTTATCGCACAGCTGGCTGTCTGAGACAGACTTCTGCTTTGCACACCAATTATAACTCTCACTCATCCTAACGCACACATTGTTTCCTAGTGAATGTTACAATCGAACAGTTATACTCTTTGTCCTTGGCGTGGGGCGTTTATGATTCACATCTTTTTATTGTTAGACCTGTTCTTCATTGTCTCCCTAACTAAGCGTGGAGCCTTTATCCTTATTAAACCCAGACACGGGTCTGAAAGAAGGTTGTGTTTCGGTATGTAATAATTGCATATAAATGTGTTTCCTACGCAGTTTCATTGTAAAATTCAGAATCATCTTTGAAGTTTTTATATGATGTGATAAAAACCGCAGTTTGGATTTCTTACCAGTGTTGCTGCAACCCGGGGGGTGGGGGGGGGGGCGATCCAAAATGAACATTAATTTACAACTGAGAGTAGGTTACAGGTCAAATAACTGCCTTATTGAAACACCTAGTATCTGAAAATTAAAAATCACTAATCACCAGCCAAAATATGCATATTCCTATTGCATTAACATGCTGTGAATTGATGATGAGGATAATGAGGATGATGAGGCTGTTCACCAGTGATTATGTTCCTCACAAGTGGTCTGTGTCAGTCCATGTTTCCACTCTGATTACCAATGGTGCTGCTGAGATTGTGAATGAATGATTAACCATTACATTTCAGCTCATGGACACTCTCATGAATTGCACGCTATTGACTAAATATTCAATCTATTATTCAATATACAGCAACTTGACATAGTTAAGAATATCAACAGTAATTAACTGTAATCAATTAATTATAATCAACCAACTGCATTTATTACTGAACCGATGACTAGAAAAGGTGAGATACCCACCCCCTACACCTGTCATTACATGCGCAGAGTACATAGCATAACATCATCAAAAACAGATTTCAGATTTCAAACCTATGTGCATTTCCCCACTCAAAAAGGACTGCTCCTGCAAACCCAATACAGAAACTACTATCATGCCATCAGTGACCTTTGATTGGCAGACACAGTTAACCATCTCCTGTAGCCTGAGCTGTCAGGACAGTCTTCCTCACAGGTATATCCTATTCTGAGGTGCGTCTTGGCTGGTGGCGAGGCTTATCGCGTGACTCTCATTATACCCAGTTTACGCACTTCAGTGACTTCACACCCCTCTCTCTCTCTCTCTCTCTCTCTGTAATTAACATCCTCTGCTCCCCTGTTCATCACCCCCACACACAGCCTGCCATCACAGGCGGGGCTCAGGGAGACACTGCCAGGGAATGTGTCATAATTACAGTGTGTGGAGGGGCGTGGCCTGACCCAGAGCAGCTGGGCCCTCCACCTCTGGTCCTGCTCTAAAGCCCCCATTGAGCAGCTCTCAGCCTTAAGCCAAGGCTTTCACACAATTCTGGATGCCATATGCTTTTTCTAAATTGAGAGTCATAGCTGCATTGTAACTATGAACCCAAGGTGTTACAGAAACTGGAATTAAACGTTAAAATATTCAGCTTGCCCTGCATCTCGTCACGGTGAGGTCTTCTTTGCTATCGTCCTGCATGGAGAAAATGCACAGAGCTTCTCCTCTCACATGCTTTCATCACCACAGGGTGATTCCTCCAGTGTGTTAAAAAAAGCTCAGACACTGCTCATCTTACACACCTCTTCAATGGTCACCTCCTGATTCTTCTTCCCTCTGCGATTGGCAGGCATGATGGGATATCGGCATCTGTGAGCCCGCCAGAGCAGGAAGCTCGGCGCCAGCCTGACAGACACACCGCGTATATGACTGGAGCTACAGACTCAGCAATGGAACAGTGCATTGCTGTGGCTGTCATAAATTCATTTTTGCAGGTGAACCATAGTTTGAAAGACATCATAGCACTGCTCCCCAGAGGATCCTCCCACTTTGAATTAGACACAGTTTTATTTGGACCCCAGGTCCTCCAGCTCATTCACTCACCAGCGGTATGATATGTCTTGAATGTAACTCAAAATCACATTCCAGTGACTTTGTATTTTATATTTGTTCAGTATTTGCACCATTGTTTTGTTCATTACCATTTTCTCCCATCGTCTCCTCTATATCATGTATCCATTCACAGTATACTGTCATTTCATCATGTCGTGTTCCATCATGTTCCCATCTCTGGGAATACCAGGGATCTTGTATCTTTATCGATGCATTTATAATGGCCTTTTGTACATTTCTGCACTTTTTGCTTAGTGTTTTGCTTTGCAGAGGATTTGTTGTCATTTTCATTTGCAGAGGTTCTGTTCTTTAAAAGAGGCTGTAGCTGATTGATGAAAGCCATTGAATGTTGAAGGGGACATGACACACAGGAGTATAATGAGCAACAAACATGATCACATGCTGCACAAAAAGAATTTCTTAATGAAGATTCAAATTTATGCAGCATAAAGGAGATCGGATAAAACGTGTATTGTATCTAAATGATGACATTAATCAAGGAGATTGAAATGTATATATAATATCTCAGGAAATGTGGATTTTTTTCAGTCTGTGATCAACATCTCCATGGAATGGTTGCCATGGCAGTCTGAGACTGGGTATAAAAATGATTTCAAGGCATATTTTAGTCTGTTGCTGTAATGTTATATTTGCACTAAAATTATTATTGGAAGAAGCAGATCCATAATTTACATGTGTGCAGTATTTGGAGACAATTATCGGCTAAATGTCAAGTTGATGTGCGAGAACAGTCACTCAGGTGTGAGTTGTGGCATCCTTGTGGCTGTTAGACTCTCCTATTCAAATCATTCTCCTCTCCCCTGATTGTCTTTTATGTTTCCTCTCCTCTCGTCATTTTTTTTCCGGTCTCTGTATTGTTCTCCTTTTCTCTCCTCTCCTGCTCTGGTGTAGGATTCCTCCCTATTTAAAAACATATAAATGTCCTTTGCAGGTTCTATATTTTTCTCTGTACATAAATTGTATGTACACGGACCACACTACTTACCCCCAGATTTTGAAATTCATAGAAGTGCATGTTAAGGTGGAGTTCAAAGACAAAGACAAACACACACACACACACATACATTGGTTGGAGTTTAAAGAAAGACACACACACACACACACACACACACACACACACACCACACACACGTAGGTTGGAGTTTAAAGAAAAAGCACACACACACACACACACACACACACACACACACACACACACACACACACACACATATGTTGGAGTTTAAAGAAAGACACACACACACATACACACACACACATAGGTTGGAGTTTAAAGAAAGACACACACACACAGATACACACATAAATGAGTGTGGGGAAAGGTTAGAGTTCAGACATTTGCAGACCAGTTGAGGAAAAGGTTAGAGTTCATACTCAGTACAGTGTTAAGATTCTCATCACGCTGTTTGGGGGGCGCTCTGTCTCTTTATATACCCTGGCAGAGACCCCAGCTCCCTGTCCAAAAAATCTTACTACTGTATGCATTATGCCCGTGTCTAATACTCATGGATGTTTTCAAAGACAGATAAAACAAACATGCAGTTCCACACAAACCCGATTCAGAAGGGCCCCTCCTACACTTTTGCCTGGCAGTGCAGAGCCTCATTCTTCCTGGAACATTAGTTGTACACTTTATTGGATTTATCAGGAAATTAAAATTCACGTTCATTATTCCTATGGCAAAACCAATGGTGAAGACTCACAACGCTCCCCACTCAGACTGCTTCCACGGCAGCCCACCTGCACACAAATGTAAATTGCATTCATTGAAAACCTGCTCTGTGGAACACAAATGCACATTGTCAAATAACAATTATTCATAGGAAAGATTTCCTCCTACGTTCTACACTTGGCAGAGACGTAAACCAGCCAAAAACACAACAATCCTCCAATGTTCCTGCAATACAGCGGTAACATCTATGCTGGTTGGATCCTATATGTCCTACATATGAAGCAGGAGTGACTAGCTACAGTTTTGTTTTCCCCCAGAAGCAGTATTTACATGGAAATGTACACAGGTATTCCAGCCAGAGGGGACAGCTGAATGTGATCTTATCCTACTGAAAGCATCAATCACAGTTTTTCAGCTTGACCAATGAGGTCATCCCAGGCATTACGTAAATGACATGAATGAAAAGTGTAACTGATGTATGTGCAGCCTATCCCTCGTGGTACCACACGCAGGCAGAGGAAGTGGTGGTAGCCATGGTAATGGCTCACGCAGGTAGATGGCTCATAACACCGCTCTTTTCAGTTGTCCTGGCAGTTTCCGTTCATTGCTTATTCCGACTTAAACATTTTCTTCACAAACCCAATAGGAAATGGCAGCGAGCAATTGCCTTGTTGGATTTTGTTTTTTTTTTTTTTTTGCCATGGTAAAATGCCTCACCTACTCATCCACCTATTTAGCTGGCATCTCACAAAATGAAAGGCATTAAGAAAAAAGAATTCAAGAAAAAAAGGATTTAAAAAAAAACAGGTCAAATCCACACACCAGCTTCAGCCCCTTCAGTGAGACCAGAATGAAGAACGCTCCCCCCCACCCCCATTAAAGGGCCATGGTGAACTGGCATCCTAAACCGGTTGACATATGGGAATTTGGTGAGCAGTTATACATGTATTTTTATCATTCCTGTCAGTATATGTGAACAGTACTCAACAGAGGCAGTCTGTTACTGTTTCAAGTGCTTGCTTCCCAAATAAACATGAAATGAACACTTTCTTCTGTAATACCCACCCCTGGCTTCAGAGGAATCTTGTCCACAAGTGTGTTTCATCTCTTTAACAGAGGGCTATTAATGTTTAGTGAGCGGGTAAGATGTCTCATGGGTGATACATTTTATATATTTCTACTGATGCTTTCATTCTCCATCCCATACCATGGCCTGGATTTAAGTGCTGTGTTTCAGCATACGGTGGGTGGGGGAGGGGGTGGGATTAATATGGAGGGGGATATGTACATAGTAGGGGTGGGGAAGGACGGGTTGACATGAAAGAGACAGAAAGGAGAGGGAAAATGAGTAGGAGGGCAGGAATACCAGAAGAAAAACAGGGAAGCAAGCCCCTCCCCCATCAGAATTACTGCACTGTTCATGGTACCTTACTGTATCATTCTTACTTCTTCTCGCTGTTCAGATATTGTTGTGCTAAGATAAGCTTCAGTGGGTAACTCAGAGGGAACAGCGTGCCTGGTTTCCACACACATGCATGCACGCAAGTACACACGCACACACACACACACACGCACGAACACACACACACACACACACACACACACACACACACACACACACACACACACACACACACACACACACACACACACACACATACACAAACACACACACACACGCACACACACACATACACACACACACACGCACGCACACATGCTCCCAGCTGGTTGCTGCACATGCAAACAGCTCCCATCAGTAATCTACTGTACATTGATCACAGCAGATGTCTAACACATGTTTTGAACAACTGAGGATACTTAGATATTACAGATTCCCTTTCATCAGGACCAAACATGGGCCTCTTTGGCTCTGTGACTGTTTACTTATCTCTGTGTCAGCTTTCATTTTATCAATGCTTTCATTGCTGTCCAGTGGCTTGGGTCTGGGTCAGTGGCCCACATCTCAGGTCTTTGTGTGTTGTATTTCGACTTTAAATCAGTAGTCTGTATGTGATGTATGCATGTCTGTAGCCTGGCTGTAGTTTTTTGGATGAATACAATTTTAACAGCCAGCACAAAAACCAATAAGTCATTAATAATCATGCTTTGATTATTAATTATGTTACCTTTGTGATGCCATTTTCTATCGACATAAAATGATAGCACCAAAAAGCATAATGACTCATTTATGGATATTTCATGAATCATACTAATTTTGAATTAGAAATTAATCCCCATAGCATTATTTTATAATCAACATAATTGTAATGATAGTTTAAGTGCTGATGGGCTTTCAATATTTGATTTTAAAAAGTACTTAACTAGAGACCAAGCAGACAAATTATTTAATCAATTACACTTACTTGGATTTCATGTTCACATTTATTCATGAATCAGTTTGGTTCGTGTCAGTGAAAAGAGAATTAATATGCAGTTTCATGATAAAACAATAACAAACTGGTGCCTTGGAGACCTTGAGTGCTGTAGCTGTTGGACAGGTATGGGCCCCTACAGTTTAGTGGTAATGCCATTTGTAAAATACTACATTTTCTCACACAGAAACTTTCTTCACACTTTTACTGATAAATTTATGAGAGCAGTGGAGAACTTTTTTTAAAAATTCTTTGTTATTCTCATTTAGCAGAACTAATCAAGATTTAATATTTCTTACTTGTACAGTCATTTTTCAAAATATTGAAAATTGATCATTTAGCATATTTCACACATCACTGAAAATGGTAAACATGAAGATTCCGAGCTATTATGTTTCATCTTGT
Organism: Albula goreensis; assembly: GCA_022829145.1. NCBI lineage: Eukaryota > Metazoa > Chordata > Actinopteri > Albuliformes > Albulidae > Albula > Albula goreensis. The sequence goes on from CM040745.1 coordinate 30,121,850, forward strand.
CATAACATCCTTTGATATTTTCCTTGTGTTTGAAATTTTCAGATAGAGGGTCCATTATTGTAATGATGCCAAGCGATTATCTCAAGTACCACGGTCTGTTTTACTTGGCAGGAAATTTTGTCTGAATAAATTCTATCCATTTATGTTCACATTAAAAGTGAGGCTGGATTGAGTTTTTATGCTCGAGGATAATATTTAATGTCATGTCCTCTTTTATCTACTTTGTCCCACAGAGACATCCTACTTTTGTAGCTGGTGAAAAGATTTTGACAAACAGAAAAAAATTGACACAGAAATTTATAAATTCAAGTGCAACTGGGCCACCGAAACATTTTTCCGAAACATTTATTCAGAACCTGAGCGTGAATAAAGGGAAATATTAACCCTTATTACATGCAATATTTACATGACATAATGATTGATTAATGCAGTTAACTATTAATCTAGAAGTACATATGAATACTGCACAAAGCACTCATGTAAAAGTGTAATTAAAGGAATCATGTTTCTAAATGGTCACTGTGTAAAAGTATCAAGTATGTGTTTGAGAGGACAAATTCACAGATAATTGCAACAAAGTCATAAATCATAACTTATTAACATCCATGATCTCTCAGGCAATGAGTACAACCATAATAACAGATCACATAAGTAGCACATTAAGTAGTCGTTTCTCCAGCTCTGTACCCCTCTGTGTTGCTTCTTTTAAGACCAGTACTATTATCCAGTACTACTGCCCTGCTGCCACGGGGTCGATATACTGTAACTAATGCCCTACTCAGCCTTGACGCTTCTGCGGCTTGGCAGTTTTCTCTACTGATCCAGCTAAACAGAAGCCAGACAGTTTTGGTAAATGTCTCCGCCCCTCTATATACCCCATTCTACTCCTTATTCTGTCTGAGTGAAGTGTCAAAATTAAGGATGGGACTTCCTGTCCATGCCAAAATCTCTCCATCACATGTTATTTCATTTTGGAATCTGCCTGGATGAATAGGTGTTTATCGGTGTACCCACCCACACAGACAACATATTTTGCAGGATGTTCAACTGTGAGATCCCCTTGGATATGTCTAAGCTGGCACAGAACACTGCTATACCCTTGCACATCCTGTCCAGAACCCAGTGTGATCTCACCCACTTGTAATGCAGAGCAACATGATGCTTTCACTGAGAAACGTCACGCAGGATGAGGATGGGAATGTCAAACCTTTTAGTGGTGTTAGAATAGAAAATGTGCTGAAATATATTGAAGGAATGAATAGACGACACTTGGACCAGAACAAGAGCTCTTCATCGGTAATTGTTGGAAGTTCTGCAGAAGTGTTTAAAGAAATGAAAGTATAGTGTCTTCGAGAGGGGGCATTATGCTGTACTTACTAATGTGCACCATGGTGATCCAACCCCACATTCCAGCCAGGTACTTTATATGAAATGAGAGGTGTATGACTGTGAGCTGGTAACCTGGACATGTTTCCACTGTGTCAGGGCTATGTCTCTGCTACACAAAGTGATTGCTGCTTCTATAGGGTTCATCCTGAACATACACTGTTAAGAAAATTACATTTTTCCAATCCCCACACAAGGGAGCTGTTAATTCCCCCTTCTTCCAGGTGTTCATGAAATTAATTTAAATGCAATACACCTATCTTCTTTTTTTGGCAGATAACAGCTTCTTATTCAAAAGGTGGTAATTGGAAACAAATTGAATGACAGAATTGCTGAAGTGAGCAGTGAGTTTCAGCAGTGAAAATGATTGGATATTCTCTTGCACAGTCCTCTTTTCCACATCTAAAGATATACCTTTTAAAACAGTTTGCCTGCTTTTCCATTCTTCTATTTTCTCCACCACTCACACCTTATTAACAATGCCTTCAATCTTTGGTTTAATTATATAAAGGCATCTCCGTTTTGCTTTAAGTTCTAGCATGGATTTCCTGTCTTGCCTTTCCAGAATGTCATATAGTTGTTGCAGAGATCTTTCATTATGGCTACTGTCCTTTTTAGTTAGCTTCAATCAGAAGTACTTGAAATACTTGAAAGTTTTTTTAAATATATTTTTTAAAAATTATTGATTTAAAAAAATAATTTTAAATGCACTTGTTCTCTTACTACCACAATTATTATTACTATAATTATTATTATTTGTAGTAGTAGTTTTAGTAATGACTATAGAGAGTCTCCTAGTCTTCCTTGTCTTTCCTAGTACTTCGTCAGAATTTTGCACAATCTCCTATGTATAAATCCACAAGGATATGGTTATTATATAACCGCAGCATGGGTTTATTGTGTTCATTAGTCTGATTTCCATATGTGTACATGGACACTGAAATATTCCATCTTAAATATTACATCATCAACCCACTGTAGTTCCCTAGTTTACAACAGTGATGCATTCAATAGACTCATCAGACATCTCTGCCCATTACACAACAAAACCCTTCATGACAGAACCGTTTCCTGAGACCCACACTAAACGGACCCTGCTTTGTCTGTAGGCCTCTGCAGCAGACGCACGAACAGCAGCTCAGCTCTTCTGTGTCTGCTGTCATCAAAGAAGGAACGGCAGGAGGCCTCAGACAGCCAAAAATATTCAGCAGAAATAAACCTTGCAGATTTAAAGAAGGAGCAACAAAAATCAGCACACAAACAAATGTACGCTTTTGTGCTTCCCTGCCCTATCCCCTTCATTTTGCAAAGGTTGCAGGTAAAACATTTAAAATTAACATTGCACTGTCTCCTCTCAGATTTCCTTTCAGGGTTCACAGGTTCAGAATTCCTTTGAGAATTTCCAATAAGCCCGTGAGGGCACATGCACACACTTTGTGCCATGAGAGGCAAAGTTTCCAAAGACTTTGATCATATCAGACCTAGGAAGGCGTGAACGGTAACAGCCGAACAAGCCGGGATTCAAGAGCTGCCGTAAAGCACTCAGCAGTCCTTTGTGCAGTGGTCTGAGACCGGATTGTGAGAGTGAAGGTGCTGGAACTGGATAAGGAGCTGCTCCTCTGATGGGCTATTTTTTATCAGGACTCAAAGAGCATGCAGAGAGAACATTCAGAACCCCCACCCCAACGCACAATCAAAATAACAACATCTCACCATGAAAAGAAGCAGTGCAGGAAAGTCTCTTTGGCCCACACTGAGTTTTCAGTTATTTATGTTAATACTTTTGTATTCCACAAAGAGAGCTGACATCCACAAGATCAGAATATCCACCTCAGTTTTGACTGGACATGACTAAAATATCTGTATCTATCGCATGGGAGTGAGAAAGTCTTTGCTGCATGGTAGCACAGCCTGAGAATGCTGTTATCAAGCTGTATGCCATTTTCTCTCTGTTCAGGTGCAAGTCTCTTAGACCTCTATTATCCTTTACACTGTGTATGTTTGGATCCTTCCACTGAAAGTCATGAGAGGCTAAGACAAGAACTTCTACATCTAGAATTTCCCTATCTTGGCCAAACAACTGACAAAGTAAGATTACACTTTTTGGACAACATGGTGATCGCATTCATTCCAGACAAGACAAAGGTTCCTGTGAAGTCTTCATCTGAGTCTGGATTGTTGACATCATTTCTGAGCAGAGCTGGTAGGGTACACAGGGGCAACTTGTGGAAATCAAGACATGGTACACACAAAACAGTACTAATGCCAACACAGTTGGTGAAATTCATGGAGAAAGAGTTCTGTTGCATGCTGAAGTTGTTGTTAATGTGGTTATTTTTTTTCCTGTACTTATACTTGAATGCAGTTCCAGCCAATCAGGTGTCAGAATGCCAAACAGTTTGCTAATTGATTGCCAATCCCCAGCCATCATTACATTTTTGGAACTGGAAATGATAAAAATTCAGCTCAATTTCACACAGGGACATTTAATTGTTCAAAACTGAAGAAAACAAAATCCTCAAGCCGTAATGGTGCGCACAGTGAATACTGATATATGGCTGCAGGTACCACTGCTTGAATAGGTGCACTAAATCAGAATATCATGTCAGACAAGACAAGACACATCACATTCATGTTGGCCCTGTCACTGTTGAGGTTTGGATAACACAGTCTACTCTGTGTGTCTGCATTAAAAATTCAGCATGAAGAAACACATCACAGACAGTAATATACCATCAGTATCTGGTCTGTGGAGACCTGTATGCTAGCCCACTGATGTACTGATAGAGTGAATACCTTTCACAGTACAACAAAGTGATCTAGTTTAACCTGAGCCAATGCCTCCACTGGGAAATACTGAAGTTGTTATGTTTGCTGAGTTACAGAGCAAAGGCACAACAGCATCCATTCCAGGCATGTCATCTTTGCAATAACAACAGAATCGCACCTTCAGATACTCCTTCGACAATTAATCCCAGGAGTTTGTGATGCGGAGAGTGGACTAACCTGATCTGAATTTCATAATAGAGCAAGACATACAGACTTATTTCCTCTAGGGGTCAACATACCATCATGGTCTCTCTTTCTCTAACTCTCTCTCTCTCTTTCACTCTGTCTTTCTTTCTCTTTCTGGATCTGGGGATGCATTGCTTAGCTGGAAGACAGAGAGCAGCCCACTTAGATAGGGTGTGTGTGCTGGGGAGAGGTAGCAGCTGGGTTATGTGTGTATCCATTATTCCATGTAAGTTTTCTGACCATCACAATACTGTTAACCTGACTGTAAACCAAACAACAACACAGAGTTATGACTGGTTATGACACCCAGCTTTTACTCAACAGTGACCTTTGTAAGACATGGAAGGATTCCTGGATGAAGTGAGCAAAGGGAGATATTTCAGTATTTATGATAAAGTTATGAAGGTAGGGAGTATGCAAATGCAGGTTTTTGTCAGCAGGACTCCATGTCATGGGTGAAGACAGCTTTGTACAAACTAGAAGAGGAGCTTGACAGGACCCAAAGAGGGCTGATACAGGACAATGACCCCACTCTACATATGACTGAAAGGGGGAAAAGGCAGAATCAGGGTACATTTTCAGAGGAAGGCTATGAGGGCAGTAGTTCTATTACAGTTCACTGCTGCACATTGCATAGATTCTCCCACTCCTTTTTTAATTTTAAGTGAAACGATGCTCAGAAGAAAATGAAAGATGTGGCCTTACCATAGGCTGTCTAGGCCCACCAGCAGAGGGCACCCTAACAAAAACTCCTTTACTGAAACAAAGCTAATCCATTCATCAGAACTCCATGGTATCTTAAAATACTGACAAGAAATGTGTAAATGTATAACAATATGGAGGGGACCACTGCAAAAAGCCATCCAGAATTTTCATAGAGATGTGAAGGCTGTCTGTAAAGCTTCATTCAGAACTCCATGGAAAGGAGAGTTTGCAGGGGGACCCAGATGCCTTGGAAACTGAACAATACTTTCACTGAGTAACTGATGTAACTAGGGTACCTAGGTAACTGATGTGACTAGGGCACCTAGGTAACCGATGTGACTAGGGTACCTAGGTAAAGGGTACCTGGGTAACTGATGTAACTAGGGTAACTGGGTAACTGATGTAACTGGTAACTGGGTAACTGATGTAACTAGGGTACCTAGGTAACTGATGTGACTAGGGCACCTGATGTAACTAGGGTAACTGGGTAACTGATGTAACTAGGTTAACTGGGTAACTGCTTTTGGGTTTCCTCAAGCTGTGTGCTTGGCATTGATAGGAATCCTGGACATTTTCACCAGCACTTTTCAGGATGTGGCAGGAAGGACTTTTTATGATGTTCTTAATGACAGTTCTGCAGCAAAGACCCAACAGTGGTCTGTCCTGATCAAACAAGAGGATGTTTATCTTTTGCAGAACTAGAGTCCAGTCGTGCTCCTACATACATATTACAAAGTGTTTCCAGTGTGTCTCACAAACAGACCACTTCTCCACACCTTGACTCACAGTGACAAAGCATACTATGTTCCTGGTCAGTCCATCCCCTGATTGTTTTTTTAACAGTGGGATGGATTTGATTATATGTGACAACATGATGTGAATGCAGAACTGTAAGGGCAATGCTCTTGTATTCTATACTTAAATGACTCTGAAATGAAATTAATTGTTTCTTGTAACTCTGTACATCCTAAAATAATGGTTTGGATAAGAATTATAGATATGAATATGTGTTAAATAATGGTATCGAGATGGTGAATGTGATAAAACACTTGGTTGTGTAATTATTTCACAAAGTCATGTAAGTTGTTTCCATGGAAACTAGATGACACAGGAGTAAAGTATTCACCTCTCTTCCTTTCAGACCTAGGTATTGAAGTACATGCTCAATATGAATTATTTATTCAGGGGTAAGAAATGTTAAATTGTTATTAAAGAAATTAAAAGAAATTATTAAACAAACTCTGCACACTGATGTTTAGATTTTCAGACATGAAGTTCTCAGCAATTACAAAGGTCAGCTTGCAGCCATTCACATTTGAAATGTCAGTAACATATTTCATGCTACTGCATTACTTAACATGTGGTTTTAAAAAATTTGAACTAGTAGGTTTCTAGTTTCATGGCTTCAGCTCTTCTGCAACCACTCATTACTTCCAATATATAGAAGTTATGATCTCTTTCTTTATTCATACCTGAAATCAGTTGGATAGCTATTTTTTCTTTTTTCATTGAGATACTTTTAAATCCTTCCATGTTGCATTAAAAAAAGCTGTTTATAAAGTAAAAAAAATCTGAAATGTCACTCCAGCGAAGTTTTAATGAGTTTACCAAGAGAAAACGCATTTCCCCTCTCTCAGTGTTTTGGTGGATTGAAGTGGTTTGTTGCTCTTTTTCCCATTTAGTCTCATAAATTAGTCACAATTTTTTGTTACTTCAAGTCATTACCATGTACTTAACCTAAATGTTGGGCAAAAATGCTGCTGCCATTTTTTCATGGCCTCTTGAGTTTCTTCACAACAGTCTCTCAGCTCTTGGGCATACTCTGTCAAGGACAGCACGCAGTGGCTCAGGGTCATAGGTAGGGTATTGTGTCCACCCCAGTTCAGTCAGTATAATCAGAAGGTTTATATGACATTACCAAAGGGGGTTCTGTTGAGCACTTTTCACTTATGACAGTTCTACATATGTGCTTCACATCAGAACACATTCATATATAAACTGATGCATGTCCATATCTAAATTCATATGCTGACCCTGTCCTCACCCAGGATCATGAGATCTGAAGCTGTAACAAGTATAACTAGAATATTTGAACTAACCATTATAAGCCCCCACACAGTGTTTTCCCTTCCGATGTGCCTATGGATTACACAAAAGGCGTGTTGGTTTAGTCAGAACATCTTGCCCAGTGTACTGTGCCATTGTTCACTGAACTAATCATTCCCTCACGTTATCTGAACTTTTTGTATTAAAAGAAAAAGCCCCACCTTTTCTTAACAGTATGCCAAACACTGGGGTCTTAAACCCTGACAACCTGAGTGGAAACAGCAAGACAGATATAGGGATTATAGATTTTATGTCCAAGTCCCCAACCCACAACCCACAACCCCCATACCCCCGGTATTATTACTCTTTTTCCCTTAAAGCTTGCAATATTGTACCTTTTTCAGTTATTTCACAATACCTGGTGAGTGTGCATGGAAATGAGAGAGACACATTGTTTTCCTCCTACTTTAAATAAACCAATTCATTGTTTGCAGTCAGGATTTTTGACAGTTAAAATCAAACATATTATGGGTAAATGATTCAGCAGTATGAGTGCTGATCTGTAATGTCAAGGAAGCTCTGTGTAGACTTACATATATTTGAGAGAGGTTGATCAGATCACCCTGCTGAACCAGCCTGATCTAAAGCCAGGTGAGTGAGGAGATTTGCTTTGAAGGTGAGGATAGTAATTATGCTGGTGTGTCTATAGTAGCTCTGGCATGTTTATATGTTTGAGAGGCCATGTGAGACCTAGATCACAAAGATCAATCATAATCTAACATCTCATATGGAGTGCCTTTATCATATTTCTATAACATCACATGAGAGTTATGTTCTGACAACAAAATACAATGACATTGATGTCATTCCATGTTTATAAAAGGGCACAAAGAACCTGAAAGACCCGCTGTGAATACACAAGTCACTGGCAACTGATCCATGGTGAAATGAGATCAATATAATGATATGTGGCCATTTTTCATATTTATATCAAAGGAATATTATATTTCACACCTTTAGCCTCTTATCTGATGTGAAATATAATGTTTTAAAACAGTTTAAGGCATATCACATTATTACACTCAACATTGATATTTAGGTCCTGTCCTTTGCTCCTAACTCCTCTTTCATGTATGGTTGTGTATTCCTGAGAACCAGATGAATAGAAAGCATGATCAAGAACAATACCTCAGTTTACACAGCAAACTATAAACAACATAGGATCAATTTTTCTATAGGCCCCAGTATCCAAAACATCACCATGGTTTGATCTCTCTCAAGCAGCCATCAACCAAAACTGAAACGTCTCCTCATGCTATACACTGAAAAGCAACTGTGTGCAGCGAAGATCGTTTCGTTCACAACATGGGCTATATAGAAACAGAGTTCTGAGAAAGAAAATCCCTTAAAGTTCAGATCCCCTGGCGATGAATTCCCAAAGTCCCTATCTCCGAAGAGACAGCGTGCATTCCACGGCATGAAATTAAAGCCCTTTTCTCTCCTCAGCAGTAATCAGGGCTGCAAGCCCACAGCACTCAGCCACGCGGCCTTCTTCTCTGAGGAATCTGCCATTTTAAATCACACGAAAACCAGCCTTAGATCCCCAGGGACACTTCAGAATGGAGGAGAAGACAGAGAGGGAGGAAAAAAACAGGCAAAAGCATTACACATGGTGCAATATTAAGAAATACTCTTTTCAAATTACAGAGGATTGTTTCTGTGAAAAATCCACAGAAGGCTCAGGTTGCACTCTCATCCTGTTGCATTTCATCTTTGTTTTTGTTTTTTTTTGATGTCTTAAGTGCTCCAAAATTTCACCTGTTTCAGTGCAAGATGGTATTGTCTCTCAGATATGTGTCTTCTTTAAAAAAACATGATGTACAGTTTCATCACTCAAGGTTCCTCTTTATAACAAAAAAAGAGGGGAAAAAAACAAAATTCTGTCATGCATAGAAAAATGAAATCTGTAAAATTGAAGATTGTGCTGTATATAATCAAAATTGTTCTTTTAAGAGGGTGCACACACACACACACACACACACACACAAACAACACACACACACATACATAAGCACACTTGCACACAGGAATGCACACATGAAAATACTTGCACATGTCTCCCTACAGATCACCCTCACCCTCTGCTGTTTTTATATGCATATGGCTGTGGGCAACACACAGCTGCAGCACTGTGTAAGTAAGCAGAGGCAGGAATCTGGTATTTAAAGGGAAAGACATGAGTTAAAAACCTTCAGCTCCTGAGACCTGACAAGATCTTCCTGCCTTCTTCAAGACAACTTATCCCTGTTAAAGAAGTGTTTAATAATGGATGAGTGGGCTGGATATTAGATCTTGCTGTTGTTGATATAACAGTACAGGCAAAATAACAAGAGTGTTGAAACAACTGATCATTTAATGGCATTATAATGATGCAACACTGTTTCACACAATGGAACAACTGATCTACACGAAATGCAGAGCAGAGAGTTGCATCATTATAATGTCATTTAACCATTGAAATGTGGGGTCAGTTGGACCCAGATGTGCATTTGTCTTCATTCAACAGAATCAGATGTGTACTTACATGCATATAAAAGTGAGTGGAAGCGTTATATGCTCTTCCACCGACAAGGAGGAATAAAAAGAGAGAAGAGCAGACTCGATGTTGAGCAGATTAATTTTTAATTGGTGTCTTGTTGCACAAAGCTCAAATAATCACTTGCAACACTGAAAATGGCTTTGCCCTGCACTGAACAGTTCTAACTTTTGGCCTTTTAGAGCCTGGCGCTGCCTCTGCTGGTTTGCACAATAAGCACTAATTACCGATTCACCACCTGAAATGCACTGAATGCAATGACTGTGTTTATCGACTGCATTTCCTAATTAAAATATCTTTACCCTCACACAGTCATTTTAAAATTTCATGAGTCATATACATTTATTTACTATGTATATTGAAGGCAAATACAATTTCAATTAATTTCTAGAGTTAATGACAAATTTCAAAGTGTTTACATAGAATACCTGTACTTCACTTCTTGCAAAGCGCAACTTTTTCAAAAAGTCTTTAATACAGAACAGGGAGGCCCCTACCTTACCCTTGAAGCAGGAAATTTACTGTGAACCTTAGGATCCCCCTAGTAGGAGCTCAAATTTGCTCACATGTGCAATTGTCAGGAGTAAGCTCACACATACCCATGCAAGCAACTCCCTCCTGTACTTTCCCAAAGGAATCTACCTACTTTATTTACATTTTCAGGTTACCATTCATGAAACACAGAGACACCTTAAAAAAACCTTCCCCATTGCCTGACACATTCCTCCCAATTGTCCCTGACGTTCTGTGCAAATGGAAGCCCCAATCCAGCATTAATGTAGTGAGTCCAGCCCAGCCAATTCACAGCCTTCCTGTCAGGCTAACTCTCGACAAAAGCATTTAGATTTTTGTGTTAGTGTATATACATAAACCACCACATCAATATGGTTACCTACTGTACAGAAGAATTTACCCATCATCCATCAGTAATTGGATCTGTGGCCATAAGAGAACATACACATCCCTGACTCACTAAGTGATTCCGTTTGCTGTTTGAGAATATTCTCATTTCATATGAATATATATGCGATTCTGAATGCTGAGGGCTCCACTCTGTCAGAGGCAGTTAAGCTCCAAACGGGATCACTCCCTGGGGACCATTGAGAGGATAAATGATTAAACCCTATGGATCTCCAGGAGTAAACTTCATGTCTCCTCCAATCAAACAGTAGAAGTGTTTTATCCAAACCTTTGCTGTCACCTCTTGCCGACTATATTATCAAACACTGATATTTTCATATTGCAATAAACATAATTAATGCATACATAAATATGTGTATGAGAGGTAGGTGCACCCATTTAATGATTTTTTTCCTTTATATTTTTGCATTCCCATTCTTTTTTCCTGTTATAAATGCTCAATTAGTCCTATGAACCCATCTGCATAAGGCTAACACCTACATCAGTTCAGATGGGCAAAGGCTAGCATGTGTCCTCCAAAACAGATATGTCCAAGCATTGCTTTTTCAACTCCATCTAGCTTCCGAGGTGCCCATTATTTCTTCTGGAGGACAATAAATCTTTCAGTGTCTATGCTTGTGCTGGACCACAGGAGTCCCTATGGTATGGCAGAGTTAGGACCAGCACTAATTGCAGTTCTGAGCAAGGGAATCAGCCCAGATCTGAGAGAAAGGGCCCTGGCCAGATGTGGCTCTTGAGGGCCCTTTGTAGGCCTAGTGTGCACCTGTGCTTTGAGCCCCACCTCCACAGCAGGGGAAACCTGCACTGCACTGCCTGTTGGGCCTCAGCGCATGATGTTCTATTAATCCTTATGAATAACTTAGATCAACAAAACCTCCACTCGGTAGGTTTGAGCTCTTAATTATTCAATGATGCTTATAAAATTTATAGGATTTTAGCCCTTGGGTATCAAACACCTCAGATTTAATCTAAAACACCATGTTTCTCATATGAACTGAGGATTTTCCCTGGCACTTACCCCATAAGTGAATGATGCGAATAGGAAATGTTCATTTATTACATGTGACACAGTATTTATGAAAGACTCAATCTTTAAAGTGAGTCATAGGCTGCATTTCAGTTCACATCTGAAATGTCTCCACTCTCACCCCCTGAATGGAGACAGCACTTTGAGTAATGCAAAACTGATGGCACATTAGGAGACACTAAGAGGGAGGGAAAGGAGAGGAGAGGAGAGGACCGGGGCTCTTGGAGACTGAAAGGTTCTTCTCTACATCTGTACTCAGACAGAAGTTATCTTAGATCATAACAACTGAGATGATTGGTTTACAAAATTAGCTAAAATAACTTGTAATGCCCAAGCAATACAGCTACCACACACATCAGGGAGTGTAGGAGTGGTTTATTTACAGGTGTCCCAGAACCAGTGAAAGATATATGTAGCGCAGATCAATGACACAAACAAACAAAATAAATATAAACAATACTTGACATAACAGAAAAAGAAAAAATGTTTTATTGTGCTGAAAGGTTATGCCCTAAACATGCCTTTTCATACTGACTAGGAGATCTAGCATGCTGTCTTGGGGCTGCACCAAATTAAAAAAGTATCCTTACATACCTGAGGGCTCTCCTGCCAGAATACAGAAAGTTCAATAAAAGTTCACATGCATTACTACCTTCACAGATCTGTCAATTTTCTATTTATAAACTGCAAAAATAAAACTGTTATAAAACTGAAACAATATGTCCATTATCTGACTCGCGGTACTGTGGAAACATTCAAACACGTGCTGAAATGCTGAGCATTCTCATATCTTCCCCTCCTTTCTAATATTTGGTTCAGCCCAAGCAAACTCTTTCATTTTTTAAGTTAGTGGTTTTGCCCGCGCTCTTGATTGACAAAAGACAGGAAAACGCGGCAAACTGGAGCGTAAGTACTTTTTCCTCCGATATACAAATTACAATTTCAACAAAGAAACAATCCTGATTATTTCTCCCCCGACATGTGAAACAATTAAGCACAAAAATCTTTAATTGTAACTCGTTTGTATTGTGGTGTTTTTTTAATTGTGTTTGAGTCGTCGGCAGGCCGCGCCGGAGTCTTTACACAGACGCTCCTTTTAATTTCTAGTTTTTAAGTTTATTTGCAGTAGAAATATTTTTAAAAGTGAGTACCATGAATTCCATGGCTCTGCGCAACCGTCCACTTGAACATTAACCATTTTCATTTTTAATTCATTATCCCCTCTGATCTTCTAACGGCAACAGGGATTTAACATCTTTTTTAAAAAATGTGTTGAACGAGGCGAAACAGAATTCAAGGGGTCTCCTCCGTGACAAATATTGTTAACAATATCGCTACGAAGTCATGTATATTTATGATAAGCTATGTGGGGTAGGAAATGCAGAAAAAGACTTCGTGTGTTGTTTGAGTTCTTGAGTCTTAAATTCAAAAGTGATGTGGTGCAGAATCTTACCCAGAGAGAATGAAACTGATGGGACATACTTTTGCCTCATTTTTGGTTTTGACTAGCACTTAAAATACCGAGGATGGTACAGTTACATTTGAGTCTGAAAGAGGGTTCCACCCCATCTGTGGGGGTGTATTAATGCTAGACTGCCTTATTGTATTCTCCCTATGCTGGCCCAACAGTTTCTCTCCCATAGTATTAAAGCATCCTTAATGTAACATTTTTCGACTTCATTAGAATGACTTGTCAATATTTGTGGCCATGCGCACTTCAATAATGCTATTTCTTGTTCATTTTGACGCTTTTAAAAATACTTCCCGTCTTGAAAGAAAAATTAAATATGGACGTTTTTCAAAAATCAGCTATCACAGCTTTGAAAAGTTCACAAAACAGACAATGAATGTCGGAAAGAATTAGATTTCCATTTGAAGCCAGCTTGCAGCCTTTTGAAAAGAGTTGAAAAGATTTTTTGTGATAAGCCAAAGCACCACTTTTACTTGCTTATTCTTGTGCTGTTGAAATACTGAATTTTTGTCACCTTCAGAGACATCAGATTGTCGTATTGACAACAAGAGTATCAACACATTATTTGGAATTTCAAGGTTTTTCTTAATTTAATTAAATTGTTGAATTAGGTTTGTTTTATTCAGTGAAAACGTTTAATCATTTAATGTCAAATTCTTTGCCATATTCAGTTTTGTTCTGCTTTATTTGTTTAGTGTATTGGTTCAGCATCTGTACAGTGAGATGTTTTCTGAATAAATTCAGCATACTTCATAACAGTGACATATCCAGGAGTAGCTCATAAGCTTTAAACCTCATTTATACGCCCACTTCATAAACACACTGCCCCACCCTGCATTGTACAGATAACAGATGACACAAATGTCATTTGTTGTTTAAGCTGGTGCATGGAGTTGAATATCTTGCACAAAATAAGAGACAACTCTTTTATTCTATCTCATAGAGGCTTTTATAAAGGAATGTTGCACTGAATAAAATATCAAAGATGCCTTATTTGTGTGGGATGTAGAAGAGCCATTTCATTTCAAAAACAACTTTTCAGCCAGCACCTGCCAATAAGTATACAAGCACATACAGAGTACAAGTACAAATGCATAAAAAATTCAAACCATTGTTGAGAGGAAAAAACATGGGATAAGTAAGGAATACCCCATTTCCAGCAGTGCATATAGACAGCATATGATGTGTTACCACCCGAGGCAAGCAAGTATATGTTGAGTGCATTTCTTGTCTTGGTTTGTTGTACACCACAGTGGTACCACAGATTATTTGACATGGTTTATTTGTTACATACATACAACATATTATCGTTGTATCGATGTTTTTAATGTGCAGAGGAAACATTTCCCTGTGTCACACCGTCTGAATCATTGAATTGTTATTACTTTCATTATCATTATTACTTATACAAGAATTATTCAGGATATGTCTTTAATAAATCATTTTGTTCCCCAATCAAACAAATAACAGTGACAGCTACACAGGCAAGTCATGAATAAGTTATGAGATGACATACGGCAGTAATGCTCTGGGATTTTCCTGTATATCATCATCACTACGACTCTGGCGAATCACCAGGGATATGTATGGCAAACATATCGTCAAGGCAACTGGCTGTCCTTAGGAATCAGCTTTGAAGCTTGGTCTGTAGGCAGCGCTCTGTGGCTTATCAATATATCTGATTTTTTTTCCTGTCATTTGAGAGCAACTAAAATGATGATGAACTCCTAAAAAAAGGTAAGCACTTAAGGTCTTTGTCATTGCAGTTTTGATGGAAAGAAGTAAAACCTTTGCAGCCCAAAGTGCTTTACAGTGGGCATGTTGAACCATAAAGTAATAATATTGAACACAAATTGAAGTAAATAAATAGGTAAGGCCAATACACAAATGGAAAAAGCAATAAAACATTATTAAAGAAGCTGCAAGCTCATGAAAGGCAAGAATATAAAGGTACAGTTGAGCTGCCTTTTAAAAGTGTGCACAGAGCCTGCTTCTATCATACATTGGGGATCACATTACAAACATTAAGACTGTTAAAAAAAAAAAAAAACAAGCTGCTTCACTCATTTCACTCAACTCATCTTCATTGCCAAAAGATAAAGCAGTGCAGCATAAATGTAGCAGCTGCTCCTACTATTAACAGTGATAATAATAACACTAATAATATCCTTGAACTCACAACTCTCTAAATGATGATGTTCCCCTTGCTGAAAAATCAGGCAGATGACATTTCACATGACAGAGTTGCAGCACTTTCTTTAGTCTCAAGTGTTTTTAGAGTGAAGTCATTTCTCTCGTGCATTTCTATACCTTTGGGAACATTGAATGAAGCACAAAATGCCACCCGGTCTTAGTTTTTAAGATGGGGCTGTAAAGCACCTAAGTCGAAAGGCTGGTGCACCATGTGGCTGAGCTGAATGAGAAAGTGGGACGTGTGATATTCTGTCACTTTCATTCACATGGCTGGTTTCTAAGCAACCACTGCTGACATAAAACAAACAAGTCTGTCTAGCCATGATCTAGCTCTCTGTCTTATCACTCAATCGATCAATTACCCCTTCCACTTATGTCTACTTATCTGCTCTGTCTTTGGGATGGCAAGCTATCTATATATCAGGGAGAAGTGCATTTATAGCTTAAATGAATTTGGTGTGAATAATTTATTTTTAATCTAAAACACGTTAATGTTGGAAGAACAGTATTAGATGTGTCTGCAGATACGTTAGTCATATAAACCAAAGTTAAATCTCAGAGATTTTAATTTTTCTCATCACGTGAATAGGAATATAGCAAACCTTGTACCTCTACAATATAATGACTTCATGACTTGCTGTGTCTCATAAATATAAATATATATATATATATATATACACACACACACACACCACAATATGGTGTTTGTGTATTTAGCGCAGCAATATGACTTTGATGGCTGTTTCTGACTTGTTTACCAAGCTGACGACTTAATTAAACTCAATTAGTGGCTGTCACCAGGCCTCTACCCCAGATGGATATCCCTGCACCAATTAGCTCTTCACAGTTTATTTCTTTTTGAACACACATTCCCACACAGATGCTCAAACTCACTAACACGCACAACATTTCCCAACGAATTTCTATATTTCTGTAAGATAAAAATTTGTATTTAATGGTATTATTTTTGTCATGCATCTCTTAATTGATTAATTAAAGCAAAAATAAGATTCTGAAAAGATCACATAGTAATCCAACCTGTAATCACCTGACTTTTTTTAAAGTCACTCTTGCACCTGGGGTAAAAGGAATACATTACAGACGTGCGTCTCCTCAATATCGGTTTGGCCACCCTTGAGATCTATGCATTCATACAGCTTCATTCACTCACTTGATCCTCCACCCAGTAGGTGGTGTTTATGTCTACACTGAATGTGTACTTCTGTCCCTGCAAGGATCAGACCAGGTTTTTTATCAGGTTTCTCTCTTTTTAGGCTCTTGCCGTGCCGCTGTGGATGAAGTAAAGAGGAGATATGCGGTACGTGCCTCCCTGCCAGATCCGGCATCCGGCCACGAGATCATCAGGAGATGACTGACTTGTGTCATGACTCCTCACGCAGCAGAAGAGGAAGACACAGGTAAAATGGAAGGAGGAGACATCTGCTCCCTGTCTCGCTACCTCTGTCTCAGGCTGCTGTTGTGAGAATACTAGTTGTGTGGTCCTGTCACTAACACAACCTGAGGATGTACATGAGCTCGGGTCAGGGTTTGCAGGTGTAGGGCTGTCGCTCAGCTCATACCGACACCTGGAATAAAT
This sequence comes from Albula goreensis, assembly GCA_022829145.1. Classification (NCBI taxonomy): domain Eukaryota; kingdom Metazoa; phylum Chordata; class Actinopteri; order Albuliformes; family Albulidae; genus Albula; species Albula goreensis. The sequence goes on from CM040745.1 coordinate 30,138,807, forward strand.
GGCACAAGTATCTCACAGTACCAGAGCTGGCAGAGGACATAAGGCTCTGTGTGCTCCCATATGGGATGAAACATATAAGACAGATGAAGTGAGAGAGAGAGACTGTCACATTAATCTGTGTTTAGTTCATTTGTGGTGTGCATCTAAAATAAACCCCTGGGTAGGGAGCCAGTGGTAATTCTCCAGGGTAATATGAGGGTGATGCACAGCTCTGTAAGGAGAAGAATTTAACAGGTTTGCACTGACACTGACAGCTTATGTTCAGCATGCTTTTCAAATCTTTAATTTCTTCAGATAAAAAATGACCTTCCATTCCACTGCATGAGTCACAATAGATATTTTTCTCCACCTTCAAGCCAGGATCGGTCTGATTTGTGCTGGTGTATAAAGTTACCTAAACATGTATACCAGCTGCATCATCGCTCATACAGCACAATTCAGAAATGTCTTACTACTGTTTACTGTAATTATCTGTTTAACAGCCATCCGTAAGTGCGATCCCCTGCCGCCTTACACACTCCAAACGAAGCCAAAGCTAAGCTAGTTTCTCAAGTGTATACAGAAGCAGCATTCCATCTGTGATTTAAAGGCAACACTTTGGGTCTACACTCCGGTGGTTTAACTAGCTACTACTCCGCACTGCTGCCTTGTCATCTTGAGTGCTTGGTCCCACAGAAAAGCATGACCACTTTAAATGTAGGGTTGTATGTGATATATAGGATGTGTGTGCTTTTTGTGAAGAGGCTAATTTCAGGCCTACTGCTATAAATGGGAATATAATACCAAATGGTTGAAGAAAAGGAGAGAAAAAAATTAAGAACATTGTATCTCTTGACAAAAACAATTATTATGCAAGGCAAAGAGGACATGAGTGAGTTCAGATCTGATAATTTATTTTTCATTGGTTTGTTCTTTGAAGTGCTAAATGAAGACTGAAATAAAGTGTACATGTCTCTTGTCTTTCTAAGAATCCGTTTTTGTTTGAAGGCACTTCATTACGATTGTGTCATCTTAAATATTTCATCTTAGGATACCACAGAAAACACAACCAAACAAAGTTATAGAGCAAAGTTGTGGAAGTGAGTGGATCAGAAAGTCATACATGTATGTTGAATCACTTGCTGTTGTGAGCAGCTCCTCTCCCCTTTTAGCTCGGTGTAATGAGTGCTGGCCTGCAGTGTAGCACTCCAAGTTTGCTCTGAGTTACTGTTATTCCCAGTATTCTTTGCTCCAAGACACCAAAGACTGTCAAGAGGAACCACATTCCAACCCTTGAAGTGGCACTAGTTTACTATAATTCTGTCCCTCAGAATCTACATTGAATAATGAGAGTAGCTGAAAGAAATGAGTGGTGCAGTATACAAAAAAAGTTTCTTGCAGAGAACAGACCCAGAACACAGTCTTTATTCCTGATGAAGAGCTTTACTTGCATCTTGAGACTTCCACTCAACTGCTCACTGTCACCATGAAGACCATGAATATGCATGTACTGGCTGTTCCAATGGTTCTAAACATACCAACAGGGATTAGAATAAGACCCAAACAATTAGTGATTTCAACGGTAAAGAATATTCATAAGAACCTGTGCTCATGGGGATTGTTAAGGTTCAGTAATGCAGCAGAGAATAGGAAGTCTGATATCTGCCTAATACAAACAGCTCTTGTCCCGCATTATGGACAAAGAAAACAGCAAACAGACAGGTCTGAGGTAGGACTGGGACTCCTCCTTTTATTCCAATAAGGCTGTGTGAAATAATTAACTACCGTGGTTTATTTGTAGTTAAAATAATAGAAAAAATATGGAGAAACTAAACATCATATGAATATTTATCAACTAATAAGGTGTTTGGCCACCCTTTTTCTTCACAATGGTTATGATATCCCCTGGACTATTGTTTTAAAAACTCAGGTTTTTAAAATGTTCTTTATGAATACTGAAGTAAAGCCTTTAGTTGAATCGGAAATCTCTCTACATTCTACTTTTAAGAATTTTGCATGATTGCTTACTAATATTTAGCTGGGAACATTAATTGAAGGGCTTCCTTGCTTTATCCGCACATATGCCCATCTGCATGTAGGAAAAAGACAAGCAAACATAATTCTTCATCATATTACTCTCTTCTGCTGCCCTGAAGTCCAGTATTTGTGCCAGTTACACCAGGTTGAGTTGTTTTGCATTTTCATTAGTGGCAAGCAGTTTCTACATGGCAACCCTTCCATAAATATTAGCTTGTGAAGCTTGTTGTATACAGGTTTCTGTTTAGACTGGGTCACAGAGGTATACATTCCGTTCTAAATTTTGACTGTTTTGTGATTTGTATAAAATTCCCTGTTAAGCGTCCGTTGATCCCAAATCAGTGAGCTGCTTCTTGACACCTCTGTTCCCCTTGATACATTGTGGATTGTGTTGTTTTGGTATAAACAGTCACGTTATGAATTCTAATAAAGAGTTATACACTTTTGAATTTCAAAATTTTTTGTTTTTAAATGTTACAGCTGCCTGTAAATCATTCTGTTTGAATGGTCTTTGACCCATTGTCCTTATATCTACAACACTCAAAATCCTAGAACTGAACTCACAAGGTCAAGAAAACAACTCTCTCTATCCCTCATAGTTTATATATGAGGTGGGTCATGGCACTCAAAATGCTCTGCATTTTTTAAATAACATCCATATATATGCTGACCCACCAAAAGCAAATGCGATGCGGTCTTCATTGACTTTTAATGCCACGATCGATAATGCACAGGGTTTCCATGGTATTCAGATCCAGAGCATTAAAGTTAATTCATTCTGGACATTTAGATTCCACAGCCACAGATCCAGGAGACACATGATCTTCTCAGTCCTCTTCACCACATTCATAAACAACCCCATGAACAATTCATCAAATTTCCCTACAACATGGTTCACCAATTGCACTGAGGTGGTAGGCTTAATAATAGATCACGAGGATGACTCTAAACTGGCCCGGAGCGCTAACACACAGGCTATCTATAATTAAGATGGCGGTGCGAGTTGCAGCAGTTCAGTGTCTACCAGGTTATGTGCCCATTCTGCAAAACTCTTAATACAGAGTGTTGTAACTTTTGTCTCTGGAAATGGTATGATGTGTAGTTTGACATACAATTACTTTAATAAATATGTTGAATATGACATACCACTGTGGCCATATAAGTAGACGTACTCAAAAAACACATATCCTGTTTGATTAAAAGATACACCAATGTCTGATAAGTAAAGTGTTTTGACTTTAGAATGCCCCTCTTCAGAGAGACTGCAGTGCCAACATCCTTTGTGCCAAAATGCTTTTCTGTTTTGAACATGAGTATTAGCTGCTGCAAAACAAAATTGTGTTTTTAAACCAAGCCCATAAATGGATTTAAGGATTATCTCCCTGTTCATAAATGTGTTATATCTGTTCCTGTTATGTTCCCTGCTTTGTGTTGTTTGCATACGTGCCTCTTTTAATATTGCATCGCAAGGTGTCTTGAATTGATACAAAATTGTCCCTACAGGTAATAACACTTATTATCATACCACAGTGAAAGCTATGAATCAAAGACCATATTTTCAGAGTGGTTAACTAGAGTGTGGCACTGCTCCCCTAACAGGCTGTAGTGAGATGTTGCTGCCATTACAAGCCTTGGCTGATGCGCTTAACTTTTCAAATGGGGACCATCTTTGGGCATCCAAGAAAACTGACTAAATCCCAAGATGTATGCTCTACATCAACTACATCACCACTTCAGCAGAAAAGATTTTCTGTGGACAAAGTTATTGAAACAATCAGAGAGTCTTCTGTGGATCAGTATCTCCGGTAGTTGTCAAGGACACGATGCCTTTTTATAACAACAAGCAGAGTCTTCCGACCGGAAAAAAGAGGGTAGGAAATCAGAGGTGAGGTTATCATCAGCCTTCTGAACTCAACCTTCAGCAAAGCAAGGTTTCTTTCTCTGCCATGAATTCAGTGCCTTTCTCTGGGGGGTAAACATCCTGTAAGGTTTGCTTATCCCAGACGGTGGCAGGTGCATGTTTACCAGCTATCTTCACACACTTTAACCAAGACAGAGGGCCATTTCTTAATTAAACAATCCTTCCTCTTTTTTTAACTGCTAAGAATAAGAAATCTTTGAAATAAAATTGTAAATGATTGCATGTTGAATCATATAGTCCAGCTACATTCAGATCTGACATGCTGCACCTGTTTATTCCATGCTTGGCACTCTGTTTGCGTATTGGAATAGCTTGGGCACAACTGTATCTGCAGTACATCACTGACTGACACCCATGTGCACATAAAGCTACTTAGTAACGTCCCATTGCACTCACACCACTCGGTGCACCCATCTGCAAGAACAGCACTCCGCAACAGCCCACTGCACCCATACCATTCACTAACAACCTTTTGCTTTTACTTTAAATAAACCACAGTATACATCACTCCCTTATCTTTCTCACGTATTCACATTAAATATCCACACCACTGAGCAAACACAGGCATCCCTATTCTCTATAAATCTCCATTGTGCTAAAATCGGATAATATTCATGCACAGATGGATTTAATCTATTCCTGCCCCCAGTCAACAGATTTGTCTACCTCCAGGTAACTCAGGGTAAAATGTAAGCATGCAGAAAGAGGTCAGGTGTAAATGATGCCTCCTGTTGTTTTTTTTTTTTTTTTTGGATCAGAAAGTGGTCAAGAAACCTGCACTGCATGATCGACGGTTTACCCGCGGCATGGCCGTCCTGTCTGACAGGAGGGTGCAAATGGGACAGGGCCATGTCACTGGCGTAATACTGGTCCCCTGCTCGACAAGGGCGTCGGGTTATAATGGCAGTCTCACAGCTACAGATGCCATCAGTCGGAGGAGAGTGTTCTGTATTATTATTGTGTTTATTATGTAGCAGGTGTGAGCTGGTGTGCAGCACTGTCCTGGGGCTGTCTGGGTATCAAAGAGGGATGCCTGAGGGAACGAGGCCCAGATATGTGATTTTAACTAGAAGGAATTGGGAAACAATAAAATGGTCTTTGTGGCTGGTCTAGAGGGTGAGCTGTACTTTTCAAAAATATTTGATGTATATTTCGGAAACCACGTTCAGAAATGTCTTTTGGGGGATATGAATTTCTTCAGATCAGTAAAATATGTAGAATTTATTACCCTGTCTTTTATTCAGAAGTACAAATACATATGCTATGGAATTCAGTTCAGGTCATCACTTCATTAAAGGGCCTGTCCATTACTAACAGCCTGTACACAAGAAAGTATAATGTGCATAATATTCAGTGCTGTAATCAAACCCACAATATATTTGTGTTTTTAAACTGACCTATATCCAAAATAATTGATAAATAAATAAAAAATATAAATAAAGATCATGTCAACATTTCATAGGTTGAATTATACACAATTCTCATAAATACTAAAAACACAATTCTCAGAAATACTTCTAAAAAAAAAAAAAAAAAAAAAAAAAAAAACCACAAAGACAAAGTGAGTCTTGTGCCATGTTGCATGATTTTAGAGTCCTTTAAATTTCATTTATATTTTCCTATTATGTTTTATGTATGTATCTGTGTTCTTTTATTTTTTTCTTTCTCTTAGATACCTACAAGAAAAGCCTTTGCCTCACTACAGCACAGGTTTATTATATATTTTTTAATCATAGGAACATGCAAACATTAAAAAAAGAATACACTATCAGCATTCAAGTATAAAAATGTTAAAATTCAGAAAAAGGGCGACTTTATCCTCAGTAACCTCTATGGGCTAAAAATGAAGCAAAACCTTATCTCTCCTCCATTCCTCTATTCATTGTGAATCATGTGCTCACCAAGGACATAACAAAGCCACAAAGTGATTCTCATTTCATGAAAGAACTGAAATCAATTAAGACATTGAATCATACCTTTTCAGCACAGAGGACGAAAGACACCTTTCAAAGACCGTGATAATCACTGCAAATGAAAGATTCAGGCATACGCTGAATGAAAACGATATGTTATGGCAGTGAGAAGATGTCCACAAATATTGATTTGTTATACATTTACCTTCTCTGAAGGATTGCTTTAAGAACTCAAGTGCTTTATGGATGCTCTTGCAATTATCCTGGAAACATTGAAGTTGAGGACATTAATATTCTGTTATATTGTACACGTTTGACATTGATCCAGTATTGTCTTTCCTGCACTTCCTCATCCCTAAATGCAATACATAGTTTTTTTTCTGTTTTTCTGTTGAATAGAAGCACATTGAGGAGCATTGTAGCTTAAGTAAGCTGAACATTTCATGAAGCCGCATGGAACCAACCCAAAGACAAATCAGCAAACAAATGGATAAAAATATTCTGCAGAGCCAGATCCACTCGCTTGTCCTCAGTGAGTTCAAACTAACTGGTTCACTGCTCCCAAAGATCTCTCTGTTGTCCGAGGAAGCCTCCAAGACATTAGACGATTGTCTGTGCAGTTTTTGGTCCATCCATCACCCACTGCTCTTCTGTGCCATGTGCTGGCAGCCCTGGCTGTCACATCGCAGGTCTGCTGAGCCAAGGGACAAGGGATATTGAACCAGTGGTCTCCGTCTGTCTAAGGAAGAGAGACTGCTCTCAATAACCCACATGGCATGCTTGCGGGCATTTTTGTCTTCCACACATCAATGACGAAGGCCTAGGGGGTCGAATCAGGCCTTCAGAAATGTTTGTGTCATCTGCGAGTGAGATGTCACCCTAGTTCACCCATATTAAACTCACAACTTTCTTAAAATATTTGCTTGAGTGTTCACAAGACTGCTGCAGTTATGGTAGAGACATTCTGTAGCATGAGTGTTTGTTGACTTTGACTTGGACATGCTTCCTTCTATATCCTCGGTTGCCATTGAATAGAAGCTACATTGTATTTCACACATCTTTTGCAGAAGACAGATTGAACCAAGAACTTGATTATTATTGTTTACAGTCCAAATAAGTCACTCTAAGCAAATTAATGTTTAGTGGGGTAGTCAGGAATAACCATGAGAAATAATATGCATGTTCTGCTACAAGCGCATCACCAGCCTGTGTGATAAGAGAGTAGTATATGATTGTACATGTGTCTTCTATAGCTCTGAAAATACATATTTAAACACTTAGCTGAGTATATTTCTTGCAGAACAGAATATATGTTATTGATTCCCAGAGGGGAAGTTCATCATATTCCATATTCGTTATGTGAATCATCCCTGAGTCATCGCTAAATAAAATATACCCTCTAAATAAATCTATCAGTCCATGTGCCATGTGTTTTTTATTTCGCTGTCTCTCTCCCTGATTTGTACTGTTTGTACCATACAGCACAGACACTGTCTACAGGGAATGTACTTCTTCCTTTCATCTCCTATTTGAGACCTGTCTATCATACATGCTCACGCATCATTATAATCCAGCCCAAGAGGTGGGCATCCCAGCTTCAGAAAGTAGAAGCACTACTGTGTATTTGTTCCACCCATGTACTTAACCAGCTGACTCTACTCTGCAGAAAATCTTCAGACAGACACGGGTACTAATTAGTAAAATGCATGGAACAAGTACATTGTAGTGCTTCCCACTTTCTGAAATGAGGGTATCCACCTCTTTCCAACCCATATCAGAATCTCTGCAGCTGAAGCATGTCCACTCTCTCGTAAGCCTACACCCCTTGTTCCACTGACTGTTTTCCACACCACAAGTCATAAAGCACTCCACAGGAGACTATGCACCAACCAGAAAAGAGGCACTTCTCTGGTTGCTGCCAACTGGTAACCCACAGGCACCTTGTAAATACTGGAGATGAGAGGAGTTTATATCGTGGTTAACCAAGGAATCGTGACCAGCTTAAGCCTACTTTTCCAAGCGAGCTGAACCCAAGTGTACCCTGCCACTTCAGGCCCCCAGACATAATTAGCTAATGATGCAGGCCACACTGAAACTGGTATTGTCTCGGTCATAAGGCTCAGCATATTTACAGGATGAGCAGTACATGAGGCTGACATTTAATTTGTTAATGTTCAAGCAGCACATGCTGGGTCAGTTGTTATTTGCTTCTGAGGAGTCACTGACATTGAAAACCCAGCAGTGTTCCTGTAAGGTCACTGTAGGCAGCACCACAAGTGGGTGTAGTTACAGGCACATGGCATTACTAACATGCAATTCTGAGGGCTTGAAACCTTTGTGCAATCATACATTTGTTCCCATGAGGAAACGACTCCACCTCAACTTTGAAAAAATGTAGATGTGTGATGTTTCGAGTGTAAACGACAGAAGCCAGCATATCCTCAAAGCTAATTATAATCCGGTGCTCAAAGCTGAAAGGGAGATGGTGTTTTTCATAGTGTAAAATGGAGGACTGTGAGATGTTTTCTGACAGATCCATATTTAAATGTAATGTATGCATGTGCAGTAGGCTATGTATGCAAAATAAGCAGCCAGCTGGAAGGTATCATTCTATGTTGTGTTATTTAGGACACAGCAGTTGATCTTGGATTTTTGTCAGCAATCCCAAAATGTTGCTGTTGAGTTGGGGTCTGTTTATATTGAAGGCCGGTCTTACGTGGCCTGTGATGAGGTCCGTCTTGAACATTAGGACATGTAGCTGGTGAATTATTGATGAAGTATTGCTGTGTGACCATAATCCACCTCTGCTGTTCCATCCTTATCCTCCTGAAGTATGTATTCCAAACAGCTCCGCAAGAATCACAGAGGTTTAGATAGAGAAGTATATGATGAGAGAGCCAGAGAGAAAAAAGCAAGAACATAGAGTCAGTGTGAAACATAGTCAGTTCTGGTGTGAAATACCAGCTGTGTTTGTGAAACAGACTCACAGTGGAAGTTAACCAGTTACCTGCCAAAGTGCTGTCTTCAGGGGTGTTTTACAAGTGTGTCTAATGTATGTTACATGCATTATGTCCTGGCAAAGTAGCACTAGAGTTATGATAAGGTTTGTTGTAGAAAATTCATTGAAACATACAGTATATTAAATGGTTATCCATATTCAGTATACCCATCAGTTCAGTCCACCAGTCAGACTAACAAAAAAGGTTAACAGCTCAAACCCAAGCCATGTGATAACAACAACTTTAGAAATAACTCTGTTTACCTGTAAATATTACTGAGAAGAACAGGGGTACAATTTATGTCAGTGTACCCTCCAAAGAGTGCTCCTGTACACTGGACAGTGCTGCCTGCTCCATAGAATAGGTCTAACATCCCATTTTTGTTGTTTAGATCCGGGATCAAGCTTTCATGTCTTCATCATCAGTTATCTGTTGCTACTGCCAAAATGAGCTGTTGCTAATGGCAATTTCAGCTCAGTTTTTGGATTCAATAGATTTTTCAAGGAAAAAAATTGTTTTGGCAAACAAATTAGCTAGCTATATGTATTAAACACTTATCAAGCCTTTAATGGAAATTTTAAGTGAAGAGGAGATTTTGAAGGTTATAAATCGCCTACACGAAGTGATAATACATGAGGTTTCTAGCAGTAGGTGTGAATGTTTAAAATACCAAACGGTATAAGCCTTTTCAAAACCACTGTTTAGCACTTTGACTTTACGCAGTATCACATTTGCTTAAGGTTGAAAGTTGCTATAATTAGAAAGTTTTCTTCTCTTTAAAGCAGTATTTAGGAGTCAAAATTGTCTCTGTGTAAAACTGACCTTTAACGATGAACCAAGTCACAGCATCTTGTTTTTATCTGAATATAACACTCCTGTTTTAATGGTGTACCTATAAATTTGAGAGAAACAGACCAGTAATGTCAATTTCCTAAGTCTTTTTTCATAGTAGATATCTCTTGGACAACTCTAGGATAGAAATGAGGTCCAACTGAGAAAAAGAATTTAAACCTGAAGATGAAAAAAATAGTCAGATATTGTGTGCTATTGTTTGCGGCCTACTCACTGAACAAATTATTACTGCCTAAAATGACTCAGACACTTTGCAGTGACACAGTTCCTACATCATTGACAAAGCTGGTAATGTCTCACTTCAAAAGTTTTTCCCAAGTTTTGCTGATGCGGTCTCAGCCTTTTCTCAAGCATGACATGTAACACGAGGAAGTCAGGAAGTCCACCTCTGCACTCATCCACTCCTAGCGGTGCTTATTGCTGTCACATACATTTTTCCCCTTTTAAAGACTCTCAAATCAGGCCCAGAATTCAGTGCAGTTATACAACAGTCACTTTCACAGAGATATGAGCTCAGTGTTTGAAAATCTCTTGTGTAAAGCATCTTTGGATGGGATGATGGAGGTGCTGCAAACTAAATTACATAACTCAGTGCCTCCCCCATTTCTGATCAACAGCCAACTTCTCAATGTTACATCTGACACCCTAACAGGGTAAAATACAGAGCGTTACGCAGCTGCCTCTCCACCCATCACCTTTGTGTGGGATACTATGTAGGATCTTTGCTGAAGTGGTTCAAGTTCCCACCCAGCTCCCACCCAAGACTTCAACCTGAAACATTGCTGTCATGCCTTGTCCCCAGCTCTCTCAAAACTATTCCACGCAAACTGAAGAGTAAACCACAGCATGACTCTGCAGAGAGAAGCAAGCTTGTCCTGCAGTCTTTCTGTCATGCCCAGCATTCTTTGTGTTATTCCATCAACCCCTGTTCCAGCTCATGTGTAAAGACTGTGGACATGAGAAGCCTCTGGCACTCAGAATCCATCATCTGTTTATGAAGAATCCATTGTAACATATGTACAATTACATCCATCAAAAGAAGAAAAACAGATACCTATCGGTCAGTACATATGTGGAGTTAGAGACAAGGTCATTTATAGTTGTGATGTAGTATAGTAATTCTGAAGAGACACGATTCGATAGTTTTAGTTGCTGACTGTAGGTGTAAAGGAGTTGGGAGATTCAAGTAAACATGCGAAACCCCCTGTCACCCTTTGAGAAGCAAGGAAGAGTTTTAATTGTTCCCTTGGCTGGGGACGTTTACCTCAGGAAGCTCATTGTACCTCTTTTTGTGCTGAGTTGATGGTGAGGACAATGGTGATCCCAACAACAGACCAATACCATTTATGTAGGCAACCAGAGGACTGGCAAAAAAATTCACCCTGCCATTTGAGCTTATAGCAAACTGATGAAGCCTAGTCCAGGGCCAGTTTCTTAAGCTCTACATTTACAAATGATGGTTGTCTGTCAGCAAATGTACTTGCTGCAGAACCAGCTCTGCTCTTGCTATAAAGCAACATTCAAAAACACATCCAGCACTTTGCCTTCCCTGCTGTCACCTTTACATATGTATCTTTGCAGAACTTAAAGACACAAACTTTTGCTTATTTTTGCTAGTTTCGCTCGCTCATTTTCTTTGAGTTTGGAAGATTAGAGAGGAAAAAAAGAGAACTGATTTGCAATCTCCTGGAGATTTTGTTTTGTTCTCCCCATGTACACTGAGAGCACATTCAGAAAAGTATCTGTCTGTGAAGTCTTCCCTGGTGTGTGTTGTTCTGTGATAGAATGGTAATTAATCCCTCAATAATCACCAGTCTGGCTTGTTGGAGGCTGTTGTGTTGTGTTGTGTAAAAGCTGCTAGAGTTACCTTTCAAATAGCTATTTATTTACACTTATACGACCATCAGCAGAATGATGACTTGAATTAAACCACAGAGGGCCTGCACCACTGAATCTGTCTGGATGTGTGTATATGCACACACACACACACACACACACACACACACGGTCGGAAGTCATGTACTGCAATCCTGTGCATATACTTTACCTCTCCAATTACAATGGCCCATAATATTTAAGGATATGGCACTAAAGGGATCTTTATAAGGTAATTAAGTGATAGCAGGACATCCCTGCAGCCTCCATTTCACCAGTTACTTGGTTTGCCGAAAAACCGTTGTTGGAGTATTGCGGTGTAGTTGTAAGGCCTTCATGGCAGTGGATTTATGCCGAATACTATGTATTCCCAGATACATTTGGCTCCCTTTCATTTCAGTTCATTTTATACTGCGAAAGCAAGGCTGAAAGGACTGATATCACTAAAAGTTTGTAAAAGTTCAGGCCAAATGATGCCTGTGGATGGTATAAATATGATTCATATACTTTAGGGTCAGTTGAGAATTTTAAAGCTGGTATTATTTCAAGGGGTGGGACTGGTAGAAAGAGTGATATGAGCATGTTGCATCATTAAATCATTGTAGACCATCTCCCTCCTGTAATATCAAATAAACTGAAAGCATTGAGCATGGTCGAGGAAATCTTAGCAGATAGCCCCAATAGTCAGACAGCAGCTACGCATCTTGCATTCACCATTCAGACATATTACACAGAAAAGAAAGAAGCTAGATACAGATCTTCAGTTATTATTCTGTTATAGAGATCAAGCATGTACATGACCAGGTGTGTCATGTACTCTAATTGCTGGATCAGGACAGGGATGCAATGGGTAAGAGAACGTCCCAATAGCTCCTCAGGTATGCCTGTAACCACACACTGAGCTAAATCATGTTAAAGGGAAAATCTGGAGTATTTGGTACATGTTAGTTGTTCATTTTAAGCAGAGAAATATATTTTGATCAGCACATATAAGGCTTATGTATGAATAATCAATCAAATATTTTTATTCATACAGAAGCCTTATATGTGATAATCAAAATATATGTCTGTGAAAATGAAATAAGCAACTAATAAAATGAACAACTAACATGTACCAAATACTCCACACTTTCCCTTTAAAATCAATTAACTCAGTGTGTGGTTACAGGCATACCTGAGGAGCTGTTGGGACGTTCTCTTACCCATTGCATCCCTGTCCTGATCCAGCAATTAGAGCTATTCATTAGACAGGGATTTTAATCATGTACTCTCTCAGGTGTTGATTAGAGTAGTGAAAAGCATCTGTAAAATCAATAGCACTGTGGTGTTTAATGGCAGAGTCTGTCTATACCTGCTCTACAAAAGAGTCCACAGTACAGCATCAGAGGCACACTTGGGTATTCATCTCATTCACACATAAATAATGACTTTACATAAATAGGGGGGAAGGAGAGAAATTCTGACATATTCCATGCTCAAAAAGAAGCACAGTGCTGGCAGTCATTCCATATTAATACTCTGCATTTAGATCCTGTAAGTTAATATTTAATTTGTAGGAAAATGTAGCAATTTACAGTCCCCTTGGGGTAATGAAATGTTAAATCAACCTGCCTGCGTTTTTCAGTCACCTCTCATTATGCGTCGGTGGGGTGGGAGAGATGGGGTCAGAGTGGATGACCAACCACCTGATCAACTAAACAGGTTGCCACTTAATGTCCGTTTGGGAAAATATGTGTTTTATAGAACCATTTCTTGTTTTAATGATGTTATTGAAGCTTGAAAGTTTGCATCTGAAGTAAATAGTAAATCAAAATGTCAGCCAAGATGGGCTGAATGACCTGCTCTTGTCATTATGTATCTGTTTTACTCTTGTGTTTTTTTCCCCAAAATATGTGCTTGGGAACTTGGCCCTGTGGCACAGTGCAGGTTTTATGGCCATGCCTGTGTAAGAACTGAGTGTAAGATCAAAGGGGGGCTGGAACAGGGATTTGACAGCCAGCACTTGATCATCTCGTGGGAAATATGGTTCATCTGCTACAAAAGAGAATGAGAGTTTAGATCGGAGCATAGCGTTCCTGGTCCTTTCCCCAATTCAGGCAGAGTATTCAGTGTGCTCCTCAAACAATTGATATTTGACACAGTATTTTGTGCTGTGCCAGGAAATGTACATTGATTTGACATTACTTTGCCCTGAGAAGTTATTTAATGATTAGAATGAACAGTAAAAACATAATAATTAATCAATTTTATCATAAAAAATACAACTTGGGTAAAATGTTTGGTGCACAAATTTCAAACAGTTGGTGTGAGGTATATAGTTGATATTTTCTGCCTCCGTTAAGTAGACCAAGGATCAGTTTAATCTGTTTAAAGTCATAGTTGGGATTAGGATTAGGGTTGAGTAAATCCTGCATGCTGGAATATTGTGGGAAGAATGACCAGAGTATGGCCCTTACTCGGCTATGAGTCAAACAGCTGAAACTTTTAACTAATGTTCTCCGCAAAGTAAACTGTTCATGATTAATTAAACTATAAAATACAGAATAAAAGTCCAAAATGGATCAAATGAATAGTCAGAGCTGATTTAAAACAGAGCATTTAGTTATGTGAATTAAATATATTTTGAAAGAACAACCCTCACTACCCTTTATAATGGAATTCTTGGCTAACCAATCAAGTAACAGAAGTACAGTTCACTGGCTTGCATTCATCTGCTTCAATGTTTATACTTGAATGAATCATATTTTTTTATCATTTGGAATTGAATATTGTATATATGCTAGGCCAACTAAAACTATCTTTGCTACGGCTTTCAAATTCAAATTTCACTAATAAATAGTGACAGTTTGCAGCAAAAAGTTGGCTCCAAGATATTTTTTTAGAAGTAACTCTCCTCTTTTTCACATGACTGGGCAGTTTTCAGGGAGACAAAAACACACAAACACACACACACACTGCTGCTGTCTGACTCCACCGTGAATTTGCACTTCACATTACCAAACATTGTGACAAACCAAAGGCCAACACCATGTGTCATCTTTATATTGCTGCTGTCACTGGATATTCACCTGCTTAGATGGAGTCAATTTCCCAGAGACCATGCATCTCAGAGTCAAATGTATTGACAGTAATATTTCTCAAAAGATATTGTGTTTGCTGGGGTCTGTCCAGTGTTGTCTAGATTGCCTCTCAGTGACATAGTTGATTCTTGGAGAGAACTAATGAAAATTTCCTATGATCCCAAGGATTAATACACATCTAACAAAGCTTATAACAATTTTTACCTCTGCACAACTGACACATCTAACCAACCAGAGAAGTTCCTATTGCGCAGTGTGGTAGGACACACCCTGCTTACATCAACCTTCCCTTATTGGCAGATGCTATAGTCAGTCTTGAGTCAGCCAATCACACCTGACCACAGACAGCACTGGCATGGACAGAATTCCATCTGTACAGAGGGGTGCAGCACTGCATTAAGACCAAGCACTTCACCTGTATGTGCCACTCAGGAGTCATTGTTCGCCTATTACTATTTCTATAACACTGCAGGAATGACCATGCTAACTAGGATTTGCATACACCACAATATGTGGGAGGAGAAAATGAAGTACTTCATTTTCAAAAAACAACAAGAAGGCATTATTATACTCCTCTTACAAATTGAACCAAGCAGCTTTAAGTCCTAATGCACATTTTCACATTATGCAGGCCCTGATTGGATGCCAAGTTTCATTCAGAATACTGTTTCACAGTTATGACATGGGTTTGTCAGACAATAATACATTAAATTACTTTTGTGTGTCTCCCCTCTCTCTGTTGTAGATAGGAGCTCTTTCACGGAGGTGAATGTTGAAATAATTATTTTCAGACAGGATTATATTGCCAGTTTTGGACAGCATATGGTTCGCAGCATTCAAATCCAAGGTAGACTTGAGCTAGTGACCATTTGTGCTGTACAAGATGTTGTTTCTGGTAAGAAAGATAAACATTAAACAAGGGTTTCACTTCTATAGATTGTAATATAATTGTCTTTAGTATGCAAAAAGATTATGACACAAATGCACTAATGATACCCAGGGCGAAATTCATAACTGTGGCAGAACAAAATGGGTTGTTGAACATGGTTATTTATACCTTCAAATAACAAATGGAATACTATACTTAAAATGTTTCTCTATGGCCCCAGGTAGCTATATATATTAATCGAATCAAACATTTCATTTAAAGGAAGAAGACCCCAACAATGTGCATGAAATAAAGGAATCATTTTGATGAAGTGCCATTAAAATACTCGTAGGTGCCATTAAAAGGTGTCACGCATCATCACCGTGTATAGCAAAGCTATAAATTCAGATTCATGAATTCAGAATGTGGCCTGGCATCCTCAGTGAGTGACTGCAGCGAGACTGGGCTGAAGTTTGTATACGGTCGATTTCCCTGGCCGGCAGACTGCAGCTTATTAGAACTCCTCTTTAATTCAGCACTCCTCTGTGTACAGGGGCTCTACCCATTAATGACACCAAATAAAATGTCTGTCTGATAAACTGTTGTACCGAGGATGGGGGGGTTGGTTGCAGGTTCAGAGTGAGGTAAATGTTAAAGAGGTATGCATTTTTACCTCAGGTTTCCTGACCAAACGGTGATAACCACTCTTACTTATTGTCTGGACCTAAACCTGTCAGTGCTACGACTGATAAGGCAAACCACCACGCAGACATTTGCCAAACAGTACAATCATTCATGGCCTTCAGAAAAAACACACCATATATAAATAGATATCAGTCTACTTCTGAAGGGCAAAAAAACATATGTAAAAATACTTTACATTGGCTAAGATTATACTATATTTGAAGCTTTATATGCCAGCTTTGAAAGGAGATGCTGCACTCCAAGATCCTATTTAATAACGCTGATGATCTCATATACCGCACTGATTGCTCAAACAGAGAAAGGAATGAATGATTTATTTACTTTGAATGCTGATATGTGCAACAAAAATATGCAAATGTGAGATGAAGTGCAGTACTAATCTTTCTCCCTGAAGCTACACCAGCAAGCAGGGTTATTCCATGAATTCTTAACAAGTCTCTTTATTTTTTTTTCTTTCTGGGGCCACTGAAGACCGATGAGGATTTCCTCAAGCGCATCAAACTTGCAAAATAAAATGAATTTCATGTGAATGGGATGTTACCCTAAAAAAGGACTCACTCGTGTTTTATCTTGTAGTAATTTGTAAGAGGTCTAAAAGAGACAGTGGTCTGTAATGGCTAATTACCATTGAGAGTGTGCTCCTGAAGATGCCTTAAACCCCTAACACCGCTCTCTGTCTGCACCTGTACAGTCGGACCACGCTGCTGCTATGATGTTTATCAGTAGACAGCCTGATTAAAGTTGACCTCTGACACAGGGATGGCTGCAGGGTGTAGCCCACAGATGATGGGGAAACTTTAAAGGTGGGGCACTGCTGCCTTCATCCTCTGCTTTTAGAGTGTTGGAGCGGGATAGGGTTATGGGGCACTGTGATGCATTCTGTACTTTCCATTTCACACCAGCTGGAGCACAATATGCTTCTTTCATACATGTCACCCGGATACAGAAATTAACCACATCAGAAGGGCAAAACTCAAATAGCAAGCGTGTGTAGAAAGATAATTCTTAGGCAGTGAAACCAGCAACTAATATCTACGAAAAATCTTTATTGAACCCTTGAATGCTGCTTGTAGAGAGACAAACTAGAAATGATAATGCTAATCATGACAAACACTAACATTTTGGCAGTTATGGTAATGATTACTATCATGATAATTATGAGTGTGGATGATTTATTTTTACTTATTAGGAAATTGTATCATGATGTATATCATATCAAACCGGTTAAATGTATTGACCTGCAAGTCTGACATCGAGAGGGGATAGCTAGGTCATACTGCTGAGCAAAGGCCAAGCTTACACATTTAGGCTCCAGCAGTTTCTCACTAAATCAAGTGACAATATCAGCACATGCTCTTTAACCACGAGGCTGGGGAGATTGAACCATTTTATATTCCAAGGTCTTTAATTTCAGAAGATTATGGATGGAGCTCTGTTAGTGAGACGATCTTCTAAAGCCTTTGTTTCACTCTTCAGTCTGAGTCCCTAATTTACTGTACATACAAAACGCCAATGCATAACTGATATTATCACAGCATTGCTGTCTTATTGTTTCTTTCTTCTCACGAACAACGTTTGTTCACAGATGCAAGTAGTGTCTTACATAGAAAATACCTCTTAATTGCAGAAATGTGCCATTACAGAGTCATGGTTTTGTGGCCATAAAGCAAGGCTCTTGGTTTTCATATGGAATTCAGTGCTAAATATATATTTAATTCTTTTTCTATGGTTTAATTTTCGGATTGTGAAATGATCAATGTTAGACTCAAGTCGGGGAGGTCAGTTCCTTCAGTTCAAAATTCAAATTGGATCCCTATTGTCCAGTGCGAACAGCGCTCCTCCTCTTTAGCCTTCGAACGGGCTCATGTTGGTACTGACTCAATCGCCGAGAGGCGGGTCTTAAGAAAAGAGGAGGCAACTTTACCGCCCACTTCTGGAAATTATGTGACTTGTTTTCAAAAATATAAAACGAAGGACTCACAGGTGCAGGGAATTTGGCTCCGTCAGTTACCAGTGGTTTTTCTGTGGGAGCGAAAAGCTGAAATCGCATGTGATTTAGGAATCCTCACTGGTGCGTCTCCAATTCTGTCAGATTTACTGTAGGTATACGCCTTACCATAGATATGAATAGTGTTAACGCCAATTAAAAGTACGAAAAGCACAAAAAAGCATTGCTTATAGTAAGGCTCATGCTTCAAGCCGAGGCATGAAAACACTTAAAAGATAAATGAACAAGAGACATTGACCATATACACTATGTTGTAGATCTTGACGGTCAAGTAACGGCACAGTAGAATTTTAAAAAAACCTTAGAATGAGCTCGAGTTGACCTGAACTTATATTGTTCATTGTCGAAAAATGACAGCGCACACTCATACCGCAGCATCATCATATGGTTAAGTTCCCATTCGCGCAGTGAATGTTTCTTGCTTGAACATTTGAATTGCATTGTCATCCACTGACAGCGTTAGTGACCTGGACAATACAAACGAAACGCAAAATTAGTCATAGCAACAGTATTTGGTTGTGATTTTAAGTAACTCGTAATTTTTTTTCTCAGTAATGTAGATCATTGCTATCGATGCATTTTCGACACTTTTAACATTAATTTATTGTCTTCCAAGTTCATTGTGATTACACATTTTCACAATTCTGTGGCAACAGACTGTTCAACTCCTTTGAGAAAGTATATTAGCTGACCCTCTGTGTAAATGTGAAAATGGGATGGGCTCTCTTGTGGGTGTGTGTCGCGTGTGACAATAGAGGAGATTGAGGTGTTATCAGAAGCAGGCATCACTAAATGCGCTCAACGCGTAAGGGAAGGAGAGGAAAGATGAAGTTCTTCTACTGATTCCCTTCCAAGCCTCTTTACTGGCGTAAAGCTCCTATTCGTAAGGAAAATACGCTGAAATACGGATGATTATTTAGCCTGCCGTCTCAAGGAATACTACTTCAGTCCCAACAGCGGTTATTTACCTCGCAGACATACAGTGGTGCATGGAACGGCAAAGATACGAAAAACATACCGAGGACTGTGGGTCTGAGTGCTGTCGAATGGGGAGGGGGTAATTCACTGTATTTTCCAAAAACGTACCGTTATATTTAACCCTGGCATATAGATTCACTAGTAAATGACTGCCCAGTCCATCTGAGGACACAAAAATTGTCCTCGACATAAAACAACTGGAGATATCGCGGAATTTTATCATTCGGAGTTGAACTGTTTTTCAAAAAAAGGAAACTGTTTTAATCATTTCAAAGGGGGCTGCGCTGCTTGTGTCCGTGATCTGAGCAGGTGTTCAAACGAATCCTTTTCACATCTTACAAAGTCTGTTTGAGGATAGAAGGAAGGATATTGAAAAGAACGGATCAGTTGGACACAAAGGAAGTACCGAATCATGGGGGTCCATGCCCTTCTTGTTACGATTTTGGTGCTTGGTAAGTAAAGATTTGGTCACTTTGCCATACCATGTTGTCCTGACTGTATTGAATGTTGATTTCAGTTTTAAATTTCTGTCCTGCTCTCTGAGCGATCTACTCATCTAAAGCTAAGGCCGTTCGGGTACTTTTCCGTAATCTCTGCGGTTTAGTTGGACAGCAGTGGCACGGTTTTTTGGTTCATATTTTGAATTCCTTTCAAGCAAACTTTTCCCCCAGAGCTGTATCGCCACACGTTTGTGACAGCACCGGCTAAGGAGTAGTCCCTGTTTCATGCGGATAGATGGCCGCTTTCTGGTAGTCATACATTATTTCCATGTGTTTGAAAGTGGACAGCATTAGACATTCTTATAGGCAACATGAAAATTGTTCTATCATATACCACTATTTTCCCCCACATACACACTGGTTAGTTTTAGACAGTACTGCCAGAAATTGAAGGCAAGAAAACAGTTTTCTGTGTGTTTTTATTTATGTTGCGATTTGGAGTGTATGGACGTTTAAATTTTTTTACAATTGACCCCAAGTTCTCAACGACTGCGAGCTTGAATATAAATAATTTTCCGCACGCTCTGTATGAGAGATTCGTGACCATTTATAACAATTTTGAAAGACAAATATACAGTTTCGAGGTTCAACAACAAGATCAGAAATGCGTTTGCAGGGTCGTTCTCAGGATTTTGTAGCTGATACAGGGATAGAATTTTGTATCAAAATGTGTAGTCATCACTTGCTTTGAATAAGAGATAAATACGTGACACATACGGTTGTCCCAGTACAATAAATGCATTGTATTAAAAAGCAGAGGATTTGTAACAAAAGTGTCCAAACTAGAGGAATATCAGCTGTAAAACATGGTTTTATGATTTGGATATGGTTGAGAAGAATGATCCTGTCAAGCGGTATTTGCTTGTCTGACATTAAATTAGACGGTCTGTGACTTATAGCGCAGTTTTGTGACAAGTTGTCTGGCTGGTCTTTTGGCCATGACATACATGCCAGCCAGCTGTGTTTCTAATCACATTGTGTTGTCGCGCGTAAGGGGCGGTGGGTGAGCGGGGGTCTTACACAGAGCATTCGTTAAGACCGAAAAGGATTTCCCTCCGTATTACTGTTATCTGTGGGCTCAGCGGTAAACAGATGTAAAGCACAGATGACACTGACCTGTGGTGGTGGGTTCCAAGTGTCTGTCATTGAGTCGCAATGAGCTTTAATCTATATAGAGCTACAGCAGTGTAGTATGTACAGTAGCTGGAGCACTGTGTGAACATGGCATCAGTCCCAGGTGGGGAACCCTACTGGACTGGCACCCCAATGAGGTGTTCCTCCTTCATGTAGCCCATTGAGTTTTGTTTGATTCATGTTTTGGAATAAACAACACTTTCTGAATAGTACTGCTCATGCATGTAAACAACATTACTGTATGGCCCCCTCAAAAGAGTCCCCACCCCCCCGATGGAGCACTGTAATAGTAGTTTAACAGATGAATCATGAAATGTTATCTAGGTGTAATTAATCACTTTCCGCTTAGTAACCTCTCCTCAGCGTACCCCTAGGTGGCAATGCGTGTGACTGGAGCCTGTGAGGTTGTGGTGGTATTATTTGTGTTGCCAAACTGTTCAACCAGCCATCAAAGCAGTGTGGTGGTTGCAACAGCTACCTACCAGCAGATGGATAAGTGTGTGTGTGTGCACGCGTGTTTTTGCTGGTGAAGTAGGTTAATGTGCTATTCCAGCTTTGGGGGAGCTCTTCTCTCAGATTAACCCCCTGTGATGTACTGACACCCCCCACACACACACACTCCCTCTTCATTCATTTATTTATTTATATTATTTTCTTTTGCCTTAGCACCATATTTTTTAATTACAAAGAGTTGAGTTTTTATTCCACTCATCTACTGGAAAGAGAGACAGAAGGAACAAAGACACTGTTGAATATTTCCTTTACTTCTGTGCACTGTACCTCTGGAAAAAAGAATTCTGAATATTTTATTTCAGGCTGTTTCCATTATTCATTTTCTAATTACCTAAGAATATATGCAGTGTATGGTCATTCACCCCTCATTGGTGTTTACTGCTATCACTGTGTGAGCTGGGAGCTGATGGTGGATCAGAAAGAGAACTGTATGATCTGCATTCAGAGCCTTGGGTCAGAGTGTCAGATCTGCTCTCACTTTCACACCAGAGTCTCTCTGATTACAGAATCTGCACTGTTAATGAACTATGCACTCAAGCTCTTTCATTATCTCACAATGAAAAGAAATAGCTCTGTTTCATTTACTATTTCACAGCCGTCTTGCAGAATCCACTCTTACATACAGTTCAGTGTGTTTACCCTCAAATATACATAAATAGGTTTAAAATCTATTTTATCTGAATCATATCTTATTTTGTGTCATTTGCTCCTACTATGCTGGAGAGAGCAGGTTCATAATAACACAGCGGGGACGCTCTGAATAATCTGTCGTTGCTTTCAGAACGTGTGCAGTAAATTATTTAAACGAGTGATGATTAGATTGTCCACCCACATTCTGTGAAGAGTATTAGCGTTGAGTCATTCAGGAGGGTGTGTGTGTGTGTGTGTATGTGTGGGTAGATGAAGGGGGGTGGGGGTGGTAGAGTGGGGTCTCTGTCTAGGGGGTACAGTAATTCTCTAAAGTGTGACTGAATGAATCACTGAACAAGTGTACGGGCAGGGCCCCTAAGATGAAAGTCACCATTTATTTATAAAGGTCCTGCCCACCATTGTAAACAGATGGCTGGCTGTATCTGTTTCCATGGCTATCCAGGCAGGTATGCTAGGATCTTTCTTATAGCCTGCAGCTTTCATATAGCCCCAGTCTCACAACCTTGAGTCCATGGCCAGATTCTTTTTCAGTGTGGATTTTAAAATTAATCTCCAAGCATGTTTGCTACGGAACTATTTCTTACGATTCTTCTTTGAAGATGAAGCACTCAAAATTGTGGGTTGCTGACCTCACCCCCATCAACCGCACATTGACGCACCGGAACTGTTGCAAATTGTTAGCCTCTGTGGAAAATTGTAGATTTGAATTCCCTGTGCTGTACAAATTATGATTTTCCATGTTTGCTGTTAATAAGAGAGAACATACAAAGGACACAGTGAAAATTAATTAATATGGAAATTGTACAGAGAATTGTCAAGAATTCAAACGATGAAGGGATTGTGATTTATATGGTTCTCATAACAACAGGTTGATTGATTCCATGAACAATGTCTGCTGTTCGCAGTTTGAGTGTTTGCGGGCAGAAAGGTTGTGTTTGTCCATCTCCTCACCATCCATAGTGTCAACACTACTGGCCGCTACTCAATTCCGAAAGGTTTTATTTCTCCACTGTGTTTTCCTTGTGTGTTTTTAAGAGTCAGAAACATTGCAGGTGAAACATACACCATCCCATCCCGGTAAGTGTTCTCTGCTCCATACATTCCTTTTCTTGTCCTCAGCAAGCAATGCTCACAAAGTGTTGCTTGACCACAGGCACTAACTCAGGGGTTGTGATTTATTGCAGGGCTATTAGACCAGCTTTTCTCTATGCAGGTCATAATGGTCATTCACACCTACACCTTGAATATTAATGACTGACCTGGGCCTCCCCGTAATAAAGTATTCTACCCGCACAGGCTTGTTTTATTTTGAACTTCAGAGACCTTTAAGGTATTTAATTGTGAAAGAAAAAATGGGATTATATTTTTGAACTCATGCAGGATAAAAAACACAATTGCACTGTCTTGAAATACTAACTCCAGGGTGTTGTGGATTTGTGATTTACTTTGGTGTCTTTAAGGTGTTCCAGTCTGAGCATTTTCTAGCCTTCCACTGATTAGACGAGCCGTTTTTCAAAGGTTTAGTCTCACAGCAAGCCCCAGCCAAATGACTGTGTTCATTTTGCATTCTGGACTATTAAAGGCATGGGAATGAAAGAGCTGAAATTTGCTTGAGTGAGTGTTATATGTTGTGTATACACAGAAGGATGACCAATTTGGAAGGAGGGGAAAAGGTTTTGCTTTTTTCGGTCTGTGAGGTACACATATTGCCTGCAGTTTATGGTGAAAGCCCAGTCTGCCCATTCCTGTGACCTCACAGCTGAAACTCATCTGTGGGTTTGAAAAATCGTAGCTCTGGGAGTGGCATGTTCTTTTCATATAGGAAGGGTAACCTCTTGGCCCGTGGATGTTTTTAGACATGGAATGCAAACTGTGTGCAAGGTATCTGCGGCATCAGAATCAGACTTTCTATACAGGAAATGGGCAGCCCTCTCTTTGACAAGAGGATGGCTGTCATTGTCCGGTGGAGCCATTACGCAGTCTAAAGCGCTGAGGAGAACATAGGCTTTTTGAGCTGCATAAAGGCATAGTTACAAGGAAGTTATTCATGTACAGGCCCCAAGTACCAGGCCCTGGTGAGTTGACTGTAGTGAGAGGTCTCAGTGCTGTTTGACTTCCATGTGACCCTGCTGTAAAACCTGACCCTGTGCACGCTCACATAAAGAGCTGAGAACCCAGCCAGATATGTAGACACTGAAACTAGAGTCTGTGTGCTGTGGAATCTGGAAAGACAAAAACCAGGCTCAAGGCTTGATGGGCCATTAAGAAGCTGTGTGTGTGTGTGTGTGTGTGTGTGTGTGTGTGTGTGTGTGTGTGTGTGTGTGTGTGTGTGTGTGTGTATATGCACATGCACGTGTGTGTGTGTGTGTGTGTGTGTGTGTGTGTGTGTGTGTGTGTGTGTGTGTGTGTGTGTGTGTATATGCACATGCACGTGTGTGTGTGTGTGTGTGTATGCGTGCATTTATGTGAATGTTTGTGTGTCTGTGGCAGGTTTTTATTCATTCTGCACACACTGCATTATAATGGCTTTCAGTGTTAACTCACAGATTTGACCAGTGGTTAATAAAAATGAGTATGTGTAGACTAGAGCAGATTGTGGGGTGGATGTGTCATTCTCATTTTAAACAGGTTTTAAACCACATCTGAAATCATACAATGACATTTAAATAAGTCATATATTCTGATATAATGTAAATTCTGCTGTCACGTAAGTGTGATAATATCCATTTACTGGCTACTATTGCCTGTGTTGACCTTTATTTTGCCAGAACATTTAAAAAAATAAATAAATAAAAACTGAAACCTAGCTTGATACATGAGAAATAAATTGGGTACTCATATTAAAGTTACAGCTCCTCTGTAGTTAACCTTTTCAGTGTGATTAGTCATTTGGCTTGATGTTTGATATTCCACCATAATTAGGTCAATTAGCTAGAGTACAGTGGCTAAATTCTATAACAGGTCACAATAGCAGAGTGACAGATTAACATGCCTTCTGTCAGTGGCAGTACCACACACACAGAGTTAGTACTGCAGGCTAAGATTTACTTTGTTGCTCTTGATTGCTGACAGTGTGACAAAGTACACCCTGGTCACAGGCACTAGTTTTTAAAAAGCATATGCTTACATTTTAAAATTACATGCTAAATCAATAAGATGAGAAGTGAGCATGTGACTACACATCTAAGGCACTGCAGATGGTGTGTCTACAAGTATGTCAGTGTTTTGGAAACTGTGTCAGCTGCTTTCTGCTGGTAAGTCATGAACAGTGAGAGGGGAACGTCAGGGTATAGAATGACAGACAGACAGTCAGTGTACGGTTACTGTGTATCCATCATACCACAGAATGGCTGCACTGTTTGTACTCAGGTGAACCGTTTTTTAAGTTTGGTTTGTTTTGTACTCAGACAGGTGTGTTTACTGTGGGTATGTTTGCTTTTTTGATGAAAGGCTATCGGTTGAAAAAAAACAAAATTGGGTTTCAAACAAAAACACGAGAAAATTCAATCAACAGTACAACCACCCAATCATGGAAACATTGCCCCCTTGGATTTAGAATTTATGAACACTTTACCCCTGAAGCCAGTTTACCCTGGCCTTGAAGGGCTCATTGTATCAGTCAAGGGAGGGAAGCTGAGGTTGACTTTTCACCCAGGATCTGTTTATAGGTATGCTACCAATTAAAAGTTACTTGTTCCGTAATAAAAATGCCCCCCAAAACCTAACCTACTCATTTTATTAAAGCAAAAATTAGAGGGGAGGAGTTTTTTTTTGGATAATTAACATATCTGTTCCCTGCCTCCACTGTGGGAGAGTTTACCTCTAAGTTGTTTCAAAGTTAACTCCGTACACCGTTCCTGATTGCACTAATTTGTCCAGAAAAGGTCAGACACAATAGTGTGGAACTAACTTCATTTTACTGTCAGGCTTGGTTATACAGATGGATATTGCCAATGCATTCTGTTAGAGGAGAGGCAGTTCAGCCGTGGTAAACCTCCTGCCATAATTCAGCATAATTAAAGCTGGACGGAGGCCTCTGGAGTAGCCGTCTCACACATCGCCATTTGTCACATCTACATGTCTGTCTCATGCATTACTCCAGTGGGGTTTGATGTATTAAGCTGACTTTTAAGCAAGTGGAAAATGGTTATAGGGAACAGTGTGTTTCCTCTCTTAGGTGAATTGTGGGATAGACTTTTCTCCGTTTCCCCCTCCTAAACAACCCTTAGGTTTCATTGGTAATTTTAGATGGAAAAAGGTTGATTAAGTTATCAGAGTTTTTCTTTTTTCCCTGCTATCCTAACCTTGATGGTAATGCAGATATATCCCTCTGCCTTCTTTAGCAATTTCAAGTAGATATTCCTCTCCAGTCATTTCCATGGAGATTTCATGGACATACTGCATGGAGATTGAAGGTCCTCTCTGAGATGCTGTCAGGTGAATAGCAGTGACATCATGGCAAGAGAGAACAATTATCCCGTCATAACAACACAGAGCAATATCTTCCTTATGTGATACAATGAATTATTATTATATTGGTCCACATGTCAGCCATTGTGTACATCCCCAAGGTGTTTGATTTTTTATATTCTGATACAATCTAAAACAGTTTTAAACCCTCGCTGGAGGTTCTATTGGTTAATGGATTTACCCTGCTGTTAAATACTTGTTTACCTCCCTTTAATCTCCAGGATAGCCTCTGGCTTTGGTGCTGTTAGATTAAAGAGGTGCATAGAAGATTAGGGCCTTTATGGTTTTTGGCCTTTTTTTTTTTTTTTTCTGGGGGGTTATATCGTTGAGTGCAACTTGTTATGGGCTGAGCGTTTTGTAAATATTTACACTGAACGTTAACACACTTTGACATCTACACATGTAATGGGCTGTCACAGCACTCATAGACAGCTGTGTCTACAGTATATCCCTATAGCATTCTCTCCACTCTGTTTACATAGGACATAATGATAAAACAAAAATTCCTTTGGGCTTCCTGTTTACCCCTATGCTCACTGTGCACAAGGGATATAAGTCACAAAAGTTTATGTTTTTGCTAATTGTGCTATCAAATAAATTCAATAACAGCATATTTCATATATTTGCCTAAGTAAAATAATGACAAATCAAAAGACAAAACTTCCATATTAAATTGCTCCAGTGAGTAATTCAGTAAAAAAAAAAAAAATCAATTTGTTTCCTGATTCTTATTGTTGTTGAGAAGGTATTGCAATACCGTTTGAGAATCCTTTAAATGAATTGCTGTGCAATGTCATTGAGCTTCCTTTTACCTCATTGCAATTAAGTTTGAGGCATATGTGCATCGTCAATCAAAAGCCCCGCCCACTGATTCACATCATATAAATTGGCATAGTTTTTTATTGTCTCCATTGGTGGAGTCAATGGCCAAGTGGATCATGCATTTGTAAAGACACTGTACAGAAGTTAGCTCTCCATGCCAGTGTCGCTGATTTTAAACTAGCTTTTGGGACTGCAATGCAGGAAGCAGATTTTTCCTCTCAAACTCAAACTTTGAAGTTGGAATTTTGAGTTGTAATACCAAGGACTGACCTCAAAGCATGCATTGTCGTGTTATTTTATTTTTATTATTTTTATTTTTTTTTTTTTTTGGGGGGGGGGGGGTGCTGTTATTGAGCCTGTCTAATGTTGTCATGGATTTTGTCTTCTGTGGTTGACAAATACAGGTTTGTATTTGGATGTTGATATGAGCCTGCTGTGTATTGCTAGAGTCAATTGAATTTACTGGTCTGTAAACAATGTTGATCACCACCTTATGTTGTTATTTGGGTTTTAGCTCTTCTTGCTAGCTAGCATCCACTAATAAGAGCAAGCAGCTTCTTTCTCTTCCTCATGCTCTGTGTCATCCTCACATATTGCAGTAGACCCGGGCATCCGGGTCTACTGCAATATGTATATATATGTAAAATGGTATAACTGGTTCATTAAGATAGCTATCTTTTGAGCACAAGGCATTTACAACATAGGAATCTCACCAGAAACAATAACATTTAATTATAATTTAAAAAGTGTTTTATAGAAACATCAGAATTACACAGCTGACTACAGTGGCTATATTGGCTCTGGTACTGGAACCACCTGTTTTCTGCAAGGCAGACATGGTTCACCAGACAGGATGTGGTGTGAAATGGTACCATCACATGCACTGTATCATAAATACAGCAATGAATGCTCCTCAGAAGGTGAGGAATATCAAACAAATACTGAGCATGGCGTGCTGCTGAATCCATAGCAACTGAACTCATGAATTCTTTGAAAAAAGTAAACATTTAACACGTTGATAAGACAGCAAAGCAATCATGATGGCATAAACTACGTCTAAGCACATGCACACAGCTGAGATGGATAAGGAGAAAGATGACTTCTTGGTGGAAAGTTTGATTTCGAAGTGTTGTCTGGTAACTCTTCTGACAGAGGTATTGAAACATAATTGTACTTTTAGTACACAGTAGTGTTACAACAGTGTACACAATTTTGAAAAGATTTAATACGCTTCCTTTTTGTAGATTCTACATTGATTTGATAGTTGATTTCGTCCCAAATTTAAATCTCCCAAATTTTAGAAGACATATTCTTAGAAAGTTCAAAAGTATGATTAACCATAATTAATTACAGCCAATTGTGATTAATTAGTCTCTTTATTAATTGATTTGCTGTCCTTATGTATATAAGAGACACAAAAAGGAAATTATAAAACAAAAAACATAATATAACGTAGATAATGTTTACTCTATTCAACTGTCAATAAAAATATACATCTATATTTGTAGTTGAAATAAACAATATACACCTATAAACAATCTTACACGCCAAAATGTATGTTTACCCACTGTTGTAACACAGCTTAATCATTAATATGCTGAATGTCTTCCAGCATATATGATATTTGAAATTTGGGAACTGCAGTTCAATAGGGAAACTGCATAGCATGTATTGGTGCCAGATAAAATACAATCTAACCAATTTTAAACCGAACTAACACCTTTTTTCCCACACCAAAGTGATACCTCAGAAGAAAATTTGGATGCCAAGTGTGCAAAGTTGCTAAATGCAGCAGATGTACTGGAAAACAGGCATGTCTATGGCATTCAGATTCCAATCTATCAGCATCGGATGCATCACTTTGGTGTGACAGAAGGTGTGAGAATTTAGATTGGTGGGAAATTTGCATTCAAACGAAAGTATCCAAGTCTAATAATATATATTATTTTTTTATTTCATAAAACTGCAGTTCATTTGAAGCACATCTCAAAAAGGCTGCATTTAAAGAAGCGTAAAATATGATAAACATGAAAAAGATGTTGGCTGCTGAGTGGCTCATCCTGTTAAAGCACTGCTCCATTGTATGGATAGAATCCCCATGTACTGGATCCAGATTCTGCCAGTGCCAGCTTTAGCAGGCAGACCAATAGAGTAATGCATCATTAGCTACAGCGTTGCCCAGGGCCAAAGGGACTCAGTCTGCAGGAATACCTAAGTCTCATTGCATGCTGAATTGACAGTGGAAGTTGTAGCCAAAGAATGCAACCTCCAAATTTCTATCTGGGAATTCCATATATGGAGAGAAAAAAAAGGGGACAAGCGTAAAAAATTCATCCATACAGGTTTGGTAAGTTTTAGTTACTGGCACTAAAAGCACGAAAATATGGTCTGTTTAAATGTAAACGTTTAAATCTACTGAATAAAAATGTGTCTAAGCTATCTTATAAACCCTTTTATGGTCCTGGCATCTCTGTCCATGGTCAATTCATTTCAAAGCTAAGGTGTGAAAAGGGATTTCTGTGTATTTTGTGCTCTTGTCTGGACCTATATTTTGCTACTAATGTGTTATTTGTTTGTCTTCTTATGTACTCATCGCCAGGATGGTACATTGTTTGAATAGATTACCGTTTCTCCAAGGCCAGTTTTTGGTTTCATTTAAAGACTGTTTTGTCAATTTCCATTTTCCATTGGCCCCAGTGCAGAGGCAGGCATTAGAGGTGCTGGAGGGTGACTAACACTATAGAAAAGAGGAAGACCAAGCTTTAGTCCTTCAGAACAGACACACACAAGATCAGAATCCTCTCTGTCAGGCACCATGGTGACAGCTGTGCATTTTGAGCATCCCACCCTCCCTCAATATTTTTTTCTCTTTATTAGAGGTAGTAGGAAAGCTGACAGGGGTAGAGACAAAGTGCTGGGGGGTCATAGCAGAGAAGACTGTGAGTGACCAGACTTGAACCCTGGTCTCCCAAGACCTTATCCTTGTTTTTTCTTCTCACCTTGGAACTGATGTTATATTTCTGACCTTAATTTTCAGTGCGCACCCTAATTTCTAATCCTTTCTACTATGGCTGGCTGTTACTAGGATTTAGTGATACCAGTACCAGCACCTGTATCAATAGGCCTATTGATACTGTATCCTATTACCTCTACAAAATAGAAGACAAACTTCAACAAACACCTCTCTCTTTGTGTCTTTTTATTAGTTACTATTACCAACACCTCTTTTATTTAAAATTACAATGTTAATTCAGTGCACTTCTAATATCCATCAGTCCCAGAAACTGGTGCTGAAAATTACAAGGTGTTTTGGCCCAATAGGTACTGTCAATCAAAGCACCAATACCCTGCCCAGGTCTGAGCTGTCATTAAGTGAGCTGCCTCTACAGGGCCAGAGAGAGGGGACATTGAGGGGGAATTCTTTTCCTAGAGAAAGTCCCATTCATTATAAAGTAATGAGTCTCCAGCCACAGTGCCTGAGGACCTGCTGACTTTTGTAAAGGCCACTGATATCGAATGGCCATTTAAACACTCTCTACACCTAATTAAGGACTCAAGCACATGTCAATAATGTTGGGTCTTCTATGTCTTGCTTATTATTTTTATTATTATTATCATATATATAATAATTATAATTTTAGTTTATTATTATATTGTATATTATTATTAGTAGTAGTAGTAGTAGTAGTAGTGCTGTCATTTTGAACTTATTTAAATTCACCTTATACAAGGTGAAATTGAAGAGGATATTTTTGCAGTTTACCATTTGTAAGAGTGGAGTGTCATCTATTAAGCGCATTTCTCTGAGATGTATAACAGTATCCTACCATTTAGCTACAATATCAGTTGTAATCAGACTACATTTGATGTGTAAGTAGGAAATGCATCCCGAAAACTAAAAACAAAATGAAGGGTTTCCAATCCAGTGAAATATAGTTTGCTTAAGGCTTGCAAGGTTTCTGTCCACCATCAGTCCAAGTAGGAGGGTCTGGAAGCACAAACTCAATTTAAAGGATTGCTCAGTGGCCAACTAGGGGCTTTAATGGCTTTTAGAATAGGAGGAGATGTAGCAGGTAGCAGGCAGTAGCTCTTCTTCTCAGGGTCTGCCTGTCCCCATTGCGGGAGGCCCTCAGTGCCAACACCTCACCATTACTTTTGCTGAGTCTCATCAGTAATGAAGGGACTGAGGAAATCGTCTGTATGACCACTGTGGTTTCAGTGCCTCGATAACAGCTATGTGCCTCCTGTTAAGACACACACACACAGGCCACTGATCAGTTATTCTCTGCATCCACAATTATTATTGGTATCATTTAAACTAGAAATAAAGTGATAACAGTTAACAAAAATCTGCATGGTCCAAGCTTTGAATGAGTCACAAGAAGTTTATACAACTCTTGCTAATGAGTCAGAATAGGGACTCTTACTTATGAAGAGCTATGTAATCTGTCCAATATGATTTTATTTGTATTTTTTGATTTTATGACTTTTTTCCAATTTGTATTTTACATCTCAATATGCAGTTCCATTTAAAAATAGTGCACTTCCATCAGCACATGACTATAGCCTCCTTAATTAAGTTCTGCAACATTAAGTCCTGCAACATTTTAATGAACCAATGAGTTTTCCTTCAGTGCGCGTAAGACACTGAACCTGCAATGATGTCTAAGCCCCTGACATGTTAATCGTTGTTCTGTAAATTTGGTGTGCAAAACCTCTCATCAGAAAAGATGCCATGTCTTCATTACTAATTTTCAGACCCAAGAAAACACCTTCTGTCAAAAAAGGAAATGTAAAAGAAAGTAATTCCTGTGAAAATGTTAATGGAAAGAAAATGAACTGTCTTTGAGCATGTTGTTTTCTGCTCAGCAGTAGAGTTAAAAACAGGACTGATTGACAATCACAGACAGCCTGTTTGAAGACTCTAATTAGTAGTTAATTAGTTTCTTTTCCAGTTGGTGGTTTAGATACACCCACTCAAGATTTCTGGTGGAGACAAAAAAAAAACCATAATATACAAGCTTTTATCCAGAGAGTACATTTAAAATCTAAACTCAGATATAGTCCCCTTTCAGCAAATAGGCAAAGTCATCAACATAAAATGATATAAAATTAGTATAAGTTGAAGAAGAATAGAAAAGCAATTAGAATAGATTTTTCTTTTTTTTTTTTCGGTTTGGACTGGTGTTTTTGCTGCTCTCTTCATGGAGAAGCTGATTGCCTCAGCATTCTTAGTTTGACCGTTAACTGTACACTGGCTTCCACCCTTCCTTTACAAACACTAATACATGACGCAGACAGCATTGATGTTCTCTGGCTTTGTCTGTAGTGTGGGCTTTTTTATATCGACCTAAATGTGACCTTGTTTCAACCTGTACCTTTCCTATATCCGTCTTTGATGGATTCAGACAATATCACCGGTGAAGCAGAAAGCAAAGTGTTCTTGATTTCTTTAAACAGCATGCTGTGGAGTTGATGTGAGTGAGATTGTAACCATGGGAATGTAGAGGGGAAGGGAAGGCTGTTGTAGAGGAAAAAAATGTGACAAACACGGATTCTTTCTGCTCGTTATCCTCACAACCACACCCCCATGATATTACCTGGTAAACAACTGTGAAAATCCCCCTAAGCATTCTCAAACATCCTTTAGACCAGGTGTGACAGAAGCAGAACAACCCTGGAGTGTCACGGTATTCCTCTAGGACTATGCGGCATGCACAATGACTGTTCACCTGCGGGACCTACCCAGTGATCCTGACAGAACCCTGAGGGTGGCACAGCACAAGAGCAGCTCTCTGATTCCCCAGACACATGTCTGACAGCCACCCCCTACCAACCCCCCCACCCCGACTAGGAGGTCCACCAGCACTGTTGGAGCAGCTGGCAGCAGGTGCTACTGAGAAGAGCAGAGGCAGGCAGACGATAAGCGGGGAGGGGCTTAAGGCCAGACACTGTCAAGTTTTTAAGTGCAAAACAAGAACCAGACACGGCGTGGGGGGGAGGATTTCTGGTTGAGTAAATTGGTCACAAATACTAAATATTTAAAGGCAGCCATCATAATAATGGACTGATGTATCAAAAGGGCTCCTCCACGGTGAATAATTCATTTGGGAAGGATGTATGGACAGATGTGCTAACGGAGAGAAGGTGGAGTGGAGGTGCTGACCTAATGAGACGGCGATGCGAATCACAGCACAGGCGCAGACATTGCACGAGACGTTCCCCGGGACCCCGTCATGGAACATCACGTTCTGCTCGGACAGGTGCCAACCTCCCCCCCTTGACCCCTCCAGCTGGTCACTGTCTGGGATGTGCAGCTGCACCGAGCCATGAGCCTGGGGTGGTGGTGGTATGGGGGCGGGGGGGCCGGGGGTGTCAGATGTACGGTGGCTTAAGGGGGCCATAAATCATGGCCGGTTAACTTCCTTCTGGCTCAATGCAGAACCCTGCTGTCAAGAGATGGACTGATATTTCCAGAATACAGAAGTGAAACGCAGGGTGGCAGGGTGATGAAGCAGGAGCTCTCGATGATTTGTGACCAGAGGGGATTCAGTGTGGCCAGCTCCTAATGTGGAGCTTTTCTCTCCAAGTTTCGCTCCTTTGCCCTCAGGTAACAGCATGTCTAACAACTCCGCTTTTCAGCAATGACTGAAAAGGAGAGATGGGTATAAATCAAATAATACATAAAAAACTTTGGATGAATTTGATCCGGTTTTCTTGAAAAGCATGCATTCATTATAAAGGTTTATGTATATGTGTTTTACCTCTGTTTTAAAACCAATAATACATGAGTAGCTATTCTTGTCAGGCACAGCAGTATGTACATACAAATCCAGTTTTATACTGGCCTGCCATTTGACCTCTGCCTTTGGTTTTAAACACTTTTAAAAACACTTTTCCAATGAACTCACCTCATGTGTTATTAATATGTAACAAGCCACACCATTAAGGAGGCCTGTAAAGCATCTAGTGCTGTGTAAAACAGTGGAACAGTTATGACTGAGTAAATGACATATATATTTTTATCCGGTTGTCAACCATCCCTTGCCCCCTGACCTGTCCCACGGAGCCCAACCCCACCCACACACACAGACACACACAAACACACTGCTAGCATTGGAAATGCATATTACTTTACTTTCATTTTTTCATCAGCTACATGAGATAATCCATATGAAATAGGGATCTGAAAGAAAGTAGTCTGGTCCTTAAAGTAAAAATCAAACATTAAGTAGTGCTGCAGAGCTGGTAACTTTTATTAAATAAAACAGACTTAACTGAGAATAAGAGCCCCAGCAGCATTCCTTATTGTACTAGAATTGCTATTGTATTTGTGTCTTCAAGTAAATTCTAATAAACATGGCATATTAATGTTTATCTTTGACTTTCGTAGCGAGTATCTTTTATTATCAGGTCTGCTGGACTTGAGAAGTGAGGTAATGTGGCTGGCCCCGAGGGAGGACTCTCCACTGAGCCACTCCGCTGATCTCGATAGCATTGCTGCTGGAGTTTTCTGGAAACGCTAGACCAAAGTTTGCTGCATTTGCTTCATATTTGATATTGGTCAGCTAGTTACATCAGGAGTTAGGTGCAACTGGAACTGAAGAGAATGGATAAAACAGATTGACAGCTAATTCACTGATTCTTATGAAGTTTTTGAAATGTCTCACAACATTGACCAAAAAAAACCTTTCAAATTATATTAAGGAGAACATAATTTATACCTCCTGTTGTCAAATTACCTATCTGTAGAACTTCTTATTCCTCTTTCATCTGTCAAGACAGAGGGAGGTATGCAAATTTGTAGGCTTTACTGCTGATTTTAGTCCTGTAAATCCTATGCCTGTCATTGACAGTTTGCACTGCTACAGGATTTGGTCAGCACTAGCAGCCCATAGAGAGGATAAGATTAGTTCTTTATTCATCAACTCCTATGTGTTGTTATTAATATTGAGGCAAAAGGAGAATAGATGTCAGACCAGAAAATGGAGGTTTGATCTGAGCTTACTTTGTACTCTTGCTCAAGCACTTACTTTTCCACGGTGAACTCTTTTAGCAATTGGGTGGCTGACCCCAGCTCTAGAATGTATTTCACCACTCAGCATAGAGGAAAATGCCTTTTGGTAAACTGGATGGAAGCATATAGCTTCCATTAAGTCTTTAACACAAGGTCATGGGTGTAAATGTTACAGGCTATGCTGCAGCCAGGGAAAATAAAATTGTAGGAAGTCAGAAGCTGAATTAAAGGATTTCAGACATTAAAGAAAGTAGGATACCATATTGAGAGATTTTGTAATTTTACATAAAATTGAGCATGGAAGCTAAAATCAAGGACTTTGGCATTAACATTAACAGGGAATCAAAAGCTAAACTGAAAGAAAGAGAAAACTAAATTTAGGAACCTCCTCTATATATAAAGCCAATAATTCTCATGTGAACCAAATGGAAGTCTGCATTATGGTATCCCAGAAACAAAGTATGGATAATTTAGATCCATGTGTATGAGGGTCCCTCTTCAAATTAATTAACAATTACACTAAGTGATATTTTGTATATGCTGGTTAATGGTGGATGATGGAACCCTGGGGCTGGTGGATTATATCTGAACATGTGTTGTGTCCCTACTTATCTGTAATTATACAATTATTAATGGAAACAAAAAAATAAATTTTGAATGAGTTGTGCTTTGTTAAATCTTAACCATTTAAAATTATACCACCAAGTTTCTCCTCGCATGCTCTGATAATTCAGCTAAAAGGGGATTTAAACAGGGAGTTAAACAGGAAATATTGTTGAGCTGTATCACCCACTGAAATACTCAATTTAATTGACATTGACTGGCACTGACACATGCGCAAAGCGTTTGGAACTCTAATTAATACAGAATATGTCCTCTAAATGGGAATCCATTTGTGGCTTGGATAGTAACGTAAGAACAGATATTAGTTTTAAGTCCTTTCTGATGTTCTGCAGCATTTTGATTGGTGCTTTGTTTTGAGCAGTCGGATTGACTCCCATTGGGAAAATTCAAATTCTCTTTTCCCAAAAAGAGTAAAAAGTTTTGAGGGGAAACATTATAAAAATTCTGAGCTCCTGCATTGTGCTTCTCATCCTTCTCTACCCCTGTAGCTGCCACAGTGGACGTGTCTGTGTTTATCTTCACCCTGGATGTTCCAGTGTCTTTTGATTTTCCATGGTGGACTGGAGAGGGACACGCACCATGGATATCCACTTGGGCTTGTTATCCCTCTTGGGCAGCTTGCATACCTGCAATCCCAAGGTGTTGATTCTAGCGCAGGCGGTGAGCTGGCAAACCTGTCT
The DNA here is from genome assembly GCA_022829145.1 of Albula goreensis. Taxonomy (NCBI): domain Eukaryota; kingdom Metazoa; phylum Chordata; class Actinopteri; order Albuliformes; family Albulidae; genus Albula; species Albula goreensis. The sequence continues at coordinate 30,175,433 of CM040745.1, forward strand.
TCAATCGCGGAGGATAAAAAGAGCCGGGTTAGGAGTGTGACGGGGGTGGAGGGGAGACTGGAGGAGGGTGTCGGTATCGGTAACGCGTTTAATAGCACGGATGGGACTCTATCTTGCTCTTCTCCAGCTGAATCCAGCCAATTTCCATGCCTTGCCATTTGTCAGGTGTCCTCTGCTCGGCCAGTTTCTTAAGGTTGTTTCTAAGCACACCTGTGCAGGTGTGGTTGAAGTGGCTTTTAAGATTATCCAAAGGAGGATTAGCATAACCATGTCAGATGCTAATGAGGCAGCACCTGTGTTTGCTCAGGATAAGAGACGTGCTGCACTTGATTGGATTAGTGTTTTATCCCCCCCCCCAACCCCCAATATAATCCTCTTTAGGACTTTCTAAAGGCCTGTGTTAACTTCTCTCATGTTGCTATGGGATGCGTGTTTTCGGTTGCGCGTGTGTCTGTGGGTCTTTCCTCTGCTAGATTATCGTGCCTCCTCTGAGGTTGCCGGACTCCGGTGATAACCCGACTAAGAAGGTGGCTGTTTCATGGTTCTGCCAAGCCAACAAAAGCAAACTCTGTACCATTGATACTGTGCTTCTGTCGAGGCTGTCTTTATAGGTATATCCACAAAGACCGAACAGACCTGTTGTTTCTGTTGTTAGCAGTATTATTATTTCCGTCATTATAAATTATGCACATCCTGTCATTGTTAGATGCAGCACATAGCTGAGAGTGTCAAGAGCGCTTCATTACAGTTTGTACACGAATGAAGTCATACCATTACATATTCAGAAATGTGCTGATGAAAGATGAAAGGTATGTGTGTTTGTACAGTACATACAATGCATGTGTGTATCTGGTTGAGGGTGGGTATAGGTGACAATTATTACTCTTCCATTGAAGATGATTAGTTATTATATTCAATATTTAAATTTTTATTACAGAAATGTTGTAATGTTATGGAAGCTATGACTTGGAAATATATATCTGTGGTAGTTGCTGGGGCAGAAGAATAAGCTGTTGGTGGGAATCCCGTTTCTCTTGGTGGTATGTGACCACTGTGTAGAGAAGGCTGCAGGTACGAGAGCTCAGAGGGATTGTGATTTCACAGACAGACACCACAGACAGTCAAGAACAATAAGCTCTTTGATGTGACTTACAGTGTGTTAAATCCTGCCTCAAAAGGTTCAGAGAACCACAAACCAAAGATGGCAAGTGCACAAATTCTTTCACATGCAGCCCCGGTCTGTGGGGGGTGGGGGGGGGGGTGGAGGAGTTGGGGTAGCAGACTGAGAAAGAGAGACAGGCAAGGTTACAAAGTGTTCACTTTCTTTTGTGTATCTTATACTCTCAGATTTTATGACTTTGTAGTAACCCCCCACAAACATGGAGGATGTTACCTCAGCATATCCCTTATTTAATTTTTTTCCTAATTATGGGAATGATTCAAACACTATATTACGAAAAACTACTACATAAGCTGCCTCTAGATACTAATATGCTGTGTCTATACTAAAGCACTGACCCCAAAACGGTAGGGGCTGGACTTGGACACCATTGTGATTGTGTAGTGTCTGACCCCTGCATGTCGCCAATTAAAAAAGAGATGGACATTTGACAGACATTCCTGAACCACTCAATATATAGTCAAATAATTGCCATTTTCTAGCAACATATTGCTGCTCTGTTTTTAATTTGAGAATATGCCATCTCGTGAAAGTTGTGGAATGGTTTATTTTTGGAATAACTCATTTACCCAACATTAGCTCACTTCATTTTCATCAGCTCACTTGCTGGTATTTTCATGGTCGACTAAACACTGTGGGGGCAAAGGTTACTCTCTGTGTTCTTGAATATATTCAGTCAGTGAAAAAAAATCCATTGGTCAAAAAGCAATATTCATGTCAGGGAGAGAAGAAAAAAACAGAAGACACATCTCAGTGGTTAGCAACAACTTTCACACCTACATCCACACCAATGCGTCTCAACACAGACAGCAGTGCTTAATAAGAAACTGTGAAAGAGTTATAAATTGCTGATCCATTTGCACATTTTATCCTCTTTTCTTGTGTGCCCATAGCCTTCACCAACTGAAATGAGCTCTTTATGAGCTCATAGCAAACACTTACTGGTGAGCCGTCATGTGATGTTGAATCACAGTGACTGAGAGACCCCTCTCATGTGGTTTTTCACTAAGTTTTAGTCCATATGGGCTGTTTACCTCTTTCTTTTCTGTGTGTGTGTGTGTGTGTGTGTGTGTGTGTGTGTGTGTGTGTGTGTGTGTGTGTGTGTGTGTGTGGGAGTGAGTGAGTGAGTGAGTGAGTGAGTGAGTGAGTGAGTGAGTTTACGCGTGCGAGAGTGAGTGTGTACATGCAAGTAATTGTGTGAGAGGGTGTGCATATGTGCGAGTGAGTGTATGAGTGGAAGTTATTGGCTCTGACACCATATCATCATCTTGTGAAAGGAAACTGCTCTCTTCAGAGTTGATTTAAGCATAATCATTTTCCTTTTCACCCCCCTTTTCATAGAAAATGAAAAGATAATGGGCCCTCTAGGAGGAAGTGATATTTCACTTTATGTCCATTCATTGAAATGATAGTGTTTTCGGTCACTCTAAGTGTTTTTATGAGAAGCTTACAGTTTATTGTAAGGACCCTGATGGGCCTCTGATACACATTTTGAACTAGAGAGCAGTCAACCACAATGCTCTCAGGCTAAAAGGCTGAAGATGGCGGTCATGTCTAAATGCAGTTTTTGAGAAAAGGAGAAAATGAGAATGCCGTTTCACAGATGTCTCGTTTATTCAACAAGTTTATGAATACCTAAGGACTACAGTAGAAATTAAGTTTCACATATAAAATAGTTGTATTTTTGAAAACTTTGTTTTGATTTGATACTGGGTAAAACTTTAGCACAATTAGGATAAACTTGCCAGATAGGCTTAGACAGTGCAGTACCTACATTAAGCAAATATAATGTAAAATGCAGGATGAATGAGCTCTGCATGAAGTTGATTGACATTGACAGGCTATAAGACAAATTGAGTTAGCTGATAAACTGGATTTGGAAATTGTACACAAGAAATATAGAGGAAAAAAAAAAAAAAAAAAGGGTAAATACTATATTTAATAGCGCAAATGTAGAGCTGTCCATTTATGTCTTCCCTCTTTACTGAAGGTTATTTGATTAATGTGCGTTTAGAGATTACCTTTAATATGGCCATGTGCCTGAATGCGCATGAGTCCAATGAAGAGGGTGATTGCTGTAGATCTCCACCGTAGGCCCCAGAGTCAGACCTCAGCTCCTTCACCATCCACTGTCCACCACACTGCTCAGAAGGGAGTCTGTATCCCACACTGTTATCAACCTTTTGCAAGCCTTTGATCGTATTAACTCATTTAAGGGAAGCGCTGAGCAGTCACACTGTTTCCGTTGGGCCACATTTCCCATGGATCCCTCTAAATCTGTGAAACAGTGAAGCAAGTACCAACAGTGTGTGAAACTGTACCAAGTTCATCCCTAAACACAACTCAGTACCTTTAGTCATTGTTTAAATGTTGCTTGTAACAGGTTCATTCCAGTGAGATTTTCAGTTCTAATTTTGTCCCAGGAAGGGTTTTGGTTCACACTTCCCAAAAATGTCTTAGAAGCACAGCAGGAGCCCAGAGATACTCAGACTTGCATAAATACCAGTACACCAAAAGCTGTATAGACCTTGAATTAGTATTCTAATTATGTCTCTTGAATTTCAACCTCTGATGCAAACAGATGAGCGTTGTGGTGTGCTTTTTGACATTTCGAGCCTCATCCCTGCCTAGCTTTAGCAATCCACCTATATCACACATTTTTAGTTTTTACCTTGCCGTGTCTTTGTTAATTTAAAGAAATGTTGGTAGCTGCAAAATGGGAATAGCTGTAAACAAAATGAATAATTAAAAAAAGGTCAAGGCTATGTAACTCAGAAGCTTTAACTACCACTGTTTTTATTTGGAGTATTTCGACGTGTTCAGTGTGCAAGAGCGTTCTCGCTGTTGACATCGGCATCTTTGTGCTCTGTAACAGCAGTGTAGTGCGTGGTGTACTACAGATCTGTCTGCAAACTTGTCGACGATTCTGGCCTGTAGCGGCTCTAAGGAGAGTCACACTGTTCCACACACAGCTGGTGTGACATGTGAGACGTGGCATTATACCTGTTGGCTTTCCTCTCGCTCTGTCACGGCCTCTCGCCGTAGCGTAAGGCGACCTCTGCATGTGAGCTGCTGGTGTTGTTATGTCAGAGGCCTGATCTGAGGTGATGTCTCATTTACTCACCCCCTCATTCACAATAGGCCCTTCACTGGTATGCCCTATGGCAGGAGCACTTAAACAGCAACACAGCCGAATGCTTATCACAGCAGAAGATAAATGCTAAATCCTCACTTGTCATGTCTCTGTGTTGACTTGTTTTGTTTTGACATGCTTCTAATTCCTGATGTTTGAAATTAAGGAGAACATTTTTTCCTGTGGCAGATATTACCTTAACACTTGGATGTGGAATAACAGAAAATTAGAGTTCTGTGCAATTTGCGTCATTTCATCTCAGTAGGAGCCGATGATTGCAGGTCTTTATTTTTGCATTGGCATCGCTGCCAGCCTGAGATTTCCCTCTCACACTGGTCTCTCGCTTCAGTTCTCTTCCACTACACAGTGTGTGTTTTCCTGTGTTCATGTCGAGTTCTGTCCTTGTTCTGGACATCTCGCCTTCATTCAGAGGGGCTGTCTGTCTTCCGAAAGCTTCACCTGGCAGCCGGTGGAATAATCCTAGCACTGCCAACCACAGAAAACATTGTGGGTCTTGAGCTTTGGAGGGATTTCCGGGAACATAATTGAAAATTCTGTGTACCTAGAACAAAAATCTGTTTGAGGTTGTGGGGTAACGAAAGCTTGATATTGACATAAATGTACACAGACTTTGCAAGGTGTTAGAATCATTGGGCTCCACCAGATTGTATTCTGTTCATTTATTGGACAGTAGATTCAACACATAAATTTGCATGCACATAGATACAAATAATATTAAAATACTGGAGTTGAAATTCTTGAAAAAATTGACCACAATCTTACACTTATTCAGTCTGTTAGGCCATAGATGTCTTCTCTAAAAGCAAGGTTGCTTTGCCTGCTGCTGAGGACAGAAATAATGCTGCATTTTCACTTGTAGCCATGATTTGCTCCTTGTTGTACTTGCATTTCTAACATTTCTTCCTTTTAAATTATATTGTGGGATGTAAGTTGGATCCAGGCAAGCCGCTGGTTTCCAAGCACTGTTGTTGTACTTCTTTAAAAATTTGTTTTGAAACAGAAATGTGTTATCAGCATTCTTTTCCAGAAATCACTCAGTGTGCAGGGTCTGAAACGATTGTGTTCCTGTAAGAACTTTCCATTATGAATGCTGGAGGGACAGTCAGTAAACGGCTTGAGAGGGTTTTATTTTCTGTGTCTTTCAGAATACATTATTGAGGAAAAAACTGGATGTATCCCATTATGCCTTTGGAAGAGATCAAAGAAAACAGCATTTTATACAGATCACTTTCCTCAAAGGCATCCATAAGAGCAACGCATTTAAAATGACATTATTATTGCATTTAAATCCTTTCAACTGATCACAGCAAAAGGAAAACTCAAATGTATTTTAGATCATGCACAGAACAATGATCTTATTACAGACTTTGAGAGCAGCCAGGATTTATATGTTCTTATTTCATGTCTCTTTGAACTGATCACAGCAACAAAAATGTGCCTAATAATCGAAATCTTGACAAATGATTGCGTCAATCAGCCTGAACAGGTGGGAAGTAAACTATAACTGGAATCCTGCAGTACATGTAACCGTGGAAACAGAGAAGGATAAGGAAATGAATGTGTTCTATTTCCTACCGTTTTCCCGATTCACTGAGCACAGCCCTGTGTAGGAATTCCTTCATTTTTCATCTGAATAACCTCTCCAACTAAACATTTTCCTCCTGCAGCTGCAGACTACAGAGACTCATTGACTGCAGCAGCGATGGAGGTGAATGAGAGAGAGAGAGCAACACACTCAAGTTAAAAAGGCCATTCTTGTGAATTATTGATACGGTTCATTGTGCCCAGAAACGCAGTGCCTCTCTTGTGGATATGTTCTCTGGGCCTTATGTTTCTGGAGTCTTGCATCAGGCAAACCCCACCTAGTTTTGGACCTTCCTTGGACCTCATTCGAGATCCTCAGTCTAAGTGACTCTTTGTGGATGCAGACACACTCGCGGTTCCTCATTAATTATGTAAGACCTATCTGTCCAGACACTGTACTGCTTCGGATAAGAAAAATCTTAGTTGAAGAAAATCACTACTTTGATATCCAAGAAGTGTTCGGTTTTCAAAAAGCATAAAAATACTCATTTAGAGAGTGATCACGTAATCAACTGCAAACTAGGCCATTCTTTTTATTACGCTCGAAAATTATGTTTTTATTAATTGTTAAATACTGTTGATTTGTTTATTTACCAGTATTAATTTAGGATATCCTTGCAAGATTAAAAGCCACCATTCTTTTTGTTTTCCCATGGGCCAGCCAGGGAAGTTTGTTAGGCCATGGGCGTCATCACGACGGTTTGCACCTCCGGCTCCTCACAGACAGAGAAAGTTCTTCAGCTGAACATCTGCAGAGGGGTGACAGCTGTGTGCTGTCCTGAAAAACAGCAATTTCCCCAAGAGCTGTGTGCGTCCATCGTGTGACCCTGTGGGATGAACAATAGGAAGACCCCTGAATGATACAAATAGTGCTAGAAGTGTTTGAGCGCGTCAGTCTGTGTATTCTACTCTTAATAGCTCTAAAGTGCTGACAGTGGCATGTCTTCCTCTTTTTCTCAGCAGAAGGTTGCCAACTTGTCTGTGAAATGTAGCCATACTGCTGTACAGCTGCACTGATGGTCATTAATGTGGAAGTTACGTGCTAACACCTCATTAATCTCATTTTTTTACCTTGTGCGCTCTGCAAAATGGCATAAGACATTTTCACACGCTTCAAAGAGGAGTAAGTAAGAAAAGAAGAATTGGTGCATATTGCATTTATGAGGGGAGGTCTGCGTTTGTTTTCCTCACATCTAATACGTGTGTGGGTCAGATGGTTGCCATTGAATTAAACAGCAAATCCTAGTGAGGATTAATGTGTCCTGCTTTCTTATTTTCACAAGAAGCCTTTTCAGCTGTGACAGCAGGATGTGGTAACATTAATACCTCACTGACTGACTGACTGACTGACCAAGTAGCTCCTGCAGTAGTACATTTTGACCAGTGATAATTTTATGGAAGCATTTGCTGTTAATGAACAGTGTATGCTCACTACTTGTTATGAAGGAGGTAGGAGCAGATAAACACGAAGAGACAGAAAGCATAATTAACTCTGTGATTGGTCAGAACCCTTGAGAAGTGTTGGGGGGGGTGGAGGAGCGTAATGTGAGCTCATTTAGTATTAGAGAGCAAATAATCGAGATAATTGACATATTAAAAGCCTTAAACATAATCTGATCACTAACACCGACTCCTTAGCCAAGAAAGCAAGCACTCTTTGGCACATTACAGTACATTCTTCAATATTAATTTGCTTGGCACACGGCACACACCTTTAGCAACAGCCATTGCACTTACGGTGATTACTGTAGAACTGCAATTTAAATATTCCTCATTTACCAGCGATGTTTCAATAATAAATCTGACCCATAACTGGCCATCACAACCACCCTGCTGGCTATGACCCTATAGATCATAGTTTATTTACAGCAGCTGTAGCAGGTCACTAACATCTATGCCCCTCAGGTTATGTTCCTCTGCAGTGCTAATTGACCTGATGAGGTTATTGTATAAGGCAGCCATATTGTCTGCTGTAAATTGTTTGATAATTGAGGGGATGGCAGTGGGCTGCAGAGTTGCAGAAGCACTACCTCGCTGGGACTGTGTTCCAGGAAAAGGCCTTAATTCTTGGGTCTAATGAATGACCCCGAGGGGGTTTTGAAAGGCCTCTTAGATTTCACTGTGGAGCAAAAGGCAGTTCTGGTCGACGGCAGGCCTCCCTTCATAAACACTGTCTGTATCAGATTAGAAGTGGATTCCTGCTCACCGCCTGGACTGCAATTAAATGAGAACAAACAGCCGGGGCAGGGACTTTCAGGCAGAGAGTGCATTAAATGCACCAATATTTATTAACATGGTTTTAGGAGAGACTTTTCTGCTGATGAAGTCAAACACAACTGGGTCCAGCTTCTGTGCTCTCCTCTTCCCCTCCTGCTGGCTCTTAGGCTGATCCTGTCTTTGCCCTTCCCCCTCTCCCCCTTCTTCAAGTGGACATACATTCTAATTGCATACATGGCTCAAACATTCTCACTCTCCCTGTTAGTGTATTCCAGTACCCCAGTGCTGTCTGAAGATGTTTGTTGTAGCATAGGGGAGTTCTACACGCCTGTACATAAACAGCTCTCTTATTTTGATAGGAAATTCTTATTATAAATTATGAGGCTTGCACACAGTTTATGCTCCCAAAATAAACTTTTTATTCTGGCAACAAAAGTGAAGGGAAGATCACAACATTGTCAAATAAAAACTTTTTTTTTGGCAGTGTCAACAGTGTGCCAGCACTTTCATTTCAGTCATACTTCCCTCTGTGAGTGATGTGCATATGTCCTACTTAGTTAAACATTTTTACTCATTCCAGATCTTATCATGTGTTGTGTTGTATTTATACCAAATCAGAGTGCTATTCAAAGAAAAAAAATCTCTACAACTGCCTGTTCAGCAATAATCATGCTACAGTCTTCAAGTTTCTCATGCCTACAACCATGCAAAACCTCTGCATTGCAGTCTGGTGTTATAAGGCAGTGGCAAGAAAAAAAAAAGATTACTGTAACCCCCTTACTCCCCTACAGTCCTCTGCTTTTGCTGACACAGCTGGAGGTTGTTTAGCAGTATGCAATAGTCATTGAAGTTTAATTTTAAGACAAGTAATCTTTGCCTAGTTGTTCTTTATTTTGAATGTAGCAGTACATGAGTAGTTCTGTTTGCATGAAGATGTGCAGAGATGTCATTGATATAATTGTAATCAGTGTTTATGTTGTAATTGATACTATTTTTTGTGAGTGAGTATTCTCCTAAAAGTACATTTCACTTGCAAAATAAATCAGTTTTGCTGGATTTGCCAAATAATTTATGTTCTTCTGTTGTTTACAAATCAGCCTTGTGGTGAAGCAATGTTTTTGAGTGGCAGAAACATTTAAGATCAGGTCTCCTGAATTCAATCAATATACCATAAAGGCACAAGAGAAAACATACAAATGAAAAAAATTTCATAAAATTTCATAAAAATTGAGAAACTCTTGGACCTGTATCACAAATATTCTGATACAATATATAGAACAGTTTTATGATGTAATTATATTTCACAAATAGATCTGGGTTAAAAGTAAATGAATAATGAACTTTCATCATTTGGGTAAGTGCTCAGCCTTGAATTAAAATATGTGAATATCATCCTGTTTAGTGTTTTAAAGCAAATTATACCATAAGCCTCAAATGTCTGAAAGCACCTGATCCTTGGCCTGTGGGAGACAGCGGGAGGTTATTGGTATTTTCATATGGCAAAACATCAAAGCTTAATTCTCATACCGGGTTTTGTATTTTGATGTGTTTATGTGGAGCTATTGAACTCCTTCGTTCCAAGCTGTACATTTCAAAAATGTGATTGGAGAGGCCTAAACACAGATTAAAGAAGGTAAAACTAGATGTTCCACCTGTATTAAACCGTAGATAGATTTGCTTTTGCTTCGTCTTTGTAGACAATGTTCACAGGTTGATTAAAAGTGTTCAGTAAATCTGCTCAAAGGAAACATAAGAGCGCTATGTTCTGGATTTTTCCACAAACCCTTGCATCTTCACACCTACGTACATTTCCCTCAGAAAAAGACTAGTCTAGCATGTAAATACAATATTCTGTATTTGATCCATATTTAATGCTGCTTTTCCTTCATTGGTGTCAAAATCTCACAGAAAAAAACCTGCCCAAGAAAGGCTTATTTCTTCTTCTGGGATGTGTCGCGGCCCACATGGAAGCCGCATTGCTTTTAACCCAACAAAAGGAAAGACAAAAGCAGACATGGATGTTAAATTAAGCGGGCTGCTATCTTCACAGTCTCCCTCTACAATACAACTTTCAAGAGACATACCCCACTGCAAGATCACACAGAGGATATGGTTCAGGCAGCAGTGGTGAGGAGCCCAAGTCTGTGGCCACAGCACTGACCTCAATCTCAATCTCAACTGTTTGACACCTGGGTGGGAACTTAATTTTGGGCTTCTTGAGTATAGCTATGTTCACCTGTCAGCTATTGCAAAATTAACAGTTTGTTTTAACATAATATTGTTTATATAGGCAGTCACAATTTTACAGAAGATAAGGCTTGTTATCTACTACAGCCCATCGGGGGGCACAGATCTTTACTCATTTATGTTTGACCTGGGATGGTTGTAGTTAGAGCACGGAGGTGCATCCAAACTGTAGTTCCCCTGTGTGGAGTTGTGTGTAGGATTTCTCTGCCACAGTCAGAGATTTGTGTACCGTGGAGCCAGCGGTGAGGCTCATGATGAAGCGATCACCACAATCTCAAAGAGAAGAAGTAGGCCAAAAAAATATAGAGGTGACAAGTGTTGATCAAAAACGGATGGTGCTTAACAACCAAACTTCTCATTTTCATTCCTTACTTCAGCAACTTCAATCAGGGGACGACAGAATCTGTGAGATGAGGAAGTCAAAGCTGAGAGGATCTGCTTTTGGGCTGATTTTCCATTCTGACTGTAGTGGTTCCTCCCCTCTGAATTATTTATTTAAAATTTATTTATTTATCTGTATCTTCAGAAGAGGCACCGTTGACAGAGGAACAGCCCTTCACTCTGTGTGTATCTGCCACTCGTGTTGTGTGCGTTAGTGTTTCTGGGATTGTATTTTTAGCCAGAACGCTGCTGGAACACAGGCGTGCGGTGTCGACGGAGCGAGTGACGCGACAGCTGTCTCTCTATCATTAGGGTGCCGCTGCCAAGATGGAGGATGGGGAGGCTCAGTAGATTTGTGCGCTGCATGCCGGCAGGACAGATCAGGAAGCGGCAGGAGGACGGATAAGAGATGGACGGCTGGGACAGATTAGAGGGGGGACGGATGAAAGAGGGGACAGGGGGGACGGATTGCACGGGGACGGGGAACAAATCATGGAAGGAAGGGGATGACAGTTTAGCGAGAAGGGGGGGGGGGTGCGGAGGTGGATCAGAAAAGGACATGCGGGACGTATGAGGATGAGGGGAATGGATCTGAGATGAATGGGGGCGACAGCTTAAAAAGACGAGGGGGGCGGATCACAAAGAGACACGTGGGACGTACCAGAAAGAGATGAGGGGAATTGATCGGAGATGGACGAGGGGGACAAATAAGACACAGATGATGGGATGGATGAGAAGGGGACAATGGGGACAACCACAGAGGCATGGGGGAACAGATCAAAGTAGGATGGGGATGAGAGCTTAGCAATGCAATGGGGGAGAGCGTGGGTAAGAAAGGGACAGGGGGACAGCTTCTTGCAGCACACGGGTAATTCAGAAGGGGACAGGAGATCAGAGCAAGACGGGGAATAAAAAGACAGGAGGGACAGGAGGGATGAGAGAGGGTGGCTGAATTTGATAAGGCACTTGCCTGTGATTAGAGCTGGCTTTACACAGTGGGAAAGGGAGAGTGATGCTTTGTGAGCACAGTGTAACAGTGAGCACAGTGGAGGAAAGGGCTGTCCCTGGTCTATGGTCCTGGCACAATCCATAACTTAAGGGGCTTGGCTGGTGCTGCAGAAATTGAGCCTTCTTAAAAGGTGGTATTTTCATGTTTCAATCTGTCCCATACAAGGCCAAAACATATATGTAACGTTGATTTTAACCTGCCTCCTATTATTTTATAGTGGGAAAAGACTTCATGGACATCATGTTGTTGGTGCAGTTTTCTTATTACAGAGTTGATCGATCTCAAGGTTTGGAAATTCAAATGGAGATAATGTAAGATGAATTAACTAGAACAGTCAGAAGTAGGTAATTGTAACATAACAGACCTTAAAGTTATATTCATGGTACAGGTGATATGTTTGTAAAAAGTGATATTGAGAGGTATTACAAAAAGCACTGTCAGACTACACTGCCTTTATAAAAGAAGGCATGGGTCATTTGTGATATGGCATACTTGTCTCAACTTTTACATAAATCTGAATGTTTAAATTTACAAATAATTCTAAAATATGGTAGTGTATTGCTATATACTATATACTAGCTTTATAGCCAGCAAGCAAGCAAACTATTTTCAGTTGACTGCTGAGGTTTTGTAATGATATTTTATAAAACAGATTTTTGGCTCTGTTTTACTTAGATTTTTTACCTTTGGCTCTGTTTTACTCATGGATAGTACGTCGGAGGTTTCTGTGTGTTTTACTCCGATTTCTTCATAATTCCAACATTACTATTTCAACAAATTGATTATAAACTGGAATGCCATTGAATAAAAGGTCATCCAATTGATTTTAAGCAGGAATTTCATAGTATAAAGGTCAACCACTTGATTATGAAGAAGAATTTCATGATGAATGAAAAGTCATAAGGTAAAACATATATTTGTATCTGGTGCATAATGTGTAGATATGAGACATTTTCTGGTCAAAATTGTGATTATTGATGTCACTGTTGATTGGCTAAATCAGGAGAGAGGCTAAAATCTTTTGAGTGTTGCTGGAGCGTAGGAATATGTGACAGGAAGGAGAATAACATGCAGTTAGCTTGAGGCACTGAAGATGGTCTGAATTTCTGTGTTACTGTTGTCAGGGAACTTTCTTTTCAGGCATATTAAGAAGTGCTCAGGCAACAGTGTTCAAGGTCTTAAGATGTTGTGGAACTAGCTTTTGATAAAAATCTAAATATATGGCCAAGATCCAGAAGGTTAGCAAAGTACTATTTTCAGTTTAAATATGTATTACATATCATAAATATGCATATATGTACAGTTTGATGAATATGTATGGCATAAGATATATTAAATAATTAGATGAAGCTACTCTTAACATGTGGTTATTAATGGGTTTTAATGGATAACTGATTAACTTTTTTGCCTCAGCTTCAGATGAGTCTTCTTATAGTCTTCTTATGAGCAGTGTGGAGTATTTCAGTACATTATAAATCTAGAACTTGGTGTTGAATTTATTTTTATATAATCCCTAATTTTGCCAGAGTCATTCTCTTACACACACACACACACATACACACAAAGGGCTGAATGGCTTATGAGATAATATTGTAGGCAGTATGTGGGAAAATCTGAATCATCAGACCCATCCTACTGACCTGCTGAGCGGTGAGCGCATTCAGTCTGAAATAAAGCCATGCCCAGCACAGTCTATTTCTGAGAGCAGCATGTTCCGGAAAATATAGCCCTGACGTACCGCGGGTCAAATAAGATGCTCTCAGCTGAATCTCTCTCAGTTCTTCATTTTTTAATGTCAAGTTCTTCAATAATTTCAGATGTATTTCAATATATTTAAAAGTGAATGTTATCTATAATAGAATATAGAGGTATTATGAGTCTATCTTGATGCCGAGAGCATGTTATTCAGAGTAATTACATCTCGGGCTGTCACTGCACTGCAGAGCTGTAAGGAACAGTCAAAAATACCACTTTGTCACGCTCTCTCGGTTGCGCTACAGATGGATTGCCCTCTCCCTGTTAATGCAGCTTCCAGATTGAGCAGGGTCTTTGGAAGTGGCAGTCTGTGGTGGCTCCCCTTCTCCAGGCTGTGAAACGTGTCACCATAGATACTGTAACCTCTGCCGGGGCAGGCAGAGTGTCCTGTTAGGAGGAAAATGTTGCGAGACTGGCAGCCTCTCAGGGAGTCAAGTGGAATGTATTTTGTCAACAGTATATGACATTGGTGTCTCTCCCTTGCTCATGCTCACTCAAGCTGTACACTGTGTATCTATGCAGTGCATACATTGTTTGTTGGTTTCTCCTGTTTTAATTTTGCCATCAAATTGTTTCATCACGTATTTTATGTCCCCCGTCTCAGTGATACTTAGACTGCCTGGTAAGATTTACTATTTAACAATAAAATGAACACATAACTCAAACCCTGTCACCTTTCCTCTCCCTCTTTTTTTCCCTCTTGTCTCTCAATCACTTTCGACCATCGGTTTTTCCTGTTTCCCAGTATTCCCATTTTTCTGCTTCTAACAACCCCTCTCTCTCTCTCTCTCTCTCTCTCCGTCCAGCTGGTGCTGGCTCAGCCAAGCGGGTGGTGTCGGTCCAAAGCGGGCCGCTGATCCGCACGGAGGGGTCACACGTCACCATCTGGTGCAATGTGACGGGCTACAGGGAGGGCGTGGAGCAGGACTTTGAGTGGTCCATGTACCTGCACACGGCCCCGGACCGCGAGATCCGCATCATCAGCACCGCCCAGCCCAACTATGCCTACAGCGTCTATGCTCAGCGCGTCAACAGGAAGGAGATCTACGTGGAGCGGCTGACCGGCGACTCCGCCCTGCTGCACATCAACAAACTGGAGGCCAAAGACCAGGGCCAGTTCGAATGCTACACCCCGAACACGGATGGGGAGTACCTGGGCTCCTATAGTGCTAAGACCAATCTAACCGGTGAGTCCCAGTGCTTCCTCTCTCCCTCGTATGTGCATCAGTGTATCTGCCCAGTACTAAGCCTCTCCAGCCCTGTTCTGTTTTTGTTCTGTTCCCCTCTGCCAGCAGAAGCCTGCTGTTGTACATTTTTCATTATCCTAATCAACACAGTCCTTAAACGGAGTTAATCCGTGGAACATGAGCGCTCTGGTTTGACTGGGTCGGTTTTTTATGTGACTGACGTGAGTCATCAGGAAGCCATCAGGCTGTTGCTGGACGATGCAGACAGTGTCGTGTAGAGAGCCACCTGTCTCAGGCCAGGCAGTGTGCTATCAGTGTGACTGCCCCACCCGGGCTCACGCCACACCTCTTCCCCATCACCCTGTTTATTTCACCTCTACATGACATCCCAACAGATGCAGAGATCTAGCTAACTTTCCCCTTGAATGGAATCAGACAACTGTGATTATTTAAAGAGAAAAATCTAAATTTGAAATATGAAGTTAATTTAAGTTTCAGATCTCTTTGAGATCTGAAATCTCAGAATTAATTAAGATTATATTACAACCCCTACAGAGGTAGATAAAGGTTTCCCTGCAGCCCTTGTAGGGATAGATCAAGGGGAAGAATTACAATCCCTACAGGTTTACATGAAGAGTACACTAGAAGTCCTTTTAGGTTTAAATGAAGGGTACACTGGTAGTCCTTACAGGTTTAAATGTAGGGTACACTAGTAGTCCTTACAGGTTTAAATGAAGGGTACACTAGTAGTCCTAACAGGTTTAAATGTAGGGTACACTAGTTGTCCTTAAAGGTTTAAATGAAGGGTACACTAGTAGTCCTTACAGGTTTAAATGTAGGGTACACTAGTTGTCCTTACAGGTTTAAATGAAGTGTACACTAGTAGTCCTTACAGTTTTAAATGTAGGATACACTAGTAGTCCTTATAGGTTTAAATGTAGGATACACTAGTAGTCCTTGCAGGTTTAAATGTAGGATACACTAGTAGTCCTTGCAGGTTTAAATGAACAGTACACTAGTAGTCCCTGCAGGGGACACTATAGCCCTCTCCCTGCTGTACATGTCTACCATCCCTTAAGTGTTACAACCCTACTGCCCTCCACTTAATTATTAGGATGATCTGTGTTATTCAGAGTCTATCCCAATCATCCCAACAAGTTCACCATAGGGTTTATCACAGGGTTTAGCTCGTCATAGTAGGGTTAATCCCATGCATGGGGCAGACGTATGCAGAAATGAAGCTGGTAAAGATAGAGTGTATTTATAGATGTGACTCTAGGAGATGAGATGGGAGGGGGGAGAGATCGGCAGTTCGACACACTGTGTTAGTGACCTCTTACCCCAGTTCCTCATGACCGTGGTCATATGAGCAGATGATACCACGGTACTGCTTCAATCACCACACCCCCAACCCCCCCACACATCCTGGCCCATCTCCCCTGCGCCTGATATGCAGCCTCCCCTCCAACGCCCTGTAGCCAAGCTTATGACAGCTGAACAGCTTTGTACAGGCAGATGGCCTACGTACAGTATCACAGGTGACTAGTTCAACTACAAGGAAAGAGTAAACGTACCCATTTTCTTGAAAAAAAATATCAAAATGAACAAAGAACAACGCACATTTTTTATGTTTCTGGACAAAGACAAAAATGCAGCAGTTGGGCTGAAGTGAACAGCCTGGTATTCATGAAGTCTGAGATTTGTGCATTACCCAAAAAAAGAAACACTTTTGGGCAGGTGAATCATAAGGCGGTGATCTGTGTGAAGGATGTTGTCAATTGGACCTGTGGTATGGTCCGCTGTGCTTTCCATTTCCTGCCCCATTAGCGCTCATATGGGTTTTTAGTGTTCAGCCCCTTTTTTCGGGGGCTATTGTTTTCAGCGCCGTGTCTTTCCCATGCATTATAGAGCACAGCTGTGAATGCGTTTTTGTCGGTGCTGTGATTTGTTAGTGTGTGCAGCGGTAGCCTATCTGTCTCAGCGAGTTTGACAGTGAATTTGATGAGATAGAAATCCTACAAGCTGCTCTGAGTTCTGTACCTCTTGGGGGCGTGATAAAATATTGATCGGTGAAAGTATGATGAGTGTGTTTGTGTGAGAGGGCCTTTTGGCCGTTTGTGTGGGGGCATATTTGTGTTTGCGTGCGCATGTGCATGTATTGTGAGTGAGCGCATGCATTTGTGTGTGTGTGTGTGTGTGTGTGTGTGTGTGTGTGTGTGAGATTGTGATGTTTTTCAGCATACTAGCGGTTTTCTTTGCTTTGTATTTAGCCTGGCCTGTGTTCTGTGGAGGCCTGTACCGTCTCTGATGGAAGGAGACAGGGGCATTATACTTGGAGATGCCATGTTGTGCGCTACTGATGATCGCTTACATTGCGATTGTAGTAGCCACTGGCACATTTTTAAAGCAAGTTTCTGTTAATTGGATTACTATTCTCTCCTGTTCCGCATTCCTCCCAAACTATAGGCCATTTAGCACTTCCTTTTTTCTATGCCAAACTATCCATATCTGCTGTCAGAACAGATGGATGAGAGCGATGACTTCCTGTCAGAGAGAACTGCTGGACTACATCTCCCAGTGCCCTCTGTGTCTCCTGAAGGTCCCTCAGAATCATTTGATTTGTCTCATTAATTGCCCAGTTCCAGTGGATGGTTCTCTGTTTTGAGAGCGGTATGATATGCCCTGCTTACAAAAGATTCCCCTGAGAAGCTTCTTCTTTTACTGTGTCAAAGTGCACAGTGCACATGGCCACTGATGTGTGTGTGTGTGTGTGTGTGTGTGTGTAAGAGAGAGAGGGAGAGAGAGAGATAAGCAAAGTAAAAGCACTCTCTTTGTTCAGCACCACCATAAGATGGCTAAAAGGCACTAATAAAGTGAATCTTCACTGCTGAGCAGTACCTGTTGGGCTATTTTTTGCCCTGCATTTGTGTTCAGTGATTTATATGAGGCGTAACCTTAGCCACCCCAAATGTAGCCATCATGTTCCAACAAGGCACCTGGGCCCACTTATAGTGATCATCTCCATAAAACCCCATGCACAGATGGGTAAGGGTGACACTGGAGAAAGCTGATCTCCTAGGGCCTGATTTATCAACATGCGTGTGTGTGTGCGCGCGTGTGTATATGTAACCATTTCTAAATTTGATCTTGGCACAAAATCAATCGCGTGTGACTCGCATGCACAAGTTTCTAATATTGGCAATGATAGATCACAAATTTTCCTGCTGTATCTTTGAAGATCGACTTTGAAGTTTTGCATGAAACATAACTGCCCCATCAACCAGCCATATTTGGTATTTTAGTTCTTTAAGTATGTAAAGGAAAATATGGAAAATGTTTAAAAAATATGTGTTTGAGAGAGAGAAAGAAAGAGCACCAGAAGGGTATATAAGGTAATTTGTGATTTTTTAAATATACTATATGTTGTTTCTTTTTTTTTTTTACTGGTTCCCTGTTGTGTGATAGGCAGATAAAAACTTGTTGTTGTGTGGCACAGCTGCTTCATGCCTTTGCTTCAGATGAAGAGGGCTAAAGTCAGTTAGCTCATCGTGTCCAGCATTCTCATGGATACAGTTATACTGCAGTGCATTACTCACACACTGCTTCAAAGACCCACTTCCACCTGGGTGTAGGAGGACAACACTCACATCCCACAGTCCACTCTATCTTCAAACAAAAGGGCCAGCAGTCTCTTACTCATAGCACACAAATTCGCAGGCAGTGTTCATGTAGTCATAACGCAGAAATATGAAACCCACTATTCATATGATAGAAAGGGAATGGTCTGCGTAATGTCTGCTGAAATCAGAGTGGAATGGCAGCTCTGTAAGAAACGCGGCTCAGCTAAGCAGGAAGCCGTCAGAGCCAGGAGCCAGTCATCACGATTTTTCTTCAGCAGCACTCTTGACCAGCAAGGTCTGCCTTAGAGTATATTTGTGTTGGAGAGCTAGCTGGTCAGGACAATCTGTGATAGCTGCAGAGATGCCCAGAGCCAAAAATGTGCCTTTGCCTGCTGTGTGGCTTTATTGGTTTTCGTTTCAAAGCGTCCACCAGAAAGAGAAACATATGGCGCCGGAGCCAGGAGTGAGATCTAAATTCATCACTGATCCTGGTTTTCACCCACAATGCTGCAGGTGCCAGCCTCATAATCGGAGTGGAAACCCTCCATGCAGTAAATTGTCCACCACTGAAATTACCCATAAGGTTAATTTATCACTTGTCATTCAGGGACTTTTAAGGAAGTCAATCGGTAGGAGGAGCCAGTAATTACAGGAAGGGAGAACGACATCAGACAGAGAGATGCGGAGCAGCAGAGAGTGTGAAAGTCATTATGTGCAGAGAGAACAGGGAGCAATGCGAGGAGCTCCCTGCTGTTCTAATCTCATTTAAAGAATCGGCACAGAATGCAGCATCCTATTCAAAATGTATTTACTTACTTTTCTCTGTAAAATAAAGACGCCCTCGGTTTAACTGTGCTGCTTTTAGAAATTCTGGCAATACACCTGAATTTTAACTCTCCTCCTCTTACTGCTTTACCCTTTTGCAACATTTCGTGTTTGCACATGGGAAAAATTGTTTTTTGTGAGGTACCGTATTTTGTGTTTGAGTGTTCCCTGTGTGTTCCTCCGCTGTAGTTCCCTTGCTGTGTGCTGCAGCTGTAGGCTGGTGTTTTGATTTGTAGGACTAGGTTGTGCAGTGATAGCTCTGCCTTGATTTCCCCCCCGCGCTGCCTCACTCCGGGGGTGACTCTACTCCATTTCGGCTCTCTGCTCACAGGGGGAAGAAGCTTACACATGCCATCTGTGGACATGTCGCAGAGTGCACAAAGGGTGGGGGGGGATGGTGTTGTGGGCCTTACTGACGAACTGTGAGCAGAGACTGTGTGTGGTTCTGTCAGGGCAGGGGAACAGGGGGATGGGGAGATAGAGGCAGGGAGGGCATGGCCATGCTAACGTGCTAGCCTGTACTGATGGAGCTTGGACTGTACCTGTGGGCGTAAACACTGCGCCGCTCTCAGTGGAGCCTGCAGAGAGGAGGGGGGAGACCCTGAGACAGAAAAGGAGGGGAGATGGAGAGGGAGGGGGTGAGGTGAGGTGAGAAAGAGAGAGGGGGGGTAGAGAGAAATAAAAATAAAAAAGTACATTTCTCTTATATTGTTGATATTGGGGTTATTGCTGACTTACAATTTATGTAAATGATGGCTTTGGCAATACTTTGCTGATGTGTGGACATGACAATAAAGCTCATTTCAATTTGAATTTTTGAGAGAGAGAGAGAAATTGTGACAGAGAGAAAGACAGCTGACAAAGGATAGAAGGAGAGAGATATCTAAAAAAGGGAAAGAGCAGAGAAATATATAAAAGGAGAAGAGATGGATTTGAGAGGCTGGGGTACAGAGACTGAAAGGTTATTACTGATTTATATTATATTTGGATAGCTTTCTGTGTGCTTTGACAGTATTTACAATTGTATAATTCCTGCCAATAAAGCAACTTGAATTTTATTTAAATAAAAAAGAGTGAGAGAACAGTAAGAGACCAAAAGGAAGAAAAGGGATGGGGGAGGGTAAAAAAGGAGGGAAGGAGAGAGCAGAGGGAACCCCAAAGAAAGAACAAGAGAGGAAGTGCTGAGAGGGACAGGGAACAGAAGTGAGAATTGAAGCTGAAGTGAGAAAAAGAGGGAGAGAGAGCAGAAAGAGCGTGAGACAGATGAGAGAGAGGGAGGGGGAGTGCAAGGAGGCATCATCTTGGGCCAATTAATTTGCAGCATTTAGCTTGGTGTTTGGCATTTGTTTATCTCGACCACTGATTTTTCCATCTTCCTTTGCGTTAGCTCCACTGTAGCTTCTCTGACCTTTTCTTTCTCATTGGATCCTAATTAGTTTTGTTTTTTTCAGCCTGCTGTTTGATTCACAGATAATGTTTTCCTGCCATGTCCCTCTGATTGGCAGGGACTTGTGCTTTGTCACAATCAGTAAGAGTCAGGGACAGATTGTTATCGCTGTCTCAGGCGATATGCTATTTCCCCACAATGCCATTACTTCACAGGAAGAGGGCGGCTTCCAAAATCGCATTACTGTAGATATAGGTTTTTAAAGAGGCTTACTCTGGCCATGACCTTTGTGAGTTTCCTGTATTTTTGCAGTATGGTGAACGTACAGTGTGCAGTAGGCTGGCTCTCACCAGCCATTGGGCGCAAGTTAGCTGGACTGAGACTAGAAACCCTCCTTTGAAGTGTTTGCCATGGAAAGTCACTAATGGGCTTGAGCTTTGCATTCATTGGATGACGGCCTTTCTTACAGAACCAATCATGTCTATTATTTTTAATGAAGAGCCAGTCCATCATTAGATTGTGCCTAGTTTTGTCTTGCTTAGTGTTTAAAGAGAGAGTCAGGTTATTTTTTCCTGCTTCCTTATGTATGTCTATTGTGGGAAGCCTTGCCCCATGGAAAACCAGTTAAGTGTTGACTCTCAAAATCTGAGCAAACCTTCTCATTTGTAGTGGGGTTCAATCCTTTCACAGCATGTGCTTTTTTCAGAGAACAAACCCAAGGTGCCCTATAAATTCTCAGTCCTTTCCTCTTTCTCCTAACCACATTAGCATAACCCATCTACAGGCACGTCATTCTCCACACCATGTCCCCATCCAGGGACATACTGTATATCGGCCTGATCATTTTAATGGTGCTAATCTCTGTCTGACTGCAGGCTGGAGGACAGACACGCGTGCATGCCCTCTCTGCATGACCTCATGCACAGATCAGAGAGCTGAGGATAGGGGGACAGTGTTTTAAATTGGTTTTGTAGGTTATTAATGACTGTCCAATGACAAGCCTTAAGGAAGGAGTCTGATCATTTGCATGGTGAGGTATGGTGACTCTGTCCTCCATTGTTCTCTGAGTTGAGCGCCATGCCATTACCCTCTGTGTTTAACCTGCCTGTCTGTGATTGGATGTCTTAGTCACATGTCTTTGCTTTGAGTTCCAATGTCCTTGGCGTCTTCAGTGTCTGTGATAAACAGAGTAGTGCTCTTTTTAAAAAAATACTTTTGTATTCCAATATGTACATATGAATAGAGACACACTACACACTCACAAACATGTACACACATACACACACACACACTACATATAAACATAAACACTCATGTGAACTTAAGCACACACACATACACAGACACACGCAAACATACACAGACATAATTACATACTTGCATAAATAAACCATATGATACACCTGCCTGACAGTCCAAGAGCTGTCAGTGTAGTGTCTAAAAAAGGCTCTCAACATTGGCCATATTGAATCAATATTCGGTTTTCCCTGGAGTTCCCAATAGAATAGAAATACCTGTTTCACCTGTCTCGTTAAAATGTTAATCATCCTCCCCAAGATTGGGAACTGAATTGTATTTTTTACATCTGATGTATGTTGTGTTAATTTGGGGTGAAAGGCTGAAAGCTTGAATTGGTTTTGCATTCTCAGAGAAATTGTTCATCCCTATGTTCTAAACACAGCAGCAGGCTGAGCAATCTCTCGATTTTAAGGGACAAAAATCGATTAAATCTTAAGTCCTTCTATTAAGCCGTGACAATGTCCCTCCATCCTACGAGATAACAAAATACCACGCAACAGAGATTGAAAAGTCTCAACTGGAAATGGAAAAATATATATTTTTCATTTGCTACAGTGGGACACGCAGACGTAGAAAGCAGAGGCGATGCTTGTGCGCATAATGTGCATCCAAATAGATTAATTTGGTTTGGCTTTAAAATTAATACAGGATTTTAATTTCATATCCTCCACCCGGGCCCTCACAAAGGAGGACAGAGAGAGGAGGGATGCCCTATGGGCAGAACATGTTCTCTATATGTTAATGCTGCTGTAATTGTCGTCACCTCAGCTGTTGGATGCTAAGTCTGGCTCCAACTGGGTAAGAGTCTCTGGGGTCATGTATGTGAGGGTGGGGTGAGGTATGGCTGGAGTGTGCATCTGTTGACCCCACCCATTTTTGCCCTCCCCCATGGCCTGGGGCTCAGGCATGACAGCTGGGCCTGAGGGAGTTTAGTGTGGCCCAGGGAACAGGCTGGCTGGTGATCAGGTGGCGGGGATCGGACGCGGCTCCTATGAACTGAAGCGTGGGTTGAGCCAGAGCAAATGCGCCACGGGCTCCTCAACCCGAGGGCCGTGGTCGCAGAAACGGATGGGCCAGGCACCGGTCCAGGAGCGGGTCCAGGAAGGCAGCTGGCAGCCTGGGTCGAGGCCAAACCTGTCCAGGGGGAAAGGGGGAGAGAGAGAGCGGCGTCACCGCCTGGCCCTGCCGCGTGCCTGCCTCCTCGCCGAGCCCAGACCCGGGTAATTAGGCACAGGTGGCAGCATATGCCTCCAGCCCCCTCGGGCTCTGAGTGATCGCTTGCTGAACCATGAAAGAGGGAGACCCCTCCCCCCTGGAGGGGAATGTCACTTCTGGGTCCATAATGGGGTTTGCGGGGAGGAAAAGAGAGGGGGTTGGTTTGGGCGGAGTGGGCGTGAGGAGCTCGTAGCTCTTTGTCAGGGGATTGGCTGGCTTCTCTCCTGCGGCCATCTCTCCGCCGGCATTGATATTCCTCCACTCACTGCTCAACACAAGCCTGATGTCAACAGTTGTTCCAGCTCATGGGTTCATTTTCACCTGGAGGTGGAATTAAATGACAGATATGCTAAATATGGTCAGATTAAGCCCCATTTACACAGAAAATTCTCAGATGTGGAGTGCTACTGGAAACAGATCAACAGCCAGTGTGGATCAAAGGAACCTCACTGGGATTAACGGGGACACGGCTAAATAAACATGCTAAGATTTGTCACTGTCAAATGAAATAAAAATCAGCTGTGTGCCATTTACAAATGTCATCGAGTTCCCCCATGATGTGACCAGTGGACTTTCTCAGAGTGAGAACAGTTAGTCACACTCTACAGAAAGACATTTTATGTGGAAAAGTCATACACTGTATATGATAAATCATAAGAGTTGTACAGATGTAAATACATACTTTAAGTCATGGAAATGTTATTGAGAGAATGTGAATGGGTGACTTTTGTGTAAATGTGAATGTGTCTTTGTGTGTTATTACTGAGAAAAAATGGTGTGTGTGTGTTCTTCAGAGAGAGTGAATGAGTTTTGTGTGTGTGAGTGGGTCTCTGTAAGAGTAAGACATGCGAGAAAGCGAGTGAGTGTGAGAGTGCTAGCCTGAGGGGAATTGGCCGCCTGTGCACAGGGCTCCAGGATTTCAGGAGGGCCTGATGGTTTTGGCTGCAGTCGAACCCTACCCTGAAGGACACATTTAGTTGCCCTCTTGGGGAATGAAAATGTTTTGTGAAGGCAAATGGACGCCAAGCCACTGGCTGCCCCAAAGGTGTCGAGCAGACGGAGCACAGAGGGGCTCAGTGCCAGAGGGAGCAGCAGAAGCAGGGTAGCACAAGCTAACCATGTTTACCTTTTCATTATGGGTTACTGACTGGCCACAGTTCACTATACCGTGTCCAGACCCAAAATCCTAATGCTTCTACATTCAGTATAGCCAGCTGAGCCTGTACCAGAACAAAAAGAAGCTCTTGCCAGCTTGGTCCTCATCATTTGATGAAAACATATTAATCTGAAAGTAAAATCTAAAAATTCTGTATTGATTTTAAGATTTGATTGAGTTTTTCATTCTATATTTACCTGATTCTGCGTTCTGTGTTTACCCGAAGAAGAAGGTATAAGAATCTGCCTTGTGAAGATATTTTCTTATTTGATCATTTAGCAGAATAATATTGTCAAAATATGCAATACAGCAGGAATGGAGCCAAACGAATACATGACTGCAAGTGTTACCAAGGACAAATGCTGCAAGAAAAATGTGGAAATAAATAAAAGTGTGGAATATGTACAGACATTTTCTTTCATTATCACTCATCACTACCTGATTCTGAGAACGGATTAATGAAGATGCATCTCTGATCTACGGAGACACACATGCAGGTTAATTTCTAAACTATGGAGGCATAGACTAAATAATACATTTGGCAAACTCATGCATTATTGCGCTAACAAAGTAAAGCATCAGTATATGCACACTGTGGCAAGTACGCATCATGCCAAAATAGCTCTTACTGCCATTTGAGGATAAGAGCAGCCTTTCCCTTACTTAATGTGTTTGTTACCATATGGCCTCTCCAATGTTTTTGTGTGTGTGTGTGTGTGTGTGTGTGTGTGTGTGTGTGTGTGTGTGTGTGTGTGTGTGTGTGTGTGTGTGTGTGTGTGTGTGTGTGTGCATTATTCACAGTCCTGGAAAAAGACCCTTGGAGCTAAGCACACCAAATCAAAACAAATTAGGAGAAAACCGCATCAAAGCATGGCCTACCTCGCCTTTTAATGCAAATATCAGCGATGCCTTGAGGCTGAGGATGTGATTGGAGTAGATATTGCATTAGGAGCTCGGGGGAAGCTGGGGTGTTTGTAACCAGTCTGACGGTAATCATTTTCCCCCCATGTCTCTCTGCTTCACTGTATTTGTGCTGATCCAAGCAGCGCAGTGACGGGTTCGGCAGCGTGCATCACACCGCCAGTCCCACTGATAAGGCCCTCCAGGCGGGCTACATTTGTGCTGGTAAGCACAGACAGGCCTCTCTCTTTTACATGGGGGAGAATGAATGGAGCGAGAGTCCTCTCTTTCTCTGAGTCAAATTAAAGCAGTTTTTGTTTTTTATTGGCATTGCTAAAGATTATCACTCCCTCTCTCCATCACTCTATATCTTTCTCCTTCTTCTTTCTCACTGTCTCTAATGTCCTACTTGCTGTACTTTGGATCTCCAGGGAGGTTATTTGTATGGCAGGTTTTTGCAGGGATCTTATTCAGTTTGTTTCCTCTCTCTCTCCCTCTCTCTGGTTGGTCACATAATTGCTGAGTGTTTCCATGGTGATTCCCCCCTTAGGTTTGGAGCTTTGGTAATGTTGGTGAGAAGGGTAGTGGGGGGGGGGGGGTAGTGTGAGCCACACCTTCTGGATGGTCATAGTCCCCCCAGATTGTCACACAACCACAATAACCTGTCCCAGCTTCCCTGAAAGTGAACGGGTGAATGGAGGGAATACATTAGGGTTTGTTGACTCCCATTCACACAGAGGAGGATCCCTGTTTGAGCACATGAAAGCAGATGTAGCCCTGAGTCAGAAAGTACACGCACAGGCTGTAAGGAGGGGGGCCTGAAACACACTGGAGTTTCACCCCACCCTCGCCCTTCCCCCGGCGTGCAAACCGCCCGACTGAGGTTTTCAACTGCTTCATTTGATTGGATCATTAGCAGTGGATTGATCTGAACTAATGGGAGGTGTGTGACTCCAGGGTTGGGTTTGTTTGAATGAGTAAACAGTGAGAGCGTTGAATAAGCTCAGCCGGTTACCCCTGGGATCAGTGCTTTACCAGCACCGGCTGAATGCTTTTTCTGCTGTCTGCGCTGTACATCCCAACAATCACAAACAACTACATACATGTTCATTGACAGGCACAGTCTATCAGTGAGCATATAGGTAGTGTTCCTGTAACTGTCCTGGAGGGGAGACACGCTGTGGAATATCCCATACGCAGCTGTGAAACTGCCCATACTTCATTAGTGGTGAAATTGGGCCAATCACAGCCACCTAGTCTATTTAGGGCGGGCCTCGTTAAGCAGAGACCTGTGATGTGGGTGGCTGAGAGGAACGAGTGAAAAGGGGGAGGGATGATAGATTTTGCATACATATTTATTTTATGAAGTGTATCTGATCTCCTCCCTAGTGTTTAATCATGCCGGTTTACTGTTATCTTTGCCCATGATTTAAGGGATAAAACTATGCTAATGAGCCTGTTAGCTGTTATCCAGCTATTTAATCAGATTACACTGTAATCTATCACTATACATCCTATGGCAAGTCTCCCTTTACTTATGTGGCCATTATTTGAATGATAAAACCTATTCATTCACTACAGAGGCTCTTCTCCTGTTTCTGCTAATGCAAATAGCGGGGACTAGTAGCTTCCCAGTGCAACACAGCACTGCTGCAATATTAACACAATGCTGTATTAACGCTAATAAAGATGTTAGCCGGTAACTCTGAGTGCTTGATGAGGTTATTGCAGCATTGTTGCAGACTTGGAAATGATGATGTGCTATCCACCGCGCCTTGAGCATTCGTCGCTCCCTAACCGAGCGTTTGCAATTTGAAATTGTGAGCAAAAAGCAGGCTTGCTCTCACGGAGACCGGTCTGCGCAGCTGCAGCTCAGCGCACATCATCTTCTCTCCCGTCTGAGGGTGTCAGGGCATTCTTTTTAGGAAATCCTCCTTTCATACACCCACTTCTGCATAAGCCAGTTCTCTTAAATCTCCCCCTTTCTTTTTGATCTTTCTCTCTCACTCTCTGTTTTCCTGATATGTCCTCATTTTTTTTTTTGGTTAACCCCCTCTCCTGCTCACAGATCCCCCACTCCCCCAAATGCATGCTATGTCCTCATTCAAACCCTCTCAGCAGGTGAGCCTCATATGCAAAGCACTTCCTATGGCAAGATTCCCTTTTGTACTCTAACACATTGCAAGTGTATTGCCTTGATATAAATGGAAATCTGTGACAACTGAATACAATGGGAAGGCTTAAACAAGCTTTTTAGGATGACCTTGGAGTATTACAGTCTTGTCCTCCTTGGTAATTCAGCCAGAGTGAAACCCTTTTCCTATTCGACATATGGACACAGTCCTGTGGTGAACAATGCAGAAAAAATCTCCTTTATAGTATTAATATCTCTCTTTCTCACGCTCTCCATTTTCTCTCAAGACTGTTTGCCTGCAACTGTACATTCAATATTGTGTTGCCGTGTCTCCATGTCTGAATCTGGAATGAGAATTGCATGTCCGTGCCAGAATGGAGTAATTCGAGTAAACATTTTCTCATTTTGTCTCAGTTTGCTAGGAAAACCTCCTGGTTTCACAATGTTCCCTCATTGTTCATTCTGGTCTAGGCTATTGCAGTATATACAACATCATGAATCTGGATATGGCAGCGCTGTGAGGGAGCCATCTAAGTAAGATGACTGGACCAAAATACAGTTGGGGGCAGAGTTATTTTCTGACAGTATTTTTCTATAGCATTTATCTAAGAGTATTTGATGGGGGGTTTACCTTTTTTAAAAATTGGGTCATGTGAACTGGTCATGGACTCACTGAAATTATCCTGTAGCAATAACCATGGTATCATAATAAAAATAATAATCGTAACATTTATCATCATTATAATAACCATGAAATTTATCGCTTTAAAAGTTGCTTTGGTAGTAAGACCTAGGGCAGTACTCACAGAATGGTTAGTGCTGTCCTACCCTTAAAGTCATGAGAAGCTAAATCCTGTGTGGTTTGCCACTGAACATATTTATTCTCCACTTTCAACCTTCAGTAGCAGAGCAAGTCACATGCAGTCATTGCACAGCTGAAGTTTTACACTTATATAATACAAACTAATTGTTTTTAAGCTTCAATCCAATGTCAACAACTGGATGATCACGTATCACTGAGCTTCTGTTTGATCTTCATAGTGAAACAAATTACAAAAGGACTCCGCTGTCACAGTTATCTGCAGGCTGCCTGGTTTGTGTGTGTGTGTGTGTGTATGTGTGCCTCTTTATGCTGTTGGGAATGTGTGTCTGCATGCAAGTGTGTATGTGTTTATGTGAGTGTGTGTATGTGTTTAGGTGAGTGTGTGCATGTGTGTGTGCGTGTGTTTGTGTTTTAATGTGTGTGCGTATGTGTTTATGTGAGTGAGTGTGTATGTGTTTATATGGGTGTGTATGTATATGTGTTTATGTGAGTGTGTATGTGTTTATGTGAGTGTGTTGTGTTTATGTGAGTGTGTGTATGTGTTTATGTGAGTGTGAGTGTGTGTGTGTTTATGTGAGTGAGTGTGTATGTGTTTATATGGGTGTGTATGTATATGTGTTTATGTGAGTGTGTATGTGTTTATGTGAGTGTGTGTGTGTGTTTATGTGAGTGTGTGTATGTGTTTATGTGAGTGTGTGTATGTTTATGTAGTGAGTGTGTGTGTGTTTATGTGTGTGTGTATGTGATGTGTGTGTGTATGTTTATGTGAGTGTTTATGTGAGTGTGTGTATGTGTAGTGAGTGTGTGTGTGTTTATGTGAGTGTGTGTATGTTTATGTAGTGAGTGTGTGTGTGTTTATGTGAGTGTGTGTATGTGTTTATGTGAGTGTGTATGTGTATGTGTTTATGTGAGTGTGTGTGTGTGTTTATGTGAGTGTGTGTATGTGTTTATGTGAGTGTGTGTATGTGTTATGTGTGAGTGTGTGTGTTTATGTAGTTGTGTTTATGTGAGTGTGTGTATGTTTATGTAGTTATGTGAGTGTGTGTATGTTTATGTGTGTGTGTGTGTGTGTTTATGTGTGAGTGTGTGTATGTTTATGTAGTGAGTGTGTGTATGTGTTTATGTGAGTGTGTGTATGTTTATGTAGTGAGTGTGTGTGTGTTTATGTGAGTGTGTGTGTATGTGTTTATGTGAGTGTGTGTATGTGTTTATGTGAGTGTGTATGTGTTTATGTGAGTGTGTATGTGTTTATGTGAGTGTGTGTGTGTGTGTATGTTTATGTGTGTGTGTATGTGTTTATGTGAGTGTGTGTATGTGTTTATGTAGTGAGTGTGTGTGTGTTTATGTGAGTGTGTGTATGTGTTTATGTGAGTGTGTGTGTATGTTTATGTAGTGAGTGTGTGTGTGTTTATGTGAGTGTGTGTATGTGTTTATGTGAGTGTGTGTATGTTTATGTAGTGAGTGTGTGTATGTGTTTATGTGAGTGTGTGTATGTTTATGTAGTGAGTGTGTGTATGTTTATGTAGTGTGTGTGTATGTTTTATGTGAGTGTGTGTGTATGTGTTTATGTGAGTGTGTGTATGTTTATGTAGTGAGTGTGTGTGTGTTTATGTGAGTGTGTGTGTGTATGTGTTTATGTGAGTGTGTGTATGTGTTTATGTGAGTGTGTGTGTGTTTATGTGAGTGTGTGTGTATGTTTATGAGTGTGTGTGTATGTGTTTATGTGAGTGTGTGTATGTTTATGTAGTGAGTGTGTGTGTGTTTATGTGAGTGTGTGTATGTGTTTATGTGAGTGTGTGTATGTTTATGTAGTGAGTGTGTATGTGTTTATGTGAGTGTGTGTGTGTTTATGTGAGTGTGTGTGTATGTTTATGTAGTGAGTGTGTGTGTGTTTATGTGAGTGTGTGTATGTTTATGTAGTGAGTGTGTGTGTGTGTTTATGTGAGTGTGTGTATGTGTTTATGTGAGTGTGTGTATGTTTATGTGTGTGTGTGTGTGTGTGTTTATGTGAGTGTGTGTATGTTTATGTAGTGAGTGTGTATGTGTTTATATGGGTGTGTATGTATATGTGTTTATGTGAGTGTGTGTATGTGTTTATGTGAGTGTGTGTATGTTTATGTAGTGAGTGTGTGTGTATGTGTTTATGTCAGTGTGTATGTATATGTGTTTATGTGAGTGTATATGTGTTTATGTGAGTGTGTGTGTATTTTATGTTTAAGTGAATGTGTGGTTAAAAATCTCCAGCCTTCATATTTTCCCCTTTTTGCACTCCCCCTGATAAATGGGACAGAACAGACATGCCTCTTGCTGGAGCAGCTGCCACCTCGGGGCGTGTGGGGGTGGGGTGGGGGGGTCTGGGAGCGGGATGGGGGGGCTGGGGGCCGGGGGTGGGTCATGTCCTG
Organism: Albula goreensis; assembly: GCA_022829145.1. Taxonomy (NCBI): domain Eukaryota; kingdom Metazoa; phylum Chordata; class Actinopteri; order Albuliformes; family Albulidae; genus Albula; species Albula goreensis. Next base: position 30,205,908 of record CM040745.1, read on the forward strand.
GACAGGAAGTGTGTGGTGGATCTGTCTGCCGTTAATGCATTCAGCTGGCTGGCTGGGGCCTATCCGGCAGTGGGAAGCAGCGATAACCTCACCTTGGGTGTGCGCTGGACACCCCGAGGAGGAGGCAGAGATACCACAGTGACATTCCCAGGAACGCTGTGACATTTAAAGGAGAGCGTCAGCGATGCTGCCCTTACCAGAGCCTGCGCCCCACATCCAGACCAGAGCCTGTGACACACTCTGCTTTAAGTCAGGGGAGAAGCTTGCAGTGAGACTTGTTTGGGTGAGTGTTGATGTTAAAGAGAGGAAGCGTAGCAGGGGGGTAAGAGCGGTAATGGAGACGGCCTTTCAGCAGCGTTAGCATCAGTGGTGAACAGCAGAGCAGTGAGGGCGCAATTACCATTGCATTACGACTTTAAAACAATGATGTCTAAGGCCATAATAGGATCCAAGACCATAATCACTATTCCTTTTTCCTGGCCTATTCCACCCTCTATAGCTAAACCAAATCCCCCAGTGTCCCTGTGGCCACTTGCCATGTCCAGGCCTGACTGTTTACCCACTCCTCATGCACACTCATGCACCCCCACCCCCCTTATCCCATTTGAGCATGTTGGCATAAATCATAGGGCAGAGGGTAGGAAGGACTCTCCGGGGGAATATTTTTCCTCATTTTCTCATTTTCCCTGCAGAAGCTCGAGCCATGCTCGTTAGAATACAGATCAGGCTGATCTCAGATCTGCAGGACCTCAAAAAAAGGGCAGAGGAGACCACGGGTCTGTTTTAATCTGCGGTCCGTCTGCGCCCGCTGATGAGCCTCTAATTAGTGTACCCGCAGGGGTGAGACATGCGCGGTGGGGCGGCGAGAGAACTCAGTCGACGTGCGTCTCTCCCCCCTGTGAGACAGAAGGGGCTTAGAGGCTGGCTCTCCCTCTCCAAGCGACTAGAGATGGGGATCAGACATCCACTTTCCATTTTCGAGAGGCTAAACTAGGGGGATCAGCAGCTTTACTTGTTAGGCTAATAACTGTGAGAGTGACTAACTGCTTGCTCTAGTGCAGTATAACTACGACTGACTTGTGGGCAAGCACTCTCCTAATAAGCCAGTGATGAGTTACTACTTCTGACAAATCCAACAAAGAAGCGAGTGTGTGAAATGATAATCTGCCCCAAAGACAAGTAAATCCACCCTGGGTTAACTGCTGGCTCCAATCAGATTGCACAAAGCAAAGGCTTGAGAAGGCTCTCTGTCGCTCTCGTAGATGCTAAGGCAGAGATCAGATTAGTTGTCCCCAGTTGTGAAGGTAGAGTAACAAGGGTAATACACTACTTTACCTTTGGTCATGAAGTGGTATCTTAGACACTGCTGTGAATGCATGTGTGCGAGCATGTGTGTGTGTGTGTGTGTGTATATGTGTGTAATCCACAAGGGTGTCTTTGAGTCAGATATAGCTCAGCTCTCTTTAATCCACTGGCCCATCCCACTGGCCTCTTAGATACCAGCTCATCAGCTCGTCATTAGCACAAGCTTCTTAATTACCTGTGATCATGATATTTATTTCACTTTCGCCTTAATTAAAGCCATGACATCACTCCTGGATACCAGTATCAATGCTGGCATATTGCTGTTACCTCAAGACAGTCTGAAAGATGGCTCTGATATTGTGCTTGCGTGAAAAACATCAACCTTCTCAGAGAAGAATACCTCGACCCTCTACCTCACTGACTGTTACCGGTGCTGTCCAGCTGGTGGTCCTCTGCAGGTGAGCTCCGTAGCTCCCCACCAAAAAGTTGGCTTGGTCACATCTGCATTCCGGAAAATTGAAAAAATCCACACGTGTGGATTGTACCACTGGGATGATTATGATCATTTGTAACCAATGGTTGCATGAATTATGCATTCCCCCACAGACCCTTGAAGTCACCGAATGATGTTAATTTTTTCCATGACAATCTTTTCCTCCTCTAACGTGATCATTATTTAATTAATCGAGCTCTGCCTCAAACAGACAGCGTTGCTAGGGCGATGTTTCAGCGATAACAGTGAAATTGGCTATGACTGGCCACTCGAGCAGCAGACGGCATGACGTGTCTCCGTCGGTGGCTTTTTTTGCCGGTTTCGGAGCATGGGGCAGCAGCACGGGGGGGAACGAGGCCAGGGTCGGGACGTGTCCCGTGGAGCTCAGAGCGGTCGGCGGGCGGACGCGCGCTATCTCTGCCTGGCACTGCAGCTGCTGGAGTTATTATCACATTAACTTTGGAGCACATGCTCTGGCGAAGGGGCTGTAATGTGATTTATTCGTTTCATGGAGATGAGCACTCTCCGCTCGGACTTGTTTGCAGTCCTGATCCATGGGGCTTGATTAGATTTCCCTGCCCACTAGCGTGCCTCCATTAATACCCCAGTGATGAGCAAGGTGTGGCATCCTCCCTCCAGCCTCCACGCCCAAGGTCACTTCCCCACAGATGCCCAAAGAGTGGGCGCTTCTGTGGGTATACACTGTGTGCCATTCCATTACCAGGAGAAATGAATAGCCATGGTGAGGAATCTTACTGTTAGTATAGAGTACAGAGGAAGGGGCAGCAGCAAAATTATGCGAATTCAATGATAGCCGTCACACTATGGCATTTTGAATTGAGTGGGTTGGTGTTAAGAAAACACTGAATGAACCAGATGATGGCCGAAAACATTACCGCCGCGTGGAACCGAAGCTGATGTTGAGACTCAGTTATATCCTCTGCGCAAACAGTCTTAATAGCCTATCATTGGCACAGAGAATTGAGTTGCAGTTTACAGTTCTGGGGAAAATCTGTTCAATGTGAATGAAGCTGTTCCTCTAAAAGAAGTCAGGTCCCTAGATCCACCCAATAGAGATAGATTTTTGTTGGGGTGAATTGTAGAGACACCCTATAGTGAGATATATGGCCACTCTATTATTGAGATGCTTTGCAGTAAATTGTTGAGACAGTGTGTGGTGAATTGCAGGGCCACTTTGTCATCAGTTGCATTGTCGGTGTATTGAATTTGTTGGGGAAGTCAGCAGTGCATGTGTTCACTGTCAGTGGTTAAAAAACTCTGAACCTGTTTTACAACAGGACACATCATAGCCCTACGTCTTTTCCCTTGTGTTTTATATTGTTTGAAGAAGCAGCTCGTTATCTGCTGAATTTCAAGTTAGCAGTAATTCTAAAAAGAGATAGGAGTTCTCTGAGCAGAATGCAATGGTAATTTTATTTATTTCCCACTGTAACAGAGAAATTCTTTTTTTTTACAGTCGCTAACACCATTAACTGAGAATTTAGAGACATAAGGAAGAGTTTTATAGCTGATTACGATCCTTGGTGAGGTGAAAACAGGACACTCTTCCACTCCTTCACTTTAATTCATGAAATCAGCCTCTCTAAAGTCTCTCTGAGTTTATTGAGTCTGGCTTCTCAAACTTGACTGCAAAATACTTTTACATTTGACTGTGAGGGTGGGTGGTGCAAGACCAAGGTGATCTGAAGTGGACTGAAAGAACAAAATGATTCATCTGTCCCCACAAGTCCTTGGTTACTTCATAGCACAAAGACCTTAAGTAGATATACAATGTCAACTAGTATTGGAGGTTCTCTCCACCCTTCTGTTGAATTGCATAAAGACTCTCATTGACTCTGATGAATACAGAGCAAGTTGTTGAGAAGAGTCCAGCCTCCAGGCAGCTCAGAGTAACGTGACATCATCCGCCTGGCTCCTTCTAAAGCCGAATGGCGAATCACTCGGAGTAGGAGATTGAGTAGGAGGTGAGAGCGACTGAAAAAAACCAGGGCTGCAGAGAAAAGTGGTAATTAAGCATCGAGAGCCGGCTCGGCTAACGAGATGTCATAACGAGGCAGGTAGGTGAGCAAATGGAATTGAAATGACGGAGGAGGCGGGGGGCAGAGGGGATGCTGGAGGTGAGGAGCATGGAGACCGTTAAACTGCGGGGTTACGGGGCCTGCTGGAAATGAGGCCGTGGCTTTTTGGTTATTTACTGAGGCTAGCTTTCACAGGAAGCCCTCCTCCCACCCCCAAGAAGCCATATGCAGATCCTCACTCTTCTGCTCTGCTCAAGGAGATACAGTAGCTGCTCATGGCATACGGGCCTAAGTGCTGTTGTAATCCCCATTGAACAGGCCTTATAGCACCACCCCTTTTTCTCAGTTCTGCCCAGCTGACAGTGTCAAAGGCTTGCTCTTCCCCCGGGTGCCCAGCTAACCGGCTCTAAGCATGGCTGCTCCATTAGAGGCCAAGAGAGATTCCACCTCAGCTACAAAACACAAATCACAGATTTTTTTAAATTCAGGCATTGCTGAGTACGGCACACACGTTTTCGGGTCTTCCTCTTAATTGGTCTTGCCCTGAGGGTGTTCACTTTGGTTTTGCATGTCTGTAAATCTGGCTACATGCATAAAAGTATCGCAGGAACAGTAATGTACCACAAGTTTGAATCAAAGGGGTGAGGGTCAACAATCTGTGATTGATCATGATTATTTATGCTGGTGCATACCCTTCTACAGGATGATGCACATGTTATGGCCTGGGTATTTTCTCAAAGGCAAGCAATCCAGACTTTTTAATGAAAGCCTGAGCAACTTTGGCATATCACTGACGGTCAGGGAGCTTCAGGTACATTAGTATATCATCTGGGACAGACTGTGAATTTTGCCCTATTTCTGCTACAGGTACACAATATGAGTAATCTGTTATGAAGGTGTTATTATATAAACACACTCCAGGTACCTGCTTTTAAAACTAAGAATGTTTCCTACAGAAATGATTTCTGATTCCACCCCTGCACTGTCTTTTCTGGGCATGCTGCGGTGTGTGGCTGGCTGTCTTTCCCAATCTGAAAAAGTGCCCTCGCTGGCAGGGCTGTGGATACAGGTGTCTCCCTTTCCCAAACTCTTTGTGATGGAGGACAATACCTTGAGCTGCCAAAATGTTTTAGTTCATGAACTCTCTTCTGAATCTCTTCTCTCCCCTGTCACTATTTCTATACCTCTCTCTCTCACTCTCTCTCCTTTCTTCTCTGTGAGGGGTAGAAGGGCCCATGCTGCCGGGATCAGAGAATGCTGGACAGCCTGTAATTTTGAAGTAGAGTGCCTCTCGGTTTGCTGCATTGTGTCGGTGCTGTTTGGAAGATTGAGTGACTGGAAGTGGTTGGGAGGGCAGTGGGTTTTTTAAGAGCTGTCTATACATGGCTCACCCCGTGTCAATGAATGAGGGAACACAACAACAGACAGCTCTGTGAGGAGAACGCTAATAACAGAGAGCTCTATGAGGGATAAACTGCGACAGGGCATTCTGGGAGAAGAACATTTATAGGAGAAAACTAAGTGAGGTAAAAAAAAAACTGATGAAAGCGAGTTCTATTGGGAGAAAACAAACAACAGAGATTTTTGTGAGGAGAACACCAAAAACAGAGGGTTCTGTGAGAAGAACACTAATGACAGAGAGTTCTTTCATGGAAACACTAAAAACAGAGACTTTTGTTAGAGCACTTGTGACAAACAAATCTGCGAGGAGACCACTTGAGATATAAAGGTTCTGTGAAAAGACCCCTTGTGACAAAGGTCTGTGGGATTTTGAGTTTATGCAAAATACCTACTGTCTGTCGACATGCTATTGAATCATATAGCACACACAGGACAGAATACTAAGTGAAAACAAATAGACTGAGCTTCTGTCAAGCTCTGTCCATGTTGGAGCTGCTGAGATGTGTCTACTATGTGGTGAATTATAAAAGTGACCTGGAAACCCAGAATCATTTTACACCGTGAGATCTGAAGATCATTTTCTACTCGCGCCGTAACCCTCGATCACAGCAAAACTGTTCCACCCTACCAAAACACTGTGCTCACATGCCTGAGCTGGGATTGCACTTAGAGTACTGCACTTTTGAACACGGAGTAACGGTCGCTCTCAGGAGCATTGTCATAATCGTCACTGAAACCGAGCGATGGCATAATCTCATCTCAGTACAGCTTTTGTTGGAAGGCGAGTAGAAGAGTGGGACGAGGTATCGGATCCTGGTCGACAATGAAAGTCAAACGTTGTGCCACTGCGACGCTGTCCTGCTGCCGTTACATGGGCAGGTGAGGTGGGTGCAGGTGAGGCGGGGTCACACAGAGCAGGGCTTCCCTGGGTCCTACTTATGTAATGTTTTATTCACACAAACACGGCCGTCTCTTACGGCAGCTTGACCGAGGCCTTCAGAGAGAGGGGTGTTTGCCTTTTGGCTTTGCTATGTGTGCATGCCGCCTTGTGTTGGGCTGATAGCTCCGGTGAGAGCAGTGGCCCAGGATCAGCTCTCTGAGCTCTGCCTGAGCAGCGGAACAGACTCCACTGTGGGATGCGGGATACACAAGGTGTACAGCAACACAGCCTGTTTAGCCCTCTTTCACAACATGGTCCCGACCCCATTAACTACGCACTTATCTGATGGAAGGTCTGCTTTAACACAATTTGAACTTCTGATAAACACTGACATGTAATTGAATTTTATTTTGAGGTTTTGATGTGTTTAGAAAAACAAACATGGTGACATTTTTGGAACAACATTCAAATTGTGTCAATCTTTTGAATGTGAACTTCTGATAAGCACTGACTGAAACAAAATTTTACATTGAGTTTTCCTTTTGAGATTAGAAAAAAACTTATTGACATTTGGAACAACATTGATGGTTGTGTCAAGCATTCAAGTTTTTTCCTCCATCTATCAGGTATGGTTCACCATATAGAGCAGCATACTCTTATGAGTGTTGTTCTGTTTGAGTGAAAAAATGGCCAATGGTAAAGATGAAGCCTGCAGAATATGGATTGGAACCATATTCATTCTGTATGGAAACGTGCTCCATCTGTTGATGTATACTGTAGGCTTATAATAGATGTACTCAGCATATACAGAAAGTGCAGTGAAATAACAAGCAGAAGGGGGTAATATTAATTCAGAGCACAGAGGTGTGGATAATTAATCATAAGGGCTTCATACAGACAAATCTCTGAAGTGCCTCCCCCAGCCACATTGATTTAGTAACAAAGGCCCTGCAATTAATGAGTTTCCTCTCCTGCCCAGGACAGCAGACCACCCGTTCAGAAAACCACATTCTTTATTAAAGTCTGGCAATAATTACTGCTTTGATTTCATTTTAATTCAGATGAACATAAATTGTTATGGATTTTCCCTGGAATAGAAGGAAAATATGTGTGGTGATGTATTGCGATTATCATTCATAACATTTACCTTCATTATTTATACCAGTTTATGTGTGGGGACTTTGATAGTTGATCAGTCATTTGTGATTTACCTGTGTAATTGTAATGGTCTCACTCATTGGTAGACATTTATAATTTTTTTTGTAAATGTGGAATTATGTATGTGAACATTCTCTTAACTTGCAGCAGCAAAGGAGAAACAGTATATAATGTTTTAAAATAGTATACTTGCTGAATAATGCATTAAGAACATATGTATCAGTTGTAATTACCTTTAGTTTACCATTGAAATAATATATTATGGGGAAGGAGCCTACCACATCAATACAGTTCTAGATCCCAATGCACAATGCACTGTTGAACCTTTTTCAGCATTTAAAAAGAGCACATTGTGTTTATAACATTTATTCAAAATTATTGGTTCATCGTGCTTTCCTGACTCTAAATCAAAACATTTAAATTTTAAATGGCTACAGAAAGTAAGCCATTAACTCTGCTGTATGCCAGGTGAATAACACCGTTCAAATGTCAGATGAGAAAAGAAGTGACATTTTGTTATGTGCCTGTCTCCCAGATGCTGTGATAAACAAGGATGCTAATACTGTCTTTATCAAATGCAGAACTTGCATTTATAATATGAACCTCTGAGATCAGTTCAATACTGTTGGGAAAAATCAAGACGCACAACATCATGCAATATCATGAAATAAATACAAATATTTTGAAAATATATATAATTTAAAAACCACAGTTGGTTTCTCAGAACCCAATTAAAACATGCAGTGAACATAAAACATGCCAAAATTATGCTTTCGACATTCTGATTATAACTTTATGGCTGGATAATAAGTAATTAAATATCACTGTAGTGTCTAGAATCTAAAAAGAATGAGGTCAATGGATTTGAAGGTATGCCATGAAAAGTATACTTTTGGTGTTGCCTATTGTCATGCCTATTGTTTTTACAAATACAGGGGGTCCTCGGCTTACGACGGTCTCGAGTTACGTCGTTTCGTGGTTATGACGCACTCCCATAAATTATTTAAAAAACCTAGTTTCGACCTAAGCGGTTTGGTTCATAAATACGAACACAGAAATAAAGGTAAGAAATTGTTATCTCTTTTTTTATTACTGTTTCATTTAATTACTGTATTTTATATGTCCTTCATGTATTGTGTTGTACAGTGTAAGTGACTTAAGGTGTTAATTTAGGTATAATTTAGGTATAAATTCCAACTTACGTCGAAAATCCACTTATGAGAAGTTGTAGGAACCGAACTCGTTCGTAAATCGAGGACCCCCAGTAATGTAATAGTTTTGACCTGGTATCAAGCAGATGATAGAGTTTATCTGAATAACTGTCAGTTCTACAGTAAATATTAACAAATATTAACAAGGCTATGTCGTTCTGCCTGCTGGAGGATGTGTTTCTCAATGGATAATAATAATAATAATATATATATATATATAGTACATATCATTTGCAGTATGTCCTTATGGAGACTACCTAAAAGTATTATTCATTCTCCCCCAAGAAGCCTGTAGAACTTCTGATGTAGATTGAAGAGGAATGTTTGGAAAGCTATCAAGCTCTCAGAAAGCTAAAAATATGGGCCTATTAGCATGACACAGTTGCTTTTTGCTTGTCAAGATAAACTGCATTGTTGAATTCAATCTCATAACTTCCTGGCCTTTGCCAGGCTAATCTAAGATTTTTTTTTCTCTCATGAAATATTGTTGCTATAAACCTCAATAACACCATCAAATCGCCTCCACATTAAATTGTTCCCTCTTTTTCTTGTGGGAGCTGAATGGATACATCACTGAACATATCCAAGGCTTCTCATAAAGCCATGATCAAGTGCCATCTACTTATGTTGAGGTCAGAGCAGAGAGAGATCATCCTCCATGCTTGAATGGCCGAATTGCTTTAGATGGTTTTAAATTGTGGATGCCAAAACTATTTATCACCATCAGTACCTATTTCATTGACCAGGTCACTTCATTTTCTCACAACAATAACACTTACTCTATTTCTAAAGACCCCTTCTCTTCTGTTTATTAGTTTTAGTGTTTGCTCACCTTCATTTTTCATGGCATTCACTGTCAAGAAACTTGATGCTTATAGTCTGCATGATAAAGAATATTAATCCAGATGTAATTAATGGATTTAAAATGGATTTAAAATGATTTAATGGCATATTTATTGTAAATTTTCTCTTTGGAGAATATCCCAGGGAAATGTACCAAACCTCTTGCGAAACCTGCTGACAGGGTCGATCCTGATTTTCATTTCCAAAAGGAACATGCCATCTTTCTCTGAGGATTAGTCTTCCCCCCAACCCCCAGCCCTGTTGCAGAGGAGTGCTTTTTTCAACTCTATCGCATAATCTTTTTAGTGAATTTCAGGAAAACCTATACTGTCCATCGATATCGGGAAAGAGTTACGAAATGATACGTAATACTGGAAATGTAAAGATTTTTCTCAGAGCATTCTCAGTGGAGGCCTGGCATCCCTGCCTGCTCGGCACAGACTCCTGGGTTTCTCATTGAGCAAAGGAAGGGATAGCAGTAACTCATTATAAAGCTGATTATGAATTATAGATACAGCTACAAAGCTGTGCTTTAAACAAGCAGCTATTGATCTCTCTCTCTGTAGCAGCTGTGCTCTATACAATAGAACTGCAATAAAAACACATAGTGAAAAGAGTACTTTGAGTCATAGCCACATTAGTGCAACTGCATAACTGTCCATTAATCTGTTTTATGCTATTTTCATAATTATATGTGCTTTTATTCCTCAGTATATAGAAGACTTTAATGGGAATAACTTAACTGAAAATAAAGTTGTCTGCATATTGAAAAGATATGAGCTGGTTTCACTATCTTTTTTAAAGTTGGCCACAGTCATGTGCAAAGGATGTTGGGACATTTGATTCATAACCCCCTGTAATGCATCAGTTTTACCCCATGCCAGATTGAGGTAATCTAGTATAGTTTATAAGACTCAACCAGTTTTAAATCTGGAAAACTATGAAAATATTTTAAATAAGCTCATGTTCAAACCAACGCCTACAGCTCAAACAAATACAAAGCTTGCAATACGGATACTAATGACAGTGGAGGTAATGAACAACTCACAGTTTTTTGCATTACACTTTAAGGTGAAGTTACCCTTCAGGTGCAGGCGATGATGCTAACCCAGGCCGTGCTGCTCAAATCCTGGCACACACACACACGCAAGCACACACACACGCATACACATACGCAAATGCCTCTGTAGATTCTGCCCCGTTAAGACTGTGGAACCCCCACCCCCCAACCCCCACCTCCTGCTGTCACCTACACCCACGTCTCAAGAGGATTAATTTGAATCCTAGACTGAATAGAAATCTTTTTTATTCGTTCCTTAAAATTCCAGGTCGAGGATTACAAAGGCCTTTGTTTCAAAGCTAGAGAAGGATGCTGCAAATTCCCGATGCTTCTTCCCCTTTGGCATTTCTCATCATTTTCTCAGATAACCCCCAGAGTATTCATTCGCTCATTTCTTTGCTATTCATATAGATGCAGTCATTTTTCGACACATAAGTAATATGGGAAAGTATCGGCGACAGTATTTCGTTGGTGGTGGGGGGCATCAGAGTGAGAAGCCGCTACATTGTTATTGGAATGTCAGAGGGTTGTTAGCTCTTCATTAAGATGGATGGCCCTTCTTGTGCAGTGCAGCCAGTGTGACAATAAGCAGGGCAAACAGAAGGGATCCCCAGCAACTAATTCAAATACACAACACTGTGAACACTGGCTGGAAGGAGCAATTCGATTAAATAATAACAAAAAAGAAAAAAAAAACTGTGGGAAAAGTACACCTGAGAGTCTTTGGTTTGGCCTTTTGTTGAATCAAAGTTTGCCAAAAAAAGAAGAAATACATTCTTTCTCTTTATAGTTTTTTATTCTGGAGAAACACCTTTGCTCCACTGTAAAGTCCAGCTTTCAACTTCATGTAATGACTGATATTACCTGTTTGTGCTACTTCTTATGGTATACAAGGATTCCTGTTGTTACAGTCTTCTTACAATCGACTTCAGCTAATTCATTAACAAGTATGGAGTGCCCTGTAAACCCTCAAGTTAACCAAAATACTGAGGTAACTGATTACCTCTAAAATTTTAAGTAATCAAACTTGATTTTAGTGTGCTTGAGTTTAGGGAGCTGCTTAATGGAAACTGAAATTTAAATGCTGAATTAAGTAAAACTTTCCATGGTAATTAGTTTCCTCTCTTTTTTGCGTTTGCTTACTTATAGGGCTACAGTCTGTCACATTTTTACCTGTCTTATACTGGCCCATTGGATGCTATTCTATTGTTCTGCTATTTGAAGATATGGCAGAGCACACAGCTAACTAGCTTTTAGCCTCTGCATCGGTAGCACTGCTATGCTATGGAATTACAATTATCTTCCTCTTCCTCAGCCATCCTGCTTGAGTGGTGTCTGCCTGCCTTTGTCATAGCAGGCCCTTGTTTGTGCATTTTGCATGTGGATGCTGTTATGAAGGTGAGTGGGGACGTTCGTATTGTGAACAGTTTGAGAACAGATTCTCAGACCTCCTTGATTCCTTCCGCACCTGTCTGCAGCCTTAATGAGTGTAAGTGAATTCTCCGGTAGATCGTGTCACAGAGTAAGAGCCAATCTCTTTGTGCTAAATTTAATTCCAGTCCATCAGTCAAACTGCTGTATTTCTGTAAGCCATAGGTAAATCTCATTTAATTTGTGCCAAAGCACATGCTCTTTACTGCTGTTTGTACCAGTGCCTTACATCAAGCTGTTTGTTTTTATACCAGCAGTGCATGACATCAAACTGTTTTAACACCGGCAGTTAATTACATCAAACTGCTGTTTACACAAGCATTGCATTGCATCAGACTTTTGGTAATGCTAACCGTGCATTGCATTGAAGTGTAATTTATATTAACTTTGGTTTACATCAAACTGCTCCTTCAACTCTCACCACATTGAATGAAAATGTTTGTATCAGCTGCGTGGTGCTGTGGATGGGTGTTCATACCAGTTTGGTTTGTTAAATTGACTGAAGGAGTAAAAGCACAAGGTCGAATTGGTGCCTTCTTTGTGTTTCTCAGAGCCACTCTGTTCATTATGCAAAGAACATGTGCAGATGCTGCAGATTACTTTGAAGGAGAGAAAGAGAGAGAGAGGGAGAGAGAATGGAGAGATTGGGATATAGAGGGAGGTATGTGACAGTCTTCTAGGGATGGACAGTGGGACAGGGACTTTTATTATGACAGAGCTGGGACAATTTTTAGAAATAAAACTTTTCGTCTGTCCGAGATGAAAGTCCCTATTTAAGCAACTTTTATGGGAACTGGAGTTTGTGGCTCAGTATCTCTGGATCTCTTTCTCAAGTGATGATAAAAAGAAACTTTCTTTACAATGCAATTAAGACGTTTATAGTAATTAGGCCCAGTGACAAGCCCCAGTGTAATTTCCGAAGCCTCTTCAGCAGTAAGACCTTTATCCTTTATCTGGGGATGGACATCGGGGAATAGCCAACCACAGCAAAACATGAATGTGAGTCGCTGCAGCCACTCGAGGAAAAGCCAGCTGTCTCTATCTTCATTTCAGCATTCAAATATTTCAGAAGGCAATTAGTGGAGCTGATTTCTTCCCAGCCTTTTGGATTGCTAATTGATGTAATTTTGCTAATTAAATCCATAGCGGAGAAAAACCTCCACAGAATGGTTTTTGGAGAGTGAAAATGCAATTACGCAGAGGTGAACGCTGAAGAATTCTTGGCCAACGTGCTGCATCTCTCACATTGCGATAGAATCACAGCATTATAGGCGTGGGCATTCCTGCATGTATACAAATGCATGCATCCACTGTTGAAAGGGCTGGAGTTCACTCTCACCTTCACCTTGAGTGGAGAGGATCAACGCAAACCATGGCTTTCCCATGCTGTAGACAAACACAAACATGAAGTGTTTATTCATTGAACAGCTTTTAACGTACATTTACCACAGAGAGCACCATTATACTCTGATCATAACAGCATTTTCCTTTTTCCACACCTTTTGTCTCCTTGGTTGCTCTCTCTCCCTCTCTCTCTCTCTCTGTTTTTCTCTCTCTCTCCTTCTTCATGTTATACCTCCTTCTCCTACTTTCTGTTGAAGCTTGAGTGCCTGAATGAAATTTTACAGCTGCTAAACATAAAATCACCGTATGTGAATCAGAAGAAGAAAAGTTTATATTGATTGATATATCTGCCATTTTTTCTCAGAAGATTCTTGTATTCTTCTATGCCTTTTGTTCATTCTTCTAGTCCTCTCAGTTCTGTTGTTTCGTTGCAGTCGAAAAATAAATAGCTTTTTGTGCGTCCCCTTTTCTTTGTCATTGGATTCAGACAATACATGTTAATGGGAATTGCTGGCTGTGTACTGCTAAGGAGACACGCTCTATCTCTTCAGACTCAATCTCACCCCGAACACTCAGCACCATCTGTTTGGTGGACACTTGGCTTTGGGGAATAAAATTCTCTGCTCTCTGCTCAGCTGAATTTTGCGGTTAAATGGCTCAGGAATCACTCAGCACAGTTTCTGCACTTCAAATAATGTCCCTGTTTTATTGGGTCGCTCAGACGCACACACTCAGTGTTATAAGAACCGATGGAGCATCATCAAAGGAATCTATTTTCATATGTAGCGGATGTAAATTGAATGCAGTTTTGAAGCTGCTGTATGTTAAAGATGGAGAGGGGGATCATACAGTTTTACCCCCTTACACTTTGCACCAGGGTTTGGGCATCAGGCCAGGTTTGCACAATAAAAAGGGTCAGGTGTAGCCTGCAGCAGTTGATGGTCTGGCCCATTGAAAACATGCTTGGCTATTTCTGACAAAAGTATGATGTATCTGGCTGTCACCAGCAATGGTGCAATTTGACGTGTTATACTTTATCCAAAGGCAGAGTTTATTTTTATCTGTGTATTATGCAGTAAGAAAAGGCAATGGCCTCGACCCGATCAAACAATTTTGGTTTCTTTAAGGGCGTATGTGATTCAGTCAAAACATACTTCAGCTTCCAAATTAATCTGGAACAACAGTAAGTAAAAGTAAGATGTTATAATCAATTCAAATCTGTGCTCACTTAGTGATAGAAAGTATCCTGTCTGTTTTGCTGGGCTATTGCAGAAAATGTCCACCTTTTGCATCAAGTCTAGTTTGCTTGCTCTGCAACTCTTGCTATCTTCATTGTTTCAGTTTTCCAAACCACAGTGTTGAGAAGATATCACTGTTTGGGTCAATACATTGTTATTCCTTCAAAACAAGATTTTGTCTTAGTAGGGATACTACATAACAACAAACATATTTACCAAAATATAAAGAGATGCACATTAATGCATAACATGCATGTATAATGATGTATAATATTTCAGTTGTGCTGTCATTTTTATGATTTATCAAATTATGATAAAATGCTTTGTGGATTTGTTAATCTTTGTGGTGCTTCAGTGTTGTTATTTATATATTCAGTCGTCTGAGAATGCAGTTAGCCAGGTCAGACGCTGTTTTCCATATCAGTCATATTATTAATTTGAATATGCTTGTTCTCCCATATTGTAACTGTTACTCTGTATACTCTGGATCTGAATACAAATGAGAACAAACACAGAATATATTCATTCATTGTATGGAACTCTCTAACCATGACATTTTAAAGAGTACATTACTGTTAGCAGTTGAAACATCTTATCAGAAATGTTTGTAACATTGTGTTAAGTGGGAACTTTTGGTGACATTCCTTTGATGACATTCATTAATTAAAATATTCTCTTGAAGTTTTCAATTTTATTCCTTTCATTCAAATGGTGGGGATTGTAAAATTGGGTGCAAGCAATTATATTCTTTGGAACATTTTATTTTAATTTTTAGTTTTAAGGAACATGTCCTGCCTTTAAACTATACCTCCTGTACCTTGGATTTACAGTCTTAACGAGAATACAGCAAATCCTCATGAGCTGAAGAGTTTTCCTGGATGAGCAGCATACGCCTCTGAGGAAACTCAATGCATTTGATTGGATGTAGGCAAGGATTATTGTCAGATGTTCAGTTTTCAGACCAAATACATCTACTTTAACCTGAAAATAGCATATCCGCTATTAACAGTCCTGTTGTCAGAGCAAAAGACATTTTTATCGTTGGATATAGGCATTGCTGCTTTAATCAAAAGGCAACTTCCAGCTCATCTCTGAGATGAGTAATGAACACTATTGAGCTTAGACATTGGCTCGGGTTCAGAGCCCTTTTTTGAATGACAAAATTGGGTTTCTTTAAATTTTCCACAAATGCTGCGACTGTTTGAAGGCACATGTAAGAACACAGTGGTGGAGGGATGCATGTCTTATTGTGGGAGAAACATTGTGCTGGAGGCACAGGATACTGAAGACAGGCAGGATGCGTGTGGAGAAGAAAAGGAATGAGAGCTCTTTCGCTGTTTGGGCGTTTAAAAGGAGTTTTGCTGTTCCTCCCTAGAGAGAAAGAGGCATTCTCTGGGAAAAAAAAATGTAAAACCTTTTTTGTAAAAGTTACGAAAATTATGGTTGTAATATCAGATGTCATCACACCATCTGCATGCATCTCCACAAACTTTGAGATAAAAATTTAAAGATTCTCCCACTATGGTAAAGAGGGCTGCTGGGAAGTTTTGTATCAGATTAAAAAGGTTCCTTCTCCAGATTCCGTTAGAACTTTGCCTGTTTATGTCACATGGTGTAAAATAGATGTTTTTCAAATAAAATCGACTCTTGTGTAAATTTTTAATGATTCTGATTCCATATGGTTTCCCTGACACTTACAAGGGTGTATAAAAATGTGTGAATGCATTTTTGCTGTGTGCAGACTGTTTCCTCTCATATAGGCTTGTGAAAGCCTATGAAAGCACTGTGCAATCCACGTTTCAGAGAAAAAAATGGCAGAAAAATACCCACAGTCTGGACATGAAAATTGAATTAGGCATGTCTGATTGAGACTAAAAAAGCATCTTTAAAAGACTTCACACTGTATATTTTTAATGACTGAAACTGCAAGGGATCCGTCAGCTCCCGCTGCTCCCCCACACCCACCAGGCTTGAGCCGGCAGCAGGCAGACTGCCCCAAATCATCCGATGGAGGTTTGTGGAAGGGCTGATTGCCCTCTGTGCAGAAGGAAGCATATCACATGTAGTAATTGTTTTTAATTATGTAATGTCCTTTTCCTTTGTGAAACATGTTTACATCTACAAGGTTGCCAATAAGAAGGGAAATTACTGAATTTACTGATGGTCAAATCATTAAGGCGTCTACAGGAAATAAGAGTGATTTTTAATCACATTTTTTTTGCAGCAGTCTCACAACTCAAATGTCCCTTGAGTTGCTTTCATTTTACTGTGAGACTTTGTGCATTAGAAATACATGCAGTATATAAAGGGTAATTGTGATTGTAAACTGGATGGACTTGCAGATACTGTTTTTAACAAGACATTTAAGTGTGCACTGGCAGATAGTCTGGCCCTTTTGGTGCCAGTTTGCAGGTCATTAAAGTGATACATACAAATGGTATCACCACCTTATTTCCATTTAAATCAACTCTATTACATGCCCTCAACTTATGTGTAGATGTCAGTTGTAGGGTGCAAATATGCATGACTGTGTTATTTATTTACATTTTTAGATAGTTGGTCATCTCAAACAACATTCTATTCAAAGAATAATAATCAGTGCATGTTCTATGCACTCTACAGATAATGGCTGGGACCCTATCAAAAACACTTAGCATCCTCAAGGGCATGTGCAGTTTTGATTTCATATGCTCTTTAAAAGACTGAGTGTATTTCACTGACTCCCAGCATGTGTGTGATTGGATCTCAGCCATTGGCTTCTGTTGCCACAGTGGTGGAGCATGAACCATGGAAATCGGTTTCACCACAGAGCAGACTACTCTCTGTGAGATGTGAGCTGGGATTTTTAAACTGGTGTTTCCTCATTCATATAAAGGTAATTTGTATATTTAATTTCTATAATTTGTATACTTGATGTCTATGGATGAAACATCTTCTGTCATCAGTGGAGTCGGCCCACCATACAAAATAAGGAAGGGGAGACATTTCTACACATTGTTCCTTTTTCCAATAATGGACCACAACAGCTTTGGTGGTAGATACCACATAGTTTTATTAATATTCCCCATTGCGACAAGTCCTCATTGTTAACTCCTTTAGACCACAAAGAAAGAAAGCGTAGATCCTGCAGAGGTACTTACGGAAAACAATTAGAAACCTGCGGCAGGCCAATTGGGCTCTCAGCAGACTTCCATTCAGCCTCCGCTCCCACCCACATCCCCTGTAGGACAATTACTGTTTTCACATTTAAGTATTCTAAGTCAATACTGTGATATCCGACTTGAAGCTGGGATTTTGTATGTTGTAATTCATCCCATACTTGCTCAAAAGGTCACCAGCCTGTTATTGCTTACATCTGTTATTGTTTTGCCAGATATATTTCTTCCTTCCTCTCTTCTTTGTTAGTCTAAAAAGTGAATGTCCAGGGATTTATGGAGTGATCTTAGGTCATTATGTCTCCATGCTGGGTGGTTTTTCCTTTTTTAGTTTTTACTATCGTGCCTACTCTGTGTGACCTACTGTAAAAGAACATGTGACTGAAGGGAGGCACAGAGCACCTACAGTAAACAGAATGAATGGAAAAATGGCCTCACCAAAACCCCTCTCATTCTTCACTGGTGGGCAGAGAGAAATGAGGTACTATGACATGATTTAGGACATGAGATGTGGGGGAGGATGGGGCACTGGATGCTGGATATGGAGGTTATTGGTGTGGGTGATGGGCAGAGGCGTGAGAACCAGACTGAATGGTTAAGATGAAAGGCACTTATGAAAAAACATTGTCACAGGCACTATACAGAAGACTTGGGCCTGAGCCCCTGCAAAAACAAGCCTGGAGCAACACTGGCAAGGAAAAACCTCAGAAGAAGAAACTTTGGGAGGAGCGCATCCACATCTGTCTGGCTTGCAGTTGGAGTTTTGAACAGCCGATGCGGCCAATCGATGTGTCGGGGCACGCTTTGTAAAGAACGCAGTGTTCTGGATGATAATGCTTACTGGATAGCATGGCTGTGTGAGTAAGAGGGTTTGTGACTCGATTTAAAGAAGAAAAAAGTCCCCTCATTGTGATGGAAAGGAAAGAAAGGTCCTTTCTATTTAAGAGGGCAAGGCCCATTTAAGGAGACAGAGGGGCACTGACGTGAATTGGGTATAGTTTCCCTCCTTCGCTGGGCACGCATCCTGTCCCCTCTCTCACCACAGCCCAGACTGCAGCATAATAAGCAGTATTTGGATGGAGGCTCGGCAAACAGGACCTGTGTCTATGGGAGCTATTGTCATTTGTGCTGTTTAATTGATGCATCTTGGAAACTTAAATTTGGATCTGAAATTGAGCATTTTCCAGTAGAGTCAACTCCCGGATAGGGAATGAAGTGGGCCAAGGGGCTATATTTCACCATTATTTTTAAAAAGATGCTGTGTGTTGGCTGTTGAACAAAAGGATTGAATTTTTTTTCTTGGCCTGTATTTTCTTTTTTCATCTCTGAAAGCACTGTGAATTATTTGCAGAGAAACATTTGCAAAATTGCAAATTGCAAACATTTTGAGGAAAAAAAGTGAAAAATAATGAATAATGGACTAGAGTGAAAGGGAATTTCTGTCCTCAGTGTTAATGAAAGCTTGTTGTGGTCAGTGATTGCACAGTGTCACAGAGAGAGTCCCTGCGATTGTGAGGGTAGGAGTCCCTTTGTTTGCATGGCAAGTTACGTTGGGGCTGGAGTAGTGTGTTGCAGTAGTGAGATGCTGTCGTGTTGGCGCTCAGAGATGGTGAGGCTAATTACATTCGGATTGGCACATTGCGTTTTAGAAAGCACTCAAAGTCATGTAGGCACATAGTGTTTGTGAGGTGATGTAGCCTGTAGTACAGTGGCAGGGTCTATTCCTTATGCTTTCCTTAATGGTTTCTGATGTGTCAGTAAATGGCACTGAGTTTCTGTGGTCCACTCTGGGGCCTGGTCAGTTCATAGAGTTTTCTAGTTGCCTGTGACCCATGGTCGGGTTTTTGAAGGAACGAGTAGTGTGAACTGCCAGAGATAGCTGGCAAACTGACAGGAGGACATGTGATATTTCAGTCGCCAAGCTTGTGCAACTCCTTACAACTCATATTGATTTTTATATGTTACTTTCCATATCCAGACACAAAAATTTGTCTATTTAATGACGATATAGTTTGTGCAGTGTTTGAATTTGGGTCTGTTACAGCAGTAAGCCGGTCTCAATGTATTCATACTCATTTTGTATTAAATATTTTTGTTTTGGATCATAATTGTAATCCGGAAAATCATGTGTTTGCAAATAATATATAGATTTATACCAGGAAACATCAGAGAGGCAGGGTTCCAATTAATACCCAATAACCTCATTCAACATCAGAACTCAAATTTATCAATTCTTTTTATCCTTTTCTATCCTTTCTATCCTTTCTCTATGGTTAAGCACTTACTTCTGTAAACAAATGTCTTAACTTATATAACTTTGATATCCTTCCAGACACCTCTATGCGTAATTATCTTGTTTAGCTTCTTCATTCATGTTTTTGTCATTCCTGAAGTTCCTTGTGTCTCAGCACTGCTGTGCGCCATGTTGACAGGTGGTCCCAAGAAGTTAAAATGATCTGTTGCTTCCTCTGTCTGAATTGCATCAATTATTTCTAAAAGGCTCGTTTCCAACACATGTCCTAGGCATAATAAGGAAATAAAGTACATTTTCAAACAGGGACATGTACATCAATGGCAGTGTTTACTTTTTAATAGGCTATACTATTAACTTTCACATACTCAGCTCTGTTTTTCTGATTGTGGTTTCTCCAAAAGTAGCCCTCAAGATGGCTGTAGTCTAAAAAGTCTGAAGGTTATAATGATGTAATAATTTTTTTCAAATACTCTGCACAGCTCTTTTGCAGAGGTGTAATAATTCGAATTATGGTAAAGGTGAGAGTCAATAAGTTTTGATCTGTACTCTCATCTATATGTATACCTTCTCCAGTTTTATGGTAACAGCATACCCACTTAAAGGAGCATTTCTTTTGGGAGCCCATAGCTATAAAACCACTGACATCTGCTGATGGGATAATAAATCTGACTGTTCTCCCCTCACCAACAGCATCCTGACCCCAGATGCCTTTTTCCATATTGTCTCAGAAACCACCCCCTTACCCCACCCCCACAATCTTAATCCTGACTAGATTAGGGTCACAGAATGACTGACACGTCACAAAGCGTCTTTTAGGCTGAAGCTCTGTTTTTCCCCTACTATTACCCTTCGTTGTTGATGCAGATCCCTTTAACAGGATGTCATTAAAATTCCCGTTCCAAGTGGCCATGTAGGTGAATGTATCCATGTTTTACAGGGCTTGCTGTAAAGCCTGTGTCTCAGCTTAGAGCTGCTTTTTGGTTCATGTGAGGGGAGAAGCTGCAGAGCAACCCCTGCTGTGCTGTTCTGAGCGCTGTCATCGGCTGCATACTCAATGCAGCTCAACAAAGAGCTCTCGGAGAGTTCAGCCCATGCAGTCAGGCAAATAAGAATTTGCTTGTACTGAGGACTCTATATCAACCCATGTTTTAGTAATACCAGCCTCGCCAATCTCAATTTATCATGAGCTGATAGCATATTAGCTGAGACTCACACACATTGTCACGTAAGTGCCGCCAGGTGTGAACGCTGATGATGTGAGATAGGCATTGTCTGTGTTTAGCGGTATAGCTCTTTTCCCAGTGACAGCATGAGCGCGTGCTGAAGAGGTTGGCTGAGTGACGCCTGCATGCTGCATTGTCGTTCTTTCTCAGTAGATTTTCAAATATGCGCTGAAGATGTCAGATAAGTGCCGTCGCTGTGAAATGATGCAGTCCCTTCCACAGCGGAAACACAAATGAATACTGATAATGTCTGATGATTATTGACACGGCGTAATGCTTCGGCACTTTAGTGAGGCCTTGTGCTGGTGTCGAGTTGAATACGCGCCGTGGGCTTTTAGAACAGCATCTGTCGTTTAGGGCATGAAAGGAAATGGAAGGCGGGTGTGATTGTTAACACACAGGTCGAGCAGACCTTGAAACTGATCATGAGGATAAACACTGCACAGTGCTCTGCAATGCTGAAATGAAAATCATTTAACACTATCTTAGCTAGGAGAGATGATAGCACAAAAAAGCAACAACTGCCCTTCAGTATTACTCTAATTCCTGAAAAACAAAAATACTACCACAAATGATCACGGTCACCACAACCATACTGGTCCCATTCAATAACTTTCATTTAAACTCTCATTTCAAGCAATCTGTCAGCTATCTAAAGTACGATTGACAGGTTGCTCTAATGTGTAAGGTAGAGTATGCAGTTGGCATGGTGACAGTAGAAATTCTTTTAATAGGGTTTATTATGGAAGTATGTGGTTAGCATGGTGACAGTAAGATATCGTACTGGAAGGATAGGGTAGTATGTGAGCAGTATGGCGACAGGGGAAATCACTTTAAGATGATTTAGGGGAGTATATGGTTAGTATAGTAACAGGAATATACTGTACTGGGAGGATAGAGGAGTATGTGGTTAGTATGATGGCAGAAGCAATCCCTTGAAGATGATGTAGCATTGTATGTGGCTGATTAGCATGTTGACAGGAGGAGCTTGTTACTGGAAGTGGTAAGAGAGGAAAGGGTTGAGAGAGTGATAGGAAGAGATTATTCTACAGGACAAGGGGAACCATTGGATCAGTATGGTACTGACAGTCACCTACACAAGTCTCTGCTCATCCACAGAAATACCTTTAATGGACATGACGAGGTCCAAAGCCAAAACAGCACAGTTCCTGCTTCATTAGTTGGATCGGCTTTCTCCCTCTTATCCTCTCTCTCTTATCCTCAATGTCCAAGTTACACCCAAGACCCACAATCCCCCCGCCCGCTGCTCAGTTCCACCCATAAACACATGTTCCCAAGCCTGACAGTCTCAGTCCTAGTCATCAAAATATTAAGCTAATTTAACAGAACTGTCTCAAGAGTATGAAGTCAATCACATAACGCAGTCACATTGGATTTCACAGCTAGATAGCTGAAAATAGATTTCTTTGTAATCATTTGTTTAATTTAGCTGCAGTTTAATAGTTTTCTTGTTTATCTGGGAGAATATGAGCTCAAATATGTCAAGCATTTCAGACCACATTTGTTTTATTGATCTCCTGAAGGATTCGCTCATTCTTTTTGCCCAAAAACATACTTACTTTTCCAGCAGATTGTCTCCATAGCACTTATTACATTGACACATTTCTGAGGTTTTCAAAGTTTATTTGTATGTTTTATTTTTTTTTTTTTTTTTTTGCCCAAGAAGGACATTGAAAAGCTGCTCTGTCTGATATGACCCTTGAAATTGTCAATAAAATGTCTTAAATTTTGCCAATCCTAGATTTAAGGAAATTTAAGTCTGGAATGTCTTCAGCACCATGGACAGCGGCATCCATATTTGTTTGTGGTTGGTACTCCACATATTCATTGGTATTCAGTGCAGGTGTTTCTCATTGCCTTTGCCATACAGTTTTATAAAGGCGTAAGCCTCTGTGCATTAGCGGTGGGGCAGAAATTCCACCTCACAATTTGCTTAACTGCTCTTTCAAAAGCCACCCAGGCTTTCGTAGTGAAGAAGACAGCATGTTTACCAAATCTCATGTCTTCTTTTTGTTCACTTCCCCTATGGTTATCAGTTGTAGGGGGAATAAAATGGCCTTAGGCCACATTTCTGCTTTTTCTGTTGCCTTGTTTTATCCACTCACCACCTACACAGTGGCCACACCACACCACAGTCATTTTTCTTACTCTGTAGATAATATGTCTGCATCCTGCCCCCACCACCAGCATCAGGTGATCTCCAGTGAGTTTGGGGGTTTTAAAATATGGCTGCAATGTTGTAGCAGCACTTGCACATTGCTATAAATTTTAGGCCATTACTATGCAACAGAACACACTCCTTGCAGCCCTAACCCTTGAAATCCCATACATCCCACACACAGCCCGCACTGCTTTGCCTTGGTCACACGGTCAATTAAATCATGGATATATCCATTCTAAAATGATATATTTAGTCAATGGTCAGGCCTTTTTTGTAATATCAAGAGACTGCTGTATGTTAGCTGTCTCTAAGGCAGTTTTTCAGTTTAGTGAGTATTGGGAATTCTCTCTCTCACACACATACACACACACACACACACCAAATAGGAGATTTTTAGAGAGGGTGTCTTATCTCAGATAAAAAAAAAAAAAAAAAAAGCTGTTGATTTAGAGTATTGCATCTTTGATTTGTTTCATCTTATTTGGCATCTCCAACATATGTTCATAGTTTCTGGTAATCTAAAAAGTATCTGTCCACACAAATGTTGCTGTTGTTCATTATAGATTCCAAAGCTCTCTGCCCTAATTGATGGAATGTCCCCATACACCTCAGTGGCGAGTCAGTGCTTTTGCAGTCTCTTGAAAAACCCAAAAATCATATTACCAGGGAAATGAAAAACTTTCTGCTTGTGTTGTGTTGGAGTCCCTCTAGCAGCTGGGGCTTGTCAGAGGGTGGTCTGTAGAAAGCAGTGGGCATAGCAAACTGTCTAGAGGAAAGCTAACAAGCTTTAAGAACGTATTTAGCTGGCTGTTGTCAGGTCAGCTCAACAATAAAGCCTATGTGCTAGAATGAGTGAGCATTTCTCCAGGAAGGCCCATTTACTTTTCTCCTTTCTTTACCAACAGTGTAGACTACCACCCTCTTACAGAGATTTGAGAGATGCCTCTCAATCTCCCTGATCGTCCACACGGGGAGGTGGGGGGGGGAGCTGCCTTTTTTTTCTTAGTTGAAGGAAGCTCAGTGAAAGCATGAATGGGCACACTGCAGTATTTTTTGGCCCATGGTGTGTAGTTTTTGGTTATTTTTTCCCTCTGGCTCAGGTTCAGGTGGCGTAAAAAAGGCTGTTGGGAAGGAGTGCACAGCGGGGTTGCTTGCTCTTTTACAGTCGTCATTCTGGTCTCTCCTCATCTCAAACTCTTAATAGGACTGATCTGAGGGAAAGGAGAAAACATGCCACTGTTCTCCACACCCCTTGAACCAGTTTATCACAGGGTGAGTGACAGTGTGAACACCTTATTAAAACTCACAGCAGAGGTTCTACTAGCTACTAAACTGGGCTTGCTCCCTCTTGCACTCTCCTTATCTTTTTCTCTCTCTGCCATTCCCACAATTCATTAGCTGTCTGCAAGCACCACAGCCTTGCTAAATTTCTCTGCAGGGGTCTGCTGTTTGACAGAGCTCTTTCTGTATCTCCCTGTGTCCCTCCCTTTCTCTCTCTTTCTCTCTCTCTCTCTCTCCTACTCTCTGTCTTTCTCCTGCATGCCTTGTCTACAAGCACTTAAGGCTTGTTAAAACTCACGGCAGTGGCCGTCTGCGAAACACAACACATCCTCTCCTCTCTCCCTCCCTCTCTCTCTCTCCCTCTCCCTTTATCCATCTTTTTCTCTTTCTGTTCTGTGCCTATGATCCCTTTCCGCTCCTCCACTCCGAACTGGAAACACACGAGCAGATGAATAATTCGGCTTCCTCCCCCAGTGCAATCATACACACTTCTTAAAGACTTAATCTATGGTCCCAGTCAGAGGGTTGTTTCAGGGTAATCTCACTCCCAAAAAAATGGCTTCAAAACACCCTGCCTTCAAAAATCCCTTCTGAGTCTGAATGGTCTCCACTTTGTAGATGATTGTTCCAGTAGTAGCTGACAGGAAGCGATCTTCCTCATTCTCCACCTCCTGTAACATGCTACTCACCAATTGTTTGTCTATTGATTCATGAGTAGTGCCAAAAGTCTAATGGCTTTGTAGCCTGACAACTATTAGACAGGTGGACAGACTGGAAGACATGTAGGCATGGCAATATTGATAGGTAGACCTTGTTTTGACAAGCTAGCAGGTCTCTCAAGGGACCGCTCATTGTTTTCACATGTGGATTCTGTAGGGATGAAGGTGTACCAAAAGATGCCCTCACAGCAGTAATACACTAGTATTATAGCACTGTGCTTTGTGCAGATTTCCCTCTTGTCTGAGTATTTTCTCATAATCTGTCTTAGCATGTCTGTCTAATTGTCTGTTCGTCCCTGCACATCTCTTGACTGTATGAATAACATTTACTGCAATAAACTCTGAGGGAATCAAAGGGGCGATGCAATCTCTGATTCCACTTTGCTATACTGTATATATGTAGTCATAAAAAATGACTTCAGGATAGTCACTGGCTGGCATGTTAAGAACATGTCTCAATTACGGTGACATGAATAGAATTGAAAAATTCATCCTAAGAAGTGTCTTGACAAAAAGTCTTTGAGACTAAGCTTCAGACGAACTGCCGCGCGTAAAAATAGTATGGAGGTGTGATGGAAACGTCACATTTTTGCGCTCAAAATAATCCTGTCTGATGACTTGTTCCACCAGTGGTTGGTCTTTATTTATGGAGATTTATGCAATTGTTCCACCTCTCATTTGCTCAACAAACCCGACTTGTCTCCGCCATGCCTTGCTGGCATGCTTAGTTTTTCCTTGTTTTTTTTTTATTTGAGATCTATAAATTCTTTTTGTGTCTAATTTTGTTGAGGATGTGTTGAATCAAAACAAGTGCATTTATCTGTAAGTTTTGTCATTAGGCTATTTTTAACCTGTAAAATGTTTATGTCAGATCTGAGCTTGCATGTGATGCAAAGATATAGCGTGTCTAAGTTTTCCTCTACATGGTGGATCAGTGTCACAGCTTGCCTTTTTAGCCCATGACCAGCTGATGTTACTCACACTTGAATATTGTGTTATCCACAATTAACACCAGTTGGCCTGTGAGAGATGTCTCCCCTGACCGCGTGCTATGTGGTGCGGGCTGGCGTTTAGCAAGGCCTGTCTGAGCAATGATGGATGCCGTGGCTGATCACATGATCACATGGCGGCTGTATGATGTCATGGGTGGATGGCCTCCACTGTAGTCACAGATCCCATGCAGAGCTCTCCCTGTCTGCTTCTCCAGCACCTGCACATGTCCCTGTCTGGACAGATGCTGGTCTGGCCCCAGTCCAGCACCACTTCACTATTCTTGGGTATTTCAGACAGAGGGAAAAAGAGAAATTACATCCCAAAGGGATGTTTGGTAATGATTTCAGCTCTGTTCAGTTTGGTGTACACAACCATAGGGATTTGTGGGAATTGTGTAATGTTGAAAAACCATGTTTTATTCTTTATGTGCGTGTGTGTGCAGCATTTTTTGTCTGTACAGATAGGCCTGTGCATTTATAGGAATAAACCTGGCTGTTCGGAGTCCATAGACCCATGTACCTTGTCAGTTATGGAATTTCATGTTGTTATTTGTGAAACTGGTCCATGTCAAGGTCTCTGAATGAATGAGTCAGTAATGACCAAAGGCAATGAAAGAAGCTGTTTTCTTCTGGTTTGAAGGAAGATGAAGGTATTATGCTGTGTAGATAGGACAGAGAATGGTATATTCTTTCTGTCTGTTCTGCTTGGATGGAGTGTGTCACTCTCCAGTGCAATAACATACAGATAGAGCAATAAACAATCAAGCGTACAAAACAGTCACATAAAACAAAATATAAAACATTGGAAATGTGGCAGTAGGTTTTGCCTGACTGTGTGGTTGTGAAATGTACCAGCCCTTTAAATGTTTAATGCTAGAGGCCAGAGTTTTGCACACAGTGTGACTCTGAGATTGCTTTGCTATGCCAGTGCTAACCACCCATCTCAATCCTGTTCTGCAGTGATCCCAGACACCCTGAGCGTAACGTCGACTGCTCAGACCCTGAACAAGGTGGAGGGGGACACGCTCCAGCTGGCCTGCGAGGTCTCTCGGCAGACCTCCCAGCATACGCACCTGTCCGTGGGCTGGTACCTGCGTTCACCCAACCAGAGTGCCCCGCCGCAGGACCTGGTCACCCTGTCCCGGGACTTTGTGCTCCGCGCGGGTGGGCCCTACAAGCAGCGCTTCAACACAGGCGACATCCGCCTGGACAAGACCAGCAGCGCCACGTATAAGCTGACCATCTACAAGCTGCAGCCCGCCGACCAAGGCCTGATCTACTGCGAGGC
Source organism: Albula goreensis (assembly GCA_022829145.1). Taxonomy (NCBI): domain Eukaryota; kingdom Metazoa; phylum Chordata; class Actinopteri; order Albuliformes; family Albulidae; genus Albula; species Albula goreensis. The sequence continues at coordinate 30,233,405 of CM040745.1, forward strand.
GGCCGAATGGATCCAGGACCCAGACCGGTCCTGGTACGCCATGACCCGGAAGCAGTCAGAGAAGACCACAGTCAAAGTGCAGCCAACCGGTAAGTTTCTGACATGACATGGGCACCCTCAGTGCTTCATTTGTAAATCAAGAGGTGCCAAAACAGAAGAGTGGTTTTCGAGAGAGAGGTATGTCCAGGAATGAGAAAGGTTCAGGTTCAGAAACGGGTTTTGGCCAGCTAATATAGCAATACAGCACTGAGAACCCTTCTGGAAATGTCACACATTGAAGGCCAATAACTTTAAAAATTTGGACTTATTTACGACAACAGAGGTTCTCAACCTCAGTCCTTGGGGACCCCTGATTTTCATTCCAACCACAGCTGCAACCCCAAGCTGTTAATTGGACTTAATTATACACTTTTAATGTCCTGGGGGAGGATGCACCATCTTAAGCCACATTTTGTCAGAAATGATGATGCGTGCCATGAAGAATGAATGCCCCACATTCACATCCTAGGACGCTTAATCAGTCTGATTAATCAGTCTGATTAAAGTAATGCTTTCATTTGAAGTGCTAAATGGCACATTATTGCTTTAGAAAGAGGCCACATCTCTTTGCTGATTAAATTATAGTCTGACAAATGAATCAGTAGGGTCATAATTGATGGAAGTGTGGACACCTGGTCACTGAAACAAAATCAGATAATAGATAATGAAGAATTCGAAGACAAAACCAATGGCAACATGCCAAACCTGCATTGTGTTAGTCAGTCTATCACAAAAATGATTAAGGAACTTATGAAATGACAACACCATGTGTAACGACAGTCACATGGTGGTCAACAACACACAGATAGGTCACCTAGCACTGAAGTTTAGAACCCGTATACTAAGGGACAGATTCCAAGGACCACTGTTGTGGAGCGTAATTAAGACGACAAGTGACCTCTTATCTCTAATGACAGATTAAGATGCTATGATATGCTGTTAAAACTGTTAATGACTGTTTTATCAGAACCAGTAAAAAGATCATTACAGTGGACAGGAGGACCACAACTTTTTCTTGCTTAAGTTCAGACATTAATTGCCGGTAATCAATAAAGGAAGGAAGGAAGTAGGTCTGGCTGCTTTCCTATTATTGCTAAAGAACTACTCCATTGATGTACAAGTGGAGAGGCCCGAAGGCCTATGGGGTTTTTATGCTCCACTTCAAAGCTGTTTGGTCTCCATCCCTAATATCCTTGAAATTACTAACACAGGTAAATATGTGAACGCTGGATTTAATTTCTTAACACACCTCAGTGCATATGAAGGACTGAGAGGGTGGCATTGAGAAGAGGGATACGCAGGTACTCATTTGAAACAGGATTATGCACACCTGATTGCAATCTTAAAATGAAGCTTATTACACAGGCCCTGGGAAGGTTGGTCCCAATCCTCTTAAGACCGGCGCGTTATCCTGCTTGCATCTTAAGCCGGGCGGACGCCACATGACTTCAGCCCAGGGTATGCGTTTCCATTCAGCTCCCGATGATTGGCAGAAAAACAGTGGATGGGAGTGAACTGGCAGGCCACATCTCCAAGCCAACATGGTTTATAGCTCTTCCGTGCTCCCACGCTCTCTACAATGTCCTGATAATAAATGCAAGACGATTAAACAAAGAGTGCTGTCAGTAGCCCGGGGGCTAGTGGTTATAATGTGCTGATTCAGCTAGTGAGCTACCTAATCATGGAACATGGGATTTAATAATGTACTACAATGGTACTCTTCATTCAAGAGGGATTGAGGCAATTGTAGAATATTGAGGATTATGAAGCAACCATGCAGTTGTTCCTCTGGTGGGCTTTTCGCTATCTTTGATTCAACCTCTTGTCCTTGATGAATTTCCAGATGAAGAAAAGGATGAGTATCCTGACTCTTTCACTTGTTATTGGTAACTCTGGATATGTAACTATAACTGTGAGATGGCCTGGCTGTGGATTAAACTCAAACAACCATACCATATACAGGTGGGAATCAACAACACCCTCTCTCTCTTACGGTGCCTTCAGGATGTAAAGGAAACATAGTCTTAAATCTCATCTTTAACTAAGTGTTGATCTCTGAGGGACAGCTGAATTTGATTCTGAAAGGATGTGGAGATTTAATTTTCAAGGCTTTCAAGGTCATCTGGGGTTCCTTGAACATCCATATCTAATCAGGCATTAAAACAAATTATAAGTGCTGAGGTGTAATTCAATAAAACTGAAACATCATACCCAAAGAAAGTGGTTGGATATACTAAGCGCACTGCAGGTACTGCAGATGCCAGCCCGAAGGAGGTTTGATGAATACTAAAGAATCAGAGTTTTTTATTTTATCCTCTTACTTTCCTCCTTATTTCCTCAACTGAACTAAATTTATTGGCCCAACCACAGCAGTGACCTTTGCTCACAAATTCAGAAAGGAGCGGCTACTCTCTTGACTTCCTTAGAGTAACAATCCGGCTACTTTTCACACTGCAGATGCATGACCAATTAAACATTACACATTGTCAGATGAACATGAAGTCATATGCATAGCTCACATGCTTGCTAGGCTTTATATGACATCTGTGTCTGTTTGAGAGCGATGACACAGATCATTTTAACTGGTGTAACCTCTGTATTGCCCCCCCAAATCTGTGCCAATTGTTGCTTCACCATTGCAGACGTCCAGCCAAAATTTGTTTTTATCCACTGCAAGGCCATGACCCCAATCAATCTCCCTTAATCCTAGGAGCCAAGTGGGGTAGAAGCAGATTCCATACCACTGATAAACCATTTGGTGCCATTTAGCTCAATAGTATTGCACCTGCAACCTTCATGGGACAGGATCAAATAATCCATCTGAAAAGGTCATCGAACCAGCTGGCCCATCCATTTGTTTGTAGTACTTGGATTATCCGGCAGCAGATATAGCCTGGGTCTCAGGCAGGTCACTTACATTGAACTGCTCGTAAGGTCATGTGCCTCACAGCCCTGACAGTGTCTCAGCACTGGTTTTAGACATCAGTGTAATGTATGTTTGTGTATGAGAAATTGAAGGATAATTTCTATAAGTTTGAGTTAACTCCTCAGGATTGGCAGAACAGTTAACGGCCCATCAGACAGCTTGCGCAATGTCACATTATACAACTCTGTCATTGAGAAAGGACAAGTCTGTGCCTTTCCTGCTGGCAGGGAAGAATCCACTCAAACCAACTGTTCCCCTGAAGATGAATGCCTTTGTGGAAAAGGGACCTTTTTTCTGTCACAAAAAATGCCAAAAATGTGGATGAAAAATAATGTGAACTCAGTCACACTCTCAACTCTGATTAGTTTTGCGTGACAGTCCAAGTAATTCTGAGGCATCATTCATGTCATTTTTCAGCTTTGTATATTAATCATGTCAAGGATCAAATCAAGAGTGTCAATCTCCCCCTTCTCACAAATACCTCTATTGTGGCATATGGAAGGCCTGATCGCTGCAGACAAGGGATCTGAAAAATGCTGTCATTATGGTTTGCGAAATGAGTGAAATCCGCCGGCCTACTCTTGAATGGCCAAGTACGACCTCGTGAACTCCCTTTTAGAGATTCTTTATCTGAACGGGGACACTTCCAAACTGTGCTGTGCAGCACATCAAGAGGTTTTTTGTCTCCTTCCTTCTCATCAGCCAGGGAAAATGACTGTGAATAGGGAACTTCACTACAGTGCACAGGAAAACAGAAAATAGACTCTGCATTGTGGAAAATGTATTTCTTCTTACCTTGCTTTTTCAACTGAAAGAAGAGAATAGGCACAGCGGTAGAAAATGTCTTAATGATAGGGAACTTGGCTTGAATTATTGATGAATCTGGGCGTAATTATCTTTTTGTTCTGAACGTTGGTGTTTTATTATATTTTTCATTGAAGTGTTCCCTGCTGTCCTGACCACGCCATGCTCTAAATTGTTGATTAGGCAACAGAAATGCAAAGCAGCACCCATTCACAGACACAGCTGTGTTGCTGTATGCTAACGTTTTTAAATCTCCACTTTATTAGGAGTCTGAATCTGCCAAACGCCCAGCCTGTTCATTCTATATTGGAGTCCTTCACTAGACCTCTATACGCTCATAGCAATAAGAAGCTCCAGGAAGCCCTCTCACCTCTCTCTGTTTAATCAGACAGCTCAGAGAACAGGCCAGTGATTGCACAGGTAGAACACAGATTTATTGGGGACTGTTCTCTCATCTGTTTTTGTTATCCCTCTCTTTGCCCTCTATCTCATCCCCTCTTATTCTCCTCCCATTCACTTGCCTCTCATCTGTCACTATTCTCCTCTTCCTTCAGTGTTATATCATTCAGGGATGGAAATGACAAAAGCTTAAAAGTTGTTTCCACTTGAAATTGCACTGACAAGCAGAGGATTTAAAAGCAGGGTTTTTTTGGTTCTCTGTAAACTGCAAGTCCTGTTGTGACATTGCAAGCAAGGATTTTTTCCCTGGAAATGAGATGGAATTTAGTAGATAAACTGAAAGCAGCAAGTTTCATTTGTAAGGCATCAATCTGAAGTCTGTACAGTACAGGAGAAGGGCAAGACATTTCTAACCTGTCAGGATGGATAAAACCCCTCCTACCTTATTCCACATTATACCATCATATTCATAACAAATCTGGTCGATTCGTGCTCAGAAATCGTCCTGATGAGTCCCCCACCCACCGTCCCCCCGAACACAAAGAGCCGTGTAACTGCCTCCCTGTACCTCTCTATTTGGCACTCAGAAACATTTCAGTGACTGAGTAATGGTTGTGTCACAGACTGAATTATCCCCAGGGGGCACATTTTGAGGTCACACCACTTTCTTTCCACAGAGACCCACAACCCCCCCCCACCCCCAAGCCACCCAAGCTTGGACACATATTTGACTGTTAATACGACTCAGAGTGCTGCTAGCATGTGGTTTAGCATGACGGCACCGAATGTGTACTCTCCATTATTGATGCCCTGTTTATTTTGTTGTTGTGCATGAGATGTACATCCAGCATTATAAATCAACAGCATAATGTAAACACAAAAAGCAGTCTGTACTATAAATTTTCTGTATACTCAGCGAAGAGCTTTGGGGTTTGTAGATGAATGCATTATCAAGAAAGCTTATTTAAAGTATGTATAATTGCTGCCTCAAGGTAGTACTGAAAAAAAATTAAATGTGGTGAAATAGTAAAGCAATGTTCTCACATATACCGTGCGGTGTACTGTATAGAAATTAACTACAAACGCAATGTGTGGCTGTGAGCCTTCCTGAGAAAACAGGATGACTGAATGCTGAGATCTCAAGACAAGCCTGCCAACACCCCACCTTAACACCTGTCAGAAACGTTAAACTGTAAAGGGAAGTTAACGAACGCTGTCATGATCTGAAACTATTTGCTAAAAATATGCCTGTGCAAGTTGTTCATTTTGTTGGGCAATATATTAACATTTACACAAAATGCTCATTTAAAATGTTCCACCGTTATGAAGAGCTTGTCTTGCATACATGATGAACTCCTTCAAGTTCATATCAAATTGTCGACAAAGATAATGGGTGGCATTTTAGCACCGCTGTTTTGGTATATGTCAACAGCAATTATTCTTATGTGGGTGTGAAAAGGCAAATCACTTTTCATAGACACTGTCCCCCTCAGACACTTCATAAAATTGGCCTTAAAAGTCTTAAAAACATATGATGCCATTTTATGTTTATGTCCATAAAATTGTTTCTTGGGGGAGGGTAGTTTAGTATTTTCTCTAATGGTTATCTTATCCTTGTTTGCTCCCTGTAAAAAAAAAAAAAAAAAGTACTACAGATAATACAAAGTGGAAAATCATTGTGTTGTTTGCATGCGAAACTCCCTCATGAGCACAAAATTACAGCTTTGTAATGCAATTGTATCGAATTATATAGCAGAACATTAAAAATAAGTTGAATATCTCTGAAACTTCAGATGGCAACATGACATTTTTGTTTTAAGAGCAGAGTGTCACTGATAAATGAATTCCAACGGTGCAAGCAGTCAATCTGCTTTGAGTTACTTAGCTTCATTTCCAAGGCCAGCTGTTGCTGTAGTGATATTAACGTGAGTAGCTGTTCTAAGGTATATGTATATGTGGTTCTGTTCTCTCAGACAGGGACTTCAGTATCCAGGTGACCACGGAGCGGCGGGCCTACACAGCTGGGGAAACTCTGGAGCTCCGCTGCACCATTGACGCGCAGAACATTCAGGACCGTTACTTTTCGGTGTCGTGGGTGTTCAGCAGCTCTCCTGTGGCAGTGGTGGGCCCCAGCGCTGTGCCCGTGCTCAGTGGGGACTATGTGGAGCGTGAGGCGGTGGGCCAGATGACGGTGCGGAAGGAGACCCCCTCTGTGCACCTGCTGAAGCTCCAGTGGCTGAGCTCAGAGGACACTGGGAAATACATCTGCAGGGTGACAGAGAGGGAGCGGACGCCCACCGGCGACTTCGTGGACAGGAGCAAGAGGTCCCGCAATGTCCAAATCGCTGTACAGCCCCTAAGTGAGTAGCGCAACTGACTTTTGGGTTTATGAGTGAGTAACATTTCTTACTGCTGCCTCTGGCCCAAGAACATAGCATCCTGTTTGCCCTATGGCTGAGCAACATGGATTCCATTAGCCCTATGTGTAAATAACACAGCTTCCTATTAGCCCTATAAAACAGGGCTTCCTGTTGGCCCTCGGAGTGAGAGAATCCAATTCCTGTTGGCACTGTACAGAGTGTTAACTTCATACAGTACACCTCTGTGAGTGATAGAGGCTCATATATTGTTTTATATGGATTAACTGGACACTCCGGTGGAGTTATGGTCGAGACAGTTGACTTGTTACTGTTATCGGAGGGTATGTGAGTCAAGCTGTAGCTGGTACGCTAATGATATGAAACATGCACAAACAGTTTAACCTGAATCACTCAAACGGAATAAGAGCAAACCCCAGCAGTGTAAATGCGGGATGTTTTATACATGAGAAAGGTAAATTAACCCTGGATAAGAGTGTCGGTACATGAATAATGTGCTGTAGCTTGTCCTCAGTAGCCTGTGGACAGATTTAGTGTTATTGTTTCCCTTCCCTCCCATCTACAGACAGCCTTTTGTGCAGTCTGTGTTTTCTGCACAAAACAGGCTCCATTGTGTATAATAAATCCATCCAAAAGAAATTCCCCATGTGGAACTTGACATGAAATCAAGTGAATGGGTGAGGATTAATGGAAGAATACTACATCCCTGTGTATAATCATTCTACTCAAAAAAAAACAAGTAATGAAAATAGATTGTCTGTATTACTATGTACAGCTTAGCTTTGAGCTCTGAATGCCCCTGGGATGGTTACATATGCTGTATCCATTGAGTTGAGAATCATGACAATGACGAGCCGGAGGAATCAGGCCTCTCTTTTTGTAGGCCTCCCTTACCCAGTCACCCTACTGTAGGGTTGGCTAAACAAATCCCCCGGGGTGGATTAATGTGTGCTGGTGCAGCGCTGTGGGGGGGATGGGGGTGGCTGGAGGCCGTGATGGGGGTCAGAAAGGTGGCATAAACAATAAACAGGAGACAAATCCGAAACCCTCCACCCCCCTGCTCTTCAGCTGTGGGCCACTGGTCCGTGAACTAAGCGTCCGTCTGCTCTACCGGCCTGCTGCCTGGCTTCTGCCCCACACTCTTGCTCAGAATCAAAGCTGTGGACCCAAATGTCTGCAACCTGGAAAAAAACCAGATCGACAAAATATATCCATGAAGCGTGATCACACCTGAAACTCACTGCTGTCCTAGAACTGAGCCACACTATTACATTTCTGTCTTGGCTCTGTCAGATAGCAATGCTTATTGTTGTTGATGTGTGTGATACCACACAAGCAATGTTGTTAGGAATGAGCGTTCCTTAGATTTCAGGGTCCAAACTAATGCAGTCAAACCTGCATGTTTTCAATTGCTGTTAAAAAGCTCCTTAAATAAAACAGTAAGTGTGCGTTTCAGAAGCACCTCCCATTATTAAAGCTGTACTGCAAGACACCGTAATTTAAAAGTAAATGTTTTGTTCAAACAAAACTATTTTCATTTTATGGCCTATTTAATTAGCATAATATTTCAAACGATCAAGCTGCGCCTTTCATGTTCGAGCAGTGGTGGAGTACTCTCGCCCACCCCTAGAATGCACTTGTAGATTGTAATTGCAGCGGTGGGTTTGCAAACAGGGGCAGCATTCCCTGATACAAAAAGCTTTTCCAGGCCTCCTGTCCTTCCTTCTTCCAGCTCAACGTCTCTGCCGATTACCCAGAGTCCTCCCTGTCCTCTCCACTGAGGCAATAGGGGAAGAACTGCCAACAGATGAAAGAGATGTAAACACTGGTGACAGTTTGGCCCTAGATCGGGAATTTTTTTGTGCTTTCCCGTGGGTAAACAGATATTGAAAGAGCAACGTGAACTTCAAAAGGAGAGCTGGAGGAATTCCATTCCATACGGTAATGGGCCTTGTGGCAAGGCAGCTCATTGTATTGGGTGAATGCTAATAGTAATGGGAAAGTGCTCCTTTACTCATTTGTGTTTGAATGGAAATGAATGAGACGGTTTCCTTTTGTGGAGGATTTAAGGATTCATGTTTACTCTGTAGTAAATAAACAATGTGGTAGGAGCAGCAGAGCGGTATAATGGGTTGGGAACTGGGTTTGTAATCACAGGGCCTCAGACTGAGAATCTGGGTGGGACACTACCTTTGTGCTTCTCACAAAGTAACTTAAACCCAATTGTTCCAGTTAACAACCAGCTGTATAAATGGATACAATGAAAAATGTAAGCTTTGATATCTACATAAATAAAAGAAATTATAAAATGTATTTCAATGGATATAATATTCTGGAGACAAATCTTGCTCACTGGAGATAGAATTTTGCCTCCGAGAATGAATTAGACTCAGGCGTTTCAGAGACATGTTGCTAAAAATGGTGTAGGCTAAATAATTTTCCTCTAAATCCTTTGATCCAAGTGCTGTCATATACTTTTTTTGAGCTGTCATCCTGAAATATCTTATACCTGCTGATTTCATAAATCTCTACAGTGCATTAGAGGAGTTGTTTACCGTAATGTTTTAATCAAGAATTTCAACCTTACATTCTATTCCAGTCAGTAATATGTAACAGTTAGCTCATGCTTCCTTTTGGTGCTCAGTTGTTTTATTCATTTGCAATTTTCTTTTGTTTTAGCACAGGATTGAATCATAAAGATCACTACAATTATTATAGCTATAAATCATTAAAACTCTGTTACAGCTCCTAAGCTCTCTCTCCACCCTCCCCTCCCTCGATCTCTCTCTCTCTGTCTGATACTGTATTTCTTTCATACAGCGCAAAAGCCATGTCGTTATCCAGGAATGTGTGTCAATGCATGAGTTGGTCCTGTGCCAGAACCTCCATTAACCCTTGATCCCCTTCCCTAGGGAGCAACATGACGGTGTCACTGTCCAGTAACTCCACGGAGGTCCTGGAGGGCGAACCCATCCACTTGACCTGCACCGTGAGGGCTACCATGGAGAAGGCCAGCAGTCTGTCCGTCCTGTGGCAGTGGACAGACAAACAAGGCACAGACACACCTCAAGACCTGGCCACAGTGGACCGGGAAGGGACAGTGAGACCTGGGCCCTCGTACCGGGAGAGGAGCGGCTACGGGGAGATCCGCCTGGAGCGGGTTCGGGCCGACACCTTTACGCTGTCCGTCTACAGCGCACTGCCAGGCGACGACGGGCAGTACAAGTGCATTGTCACTGAGTGGGTCCAAGTGCCTGACCAGTCCTGGGTGAAGGTTGGGGAGAAATCGGCAGTGAATTCTGTCAACGTCAAAGCCATCGGTAAGCTTGGGCTCGGTGGATTGGATTTTAGTATTACCAAAACCAAACTCAATTTGAGTTCTGTCAGCATTCCAACTGGGCATGGGTGCAAATATTGTAAAGGCAACTTTAAAATTTTCAATTACTTTTTCCTCAGACGTGTCGATGCATGGAACAGCTTTCCAGGTGGTGTAGTAGTGGAATCGCTCAAAGTGTTCAAATCAGGGCTTGACACAGTGCTGGATACAATGTCTGTTATTCTTAGCCCAGGCCCTGGAGAGCCAATCATTTATTCTGCTTTGTGTTTTCTCTTGAAATCCTACAGTAAGCGCAGAACCAAGAAACTCGGTAAAGTTAACTGCTGTACACAGCTGTTTTGATTGGTCTGTAAGTGATGGAAAACTACTAAAACCAGCATGCCCTGTGGTTCTCCAGGACCAGGATTGAGGAACACTAGCCTGTAGCTGGATGGCAACCCTAGGTGGGCCAAATGGCCTGTTTTCATAATTATGTATTGTTGCATCCGTATATATTTATTATTATTAAATATGTACATAAAGCTGTCCTTGGCCTTCGGCAGCCATAAACACACCCACTTGTCTGATATGTCCTTGCCTGTGGTCCTTAGTTTACATCTCATCAGAGAGGGGAGGAATTTGCTTTGAGTAAGTAACTTCTGTTCAGTGAGGTGAGAGGTTATTTTTAGTGCAGTTTTGCAAACAGGTGAAGAAGAGCTGTTGAAGTGTCTACTGTTGGTCTTTATCAGCATCTGAGAATTAGAGGAGCCACATATGCAAATGCGCCCATCTTCAAGATATTTCACATTCCTCCCATCAGCGGCAACCCACGGTGCATTCTGCATAAATTATCAGGAAGAAAGAAAGGTGTGCATGTGTGTGTGTGTTTTTGTGTATGTGGGTGTGCATGTTTTTGTGTATGTGTTTGTTTGCTTTCAATATGTGAAATAAATGTGTGCATGTGTGGAATTTGGTGTGTGTGTGCTTGTGTGTGTTTGTAAGTGAGTGCGAGTGCATGTGTATGTGCATATTCATGTGTGTGACCATGTTTGTGTGCATGGGTGTGTGTGTGTGTGTGTGTGTGTGTGTGTGTGTGTGTGTGTGTGTGTGTGTGTGTGTGTGTGTGCATGTGTGTGTGTGTGTGTGTGTGTGCATTCATATATGTGTTTCTGTGTCTATGTGTGTGTGTGTGTGTGTGTGTGTGTGATTGTGTGTGTCTGTGTGTGTATGCGTGTATGTGTGTGTGTTTGTGATATTGAATGTGTGTGTGAAGCCTGCTCCTGCCGCCTGCTCCATCTGTAGCTTCATGGAGATAGGAGCAGCATGTTGGCGTTTTGGGCCAGAAATAGACCTGCGTTATTTCCCCAGGTCTTCTCTGAAGTTCCAAGCGCATCGGAATCACAGAGCATTGTGTGGAGCTGAGCAAGCTAGTCTTGAGCATGTGCCCGCCTGGTTGCTTTGGAAATGCCAGGTGGAATACAATTAATTTGCTACGTCTTCCTGTGAGGGAATTTACACAACATTTTGGGTGTGTATTCCAGGGAAAGTTGTGTGAGATCATAAACGTCACAGATGCATGTATACCGTAAATTTCTCCTTTATATTTCTCTTTCTTCTGTATTTCAGTTCGAGGGACTGCTTGCAGGGTAGTTACTATAGTTACTACCAGTTACTATAGTTACTAAATATGTGAATAGCAAAGGCTGATAACATAATGGGATTTTGTGTTCTCTCCATGACTAAACGTATAGAACGAAACAATGAAAAGCCAAAACTCTCTAGCAACCTCAAGCATGAACATTGGCATGTCCTCACAACTAATATCTCCTCTTGCAAGTCTGTATTTGGGTATAAGACTCATTGGTCAGGTAATATCAGGTCTGTCCGTGACATTTCACACACCTGTACAGATGGACTGCAGTGTGCTGTCTTCTGTTCGGGAGAAAAAACGGAGGGCATTTCATTTGATAGATACAAGGTAATGTCTGATTGGCTAGGCCTCTCTGATTTATTAGCCCAACAGGTTCATTTAACTCAGACTGGCTCTCACTGCTTCCCCAGGCCTGACGCAGATGAAACACTGTGACCTGGGCGACTTTAAAAGGAGATAATGGTAGGAAACTCGCACTCCTGATTTATGACGTCTTCTTCCATAATTGTGCCAAATGCTTAAAAACTGAATTCTAAATTCAAAAACATGATAAAATGTGCAAATATCAAATGCCCATCGACAGATTGATCCACATCCTAACAACTTGATTTTATTAACGATTTCATCCAAATTCCTTCGTGGTCATAAAGCAATTGCAGGGCTTAGGTATGGATCAGAACTACCACAAGGAAATAGGATCAAAGTGCAGTCAAATGTATACACACCTATGTGGAGTCTATCCACCCCAACCTGAGATGCCCATCTGTTACCCTTATTACCAATGATATGTATGAGCTGTGGGGTTACAGTGTGCTCGCATGAGTTACAACCACAGCACTGCATGGGAGTATTGCTGGGATATGCTGGACCTGAAACAATGGATCAAAATGCAGGACAAATTTACTCTGACGGGGGAAGGGGGTGGGTGCAGATGTGACAGAATGAAAATGAGGGGAAATCTGGTCAGATTTAAACGCTGCACATGTTCGTTTAAAACTGAAATTCCACTACAAATGTATGAAGTTAGAAATTAAGTCATTTATTCTGATCCTTTTTCATTATAGAAACATGAGTTGGAATTATTAATTATATGCATTTTTGCTAAAACCAGAACGTTTGTATGTTTATGCCTAAAACAAAAATGCATGAGATGTTTTTGTTAAACAAACTAGAATCAAGCTTTAAGGCAGGTACTTACGCAGTTAAGAGATATTTATGCTTACATATGCTAAAAGCATAATTCAATGTGCTTGTTTAATGTGAAAACAATATTAAAAAGATTTATTTGTGTTATTGATGTTTTACCACATGCAATGAATGGTTTTATTTGTTTTCTTGAAAATTATTGTGCGACTCTGTCTGCACAGAGATTTTTTGAGGGAGGTTGGTCTGTTGCAGATACGCCTGAAACCCGAAAAGGCTGCCTGCGCAAATGGTCGGCAGTGTGGTGCGTGGGTGGAACGGGTGGAGATGATGGGGGGAAATGAGTCCCGTGCTGGGCTGTGGGAGGGCAGGTCAGAGCGTGACGCAGAACAGAGGGACGAAGCAGGGTTTGTGCCAGTTGCCTTCTGTTTCCGTCTTTAAAAATGTGATTAAAGACCCAACAATCATTCTGTCACATTCCTGTCACGTCAGCCGGTCAGGTGGCAGCTTGCGTATGGTTCTGTCTGGCCACGGAGGGTTTTTTCTGTCCACTGTGCATGTGTTAGTCCTTGTCACGCTTAGTCTCTAATGAGAAAATGTGATGTTGTTTTTCATTACAAGTGTTACGATATTGATTACTGACTTCTAACAGCGCTAGGAGCATCTGGCAAAAGCAGAAAGACACGTGGGATACCGAGAAATTCATTTTAAAGGAATTAGCTGAAATACCAATAACGGACAAATTTGCAGATTGTGCTGTGCATGACAGGAATGCAACATTATTATAGTTTATGAAGCTGGTTATGTGGACAGAGAAGGCAGGCCCCTCCATAGAAATTTCTCGGCCAAGAAATTTAACTGAGTATCCCCAACCTTGCACCTTTTCTATCTTTCAATCTTTCTCTCGTTGTTAATAATCGATCTCTCATTTAATTCCTTTCTGATTTATTGTTACTATTATATGTATACTTATTTAAATTTTTAACAAAAAAGGTTATCTGCAGACAAATCTGATATCAATTAAATGAGGCAGTCTACCTTTGGAAAGGATAAGCACGTCACATCTGGGCTGTAAACAGGCTGCGCCACTGTAATCTGCTTACAGTTTTTTTTGAACGCTTTATGGAGAAATGATTGATTTGACATGCTTTAGGTCATTTTTTCCAAATGGGTTTCATTCCCAACCAATTATCATAGAGGGAGGAGATATAGTCTGAGTCAGTTATCTTGTCCTCATCTTGTCTACTTGTATCTTATTACATGACTGCCTATAAGTGGTTTATCAATATATTATTTATGTGATATGTTGCCGAGAATGTTTATGTTTTAACACAAATTACTATGCTTCAAATCTGAGACTGCAAAGCTGGCATCTGAGTTTTCTGGTGCAATATTCTGGATGGGCTAACATCCATGTTAAAAATGTTTTACTGCCCCAGACATATAAATAAGTAGATAAGGACTGAGGCTGTGTCAAATCCAAAAATTATTTTGCAAGTCAGTCCATGGTGAACCAGCAGTAAACAGAGTCCACCACAACCACAACTTCAAACTCCCCCAGTGCTGTTCCAGGGAAAAACCGACATTCCTAGCCGAGACACTATGTGCTGTGCCACTGAAAGTCTCAGCAACATAGTCATTTTAGTTGCAGAATGGAAGAGGAGTGCATTACTTTGTCATTTTGACCTTTTTACCCAAGCCATTTTGGAGCATCTCTATCTAGGTGGCAAAAAAGGTAACTAGAGTGTGATACTGATTATGATGGTGTGTATGGAGTATCTTCAAAGAAAATGCAATACTAGTGTAATGTAACATAAATTTATGTAATTAATATTGATAGTGACAGCATGAATTCCTGATCCATCCTTATCTTCAGTCCTCTCCTCCACAGTCCTGACAGCTTCTCTATGGATCTTGCAGTTTTTTACTCAAAGTTTAATTGCTGCTTTTCAAGGACACAAGGAAAGTTTTCAGATGGTTAAGGATCCAAAACAGATTAATGACATAATGTCATTCTGCTCTTAATGAGAGTGGAGTGTAATTACCTCTGAGTCTGTAACAACTGAGAGGGAAAAAAAGAAAAAAAAAAAAAATTGTCAAGACAGAATTGGTCCTTTGTGTAAACGCTGACACTACGAGTATACTTCAATCATTAACTTGTTTAGTGTTTGTGCTCGCTCCCTCTTTGTTCCCAGATGCCCTGTGTTAGCGCACTTCCCGATACAATCTAGACTGTCGACAGCCTCCTAATGGTGCTGACAAATTTCTGTTGTGTCAACAATATTGGGGGACTCAGGGGGTTGAGGGAGGTGGGAGAGGGGGGCATGTGGGGGTGTGGCAGCAGCAGAGGGATGTAGTCTGTATACATCACGGTGTAAAATCCCCAATTTACAGTCTCTTTGCAACTGAGTGCATTGAGTGAAATGCAAGTTACATTGCTGTAACTTTAATGTGAAGGACAGGCATGTCCAAGGTTAATGTTAGGGAGCCCAGGTACTGCGCAGAAACATGCTGTTGTTGAAAGCTATATAAAAAGCTGAACACCAACTTTTCAGATGTCACCATCCCACAAAACTGTATGATAGTTTGTCATTCAGTCAACAAGATAAATATAATAATGATATATATGTAAATACTTATAAGCATTACATATTTGGTAATATTTTTTCCTTATAAGTCCTTGTATTTTCTGATAGGAATTTCTTTATTTCCATTTGAAACATTTCATAGAAAACTAACTTAAATTATGTAGTGCAAACATGCTTATTGTTTGTATGCTTTAATCAAAGGTACAGGATCTTATCAAGTAGGCAAAATATGTTGGTTTTACAAAAAAGTCACTCTGTTGTGCATCATATACATGCTCAGGGAAATATATCAGAGAGTCTATATGTTATGGTCATTTAATACATTTCTTTCTGAATGTGGCTTTATAAGAAAGACCTCAACTCACCTGTGAGCTAAATATCTTATGTAAAGTGTATGTTTGACTAAAATTTGAATTTCTGGGTGTCAGTGTAAGATTAAGTTACTTTGAACAAGTTACTAAAGTAGTTTTTTGTGCTTTGAGTTGTAGACACAGCATGATCTTCATATGTTATGTTTTTTTTTGTGCACAGTTCTATTGAACAGAAGTTCTGGGGGCCAAGAGGGCCTTATGACTGATTTCAGTGATGATTCATCTCTCATTCTGACTGCAGGTCAATGGAGCTGCGTCTCTACATGTTGGCTGTGTGAAGAGCTGTGTGCATTGTTCAGGATTGTGACCAGAGACATTCATAAAGACTGCAAAGTTAATGCAAGGGCATACACTGAGAAAATTGCAAGGTTGAATTGAGGGATGATTCTTCATACAGCGCCAAGCTGTTCTAAACACCTTACAGGAATTTAATTTCAGTTTTTTTTGCCCACTTCTTTTTTCCCCAGAATCCTCCTTTTTCATCTCAGCCTCATCGCGGACACCCAGTGTGACATACGGCGACTCCTTCGACCTGCAGTGCATCGTCAAGCCCCGGTACAACCCGCGTGTGCCAGCGACAGTTACATGGCACTTCCAGCCCTCAGACGAGGCAGGCGTGAGGGGCGAATTCCGCGAGCTGGTGACGTTGACCCGTGAGGGGACGCTGCAGTGGGGGGAGCAGCTGCTGGGCCTTGGCACTCGAGCCTCCATAGACAAGTCCCCCACGAACAGCAACTTCAGGCTGAGTGTGAACCGAGCTGGACGCCGTGATGCAGGCACCTACCAGTGCACCGCCCTGCTGTGGAGGAGGAACTATGACAACACCTGGACCAAGGTCACCAACCGCACCTCGAACCTTCTGGGAATCAACGTGCTGCAGCCAGGTGAGTCCAGCCTGCATGGCCTTCAGTTAGAGAGGCGGAGTCAGCCTTCAGTCAGAGAGGCGGAGTCAGTCTTCAGTCAGATAGGCGGAGTCAGTCTTCAGTCAGAGAAGCGGAGTCAGTCTATATAGTGATATTTGTAATTTTATAGTAAATAGGTACATTCAGTATATTTTTAATTTTAAAATTAAAACATAGAAAGTGTTTACAATGTAAAACATTCTTGGTTGTTGTGAGAAATGGCCAGATACAGTAGTCTCATTATGGTTTTGAGTCTGCATGATGAGCAAAATACCTGTGGTTTTTATAGAGACAAATACTTGGTTAGGGAGAGAGGGTTGAGTGAGAGCAGTTTTCTGTCCAGTATCCATGGCTAAGGGCAGAGAAGTTCCTGCTGTTTGTGGTTCAAGGAGGAAATAAGTGTTGAGTTCTGAGTACTGAGGTTACGGAGGACAAACTTGGTCCTAGAAAATGTTGGCAGCATTTCTAATGGTGCTAAAAAGCCTCTTGGAGGACTTTTGCTACTTTGATAAAAAGTCAGTTTCATTTTTCCTACAGAGCACAAACTACCTCCAGATAGTAAACTTTATTTCAGGAGCAATTGAGTCAGTTCATCTCTTGTCAGTTTCTTTCTGTGTGCTCAATTTTCTTGGCAGCTTTGCATAACGGTATCGGATATTTGCATAGCTTTCTCAAAGATCACATGATGAGCGCTGTCTCTTTCATTCTCCATTATGAAAAGAGGTCTTTGCTTTCTGCAGGATACGTTACTCTGTCCCTGCCATGCACTTTCTCTCTCTTTCCTGCCATCACTTTTAATGGCTGTGTCCTCATCTTCACTCTAGTCCTTCACTCTAGTCTTAGTCTCTTCATCTCGTCCTTCATTATTCCACTCTCCTAGTCTTCACTCATTCAGAGAGCCTCTCACTCTTTGTCCTGTGGGAGAATGCTTGTGCTGGACAGGTAGACTGGGCAAAGCCTCTAATGGTTCAGAGTAGAGCGGCACAAGATGAGGAGAGGAGCAGTGTACATTTCTCTCCACAGTATCCCACCAATAGGCAAACGCACACACTGCACTCTGTTTTCACAGTCCATCCTAGAGGCAAAATTCCAAAAAAAAGATCATATCACACTGTTTGTTGTATCAATAACTGGTGCTACATTTTTAAAAAAGAACACAAATTTGAGTTATGTCAGCGTCAATGTACGGTTCTTAGAAGTTTGCTATGTAACCGCTGAAGCACGCATTCTACCTGTGATAAAGCGGCACCCCACAGCTTTGAAATAAGCATGGCAGTAATTGCTCTAAGTAAGATGCTCTATTTTCATGTTTGAGTTGTGACCATTAAAAGAGAAGACCATGTGTCTGGTTCTCTTGAGACTGAGCAGGTTAAAGGGGCTGGTGATCTCCATCTGCTCCAGTGCAGGGGGCACCTGCTTTGAGATGGGCCTTTCCCAGCCTCGGGGGGTGTGTGTTCACCGTCATCCCTGGGTACCATGATGAGCTTTCATAGGACTGTCTTACAAGTTTCCTTTTCTTAACCGAATGAACCCATGGGAGGGAGACAGACAGAGAGAGTCTATGTGCTCTCTGAGACACAGGTGAGATCAGGACAGAGGTACACTTCCCCATAATAAAAGCTCAAAGTTGAAATCAAAATGCTGATAAAATTATATGTTTTTAAGGGTTTTAAAAGAAATGGCTTCTGATGAAGTAGGATCAGTGTGAATGGGAGAGGGCCCCAGTGAGGGGCATCACTGGCTCCCTGGTATATGACAGCATGCCATGAGGCATTGTGAGCATGCAACTGTACCACCAACTGTATCCACATGTTCAGTTATGCCACATATTATTATCATTATTATTGCTGTTAATATTATTGTTATTATTACCTCTGTGTGTTATTCCATGTTGTTATAAAAACATGCTGTTACAAAGATTTTAATTCATTTAAATGGAGAGAGAGAGAGGGAGTGAGAGAGCGGCAGATAAAGAGACTGATAGCCCCCATACGCGTACCTGTCATTCCTCTTAGATATCTCTCCTTGATGTTCAAGGCTCTGCTAAAGACGAGAGAGCGAGAGGTGCTTAAGAGTCTGAACATACCCTCATTAGTGTTGTTTCATGTTTCCAATGTCTGTTACCAGAGGCAGGAACATTGCATAAACGTTGCAACGATGTTATGTATAGGCTAGGATGCAGGCTAATTAATTATTAATTTAATTTTGCTTATGCCTAAGTTACTTTTCATGTCATTGCCCACCTACAGTACAGTTTTTGATTTTCCTTAATTTGCTTATATATTAGTCTGCCAATCTCCTGACTTGCAGTGTGCCTGTACTTACTGGTCAGAATGGTAAACATTACTGGCTTGGACAGAGTGGGGAGACTGGCTGCACATGTCCCTCCCCCTACCACACCGACAGGCAAACTCACACATCAGGCTTTAGCTCTGACAGTGCAAACCCTTGGTGCAATGCTTTCCTCAAAAACCCAGGTTTCCATGATAACCATGGCAAATTTCATTCTAAAGTTCTGAAGTCACACAGCTATCACATGCATTCCACTTGTGTTAAATGGTTATAGAAGCCTCACATAGTTCTGAAATCTTGTTGGACTACTGACTCTATTTTGACCGTCGTTCCATGAGTTTGGCTCATGAAAATATAAAGGCTGTATGTCTCAGCAATTCTAACTCACTGATGTTTGGAAATTGTTTGGGGACTTAATACCTTAATGCGAATATAATGCAGATTAACAATTGTTGACTTTCTGCTGCTACATTACACTCAATGCTCTGCTACTGTAATTGAATAAAGAAACTCTTACCAGTTGCTGCTCTCAACATAATCACTTCTGTAATACAGTCGTGGAAAATGTCATGTTTTGTATTCGAATTGCTTTCAGTGGCCTGAGGTGGATTGGCTCTAGTCTTCAGATAGTTCCTGACAAATGAATTACATGTTTTTGTACAGTATAAAGTGTTGGATAACAAACTAGAGCTTGTAAACACAGCTACAGTAGAACAGGTACTGCTAGTTGTAATAAATGATCTCGGACAGTAGCTCCCAAATGACAAAAAAACGTCAGATTACTGTAATGCTTCACCAGTCCATCTTTGTTAAGACAGTCATGGTGATGTGCTTTTGACTTTCATCTGCCTTGCACCCAGAGGAAGACAGAACCTGAGAAACATCAGCACACTGTTTTTAAGTGTGAGATAAAATGAGGAAACATTTGAAAATGTAAAGTTGTAGGTCTGTAGGGAGCTTGTGTCCAGCACCATTTGTTGCTGTGATTTAATTATCTGGGATAGGGCACCCCAGTGAAATGTGGATAAACACTGAAATGCTTGTGGCAGTGGAATTCAGAGCTTTATATCAGAAGGTTTTTCACTGTATCATGAAATCTCTGTGAATAGGGGATGGTCTTTGTTTGCAAAAGAGACAAAGAGAGAGTTTAAAGTATGAAAAGTTTCCTGATTGAGTTTTGTTTGCGCATGAGTGAATACTCAGTACAGTCTCTTAATTCTGTATTTTTGTGTGTGTGTGTGTGTGTGTGTGTGTGTGTGTGTGTGTGTGTGTGTGTGTGTGTGTGTGTGTGTGTGTGTGTGTGTGTGTGTGTGTGTGTGTGTGTGTGTGTGTGTGTGTGTGTGTGTGTGTGCGCAGGAATTTGTGCATGTGTGTGTGTCTGTGTGTGGGTGTGTGAGTATGTGGGTGTATGAGGATAGAAGAGACTCAGGTTTTAGGTCTCCTTTATTTGACAATGAAATATAAGCTTACATATTGTTCTCTATCTTCCTTTAAAACAAACTATAATGCATAGAGAGAGGGGTATGAGAGAATATAAATAAAAAACAAAAAATATAGATACCATAAACAACCAAAAACTCACAGTGCAAGAGAGAGAGAGAGAGAGAGAGACATATCGAGTGAACAGTTGACACAGTCTCCTGGTGGATGTGATGTACAGTTGGAATATGTATGAAAGCAGTAATGCAGTGTACCACGATGAGGCACAGAAAGCAGTCAGGTGAAGTAATCTTCACGAGGGTTTGATTTATGGCTGGTCTCTACCCTCGGGATGTTTGGTACCGACACAAGCCATCTGTGTAATGAACTGTATTTGGGATAACCGTATACCATGATCACCCACAAAGCTGGGTAATCTTCCCCCTTTTGGCAGTTTTGGGCTCCGTACTCAAAGATGCTCAGTATGACAAGGAAAAAAACTATTGCAGTAGCAACTGTCAGTGAGTGGCGCACATACACACATAATTGCATATGCTATTCTCACACAAACACAACACACATAAGTGCATGTGTGCACACTAAGACTCATCCTTTTTTTTAAATTCAGTGCAGTGCCGTCCCGCTCCGATGCTTCTTTAACCTTGCCCCTCCAAGGGTAACAGTGGGCTGTAAACATCCCTTCAGGATCAATTTGGGAATCAACTAATCATGCTGCTCGCGCTTGTGGCTCGTTTAGCCGCTCTGATGTGCACTTTAGCCGAGTGTCTCCCCACGGACGGCCACGGGCAGGGGGGCACCAGAACGCCCAGGTGGACCTCTCCTCCTGTTCCCCTCCAATTGGGAAGAACGCAGAAACAGACATCTTCCCCGTGCTCTCTGGACGTGCCCCCAGCTCCACCTGTAACCTCCGGCCACAGCGTCATCCTTTACCAGCTCACCTGTGGCACTGCCACAGTGCTGCTAATACAATAGTGGGGAACTTATTTTGTGTATTCATAAGTGAATCAAAAAAAATCCTAAGCAATTATGAAATGTAAATAAATTGCCACAGGCAGCATGTATGATTTATGCTGTGACAGGGCTAGGCCTCCCTGTGCTGGAGCAGGGCGATGGTGACTTTACATCAGAGGAAATACAGGTTAATCTGTGAGCTCCCCCAATGCTCAGCTGATCCATGAGCGTTCTCAAAAGGGAACAATTTCACAAGCGCATATTTTTACATATGTTATTCTTCACAAGTAGGCACTGTGCACAGCATTTTTTTTTTTTTTGCTGAAAGTGTTGGTGTTGACGAACGGGAGATAAGAATATCTGCTGTGAGAATTACACGTGCAGATGAGATGTGGTTTCCCTTCCTGAGCGCAGTCAATATCATTACCTCTGTCTAAGCCTCTGCTGCTTCTCCACAGGCACCAGCCAACACAGCGTAGCATTATCATAATGTTACTGCACTACTGTACCAGCTTTACTGTACCACTTCAATGACACAAACAGCCATACCAAGGGCTTAGCCAACTAAGGAGGGCATAATATTTTATTTATGTGTTTGTACCTGGCCCTGTGATCTCAAAGATAAATGAAAACCAGCTGTCATGATGATATAATCAGTTTCTATGGTGATGCTATCTTTCTCTGAGATTATGTAATCCATTTCTGAGATGATGTCAGTTTTTGTGACAGCCTGAAGGTTGTTTGGTTTGTCAACCAAAGGAAAGGTTGCTGCTGTTGCTCAAAATGGTAAAAAATAAACATATTTTTGCACAGCATTAAATCAGAGTAACAAACAAATGGAAGGGGATGATTTGTGCAAGCCCACCTGTTAGTTCTAATGTAAATGACGCACTGACAGTACCATTTTGCCCCGGGCATTAATACAAGAAGACAAGCATCATGAGATGTTTTAATTAGGGACCAAGTGACCTGTTAGCTGAGACAGACCACTCACTTGTACTAGTGATGGTGCAATCCCACTAACACTGGCTTATTTCACTGCTTTAATGACTGTGACCTGTGAAACACCTTTTCATTTCCTTATTTCAGCTGTTAGAACAGTATTTTTCCATAGCTTTTTCATAAATAACATTACATACAGTGAATGTTTTATGTGCAGATTGAATGAATTATGCAGGACTTGAAGTGGAAGATATGTGCTTATTTTATTGCCTTTTATCTTAAATGTTAAACTGGAAATTTTCACAGCATGGAAATTTTTTCTCTCACAGTAATTGAAATTCAAATAAAGGTAATTATGTACGGAGCCATCCTGTATGCTCTTTGCCACGTTATTAAATCAAAATCACAGTAAAAGGTGGTCTGGAGGTTGGCTGTTTCATATTCATGCGGCGGGGCTCCCCCCAGTCAGTGCTCAGGGCAGAGCTGGAGTCTCCTGTGTTAACACTACGGTGTGTGAGCACGAGGACAGTCTGCACCACAATGGGCCCACAGACAGAGAAGCTGATTAGTTTCGATCAGACAGAGAAACAAGGGCAGACATAGGTAGGAAAAGCCGCTGGTGTAATGTCTGTGATGGCTGAGATGACCCAGTAGAATGATAATGTCAAGGCTTTACCTGGGATTCAATCAAGAACTTAGTCTCTTTTAAGGGCATAGGCAATTCAGTCAAAACAGTCATCAGTCTTTTTAAAGGAATATGCTAGTCTGTTTTAGAATAAACAGAACATAGGCTAAAACCAGTTTTCCTTGTCTCCAATAAAACAGAAAACGCTCAAATAAACTTACAATGTGGTGTAATGTAAATTCTGTTCTAATTGGATTGTGTATTCCCTAATAGAAACTTGATTGGGTCTAACCGAAGCAAAGACATGTATGATACGCTTGTTTGCAATTAAAAAACAGTCCTGATTTATCTTGTTATAGCCCAAAGGTTTACATGCTTAAAATGCTTATTTATCTAATAACTGTAATTGGAATTACCACAGAAAGCTATCATGGCAGGAGTGATGCTGGAATTGGAGTCCACTCTATGTTGCTGGACCTTGCTGTTTGTCTTGTGATGAGTGACAGTACAGCATCGCCACCAGACAAGTATGGTTCATGATCTGTCCAAAACCAGCCAATAACAATCAGTTATAAAGATGCAAATACCTTTATTAAATTATAAAGCAATCCTCATGTGTGCAGCAGCTGTGTGCCTTTGCATTTGTGTAGATGCTTGAATGCGAACATGCATTCATTTACAGGAGCATATATGCATGTGTTTTTGAGTGTACCAAGCATATGTCTGTGTGTACATATAACTGCACGCACATGAGTGTGTGTACTCTTACTTGTTCCTGTGTAGTGTGTGTACATGTATTCATGTGCATGTGTGTTTAATTGTTTGTGTAGTGTGTGTACATGTATTCATGTGCACGTGTGTCTAATTGTTTGTGTAGTGTGTGTACATGTATTCATTTGCATGTGTGTGTAATTGTTTGTGTAGTGTGTGTACATGTATTCATTTGCATGTGTGTGTAATTGTTTGTGTAGTGTGTGTACATGTATTCATGTGCATGTGTGTTTAATTGTTTGTGTAGTGTGTGTACATGTATTCATGTGCATGTGTGTTTAATTGTTTGTGTAGTGTGTGTACATGTATTCATGTGCATGTGTGTCTAATTGTTTGTGTAGTGTGTGTACATGTATTCATTTGCATGTGTGTAATTGTTTGTGTAGTGTGTGTACATGTATTCATGTGCATGTGTGTTGTAATTGTTTGTGTAGTGTGTGTACATGTATTCATGTGCAGTGTGTGTACATGTATTAATTGTTTGTGTAGTGTGTGTACATGTATTCAGTGTGTGTACATGTATTCATTTGTGTGTGTAATTGTTTGTGTAGTATGTGTACATGTATTCATGTGCATGTGTGTTTAATTGTTTGTGTAGTGTGTGTACATGTATTCATGTGCACGTGTGTCTAATTGTTTGTGTAGTGTGTGTACATGTATTCATTTGCATGTGTGTGTAATTGTTTGTGTAGTATGTGTACATGTATTCATGTGCATGTGTGTTTAATTGTTTGTGTAGTGTGTGTACATGTATTCATGTGCACGTGTGTCTAATTGTTTGTGTAGTGTGTGTACATGTATTCATTTGCATGTGTGTGTAATTGTTTGTGTAGTATGTGTACATGTATTCATGTGCATGTGTGTTTAATTGTTTGTGTAGTGTGTGTACATGTATTCATGTGCACGTGTGTCTAATTGTTTGTGTAGTGTGTGTACATGTATTCATGTGCATGTGTGTTTAATTGTTTGTGTAGTGTGTGTACATGTATTCATGTGCATGTGTGTAAAATTGTTTGTGTAGTGTGTGTACATGTATTCATGTGCATGTGTGTTTAATTGTTTGTGTAGTGTGTGTACATGTATTCATGTGCATGTGTGTTTAATTGTTTGTGTAGTGTGTGTACATGTATTCATGTGCATGTGTGTTTAATTGTTTGTGTAGTGTGTGTACATGTATTCATGTGCATGTGTGTTTAATTGTTTGTGTCATGTGTGTACATGTGCAGTTACTCCTGCAGTGTGCGCATCCGTATCTTTATTTTCATGTCAAGATGACATCAGAAGCGCAGAGGATGCCTCGCTAAATGGACCCGTCTGTGAAAGACGTTAATTAATTCCCGCCATGTGTAGAGACCACTTTGACTACAGGGGTGTTCATCGGGAAGGAGAGTGAATGTTGATTGAGTGCGCACGTGTCTGTGTGCCCCAGACCTAGCCGTTCTGTCAGCAGGTCGTCTCTGTCAGAAACTCCGGTCAGAGAAAAGAAAGACATCTCACCAAGCTGCTCAGACACGCTGAGACAGAATGAGATATCCCAGCATGCAAAGCCAGCCCTGCCAGGCAGCCCGTATCTGGCCAGGTATAGGCAAGCAGCAAGAATTTATTTCCTGTCACTACTAATATATGACACCTGGCACCGGCGCTCCCGGAGGACTGGAGTGATTTGCACAGAATGGCAAATCCACCACCGCTCAGCTAATGCACAGAGTTCTCGCTATGTTGCTGCAGCAATGCAGCGGACCGATGAAGTCAGGGAAAGATTAAGAGAATGCTGTTTATAAACATCACTCTGATCCAAGTGTTACCTCAGAAGGCCCCTTTTCAGTCCAGCATTATGTGAGGGTGTTGAGCTTAGATGTGGATTGAGCCAGATACAGCAATCCAGCACCAGTACATCCAGCTCTTGGTTACAGTGTGTGTGAGGTTTAAAATGGCAACAAGCATTGCTTTGAAGGTAATAGTAATAACTTCTGCTTCTTCTCATGCTACTACTATAACTACAACTACTTCTACTAATAATGATAATAATAATAAAAATTGTAAGCATGATTTGTCTGTACCTTATTTGGAGTGTAAGAATGAGAAGTGTAATTTTCACTCAACAATCTCTCCTCACTGAATCTTTCTTAGCTTAACCAGCAGAGAATTTTCTCCCGCATTTATAAAATGGCTGGCATCGATCAGTGGACCATCTCTTTGTTACCTTCCACTTCAAAGGAATTAAGTTCAACTGCAGCATCCACTAGGATTGACTTGAGAAATTTTCTTCTCACTTCTCCTTGCCTGCTCCCTCCCCTATGGATTTGACTTTCTACTGAATGTCATTTTTACATTGTATAAGTGAAGCCTCATTGCATAGATTTAACCATCTCTCTCTCTCTCTCTCTCTCTCTCTCTCTCTCAAGCTGCCTTCCTGCAGAGGAGAGTCTAATGTGGAATTTTCTGTTGACACTCTTCATGTACTTAATAATCAGTCAATATGTTCAGGAATTAACATTCCAGACCAACTGCCTGGATGTGAATATCCAAGCAATATAGCAGAGCTTTTCATAGTTTAATCACCAGTGACTTTTTTTCACTATGTTTTTTTTCTCTAAATGTCAGAGAGCAGGCCTCAGCTTCAGTGCCATCATCTCCGCTGTCATTTATGGCTGCCTGGTTTCTATGGTACTGCGCTCTGCCCCGCCCACTTTTCACTTCATTATGTGTTTTATCTCTGCTCACCAGATGAGCGTGTCACTCAGGCTGGGACTGTTGACCAGCTAACACCGGTCTCCTGATAGGACACTCTAATGCATTATGCATTTATGTATTAAATATATGTGTGCGTGTTTATATGCATCCAGATATTACCATTCCCATCCCTACAATGCCCTCATTTGGCCTCCACCCCTAAGAAGAAGCTTCTCTCCTTTTCTCCGGTATCTTTCTGTATTTCCCCAGATCATGCCCGCCCCCCTCCCATATTTGTGTGAACCATCAGAGGGAATTATTTGGGAATTGTAAATGACTGAGAGCAGCGACTGAGCCAATGCCCAGATTTCCCTGGGCCTCGGGTTTGTGCTGACAGAAGAGCTGGAGGACACAAGGGTGCCTGAAGGAGGACTTCAAATTAATTTCCCAATTATGGAAGAATACCACTTTCAAAATTAGAATTCTTTATGATCCGTTAAATACAGCAGAAAATAGAACATTTCATTTTTTCTCAATGCTTTTTACAAATAGCAATATAATGACACAGGAAATACAACTATATTAAAAACAGCAGACAATAGTCAACCTTACCACTTGACTTTGAGTTATATACTTTGTATTATTTGACCAATTCCATGTGGACGCTGGTGTAGGGCACCATGAGGAATTGGGGGTAATGAGAGCTCATATGCTAAGCTCACACAGAGGTTTTCTTCATGGCTCTTGATCAGAATGGCTGTGCAGATGAAAAGTGTTTATTCTTGAAAGAGGTGTCACTCTGAGACATGCTAAGGGCGTTACAAAGCCACTGTCCACCATCTTTACTGGATCTCTGAGGATCTGCTTCATTAGCGCGGATGTCAGCCCCTGAACCAGTCAGTCTGCAGCGCTCTCTCTATGGGCTGCCTGAGTGTTTATGCCGGATAAGGACCGAAGAGTGGCATTTCTCACACAGCCTTTTGGGACTGGGGCTTTCACACCACACGCAGTAGACTGTCTGAATAAATATATTTGTCAGTCATGTTGTCAGAAATGGAAATACAGCATTCTTCATCTCAATTCATGTCTGTTTCAAACATGTCATCCCGGTGGGGAAATTTCACTTGACATTTCATAGGAAAAATACATCACCGCACATTGATGAAAAAATACAGTGATATATGATATCATATATTTATATATAAAAATATCAATTCAGGTCTGTTAAATCTGTGAAACCCATAGAGATTTGCCCTGAACAGTACATCACAGGTGAAATATGGACTTCCTTCCCTCTAATTATCAGTGGACAGAATGAGCTGGGTGCTTCTCTCTAAAGAGGGAGGTCATCGTAACAAGCTTTCTTGTCAAGAGTACTGATGTAATTACATGCAGCTGTAGAGAATAATAAGGGGAGCATTTTTTGGCTGAATGCTGGTGTAGTGACTCTGGATTACGCTTGAATCGTGCTGCAGAAATTCACAACTTGTTTCCTTAATCAGCTTGAAGGCAGCAAGTCACACTTGGTCCATCATAATGGCAAGTGATAAAGAGGAAGACTAGGGCCAGACAAATTTAGTCTAGCTAAGAGCATATGTAATTCAACCCGAAATGTTTATGTGCAATTCTGTTTTAATATGAGCACAGTCATTCCAAAGGACATGTTTACTTGTCTATAAAATAAAAATGGCCAATGAAATGTGTCCAATAATATAAAGTCTGCTGTGAAGTCTCAGATCTGTGATGAATTTACATAAACTCATGAACAGAATAACTGTTTAATCCAAAACATTTAATCCAAAAATGGGATTCAGCCAGCATTTGTTCTTAACTTTGGCTCATAATTAAGTTCCAGTTTTCACTGGCCAATTCAGCAGTCATGGCCAGACTTTGCTGGCCATACTGTTCCCTTAGAGAAAAACCTTGAGTAATTGTAAGTAAAAGTTAAGGACAAATATTGATGGAATCCTGACCGCAGTCTGGGTCCTGATCAAATATATTTAGTCTCTTTAAGGGCATATACAAATCAGTCAAAAAGACTTTGAAATACAGCACACGTTTCTTTGTGTGATTCCCATTTTGCCGTAGACAAGAAAATATGTTTTCAGGGAAAAAATAAAGTCTATATTTATTGAATTGCGTATCAAAAGTTCATTTGATTGGGTCCCAGCCAAAGTTTTTTGGTAGATAAAACCCATGATTTAAAGTGAACACACCACACTAACCACTGAGCAGGTGCTCCTGATTCATAACACTTAAGTCTCCATAAGAATGAGCCAGTGTTTTAAAATGTGGGGGTTTGACTGGCAGCCTATAGAAACATGGCAGTGTACAACAGTGTATAAAATGACCACCTATATAATTGGTCCACTGTGTAAAAGTAGGAGAGGCTTGAATTACAATATGGAAATAGTGCCATGTTGAAACCTGAAGACCTTGGAAGGAATACTGGGGAATGGCTGCATTCTGTAAAACTGTGATTGTGTTGAATGGGATAGCGTAGATTTTTTATGCTCTTATCTGATGCACATTGGACAACAGTCTGACAGACAACCATCCCTCCCTTTCCTCTCGTATCAGAAGAGTCTGAGCCACAGCATGCTATAATTGTGAAACACTTTGCTTGTACTGTCTCAGACGTAAAATGTTCATTTCCAACCACTCAGGCATTCAGGGTGGATGGAAATGTACTCAACAGTGTAATTATGTTGTTTCGTTACAAGCTTATATTAGCCATCCCAGCAAAAACAATGGCTTCCTTGCAGTTGTAGATATTTAGCTTGATTGTTGTTTTTTTCTCTCTCTGAAATTCAATAAGTGTATTCTCCACATCTCTGCGGAGGTCCCCCCCTGCTCCCTTACTCTCTGACACAATCTAATATCTACAGTAATAACTGCTGCCTCTCACTTTAATGGGCCCGGCAGCTCCCTAAGATTAATGGAGGTTTGGGGAATGTAATATGTTAGAGTGAGAACTGCACGTTGCACATACTCATTAGAGTCTTTCCTCAAATGCTGAAAATATGCTGTGTTCAACATTGGGTTTTACTTCTGAAACCAGTCAAAGACCTAAAGTGATATTATAGAGTAGTGCATCACAACCCGTTTCATTTAATGTATACCCAATTTAACTTAAGCCATAAAATTTAAGTACTGTGTACAACAAATCAGCAAGAAATTATTGTTGAGCACAGAGCACAAAGAGAACTGTAATTTTAAGTCAGGGAAAGTGAATGCTGTTTTTGTGTCAGGATTTGTGAGTGAAAACTGAAAGGAGGGCTTTTATCCAGACCCTTTAAGTATGATGTGTGTTCCTTTAAACCAAGAACTGATTTTTTTTTTTCAAATGAGCTGTCAAATTTACCCATTTTGTCACTAATGTGTACCACCGTTTTCATACACATCTAATAATTGTATCTCTCATGCACTGATGCAAATAGTTAAAAGCAACTCCACACAGAGATGTCCAGGTGGTCTCCATCTGCTTCTGTGTGCATGTGTGATGTGTATCTGTGAGTATTAATTGTCATCACACAGCTGCTTATGTGCTGTGTTATTAAACTGAATCTCAAATTAGCATTTTACATAATATCCACTTTTGCAAAGTTAATTTGTAGTTTATCTGTCTATAAGTAGAACAGTTGGGCATGGTCCCAGAGAAGTAACTAAATTCGGGTAGCTTATGAAAAAAAATCAATAACGGTATCTGCTAAATGCCATGGCGGCTCTCCCGGCTTCTTTAAAGCAGCAGAGCAGTACCTCATTAATGCCGCGCTGTCAGACGCCGACCAGTCCCTTTACATGGCTTTAATGTAAACGGCCCCGTCAGTGACAGATCACTACGCTTTCACATCTGTCACGCCCCTGCAGGCCCCAAGAACCCTCCCACCACCATGTCCTGCCCCCCATGGCTGCCATGGCTTCCACCAGCTCTGTAATTGATAGTGTCGCCGTGGTGATGGGAATTTCCCTGTTTTCCCTGGACAGGAACAGGGCTGTCCGTCTTCATTAGGTTGACTCCTTCCCGCTGAAGCAGTGGAATGTGGCTCCAGGGCTCGGAAATTCATCACGGACCTCCTCTCCCTACCAAATGTCCATCGCCCACCATCTTTCTCTTCGTCTCTGGGAGATGGTTTCCAAGAGAAGACAGGGTGAGAAAGACAGGGCGGGAAAGAGAGATTGACAGAGGAAGGGAAAGAGGGAGAAAGAGACATTAGGAGTACAAGAAAGAGAGAGAGAAAAGGGGGGAAAGTGCGACCAATACAGAGTGAGATGTTCAGAGAAAAGAAAAGAGGGAGAATGAGAAAGTGGGAGTAAAAGAAAGAAAGAGAGAGAGGAAGGGAGGGATAGAGAATGACACAGAGAGATGTTCCGAGAGAGGGAATGAGGGAGACAGCAACAGAGTGAAAGAAAGAGAGAAGAAGGAGAGAGAGAGAGAGAGAAATGTTCAGAAATTGGGTAGGAGGGGGGGAAACAGCAGAGAGAGAGTGAGAGATGGAGAGGGCTCAGTGGGCAAGTTGACCTGATGTACTGGCAGGCGATTGTGTGTCGGATCGATGCTGATGTGGATGTTCTCTTCCCCCTATTCCGCTCACATCTATTAGCAGACCTCCCTGTCTCTCAGGATCCAGATTATCTCTGCAGATGCGTCTCCAGGCCTCATCTACAGTACAAACAGCTGTAAGATAGTTCCACAGGGTACCGCTAAACACCCTGGAATACCTTTGCTTTGAGAACAGGGCTTCACAGCAGTCAGCCAGCATCACAGGCTTAGAATTAATGGAGTTGGTTGTGCGCTATGTCCCTTTGGATATGCCATATACAGTTATGAGATTGTCACAGGCTGGTTGTACGCATGTAAACACGTTGGGAACGGTGCAGACAAACTTTTAACAAAACATGGAAACTCTTCATAATTCATGCAGTGGTCACACCGCATCAGAAAACATGTCATGTTGAACATTCTTTTTTTTGGTGTGCCGTTTTTCAAACATACCTTTCTGACTTCACCCCCTCCTGCACAGAGGAAAGGCAGTCTCAGTTAAAAGAAATCCAAAATTACAATGCCCCCATTTAAGTGACAGCTTTTAAAATCATCAGAAAAACCTGCCAATACTGAACAATTTATCCTCTACTCATAATCGCCTACATATATGATAATGACCCATAAAATTCCCACACTGTATCTTGCCATTCACATATAATAATAATACTGTTTAAAAGAATAAATAAGTGTAATCATACTAATTAAAGGAACAGATTGGTCTGATGAATGTATACATACTGTAAATGATGGTAATGAAGGCTGGAGGACCCCATTCCTACAGGGCCACATTTGTGTTCTATGTGCTTCCACACCCCCCTTGGCTCAGTGAGCTAATTAGTGATATCCACCAGTGTTTGGTTCAATTGTAGATGGGACTATAGTAATATGATTCATATAGGAATTAAACTGTCATTCATGTTTTAAAAGGTATAAAATCATATAAATATGTCGCTAATTAAATTATTAAGACCAGAAATATGTAATGATATACAGGAATTGGTATATTTCATCCTGTGATGGATGTACCCTAACACAGACCGATAATGTCCCCAGTAATGTGTCTGATGGACCCACCCATTTTAAGTGTTGTGATGCCTCGTTCTTCCAGTACTAGCTTCTCATCACTCTCTCCAGTATGGCTTTGATTGGACACATGCAGAATACCTTCCAGCAGAGGAGTGGACTCCCCAGCTTCCCCAGAATACAGAGCTAATGGATTTTAAATGGATTTGAGCATTGATTTGAGCATTTTTGGTTTCCAAATAAATGTGTAAAAAATTGCACATTATGCTAATGGTTAACCTGGAATTCACATAAATATTTAATTCATTATATATGTAATTTAATTCCACTATCTTGTCATTTAACTATGAAAGATTTTTGTCGCATTGTTATGTTTTATGTTATCTGGTAGTAAAATGGTATGTCACATGACTTCCATAGTGCTGACAAGGCTGTGGCTTTCTGGAGGCTTTTTGGATGTGTCTGCCGGCAGAGATTGGGTACTTTCCACCCATTCTGCATAAAATGACTGAATTGAGTGGTGAAGCACAGAGTTTTGTGTAATAAAGGGCCTCTTCAGTGTATTACGCTGCTGTGTTTTAACTTTAAATGCGTAAAATCTCCTGGCTGCAGATAGACTGATATTTTACCTTTCATAAGCATTTCTCTTTATCTCTAAAATACACTTTGCCTCCTAACTGCAGATGCGCGAGTATTTCCTCCCTCTCAAATGCTGAGCTTTAACTGTTGTAGGTATTATAGTCATGACTGTAGACAGTAGATGGGCCAATTTTTTGCTGAGACAGTAACGGCTCTGTACAATGGAGATCAAAAGTATTCTACTTGCTTCAAATCCGAGAGGCTATGAGAAACAATCGCCTCAAAAAACTACTCTTCATCAAAGCTACTCTGTCCATGGAGGTGAGATCTCCACAAAATCAGTCTGGTTGGCATTTGTGTTTGGATTGGGGTTAGCGTTGGTTTTTTTTGTAGCTAAAGGTCCAGTTGACTCACCCTGAGGTTTTTTTTTTTTTCTTTTTACATATTACCTCCTGTAGTTTTTAAAATGATGTTGCACAATGATGCAAGTCCATAACTGTTCTATTATTGTAAGTATGAGTACTCTGCCCATAAAATTCAATGTTTTCGCTTTCTCCAAAAATGATTTTTCATGTGTCTTGAAACATGTCCATCCATACATTATAAGTGCGACATACGTTCATAAAAGAACTTTGCAAATGAGCAGGCTTTACTTTTCCAATTCATTCCGTTAAGTCTTATGCCACTTAAATCTTACATAATAGGTTGGGCCCCCAGAAAGGATGGCTTTAGACAGGATGTGTTTGTTGCACATGCAGAATGATTTTATTTCCTCCTCATTACATGTGGAGTGCAGCCTCATCAGCCTTTGAGCACACAGTGAATTGTAATAACAGATCTTTCCTCACAAGTGTGCTTTTTCAGTGGATATTCGTGTAAGACATTGATTATTTGAGAGCTGAGTGATTAATTGCTTCTGACCATCACCTCAAGGCCAGCTTAACACACAGGCGAGAGAAACTGCCCAAGCATTCAACACTTTATGAAGTGAAGCCACTCTCCATCCTGTGAAACTGCTACCTTGCCCACTTATTCTACTTTTTCCCATTTTCTGGTCTTTCAGTGTCTGAAACCCAACTCCTTCCCCCCCTTAAGGCCTAATGCAGATCCATCCATCTGGACAGACAGACCATTTGTCAGGCAGATTTGCTCTGGCAGTGGGGTGTGGAGGGTTAATCTGAGAGCAGAGACCTGGGAACAGATCCACATCATTATCAGTCTTAATTACACTGTTGAACGAGGCTGAGAATCGGCCTCAGACACAGAGGAACCAGAGATGCGTCAGGTGCATTTGCATAATTACTACTGTACGCTCCCATTATGTCAGCGTAACAATGAGTTATGAATCTGCAGAGAGCCTCGCTCTTTCTACACAAACTCCCAATAAGGCTGTCGTACAGGAGGCTTATCTTATCAAGGAAAGGTTTGTCAGAATCTGTAAACCGGCCAATCAAGTGCTGATAAACGGCTCCTAAGGCGAGTGGAAGGAGGGCCGCGCAGTGCGAGTTTGAGCCGTGTGAATAATTTAAAGTGCGTACGAACTTTGTGAATACTTTACTTTTTAACGGGCTGTCAGCCGAGTTAAGAGTTTGAAGTGTCTGTGAGCTTTGAATAGTTTAAAGAGTCGCTTAGCTGTGCAAGTGGTTTTAAAAAAACGTCTGTTAGCTGTGTGAACGGTTTAAAGCGTCTGTGTGCTCTCGGAATGGTTTAAGGTGTCTGTTAGCTGTCTGAATCGTTTAAAAGAGCCTGAGCCGTGTGATTAGTTTAATGTGTCTTTGAGCTCCATGAATGAAATTTCTATGAGTTGCGTGGATATCTTCTGAGACTGTCTCTAAACAGAATTTGGGATTTGACAGGGTGTCATTGAGGAGGGGGTCTGATGACATGTAGAGAGGTTGTAGAGGCAGTAATAGACGTGCCATTACATCAAGGTTTATTGGACTGAGACTGTGGATTAATAAGGTCCTGTCAGCTGCTCCTCAGCCTTCTTTTGTGATAATGAGGAGCTCCACATGTGCTAATATCCCATCCACTTAAGCTTCCTGTCACACACTGCCACTGTCTGACTGCCAGAGAGGCCATGATTTTCATATCTCAATCATGTATATTCATGACTTGTAAGGACCGAATCGAATGTTGATTCTGACTTATCAGCTGGCCTGAGGATTTAACACAAATTGAGCAGAGATTGCTTTGTGACCTCACTGCTCCTGCGCACTGAAAAGCAGCTGCCTTGACAATACAGCGACAGATTGGGATGGTCAGTTTTAGCTTATGTATGGTATTATTGATATCCTCAAATGTAATATATGAGATCAATCAAGTAGCATCAGTCACCCTGAATTCCTGACAAAGTCACAACATGAAAGAACTGCCAGTAGGCTTTTTTTTTTGTTTTTTTTTTTTTTGGTAATTTTCCTCTGTTTCCAAAATCTGTGAAATACCTGTAAAACACAGCGAAAGCAGACTTTTATGGTTAAATATTTCCTCGAGTGTTCCAGTTAGAGTTCAAGGAATGCTTTCATAACACGCATTTGAAAGAGAAATCCATGGAAATGCGGTCACACCTAATTTTTTTGTTCATTCTTGAAGGAAAAAATCCATTATCTGTGCAGCGCTTTGCGTCATTTATAAATAAAGCGACGAAAAGAGCGTTATCTCGCCACTACAGTGTGTGCAGAAATTAGCCTGGGCTGAAAACAGATTGGACACACTCAGAAGGAGAGAGGACTCACAATCTTAACGGAGCCAGTTCACTGCACACACACACTCTAATCACAACGTCTGTTTAGTTTCCTGCAACTAATTCACTTTCCTCCTTCAAAACACTGCGACACACTGAACACAGCAAGCTTTTCAGTGTACGCACCACTTAATTCATTTATTTTCTGAAAAGCTTCTTTTTCATTGGATTTTTTTATGATTTATTTAATTCATTATTTATTTGCTTGCTTATTAATTCCTGGCATTCCGCAGTTTTTGCTACAGAAAACGGAAGCTGAAGTTTCATTCTGTCATATGATCAAGCCTTGTTTGGCTGTTTTGGACTGTGTTTAACGGGGTATTTCTCCTCGCTGTGAGTGGATCTTATATCTAACTGGTGAAGTAGAGGTTTTTCATATTATATATTCATCAGTCACTCATGTAAGAAACACATACTTGGTGGGCGCATGGTTCACCGTCTTTACTGTCAACTGTAAATCGTATTCTAGTGAGGTAGCTTTTTCCTCACATTAAGATCATTTAAATATGACCTTACATTTAGTCAATTCCATTTCATTAACAAGCAGATTGATAGCATGAGTACAAGTACATAAGAAAACACTAACTGTAACCGTATCACTCAAGTATTTAGAGGGTATTCAAATGAAGGATGGTAAATGAATTAATTCAATGAAGCAGTCCATTAAAAAAACATTTAAACTTTAGATTGTGCACTGTTGTTTAAATAATCAATATGCCATATTTGTGGGTGCAGAGAATGAAAAGCAAATCTACCCCCTTTCTGAAAAGTACATAAAAACAACACTAGGGCAAAGCTCAACAAAGAAAAAGGCAATTACTGTCCACTGGTGCAGGTTATTCAACTAATTACTTGCTTGATTGTTAATCAAGCAAAACAAACAAAATCAGTAAAAGACAAAATCATCAGTATGAAGGTGCAATTCCAGCTGCCTCCTTTTTGGACAATAGAAACAACTATTGACATGTTCTTCTGCCATAATTCAGAGGGTACCCAGCATGCTCTTCTCCTGTGAGAACAGAGTTTACAAACCCACTGTGGCAGGATACTAATCCTAAACAGCACACAGCTCCCTGGCGCATACATACAATGACTGGTTTGCGATTATGAGGAGACTGAGAGAGGTATTCATTTTCCAGGTCAAAATTGAGGCAATCTTGTAAGTGAGAGCATTCATGAGCAGAGAATGGTCATTTGTGGCAGGGAGATTTTCGCTGTGAGGGTTTCTATGCTGCACCGCTGAGCCCACTTCTGCTTTATTACATCACTGGGGAACTCATCAAAATGTGGGAAGGACTAAATTTGACAAGACATTTCACCTAACGAGAAATTGAGATGTGAAAAATTTTCAATCATCCGTTTACTGGTTTTTATCTGTTGGTCTCTCATGAGATTAAAAACACAACAGAAGTGAGTCCATAATTGCTGAAGCAAAGCGCTTGTGAGAATACTTGATGTGAAGGACTGGCACTGATGCACTATTGAGCAGGTCTTGGCATTCACATACTGAACTGTATTCCTGAGGTATGCCATCTCATGTGAGATATATGTCATAAAAATGTAACTTGAAATAGTACTTATTTGGCCACAATTTATTCATTTGTTGTGTGTTCTATATAAAGGACAATAGAAATTGTCCCTTTTAAGAATCTACAATGAAAATATTTAAAAAATGAATTGTTCTCCTGTGCTTTAGGTGTGACTGCAATAGCCATGTGAAGGGGTGTTTAGATGTGAGTTTTTTTTTGGGGTCTAGTGTAATAAACAACAGCAGGATTCAACAGGCTTCTAAATCCCCTGGGAGTTTGCATTTCCACTGACCGACCTGAACGCTTGGAAGAAAAAAACTAAAAGCCGCTTTGCTGCTTGCCAATCCGGTCCATTGGCAGTTCCATTCCGGAAGGTTTTGAAGTAATTCTTCTCAGAATGATTGTCACGGTCCGGGGCGGAACTCAAGAGCGTAGCGAGGCGATGATGACTCATTTCAGAACTCACTCAGAATTCCATTGTGCTATGAAAAAGAAGCTCGAAATGCCTGTTAACCGTGAAAATGCATCCGTGAACTGAGCCAAACACTTCCACTCTTATTGGTTGTGGCCAATATACATACAGAAAAATGTGTGCGCTTTTACCATGTCAGCAAAGAATGGAAGTCAGTAGTCCGATGGCCTTGAACTGCGGCAGCTACTTTTAAAAGAAAGATGGCTTCTCTAAGAAGAGGCTGAAGCAAAGAGAATCTCTTTTCCTTTCTCTCGGTAATGTTAATTACCTTGTCTTTGTGTGAATTCTCTAAGCAGCGAGAGGAATCTAAGTCACTCCTTTTTTTTTATTCCGTGATTTTTAAAAATTATGGAACCACTTTCCTGTGACTCTGTCCATGTGTCAGGCCTAACCCCTACCCCATTATAATCTCCCTCCTCACCCCTGCACCTCCCCTCCTTATGCCCCTCTCCTTCCCGTCCCTCATATGAATGGAGCGGGACCAGGAGCAGTCACTGGAACTAAAGCCAGAGTCCTGCAGGGATTACTGGGCCCAACCTCAGAGTTACTGGAAAATTGGATTTTTAGCATGAAGCCATTAAACCATAAAAAAAAATTTTTTTTTTTTTTTTTTACTCTGCCACTCATGAATTTCTAGTTCTTGGAAACCTGAAGAGCCTGATCTCCAGAATTTAAGAACAGATTGTTTGTGTTTGTGTGTGTGCATCTGTGCGTATGTGGATATTTTCAGAGTCTTGTCAAGGACAGATGGGCCTGCAGTGTTATGCTGGCAATATACAATGCTGTACTGTTGGGTTGAGACATATGATTCTGTAGTGTCAAGTTGGTACACATTGTGCTGTACACTTTAGTTTGGTCTCACTGCAGTGTTCTGTAGATTTAAGTTGGGGACATGCAAGGCAATGATGGTCCCTGTATATTGCAAGTCCCCCCATTGGACAGTTAGTGAGAGTGGCAACAGCATACAGTACATCTTCCAGACTTGCAGGCTGCTCCTTTTCCCAGACTCAACACAAGGAATGGAAGCCATTCCCTCATGCTTGTTCCTTCTTTGTTGTCTTTTCTCCTTCAGCAAGCAAGTTGCGAGTCAATAAGGTCAACCAGAGCCTGCTGTTTGTCGAGGACAGCCAGGTGAGGGTCAACTGCTCCGTCACGGCCCAAACCATCCCAGACTCCCAGCACACAGTCCTGTGGTACGCCCGGAAGAACGAAGAGCCCGACGAGGCCCCCGAGCTCCTGCTGAAGATCAACCACAACTCTGCCTTTGAATATGGCGCTTACGCAGAGGAAGAGCGGCTAAAGAGCCGTGTGCAGTCTGAACGCCTCTCCCCCCGCCTCTACGGCCTCACTCTGCACCGGGCCGAGACCAGCGACAGTGGCACTTACTACTGCATGGTGGAGGAGTGGCTACTGGACCCTGATGGTGCCTGGTACCAGCTCTCTCAGGACACCTCTGGGTTCACCCAAGTGGTGGTGCGACAGCCAGGTAGGGACTGTGTTAGAAGTTATTCTAAAAGAAATGGTGGTTTGCACTCAAATGTGGACTGATAGCACACTGAAGTGAACTGACTCATAAACTGAAAACAAAGTAAACTCATACACTGAAGACACAGTGCAGGGCACCTCACACATAGCCCATGGGCCAACGTCACAGGTGGTGGAGATACCTTGGGTAGCCTCTGGGGTATGTAGGTTAGCCCTCCCCACTGGGACTACAGTTGTGATGAGCAAATTGGGTCACAAGGCCTAGCTCCAAAAAATTATATTCAGGGAGATACTGACTCATATGTATATGGTATTGAGTATAATTTCCATTTTCATGGTGAGGCACAGCTGAGAGCTTGG
Source organism: Albula goreensis (assembly GCA_022829145.1). Taxonomy (NCBI): domain Eukaryota; kingdom Metazoa; phylum Chordata; class Actinopteri; order Albuliformes; family Albulidae; genus Albula; species Albula goreensis. Next base: position 30,272,353 of record CM040745.1, read on the forward strand.
AGAACCATACTCTCCACCACCCCGGCTTTGAGCCTAGGGCTACCGGATGTAGAAATAGAGTGGGCAGCCACAAGGTTATGTAGGTATGTCAGATTATACTCATACTCATAACCTGTGGTTTTCATTACATACTGCAGTCCCACTTTTGTGTTCCTTGCTTTTGGATTACAAGCATGGGTGGATGTGGGGGTGGACTTTGGTGTGGGTAGAAGGAAATTCTCATTTTAAGCCTTATGCTTATGAAATATCTTGCTCCTGCTAAGTCATTGGTGCTATTTTTAAATTGGAGTTCTAAGGCTCTGTAGGGTAGAGGATCTGACAGCTTGGCTTGTAGAGTTTTCTCAAAAGATGTAACAGGCAAATACTGAATTGTAGAAACCTCAACAATGCATACTATGTGAATTATGTGCTTCTTGGGATGGGCTGACCACTCATGAAGAGCTATGAGTGTTTAAAGGTTTTCAGGTCACAAATTTCAGTATCGTCTGATACAGGAAAAGTTTTAATGTATGTATCATAATTGTCAACAAGAATACCCAGAATCCCTTGCTACTTTGCTCTCTGAGCTGCCTTGGCCTCTGTTGTGAATCACCTGAAGTATAATATAGCAGCTGCTCCCTCCGTACATGGTGCCCTAACCCACACCATCCCCCTTGACCGGTCATGCATGAACCCCCACTTTCCAAGAGAAATTAATCAGTCCTCGACCAATGACCTTATAAACCCCCCTACCTGCAATTCACGGAGCACAGGTGACGAAGCAGACCACACCTGCCCAACACTGAGGCGCTGCTATCGTCCAGATGGAGTGGCTGTCAGTACTCCAGATCCTGGTCTGTCACCTCCTCTGTCTTTTGGGTCCCCTTGCAGCTATGAGGAAAGCTACCGATTTTTACTTTTATAGTTGGTAACTGCACCAAAGTGCATTCTGAAACAAAAAAGAACAAGGTGACCTTTCCTCCGCAATCTGTTGTGTGATGTGTCATCCTCGCCATTAGCATGCAGCGCGATGTCTATGGGTGTCTGTGGCATCTGCCTGAAGGTCAGGGGAGGGCCACCTATGAAAATGAAGCTAGTTATGAGGACTGTGACTCAGGTGTTTTTTTTTTCCAATATATGCGGTGCTGAAAAATGAATTGATGCAGACAGGTACTGTGGCCACTGTGTGCTCGCTGTTGTTTATAACTGCCCCGTCTTTGGGCCCACTGTCCTTCAGCTGAGGGAAACATCATAAATAAATAATAGACAAAAATAAGATCACTGCAGGCCTTGGCTTGAGGAAGGCACCTTGACTGCTTAAGGCCATAATGCTGAGCTTGTGTTTATGATTAGGTCCATATTAGGTAAATAATATGGCTGGCCCCAAACCAGTGATGTTTATTTTAACAGAGAGACCTGTTTTCATTTCCTCTGAAAGGTGATTATTTAGCAGGATATGGTCTGTCACAGGCCAACTGAGGCCCTGAATCCACTTAGTTTGAATTCTTCCTTTCTCCGTGGTCTTCCATGATGTTGCAGGAGGTCTCACTAGTATTGCTGTCCCATCCCACAGAAATCCGCCTGCAAGTGGAGGAGGTGGAGTCCAACATGACAGTGAAGGAGTCTGAGTCAATCCGGCTGGGCTGCAGCATCCCGTCCCAGTCCACCAAGGATTCTCTCTTCTCTGTGTCCTGGTATGTGGTCCGGGCGGGGGACGAGGATGAGGAGGAGGACAGTGAGGGAGATCCCGAGTGCGTCTTCTCCATTGGACATGACGCTGTGTTTGGGAACGGGAACTGCAGCCCTACAGAGGACCCGGGACCTGACTCCCGCCTGCAGTTTGAGAGGACGACCTATGACCTCTACACCCTGACTATCCAGAGAGCTCGGCCCAGCGACGCTGGGAACTACTACTGCCACGTGGAGGAGTGGCTTCTGAACCCCAGAAATACCTGGTACCGTCTCGCCACCAACAATTCTGGGGTCACCATTGTCAATGTGCTGGAGCAAGGTAGGTCACTCTAGAGCAGGGTATAACTGGGACCAGACTTTTATTACAGCCCAGGGCTAATTCTTTGATTCAACCAATCATTATATTCAGTGAAGACTAATTTTGTGCTTCGGTGTTGGCAAAAGCCAGCATGTGACATCAGCCCTTCTCAGGTTAGATTGTGCACCCCTGCTGTAGAAAAATCAGGGCTCAAACATTCACCACTTTTGCGCAAAGTTTTTTAAACTCTGACAACAATAAGCCTCCTACAAGGGACTCCTAGTGTGTGTCATTTGTCAAGTTACTTTTCTGACTGTCATTTTTATACGCTGTACATTAAGTGCTGCTTCATCTCAAAGATTTAACCATTTGTTTGTCTGTCTGTATGTCCCTCTTTCTCTCTCTGTCTCTCTCTCGCTTGCAGTTTCCTCACTCCAGTCAGTGGTCTGCTCCAACGACTCCCTTTTCTATTTCGTCTTCTTCTACCCCTTCCCCATCTTCGGCATCTTGCTGATTGCGGTCCTGCTGGTACGCTACAAAGCCCGCAGTTCCAGCAAGAACCAGGAGGGCAAGAACGGTGCCCCCTTGCTGTGGATCAAAGAACCTCACATCAACTACTCCCCCACCTGCTTGGAGCCTCCAGCCCTCAGCCTGCACCCAGGTTCTGTGGAGTAAGACCCCCCCATACCCATTACCCCCTGGTACAGGAGGAAACCACCAAGAAGATCTATGGGCTTCTTTGAGCTCCAAGCCTGTCACCACTGTGTCAAAGCTGTCAAAACCGTCCACACATCTCTCCTGCAGCCTAAGTCTGGTGCCCCCAGGCTATTTCACTAATAATTGGAAGGGTCATTTTTGGCAGATTCACTTTTTCTTTTTTCGCTAATATTTCTTAGTGTGAAGTGTCCCTCTTTCCTGACTCCAAGGCACCAGACAGTCCGGCACTCTCTGCCCCTCTTCAGGCCATGGGATTAAAGAATATGTCACTTTGCCAAAAAAAAATATGAAGTCCAGATTCCATTCTCTTTGATTGTGAAGCTGATGTTAGGTGTCCGTCAAGGTTTAAGTGTTAAGCCAGAGCCTCATTGTGGATGCTTGATGGTTCCTGTTTTTTTTCTTCTTTTTGGTTATCACATCTTCAGTACAAACCAGGCCCCCAGAAGGCAGCACTAGATAGTTTTTTTTGGATACATGGGGATAAATTACATTAAAAAAATATCATGCAACAAGGAGAAGGATTTGTGTTTGTTTTAGAGCCGGTGCTAAATGTGCTGCCGGGAGTGAAAGTACTGTGTTCTGAGATTGAAGGAACTAATTTTCTAATACTGACCAGTGACTGGAGAGAAACCTGGCCAGTCTTTGGTGCCAAAGATCCACAAACGCTTTGGCAGAATGCTCATCAGCCACATTCAGGTTTATGGGGCTGAATGCATCGAGGAAGTCTGCGTTAACCTGACTTAACATCAATGTATTGTGAATGCAATCAGGCTTCCGAACTGCACTGTTTCACAACAGGAAGCTGTACATACACAGAGAACTTTGAACAATGCAGTGATATGTGTACGTGTCAACCAGTACATTAGCTGTATGTGTGTGAGCGTGTGACTACTAAGACTACATCAGACATAAGCAAAAGTATTGTGTTTCTTTTAGTTCTCCTTAACCCTAAAGACAGGGGGAGACAAAGGTGGTTCTTTTCCTGTATACCCGCTGCTCTGTCACCTGATTTTAATTTAAATACATCAATAGCAGAACACATTTGCTAACTATAACTACAGGTGTGGGAGACTGCTTCAGATACGTCTTAACCATGGTTGAATGCTAAATCTCTCCATCTGTCTGAACTTATATATATATATATATATATATATATATATATATATATATATATATATATATATATATAGAGAGAGAGAGAGAGAGAGAGAGGGAGTGCTTTGCTCTGGATTTCATAGACTGAGTCTAAATGCTTACATGATGGATTTTTCAGTGCCAAGAACGTATTATTTTATTTGTCCGCAAATGCTTAAAGCTATCCAGAAAAAGAGAAAAGCCTATTGACTGGAGACGGGCATGGTAGCCTCCTGCAAGCCATCTGCATATTAAAAATGTATGCACATAGAGGGCCATTTATTAGCTGTGTTGGTGGAACCCCTCAAAAACAGCTCACAATCATGCAGATACAGTGCAAATGGATACACCTGTGACCAACCTACCAGGGAATGGCAGGAAATAGACAATCTGCTCATGTCTTTATTGACTTTATTTTCTGTATTACCACTTAGCACTGTCTTAAAATCACATGTCATAAATAAAGGTGTTCTTCAGTATTAGAGAAAACAGAATTATTTCTTTATTAGCGCATGAGATCCTCACCGAAGGCATGTATATGGACATAAGTACTGGGAGAAAGGGCATAAAACACCAGGCTGCTCATGTGTCCATTTGCCCACACAGACATGGACAAGGACAGTGCCATGTGAATGGACAGTACCCACACAGCAACACTACTGCCATATTGTACCAAATTCAAATCATTGTTAAAAAAAAGAAGAAGCTTTGACTGGCACAGTATAAATAGTTAAAAAAAAACATATTTACAGACAAGTTCAGACATTTTCTTTTTTTGTTTGTCTATTTATTTAAAATGTTATTTCATATGTTAATTGTATGAACAATAGAAAGAGCCTTTTTTTGTTTTTCTTGTTTGAACTGCCATTGCACAGTAGCAAATATATGACAATATAGTTTAGCTAGCCTCTGTCCTCAATATTAAGGCAAATAGTCGCATGCGCTGTTTGGTAACAATAAACAAATGCCATCAAAAAGTGTCCATACAAAGTGTACAAGATACACAGCAGTGAAAGCCACAGATGTGTAAATACTAGATTGTTTCAATCAATTAAAAGTAGAGGTGCAGAGATGGGAACTTTCTGAGACAAAATCTTAATATTCACCCAACCATATTCTGATATTTCAATCTAATAATTGTGGATGCTTGCTTCCTTTGAAAGTACTGGTACAGTTTACATTCTCTAGTAGTTGTGACCTTTGTTCTGTCTAATATCATGGACACCTAAGTGAGCTGTAAGTAGAGTCAGTACAAAGTATGTTGTGGAGCATGCAATCTTTACTTGAGCTCCAAATGGAAACAGTTGTATCATCTGTACTTCTAGCTTCCTATTTCATTCCAAGCTAATTTAAGATGATCAGCTAGCACAGTACTACAAAGTATGAATAAAGCATAGGAAAAATTAGACAAATTACATATATATGATGTTGACTGAATTAACACATTTATAGGATCTGTCACAGGATCCCTTGTACTTATTTTGTTTGACATTTCATGGTAATTTATTTTAATGGACGTATCATAAAAAAGGTCTTACATTAGTTAAGCCGATACCAGTTCTTCTGTTGTACTCATTTCATAGGTTTGAATTGAGAATGAAGTATTTGCATTTCAGTATATGGTGCACTTGGATATAACATGGAGGGTGACAAAAGCCAAAAAGGCTAAGGGACCACACACATAAGGCTAAAGCAGTGCAGTGTACGTTGTACAGCTGCTAACCTTGCATCACAGTTTTATCTGCGTTCATGTAGTGATGTTGAAGCTGTATAATATCCCAACTCGTTATGTCACAATAGTGGGCTTCAAATTCAGAAAACTGAATCAGCCAATAGCAGATTTGAACCCTTTATTGGGTCAATCGAATGCCCAGTATACAAAATGGTGCACCCTTAATTAAAAGCAATATATGTCTGGAGCATGCAGCCATGTTGGTGGGGATGGATTTGGAGACCTGTTGCTTCTTTGACTCTAAATCTGTGAGAGAAGCAGCTGTGGTTCTGAAAAGGCCTGTAGCTATTCCATCTGTGTGAGTTCATTCAGGGTAGTTGTGTAAGACATAGAAATTATAACCGATCTAGTCATTTTATATCTATGGTGAAAACACTGCAGCTTTCTTTGCCGTGAAACATATGTGACAAAATGTATCAACTTGATGCTATTTATTGAAAATGTACTGTAACAACTAGTTAGAAAATGTAAGCTTCCTCACCGAACTAATTTCTATGTGGACGTCATCTTAACCGAACAATGCGAAGCAGTTAAACAAATTACAGCCGTGTCTCCAAGGAACGGAGCAGCTCAGTGACAGGATAAGGAAAAGGACTGTGGAAATGAAAATACTTTAAGTGGGACAAGTACATGTCTGAGACTGCTTGTGGAGCCCCTGTGGAGGACCATTCATGCCTCAGTCTGCGGTACATGCGTTTAAAGTCAGCTTTGCACCTCTTAGAGAAAGTCAGTCAACGTTTTGCTCTTTCTTCTCTCTTCTGTCAACATGTATATTGCATGACGAATGGGAAACCTTTTGATGTTTTGTAGTTTTACGTTTGACTCGGAAGGTGTGGTGGTGAGTTGTTTCTCATAACAGCTTTTGATATCAGTGCTAATTTCTCCATTTCCTTGCATTGGGAGGATGGCAAGTTTTACAAGGCCGAAATGTTTGTTCATTTACCAGATGTTTAGTGAAGTTTGCTCATCATCTAATTAGTCTTCAGTATCAATAGGCTTATAGGTTATTTAGGGTATTAGGTTATCTATAGGTTCCCAATTACAGGGAGGAAATGGAGAGAATAGCACTCCTATTTGCTGTCTCTGAAAACCAGTTGGCCCAGCTGTACAGAATTGCTCTGAATTGTGCTTTTGTAGGAATGCACCCAGCCAATGCAATGTTCTTACAGTGTTGCCATAACGTTTAGAAAACACTATGTTTATTGGCTGTGTACTGGCTCAAGAGTTGCTGTAAACATTGTGGTGGTGTGTATTCAGTTCAGCCAGTGCAGTTTTTTTAATGTTGTATTTTATATTGTTTTTAAACTTCATTTGTACAGAAGGAGTGCACTGAATTAAAGAGGAAGGTCAGCGCTTTGTATGCCTTTTGGTACAGTTTTTGCAACTTATCCTTTGTTTGGTCGTTTTATTGGACTGTGTGACTCACTTTCAATGGTGAACTTCTGCAGAGATCAATGGCTCCTTCAGTATGTAGTAAAGATCCACTATTAGTATTCAATGTATTTATTTCTTCCTTTGCAACATTTTCAGTACTTGCCTTTGTTTCCTGATGTGTGGGGACTCAGATGGAGAGCCCCTTTATAAGCTATTGTGCAGTGACAGGATGGGGGTAGATAAGGTCTTCTCAAGCATCTAAGATGCACACAAGAAACTGAGGTTACGGTAACAGGCCATGTGATTTTGGGAGATGGTTTTTATTGATATTCTTCTTTTGTTTGTGTGTGCGTATGTGTTTTTACATAATTGTGTTATGAGTGCATAGGTGAACATGGGTGCATGTATGCAGATGGGTGTGTGATCTGTGTGGGTGCATGTACATGCGCAATTGTGTGTGTTTGTATTTTTACATGCTTGGATGTATGAGTGTGTAGGCATTCATTGGTGCATGTGTGTACTTGGATATTTGATGTGTGTGTGTGTGTGTGTGTGTGTGTGTGTGTGTGTGTGTGTGTGTGTGTGTGTGTGTGTGTGTGTGTGTGTGTGTGTGTGTGTGTGTGTGTGTGTGTGTGTGTGCAGACATGTCTGATTGTGTGTGAGTATGTGCTTCTGGACATAGGTTTGTTAGGAGATGGATCTGCTGGTATTCCATAAGCTAAGCTCTACACTCCTCCACTTAATCTTTATAATTCAGGGCCATGCTCATTACCTGATGTCACAGTCCTCATTGTGAAAACCCCACCCTCTCTGGAAGATGGTTTCATTCAGTCCATCTGCAGTCTCTACTTTTTCAGCAAATAAATGTTGTTTGTTTGCTTAGATCTGTCTGCTCAGTTTCATGTTCACTTTGTTCTCAGATTATTTCCCCCTCTGGTGACCAGAAAAGACATCTTTCATAATGGATATTAAGTTCCACAGGTCTAAGACTTATCAGAAGTATTTTTATCCATGGTATGTATTAAATAGATTGTGATTAAGTGATTGTGTCTTCTTTTAATTTCCATGCCAAACGAGGACAACGTCATACAGTGAAGCATGATGAACCGAAGTTGAGCTCTTGGGGTGGATACCATAAAGTCAAGATCACTGAGCCAGTGATGTCGATATTGAATGCAACATCTGTAAAATATAGCCACAAAGTGTCATGTGCATGTCAAAACTTTGCAATATCTGAGTTGACATTATTTGCATAATTAGTTTTTGGATCAGTGCAGAGGCACTGAACACACACAGTGAATGGCAGCATACCAGCTATTCACAACTGTAACTCAGTTAACGGAAACAGCTATATCTTCAACTGTAGAGACTTTTTCATCAAACAACTGAAAATGTTTGCCTCCATAATATATTTGCCTCACACAGCAATGTCGATTCATCATTACAAATTGTCAGAACAATTTTCTACAATTCTTTATTACAGACGAATCTCACAGTGGGTTGAATGCCATTAGGGCTAGAAGTGGCTTGAAACTGGAGTCTACAGAAATTAAATAGGATTGGAGCCCTAAGCCTAATCGATGCATGGAACACACATTAGGAGATCTGAAAACAACAGACTTGCTGATGAATGAGGATGAATAATAACAGATTCAGAGCTGGGGCTAAAGCAACAGATACGTTTTAAAGAGTATGTGCAACCATCTCAAAATAACACTAAAGCATTTGCTTAGCAAATGCATCGCTTTTACAAAGTACTAAACATAAAAAACACCCTCCATTTTACCAAGCCAAACCAAAATTTTTACTCCAGGTGTTGCTTGTTATCAAAGCTTGTTGGGTAAAATTAACACTGCTGTTTTTTGTTTTTCTCTCATATCTCAGTAAGCATATCAGTAAGCTGTCAAAGTGGAGGAAGGAAGCTGTTCACCAGATTTATGGTTCTGTTAGAATAATCACCATGTCAAAGAAAAAAAATGTACATTTTTAAAACTGAAGGCACATGATGTACAGCCAGACACCTACTGCTGCAGAGAATGAGTATATGTATATGGGGGGTAAATGTACTTAAAAGAGATCCAACTGCTCATGATTTTGTTAAACTATGCACAAGGTCACCTTGTTTAATGACTCATAGTGATGGTAAGTGTGTGTCAATGTGATATTTCAAGGTCTGTTTCACCACAGAAACGTTTGGGTCAAGGCAAAAGGATTGACAAATAATGGAATTTTTGGAGGCTGGGACATGGAATAATGAGATATGAAAGGGGATTATATGTGGTAATATTGGAGGCCCCAGCCTGCATCCACACAGTTATTAGTCTCCTTTCCCTCTCCTCTGTATTAATGCTTCACTTTCACCCTTGGATGAGTGGTGACTAAGAGATCTGAGACCAGGTGGACCTTCACAACCACATTACCTGTATGAAAAAGGCCTTTTCACTGTTCAGGTGGGTAGCTGTTTCACTCCCACATTAATCTCTCCATGGTGTCAGATAGAAACATTATTTCATTAATCTTTGTTCGCAACCAAAAGACACACACACAGGTCCTTTCCACAGTCATCTTTTTCACTGTGGTGTAATGACTAAATATATACAGAGTGCTACCATATTGTAGGTTAGTGAATTGAAACACCAATTTAAAACTGCAGTTTAAAAGAATTGTTTCCTAAAATAAACTAGAACGAATTTACAACAACATATTACATATATATTGTCACACAAGGGAGAGATATCCATTTATAGATATTGTATGTCCGTGCTATGTTCAATGCCTGTCTTCTGTGGTATTGTTACAGACAAGATCAAAGCACGCAAAACTCTTCCTTAAATTTTCAGTAGTTCTTTGCTTATTTTTGCATTCCTTGAATGATTAGTTGTGCTGGTAGGCTTACAATTTTGTCATCATTTCATGGGTTGGAGCGAGGGAGTATACGAGCTGCCATCTGACAGAAACGAAACGGTAAATAAACTTTCTTTGAGGAAGCGCAGGAAGTTCGAGTTCAAGTTTCCAGATCAATCTCAAGTGGAAAAGCTGGAATGATGGAAGATGGCAAGATGGCGTTGTGCAAGTAAATTGAACTGAAAAACCACTGACCGTAAACCTGAACGAAGAACGAAAACAAATGGCGTGGTCTGTCGACTTCGAGGTGGAGCACCGCTGGGAGTGGTCAGAGTTCAGAGAGGTAAGCACAAACCCCAGCTGGAGACATACAAGTCCAGTGCATTTGGGCTGTTAGTTTTTTTGTATGGTTTATTTTCATTGTGAGTGTTGTAATTATGTAGCAATGCCCTCGACAACATAGCTAGTGTTATTGCTGTGTTTGGTTGGGGTGGCCTGTTACAGAATCCTCTTAGTTCAAAATATTTCAAGTATTTTTCTTTGTTAAGTACTAATTTTAACATTTGTGAGAAGGAAATGAATAAAACTACTACTTATCAAGTATCTGCTCTGTAAATAACTACTTAATCGCTGCCATAACCTTATGTCACATAATGGTCCATGAGTCCATGAGATTTGCATGTTTTAAATGATTATGGTCAGGAGAAGCCTTGTTAATGTTCTGCAGTCAGAATTTTAATTAATAAGTTGCAACCTTTATCAAGACACGATCTCCAGATAAATCATTCACAGCCTTTGAAAAGCTGTTGTGATCCATGCAAAGTCACACTGGGCCCATTAGAATGTTCGGAGACTTTGAGCTGGCAGAACTTTTTTTTCAACAACTGTTGGTTTATATTCATAATTCCAGCCTGTGTTAGAGAAACTGCATGTCACATATACATGGATACGTATATGTGTGTGTGTACTTCTATCTATGTTAAACCGCCACAATGAGAGGAAATATATGGTGTGAAATGGACCAGATGTGGAAAGACACACTGTCAGACCCAATCACAAGCGTGTGAGATTATCATAGAGCCAAAGGAAATTCACGTCAGAGGAAGAGAGACTAATACTATCACAGGGCAGGAGAGAACACATTATCACCGATGCAGAAGCACTGCTTTTGCTCACTCTCATCAAAGAGCAGGTCTGCTGAAGGGGAGCGCACTGGCTGGAGAGAGGCCCCAACTTCTCAATCTTTAAATGATGCCCTTCAGCAGTTTTATAACCCTCTTAGACATATACAATATGCAGAACTGCATCAGGGCCAAACTAAACACAGGAAGGGCAAGGGCATTTAAAAGGAAAACAGTTGCCAAAAAAAAAAAAAAAAAAATATATATATATATATATATATATATATATATATATATATATATATATATATATATATATATATATATATATAAAACTGACAACCTATAGAGTTAAATCAGTTGCTAGCATGCTGGAGACTTCATGATAAATAGGGGGTTCTCCTTCTTTGACATTTAACGGGGGATTTTTGGAGGGTCCATTTTTTACAGACTGCGACAGCCCAATTTCGATTGTACCATAATTAATTTAATTTAGCATGACTGTGGCTCAGTGTTCTCCCGCTTCTAATGGCTGGGAGAGGCAGTGTAGCAGCATGTTCAATTATTAACAACAGGGCTCTTTAGTTAAACGAGTCCTCTCACATTTATTATTCAACTCTTTTAGCGGAAAAGTGTTTAGACACATGATGAATCTGATGAGCCCTCTGTGGGGCTTTAGACTGAAAGTCAATGATGGATTTGGGGGTGGGGGGGAAGGGGGGCATTTAGGATTGGGGACACTAGTGGAAAATCCAATTACCGTTCCTTGCATTTGAGTCTCCTGAACTGTAGGTCTTGGGCCTCATCTTTAGGGGACAAATAAAATGCTGTTGATATCTAGTCTTTGTTTTTCATGCAACAAAGGTTTTGCTTATCACCAACAATTTCACTACTTCTAATCTTCCCTCTACTGCATTCACTGGAGGAATTATGGATGATGCAACTTAATCACTCAATTATGCCCTTTGTTTTCTCTGACGGCACTGGATCTCATTAACCTTGCTACGTTGGATTTACATAGTAAAAACGTCCTTTTGAGCGATGATTTTCCCTCAAGTAATTATTCTATCAAGCAAAGACTGAAAAGTGTTTTCAGTTGTGTCACATGTATTTCATTATGGTGCTGATTGGCTCAGAGTCTGCCTGTCCGTCTGCCTGTCCATCTGTCCGTCTGCCTGTCTGTAACTCATCAGGCACTGGAAATACTGGAAAATATTCCTGCTGATCACTGACAATGTTCAGTGATACACATTCCACACCAAAATGTGCATTATATGAAAGACAAGGGAATGATGTTCAGAATATTTTCAAAATTCCTCTTTATTAAATTTTATGCAATCTGCAGATATTTTCTGGCATCTGAGAGGTTAAAGTGTTTGACTTTGAGTATTTCACCTAGGTCTGAAAATATGCAAGCCAGAGTCAGTGCGCATATGCGGTCTTCCTCACAGACATAATTAAAATGTCTGTGGTGATCTGCAGAAAGATGTCTTCAGCCAGCTCGTTCGTGGGGGAGAATAAGAGAAGTTGTCAGGGGGATAAATGGTTGTGTGTCCATAAAGGCCGCCCTCAGTGATAACAAGGCGAGGGGAATGGCCACTGCAGTCCAAAAGAAATACGGATATACATTACTCATCCTGACATCAGAGGGGGGGAGGGGAAGGATACATTTGTTTAGAAGAAATAACGATAAAAAACAGATACTCCATCATAATGATCGATCGACCGCCATTGTCTGATTCACAGACTCACTGCTAGGGCAGTTCTTTTCGCCATCTGTGCCTTTGCACTTCTCTCTTGTACTGAGTACAAATCAGCTTTGGTTTCGGTTAGATTGGGTATCAGATCCACAGAAATGTATTCATATTTCTTCCTCAAACAATGCTTATGTCAGCATTTAAGGGAAAGACAGAGGAGCTATCGTTGTGTTGTTTTTATTGTGTTTTATTGTCATTGTATATCATTTATGGATGAGAATAAGAGGGGAGGGTGAAATCATTGGAAAAGTGAGATAGACAGTTGGGCAGCTGCAGGCTGGAATGACTGGAAGATTCATGCACGACCTACAGGGGAAACAGTTTTGGAAATAATTACTTCAGATTTTATGAATAATCATGATAGCAGAACTAATATATTTAAGCCACAGGGGTCAAATAACCGAAAATTTTGACATGTTTTGGAAAGTCACAACCACCTTCACTGTATTATGTGAAGTGAAACAGATTGGTTTCTACCTGTTGAGTTTCACAAATTCAAAGTCATTATTCTTGTCACACAGTGCAAATGTATTTCCAAAATGAAGGAAAGTAAAAAAAAAAATAGTTGGGTAAAGCCTTTTGCTACAGTTGATAAATCCTTTCAGAAAGGGTTTAAGTAGCAGCAACTTCTGTGGAAGGCACATTTTTAAAAGGTTTCCAAGTGCCTGTTGTAGGCCTAAATTAGGACACTTTAATCATCAAACAGTCACTAAAAACAGGAACATTATCTTCTGCAATATCGATATATATTCCTGCATACAGCATTACCTTACCTTGAGTTTGAACATTGCAATAAAACACAGGAACAGGTCTGCACAAAAACAAAGCATGAATTTTTTCATGGTCACTTGCATAAAAGAACTGATCAAGACTAAAAGGAAGGGATATTTTGGAAAAGAGAGGGAATGTGGTTCTACAAGCTGATGAAATGCACAGCAACATGTGAAATAAGAGACTACAGGTGGAGGTGAGGTATGCTGTTAACCTCTGCCTTCATGCTAATAAACAAATGAACATAAAGAACAGATGGCAGACAAACATTACACTGTCTGCGTAAACTACACTCTACAAAGCACTGTGTGTGCATTCCCATTCCATGTCATAATCCAATATGACCACAGTATATTAGCAACACACATACACACTTGTGGGGTCAGGGAAGTGGGGTTCTCTTGTAACAGCCACATAGTTTTAATCACAAAACTACTGTTGCTCATCTCCCCTAGGTTCATATAGATTGAGAACTCTCAGAATCAGTGAGAAATCCTTGGTTGTTGTAGGCCCTCTGTAATGTGTTGTTGACTCACAGTGGAGTTTTGCTTGGCATGCTCAGTGGTTTCATTAGTATGGCCTTGACGCTGTATTGTCATCACATTGGCAGGTCCTTCCTTCCTGCCTGGGTGGGCTGAGGCACCATGGCTGAGCTGTTCACTGATTCGCTCCTGCCGGGGCCCAGGCACACCTCGGAGCAAACGGCGGCTACTGATCACAGCACATCACAGTCAGGAGTCAGCGAGCTGAGAAATGAAGATTAAACTCCACGCGGAGAGCCCTTAAAGAAAGAGATGGGAAATCTTAAACTACAGAAACGGTAGCGCTGAAAAAAAGGGGCGTCTGAGGATGCCGTCTTGAACATGGAGAAGGACTCCATGGCAATGGGAGGTATGGAGTGAATTAAAAACTTTTCCTCAATCTCTGATGAAACTTTATGTGTCCTGCAGTGTGTTTACTGGCCAAAAAGAAAAAAAAAACACTTTTCAAAGCGAATCAATAGAGTACAAGCCCCATAGCTTTTGGGTGATTGTAATTGGATTTCTGCTGCTTAACTGACTGACCTTTAGCGTAACAGAGAGCTGTTCACAGTTCAGGGATGTAAATATGCCTGGAGTTCATGTGATATTATGCTCAACAGTATATTCCACAACTTGCTTTAGGCTAATTAAACCAATTTACTCAAAAATAAAGCGTGTCTCTGTCTACCTGGTGATACAGACATTTTTTTCACTCCTAAGAATCACTCCTTATGGTAAAGGTCAGACATTTGAGCCCGAGGTCAGTGATGAAATTTCTGATTAAAATACTATTTTAAAAGTCAGGTTTTACACAGAAAACTGGATGGTCTAATAGGACCCCACTGCAAAAACACACCTGATTTCAGGTTTCTTTTCTCCAAAGTATGAGTTTCCTTGTGCACTTTCTTCTCCTTTGGTTTTCTGTTATTTTTATTTACTGTGGATGTTCAAAATGTCAGAGTGGAGCTGTGGTTCAGGCTGGATCCCTGGTGGACTCATGCTGCACCATTAATGCAGGACGTTTACCTCATCGCCCCAGGAAAGTCAACAACCCGATTAATGTTTTACGGAACATGCATTATGTAAAACTGTAAGTGCAACTATGAGTGCACATATCTTTCTGACAAAATAATTGCAAATATGACATTTAGGGGGGAGAGATTTATCTTGCAAAGAGCCCATCCCCATTCCTTTTTAATATCATTGTTAGTTTGTGGATTGTGATATTTTTAATACCTTGGATGTGACACAAATCGACCAGTTACTGAATACATCCTCTTCTTAATAGTTCTACATAACAGCTCCTCCTCCAGACACACTTTTTTTGCTCTTGTGTTTCCATTTTCTCCCTCTGCCTCACGATTCACAGATGTGAACTTTCACAGTTCAGTCCTGAACTAAAAACACCAACACTCAAAGGCACATTTATAATGGATGGGCTGCTCAGAACAGCTGAAAACATCCTCTTTGTGAACGTCCTGCCTGCCTGCCAGGCAGCCGAGCCAAGGGAAGGGAAGGGTGTGTGGGGTGTGGGGATCTAGGGGTGTGAGGATGTCCCTCTGCGGAGCTCCCCCAAAGGTAGCGTCAGTCTGAGGTGTGCCCGTATCTACACAGAGAGGAAACGCAGGAGTATCACTGCTCTGAAGCTGTCTGTGCTCAGTGGGAGCCGACTACACACCGACTGGCTGTTCTCCCTGGAAACCCGAGACATTTCAGCTGTGCGTCTTTCCAAAACAAGCCCTTTCTGAGAAAAATGCCTTCAAGCAACACGTCTTAAAGCATCTGCATATTTTAAAGGGAGGGAAACTACATTAGCATTACATTTGCTTTCCATTGGTTGCCTACATTAGAGTAAAGCAGACTCTAGATTGCAAAATGTAGGGAATAGGGCAAATATATTTTGAAATAGACAAAAATATTATTCTATTAATTTGGGGGTGGTAAGGTTGTAAGCAATGCCACTTCATTTTGTGTGGATTATTAAGATGTTTTAGGATATTACATTCAAATGACATAGCTTGTGTTTACATATTTAATGACTAACCATAACACACCATTCTATATGGCCATAAATTACATACATTCTGAGTTGCAAATGAATATTTCAAGCTTTGTTATTGGTTCTCAGTGCAATGCAGTGCAACAACAATCTGTACTCAAGTACAGAATCCATGAAAACTGATTCAATAACACATCACTGGACTAGTGTTTTAGCCGCAGCAGCCACCAGACAGCCCTCAGAGATGTTTACACCATACTATGACTAGGGTTTTAGCTGCACAAGTTGGTTGTAGTTATTTATCGCCCATCCAAAACCTAATCCATTATTCTTTTCTAAACTTACTGAAGTGCTGACGCTCCTTAGCCCAACTTGTCCTTCTACGGTCCTGACTGGTGATTTCAATATTCATGTAGACAGTCCCAGCTGCAGTGGGCTTTAATAATTTTCTGAAATCCCAGACTGCCTCAACCTTACCCAGCATGTCAAATTTGCCATCATGAAAAGGGTCGTACTCTAGATTTGGTATGCACTACTCTATGTGTAGACCTAGCTAACCTTCTTGGCACACCTAATGGGTACTCAGACCATCAACTCATCACTTTTGAGTTAAGCGCTCCATTGCCTAGCTCTTCCAAATAAAGACCCTGTTGGGCTTACCAATTCACTGTCACAGCTTCAGGTTACTAACTCTGTTCAGACCTATAACACTGCGCTCACATCTTTACTGGATCAGGTTGCCCCTCTGAAAGAACGCGTCGTCTCGTTCACTAAGTCCTCTCCGTGGTTTAGAGGTGAACTTTGCCTACCTAAAGCTAAAGGAAGACAACGTGAGAGGCAATATAAAAAATCTGGTCCCACCATACACATGCAAATGTATGATCAGCCTTAAATAGAATACAGCAATGCCCTTAAAGCTGCGAGTTCCATATATTGCTCACAGGTCATTAATGACGGTTCTGGAAACCCTAGGAGATTGTTTTCCACAATGAACAACCTCCTTAAGCCTATGAGTACCACTGCCTCCTCCTCTACAGAGCAGTGTGAAAAATGTATAAATTATTTCACTAACGAAATAGAGAGTATTAACAGCATTACCTGCTTTGCCCCCACTTCTGACCCAGTGGAGCCGCCCTTTCTTAGCTCTCCTACCACAGTCCTCTCCAGTTTTACCACTGTCACAGATGAGTCTGTCTCTAAACTGGCTAACAAAATGAGGCCTACTACTTGTATCCTTGATCCTCTCCCCACTCCCTTCCTCAAGATGTGCCTACCTGCCATCAAGCCCTACATTACTACAATTAACACTTCTCATACTGCAGGACTTGTTCCCCCTGAGCAGAAAAATGCAGCTTATTACACCTGTGCCCAAGAAGCCAGGGTGTAACCCTGATGATTGTAATAATTATGGCCTATTTCTAATCTCCCTTTCTTGGCTAAAATCCTTGAACATGTAGTTTCCTCCCAGCTTCATGATTACCTCTCTTTACGCAATCTGCTAGAGCCCTTCCAGACTGGTTTCATAGCTGGGCACAGCACTGAAACTGCTCTGGTTAGAGTTACAAATGATCTCTTCATGTCAGCAGACACCGGAGCCATCAGCATTTTGATACTTCTAGACCTCACTGTGGTCTTTTACATTGTCAGTCACAACATTTTGCTTGACCGAATGGAGAAATTGTTAGGTTTATGTGGCACTGTGATAAATTGGTTTTGATCATACCGCTCTAATCAAAGTTGTTCTAATGGGACATAGTAAGTCTCACTATGCACCAGTCTGTCAGGGTGTTCCTCATGGATCTGTTTTAGGGCCTCTTCTGTTCTGCATTTGTATGCTGCCACTAGGGCACATCATCAGGAAGTTTGAGCTGGGTCATCACTGCTATGCTGACGATACCCAAATCTACTATGCCATCAATTCTGGCATGAGAGCCTCTCCAACAGTAATCACTTACTGCCTACAGCAAATAAAGTCATGGATGCAGCAAAATGCTCTTAAACTCATCTGCTCTAAGACTGAAGTCATTTTCATTGGTACACCATCGTCTACCCATAAAACGAATCATTTAATATCGATAATATTCAAGACCCTCCCTCTATTCATGTATGCAGCCTTAGGGTTGTATTTGATAATCAGCTGTCATTTGAAACCCACATAAGGTACATGAACAAATTTCTTTTTATCGCCTCCACAATATTGCCAGACTTAGGCCACTCCGCTCATTGCAGGATGCTGAAAGATTAGTACATGCTTTCCTAACCTCCAGGATAGACTATTGCAATGCCCTCTTCTCAGGTTTACCCACAAAGTCCCTCAATAAACTCCAGTATGTGCAAAATTGTGCTGCCCGTGTTCTTACACACACATCACCCCGTCAACATATCACTCCTGTGCTATTCACATTACACTGGCTTCCTGTTTCTTCATGCATTGACTATAAAATCCTTACACTTACATACAAGGCAGTACATGGCACAGCTCCTGGTTATCTTTGTGATTTAATCTGTCCCACAATACCTGCCTTCTCCCTCCGCTCTGATATAATCCTTTCACTCCAGCGGCCCCGTTGCAAACTAAGGACCATGGGTGACAGAGCCTAAACAGCTCCACAGCTGTGGAATGCCCTGTCTGAAGCTCAGAGAAATGCCCCTGCTCTTGGTAGCTTTAAGAAACTCCTTAAAACTTATCTTCACAGAAAAACATTTAAAGACCTCTGTTAGCTTCCATCTCTCTAGTTTTAGTCTCAGCATGTCTTATTGACAGTATAGGACCACATTGATTTTCTTTAAAAGTCCTTATATTTGTTTATATGCTTGTCTTTCCTTATGTGCTGTCCTGACTGCATGTGTTTGGCTTGGTGTCTATTTGTTTTGCTGCTTGCCCCCTCACCCTTTGTCTGGCTTATCTGCTTGCTGTCCAGCTATGATTATGCCTGTTATTGTTTTATTCTTGTATG
Organism: Albula goreensis; assembly: GCA_022829145.1. NCBI lineage: Eukaryota > Metazoa > Chordata > Actinopteri > Albuliformes > Albulidae > Albula > Albula goreensis. Next base: position 30,291,249 of record CM040745.1, read on the forward strand.
CATGTATGATTTATCTCTGTTGCTTTGCATGCGTTGCCCTTGTCTTGTCAACCTTCACATGTACCATGTTCTATTTGCATGTAACTGTTTATACTGTGTGGCCTAGTGTTTATGTTCTGCAGATCTTGATTTTATGATTGTAGCAATTTGGGTTTGGGAAAAGCATGTTATAAATAAAATGCATTATTATTATTATTATTAGCAATCAGATAACATCAAACAAATCAATGTTTCCAACAGATTCTAATAAATACTAGATTCAATTTTAATTTCAAATTCCCATGCAGAGTTTTGTTCAGAGATTATATTATTTCTGTTATCAATATTATTGATTCCAGTTTGTAGTTGGTGCTGTTGTGCCACCAGGATGGTACACATTTATTTTAAAACAGCTGGGAAATTTACTCATGTGTATCCAATACTTTTATAATGCATTGCATCAATCATTCCGTGACAAACACTGTCATTGGCTACAACAGCTCAGAAAATATGTGTATTATAATATAATGAAGGTAAGAATCTGTATTTGCCAGATTTGTTCTGAGCCCACTTTGAGATGACCTGGTCAGTTTTAACTAAATTTTCTATGTGTTAAACGGATGCAAATGCTCATGCATAAGACATATAAAGCATTGCTCTAGCCATATGAGTGCTTATAAATATTCAATAACAGAAAAAATGACGAATTGGATAAAAGAATATTAAATACAGAAGCTCAGAAAACAATAATTAATTGACAAAATACACCATTAAAACAGTAATTTGACCAAACAAGATATCAGTTTTAATATAAAATACTGATGTGTAGTGCCATACAACAAAGGTATGTTGTCATGGAAACTGCAAGCATAGTTCATATGTTTGGAGGCTCTACATAAAACCTATGAATAGAAGGGAATACAGAGAAAATTACACAGAAATAGACTTGAAATCATCAGCTAAAATTATCACTCTGCTCCCTGTTTGTGCTTATTAATAAATTACTGGAGAGGTGAAATGAGTCGGACACATTATTTCTAAGACACTGCTGAAAGTGAGGCAGAGAAGGTCATTCTTTAGACAGTCTATACTATAGGTTTGGGAGTTCTGTTTGTTAGTGCTTAAGTAAGGATATGTACTGAAGCACTGGTCCATGAAACAAAATGTAGCAGCCATCCACTCATTTAATTCTGTGCTGAGCCTCAAACATTCACTCAGTCTACACAGTGTTCTTTTATGCATTTAACATTTCATTTATTCTGTTTATCCTCAACTATAAACTGCTGTTCATAGGAGCCACTGTATCATTATTTATCCAAAATCATAAAACTGAGTGGTATACAGTTAAAAACCAAATGCAACACAAGAAAAAAATATTATAAAGTAAAAGAAAAACACATTGCAGAGCTTGTGATGCTGACTGTAAATATTCTCAATCTTGATAACTGCGTAATTAATTTGCTGATTCGGCATCTTAAAATTGCTTACACTTTACATATTGTGTAGGACATTCCTACAGCTGGAAAACTGAAGTGATAAATTACCATACTTGAAGGTGCAACAGAAATAAGTATCTGGCCTTGTTTTTAAACCAGCAATATTCAAGCCTGACGATCAGGGATAATGCCGCTCCACTATAGACTCAATGGGCCAGCAACATTCTCTTGAATTTCTCTGAAATTTTCTGTTAAGATAAAAAAAAAAAAAAAGAGAAGTCAACTCAGGATGCACCAAACATTCTTAACCATCCAAATCTGCTTTTACCCAGGCGTGCTGAATGTTGAATCCCACTTTATCATAAATTTGAGGCGCGTGGCCGATTGTTTGTTATTAGCATAGGCAACATCCCTAAATACTATATAAGGGCAGGTGTTGTGCCATGTGCAAAACTCTGGCACATGCCCAAGAATTGGAGAGACGCCACGAAAAACAGGCTTTAAGAAGAAGACCTTCAGCAGTTTTTAAATCAACATACAGATACGCATCGCTTAACATACACGATACGTTCTGTGAAATAGGACATTATGTGATTTGGACGTTGTGTGAACACCATATTATCGTATATAGCTATGTAGCAAAGCTATATCGGATACTGTAGTGTACTTGTATTGACTAAATAGCCAAGATGCTGTACACATACAGTACTGTATTTCAGCTAATGTATCTGGCAAGGTAATATATGTGTTAAACTGGTTAAGTCTGCTACATCCCGTTCTCCGATCGGGATTTCTGAGCTCTATTATAACCTTATGGGACCATGGGTGTAAATGCGGTCGGACGATGCCCGAACGGACGTTATGTGGCGCATACCTGTACTCTTAAATAAACTTAAATAAAGTAACATGTGATTTTTCTGAGTGTCAGCGCTGGCGTTACAGGAAAATCAAAAACCCAGCAATGGGAAAACATTTGTAAATGCTGTGTCAACAGAGGGACGCATAGTACCTGAAATTAAAATAAAATGGTTTGGCATGACAATGGAAGCAAAAAAAACACATTGCCCAAGCCAAGCTCTCCATGATGATAACTGAAGGAGGACAGGAGGTGGTGGTGTCGCAAGTAGGCCTAAGAATTCAAGAAATGATTGGAGAGGTGGCACTGACAGGTGTCCAGTCAGACACTCCACTTGACAGTGATGCTGCTCCCCTTGCATCAGTTTCAAACATCAAAATGGCTGAGCAACCATTCAACCTGTCTCATCAAATAGATCTGTGCAATCTCTAGAAACACATTCTCTGCAAAAGGCCAGTATGGCCAAAGCATCTAAGACCAGTATGTAAGCCATTCAGAAGCTGAACGCATGAAATATCATCCAATGGTTTTTGCAGTCATCATTTGGATTAATGGACCAATAGTGTATTTCTTTAGCCTATGATTGAATTAAATAATCCAATCATTATAATTACTCGAAAACATTTCATAATCTAAATTTGACTATATGATATAATGGGTTTTTTTTCTCAAATTTAAACTTGTTTCCTTGCGTAAGACAAACAATTTGTGGACTGTGAAAACTAGATTTTTTTTCTTATCTTGGTAAGAGTGCTCTCCACTACTCGAAAAGTTTGTCTTACCTAAGAGAAGACCAAACATAAGAAAACATTGGTGAATCCCAGAAATCAATGGGTACTGGAACAAATCGTGGATACGAATAAGAATAAGAGGAAATTTGTTCATATATCACTTCCTGCATGAGGTCCAATGTGTCATTAAATTGTATCGCTACAAAATGCAACAATATACAGTCTTTAAAGGATGTAAATATACCTTGCTTTATATCTAACCACAATAATTTAGCTCAGAAGTATATCTGATATAGGAACAGCCCACCTCTTAATAAAACTACAACTCCCATAATGCACACTGTGTCAAATAATGATCCCACTGGGACTGCCAGTTCTAAATATCAAATCCTAATGTTAGTCATCGTCAGTAAATGAGGGTATTGGAAACGTGAAAAATAACAAGAATGAGTTATTTGCTAAATATTGCTTGCAGTGTCAGTTTTTTTAAAGTACTTTTGATGCCAGTGTAAGGGAGGGTTAAAATTCTGTATGTTCGATGCATCTGTTAAAAAAAATGATCCCTAAAATCAAGACATGACCCAATTGGTCCCCATAAGACTATGATTAGTTGTGCCTACACTCCCCAAGGGCCAGCAGACAGAATGTCGCATGTGTCCTGAAGATAGCCAAAATTCATAGACACTTTGATCCCATCTCCTGTTTTGAAGATCATTAGAGCAAAAAAAATTCTCTGCTCCACTTCCAGGCTATTGCTGTCAACTGAGCTGATAGCTAAGTAGGCCTTCTCTGATATTCTCTTTGGTAAGAGAAAACGCCAGTCTTCACCCTGTAATTACCCTGGTAAATGCAGGTTTGAATGCAGAGGGACAGATGCACACAGCATGCAAGGGGTCAGAATAAAAAGCCACCTGTTTTTTCCCATAGATTTGTCTTTTTGGGTTGGATCTAGATGCATCTGTACAGGCCAACTGACAAAGAACATGTTGCGTCAAGCTATGATCATAAAGCAAACCCGCTGGGCTTTGTTTCTGTTTATGATTGAAGGTGTAAACTATTTCTCACACAAAAAACCAAAATGAGGCCCGGGCTTACACAAGGCGTACATCCAATATCAAATAGCATGAACAGGAATATCTTTGCTTGGTCACATGAACTTCTGTTTTTGAAAGTGACATTTTCAGGTTTGGGTCTACACAACCCAGTGTCCTATTTCAGACCATTCATTTAGGATCAAGGAAAATAAATGTTGAACACGAATGTCCATAGTGCTGCCCAATGAATTCAAACTGGCATAAGAGGCAAGTCACAGCTAATATCAGGAATGCTAGCGTGTATCCTTTTGTCAGTTGCTGAAACTGAAAAATGCAACACCAGTTGAGCTGGTTGTAGATAGCGGCTCAGTGATTTACACTTCAGTTTTTGATACATAAGGCAGTGTGAAAAACAAACTCCCCGAGCATAATCCAATTCTTGTGATTTTAAGGCACGTTGTTTCCACTTGAACATCACAAATACAAAAAGGGCCAGTGCTGTAGTAGAGCTTAGCGCTGCTCTTTACAGAAGTGTATCTGTTAAACCAGGGCCACGTGCCACGTTATGTAAACATTAGTCACACACCAACTGATGATCCATACACCAACCTGCTGCCTCTCTCACAGAGAGACCCAGTTTCTCCAAGAGATGAGAATCCACCCACCAGAACTGGAAACAAGAAGAACATCATGACAAGTGCAAAGAAGATCCGTGGAGAGGAGCCTCACACTGTGTGAGTGTCTCCAGAATCACACGCATTCAAAAAATATAGAATTTCTGGGCTGATATGAAATTTTATTTGCATACACAAACTGATTCACTGGATGCACTAACTGCAGCCTGAATGAAAAAAATTTCAATTTCAACTTATAAATAAGTAATAGCGATTCTACCCAGCACAAAATCACTACCACTGTGTAAACTGTCCTTGTACTGTTGAGTTGGACCCAGTCAAGAGCTTTAAAATGCCTCTTATCAAAAAGTATCCATAACCCTTTTTGCATATGAGATAGATGCTTTATTGGACAAGCTGTGCATTCAACAGTTTAAATTAGTCTTGTGCATTCCATCAGCACTTTATCCACTTATAACAAAGTAAAAAAAAAAAAAAAACAGGTGATGGTTTGCAATACCCCCTGTTTAGCACTTAGCATAGTGTAGGTGTACTGGACTAATGGCCCTGCAACCGTCTGTTAGTGAGAGCCCAGAGGAAGGCTTCAACTCTGTTGTCTCTGGCGTCTCTTTACTTGGCTGGGCAGGATAGCGGTCTATTCACAGAGGCACTGTGAGCATAAGTCTGTAAGTCTCGAGTTAGTGAGCAAGAAATGTTTGTTTCACTCCTTCCAGCTCCAAAATCCCGTGCAGACATCCTGTCCTTTTGGGCAGAGTAAGTAAGTCAGTCTGGATGAGAGGATGTCTGTGGAGGAGGATGTGCCACAGAAACACTTAAAAAGCAGACTCCAGTCAAGACCCAATCACCCTCAGATCTGGTTATGGGGCCTTACTGTACTTAGACAATAAAAGGTAAATCTCACAAACCCACCACTCTGGCTCAAAGTGTTGCAAGACTCAAGAAGTGGTGAGCCAGGGAATAATACAACACCTGAAGAGAACTCCTGCTGTGAAATCAGTATTCAGGGCCAGTTGGATTTTCATTTATGGCAGATCGTATTTCCCATGAACTCAAGATCAGTTTGCCTAGGGCTAACTTGTAGTGTTATTTTTAGCAATTAATGTTTCCATTATTATTTTATGTAAAATTACCGTGTAAAACAATGTCACAATAATCAGATGTTAACACAGCACTCTGTGCTTATATGAAGTTGTGAATTAATTTATGAATAAAATAATGGGCATTCACTGTAGCAGTCATGTTGAAAGTGGTCTTACATGCCTTCCATAGAAACGTGAGTTTAAAGGAAAGGTACTCACATTACTGTTGTCAATGATGTGTTTTACATCAAATCTGCTGTTAGAGTGCCAGATTCCCCCCTGCTGTGCAATTATGCTGTCTAATTTGGTTTCTGATGTGTCACCTGCTAGTTTCTGTCAAGGTAGGAAGTCATCTCTCCCATGGATCTTGTCGGTTGAATACATCTGGTGTGGACACATAAATACAGCAGCTGTGGCTATCTAAAATTGACTGGGGAGACATGTTTGTTGGTAAGTATGGAAAGCACTTTGAAGCTCTTCTCTATGAAATGACTAGACACTATTCTGTGTTTAAGCATTCAACAAAATAAAAAGATCTGATTCATGTATATTGACAGTTTTAGTGAATTTATATATCTATATATTTTAATTGTTATATTGCATTTCAAAGAAAATTTAAAACACCTTTTGGCATGTGACCGTCATAGATTGCTTCCCAATGACTGTCAAACTCCTCTATTGTCAAATGACATCTTTGTGAAAAACAACGGTATGACAGCAGAGGTATGTAGTGTAGTGAGCTGCAAGCTTTTAATTTAAGAGATGAGTGACGATCTTTCGAGTGGGAAATCTATGTACGTTCAGCAGAAGGAAAGATAATGCACCCGCACACTCTTACAATGGCCACAGTGATTTATTAACTAACGAGTGACATTTCGACCTGCTCGGTCTCCATCATGTGGTATGTTCAGTATAAAAGCCGTGTTTTCACAATTAGAAACCGCGCTGTAAATGTTTCCCCCTGCCCTTGGCATAGGTTATTTAATGCTGGTAGGAGTGAGCATATCACAGTTAACGTCAGCTGATGGGCTTCCTCTCCCTCTCCCGCTCTTGAACAGGGAAACAGAGGCAGCTGTGAACAGTGTTTTACATTTTACATTGTGAATCATTTAACAGCCTTGATTTGTGCCACTGCCATATGCTCTGAGACCGTTCACTGAGAAGTAATTTTCTGTGTTCGTGGAGCCAGGAGAAAGAGATATTTTATATACCAATCACACAGAGCGGACACAGTCAAAGCGTGATAGAAACATAACGGGGATGTTATGTTGTGTGTGCACTGGACCCAAGACTAGCCATTAATTCACTGCATTTCCATTCTCTGTGCTTGTAGACCTGAAGGAAAGATAATGTTTAACAGATGAGTTTGTTCAAAAGTAACGATTAAAAGTGACACATCCATCCAGTTTCCTCAATGTATATACACACTTTCCCGTCCACTCACCCTGCCATTTAATATATGTAATACCATAATGCATACAAAAATTTTGGCCACCATGTTGTGCTTTTGCTGCCTGTAGCTGTAAATAATTTTAATCAACTTTATGTATAACACAACTATTGTTATGCTGTGTTTCAGTATAGTGATGTGCAAGTTAATTTAGTCTCTTTTTTGCATTCTCTGGGCCAAAAATTAACTTATACATATTTCGTGCATTGCCCTCAGTGCACTAAACAAAACTTCACAGGATATACATGCAGTGCAATAACAAAGAGAGTGCAATTAAAGTGCAATACTCCTCTATACTGCTTTTATCTCCTTTTGCGCACAGTGAGACTAAGGCCATTTTAGCTTAAAACATTCATAAAGGCACTTGCAATTAATGAACTTGATGTAGATGTGCTGTGGCACGCACTGGCTTCTCGATGAGACATCTGAAATATCTTATCCGCATATTCTTCACAGGCCAATCAAAATCACAAAAGAGGATCCTCTGCCATCTACAATTTGAATTGAGGGGGCACTGTTCAGTCTGCTTATAGATGAGACCCAGGGATCCTAACTAAGTGTGGGAATAGAAGATTCTATGGGATTTTTCAAGAGTGTAGGTGTATTAACCCTGGTATCTTGGACAAAACAAACCCTCGGAAATTGGCTCCCTGCTTATGGCCACCTAATCATTGCATGCAAATGATTCACTGCTCAATCCCTGCCCACGTGGATTTCCCAGGTCCTCACCACGAAAGAGAACAGAGCTCTACTGTTTACCTCTCCTTTTTCTTCATATTTAACACTGGGGTGTCATTAGCCTGCATATGGAACACACTAATGAATTGGTATTTCTCCAAGATGATTTATTTCTACACTTATGCTTCCCTCCAAAACAAAGTGTAGCCTTTGTAGATAGCATGGCAGCGTGGGATGATGGATAGGGGGTGGTGCTGGTAACACAGAAGATGTTGATTCACTTCCTGAGATACCTTACCTGATTTGTTTCAGGACGTATTCAGCTGTGGGTAGAATGTGTTAAGCTTTATGAGTGTCTCTGGATAGGATGGTCTGTGCATGGCTGAAATAAAAGGGGGTGTACTCCCATAAATGTCATGCCTGGTCATGTTAGACTTCTATAACTTGGACCTCTACTTGTAGTTTTTCTGCAAAGGCATTTCCACAATTCTTTGTATTTTTTTCCTTTATTCTTTTTTCTTTTCCTCCCCAATTCTTCCCACATTTGTTCCTCTCGAGTTACTGCTCTGCTACACGTGACAATCTTCCAAAACAATCACATGGACTCACATGCTAGCCAACAGCTATTACCCACACTGCATGTCAAAAAGTACAGGGATGGAATAAAAATGCTGACTGCAGGAGAAGTAAGACTGTCCTGTGGATACTGGTTGTATTGTCAGAAGAAAAGAATGCTGGCAAAACCTGAGGTATATTTTAAACATGTAGTCGACTAGTGAACGTTGCACCTTAAAAACACCTTGCCTATATTACATAAAATAAAAATTAGCTACCAATCTCATTTTCATTCACAAAAGCTGCTCCACTTCACAGTTAAGTGTGCCAGACACTGCATGCTAGGAATTGAGAAAAGATTCAACTGTAGGAAAGAATGGAAACACAGATTCCTTCTAAGTTAAGCATGGGGGGAATCATTTCTTTTTGTTTTATCTCAAAATCAGATTTTTCAAATGTATTTCAGACCAGGATAAACAACTGATTTTGCCTGATTAGCTGATATAGCTAGTCACATTAAAGTGTTTATGAAGAGCTTTCAGCACCAATGTTTTTCCACTTTCCAACAGTGCTATTGATTGATTGACACTATTTTGTAATCCATCATGCAGACCCGTTCATTTGGATTGCCTTCACGGCTACCATTTTCCTCATTAGCCACAATGTCCTGTATTGATTAGCCCGTAGCATATTGTTTTAGTGCGTGTCAGGGCTGCCAACTCAATGGAGTATAACTGTAATGAAACTGGATGTGTGATTCAGAGGGTGCTTGCTTGCTTGATGTTGGGCACTTCCATTGTACCCTTTAGCAATTTACTTCTCCTGGCTTGCTTTAGTAAATATTCATCTATATGAATAAATTACATGCAGAAACTAAACCACTGGGGTTACTCTTTATGAAAGAGTATCCCAAATGCTTAAATGCAATGTGAAAATGTGAAATATTTTTCAGAGTACTTGAGGACTTGCAACCATTTAAGAAAAATTGAAACTGGTGGTAGATGAGGAAAATGTAGTCTTAGATCAGACATTTATTGTGTGGGCTTATGAAGGTCTGTGTTGAAATTGCCTATGTGGATATAAATATTTGTATGGAATGAGGCCTGTGCTTTTGGTTATTGAGTCAGGGAACTCTTGGTACTTCACATGCAGATATGTGTAGTATTTCTCTCCAAAATAACAACTGAAATGAATAGTACAAATTTTATACTATTGTTTGTTTAATAATAATGAATTAGGTTACACCAATTGATAGCAATAATCATATTGTAGTAATGAGATTGACAACAATTATCTTTGATGTTAGGCAAAGCTCTCTAACATGCTGGGTTCCTTCCAGCCTGGACCGGCCCCAAGCCATCCCACTCTCCAGCTTTTGTTTCTCACATGTGTCTCCAGGTGATTCTATCACTGGCTGAGCAGAGATGAGAGAAAAAGCTCTCACTGCATCAGAGTAACAGTGTGGTCCTCTTTTTGGGTGAGGTGTGTAGGAGACGGCCAGTTTAAATCAGGCATTGGGGACAGCAGTGGAGGCTGAGATAGTGGTTTCACATGAACATCAACAAACACTTTACATTTACTCACATTTTTATTCATTACTGACCAACACAGCTTACACATTAAAAAATCATCAGACATGCATTAATGATGACGATGATGATGATGATGATGATGATGATGATGATGATGATGATGATGATGATGATGATGATGATGACGACTATATGTTTGCTGCTTCATCTCTGATGTAGAGCACATTCCAGTAACATGACCACCTATGAAAATTAATATGTTTTTATAACACATCCATATGTCAGCTGAGTAAAGGAGTACAAGGAGATGAAGATGCATTCACAATATGCTGCTGAGAGAGAGAAATGTTTTAAGCAAATGATATCAGGGATAATAGGATTATACTTTATTAAGCCTGTATCTGAGTGCAGATATTGAATTACATTTATACCTACATTACACTGTACTTCATATTTGATGTTCCACAATGTTAACATTTGAAGTAAAGAGCGAAGTATTCAAAAGCACACAAAAGGAATAATTATGGAAGTTCTCTCATCAAGGCTGATGGCTTAACAAGCAGATATTCCCCTCACCTCCAGCTGACAGAAATGCTGTTCAAACCATATTTAAAGAAAAATATTTTTCAATTCCAAATAGGTCACTTATGGCACCAGGAGTACAATGAAACTGATGTTACAAAAAAACTATGCCAAATATTTGAATGTCAAATATTTGGGAAGAAAAAGATAAAGAAAAGTCCTTTTCATGTCTTCTGAGTCCCACGTTCCTTGACCTGTGTTAAACCTCTCATTCATTTGAATCCCCAAGTGCAGTTTCACTACTTTCATTTGCCAACTGTTTCAATTTTTAAATAGTATAGCGTCAAAAGTTCTCCATTATTAGAATCCTGAAGCAAAACATTAATTCCTTTTTCTTAAGAGTACCTTTTATGAATAAATGATAAATGATGTATAGCTGAATCCATTAGATATTTCAGTTCTCAGCTGAGACTAATATCTTGTGTAAGGTATACATAAGAGAAGGATTCAGATACTATTACCTAATTCAGATTATTAAGATACCAGTTACTTATTCATTTGTGTATTGTTGTATTAAACAAAGGTTTGAATTCTGTTTAGAGTGATATACCATCTGGTTGTTAATTTATTTATTTCAAAATAAATTATATACTTTCAATCCAGTACCAGTATGAAAAAAATAATTCAGTGAACAATATCTGTGGGTAAAATGTTAGTTACAGAGATGAAAGGGCAAAGTAAATTTATCTTGGGGCAAATAAGTAAAGGCCAGACAATGGAGTTTTTTTTTTTTTTTAAGGTGGCTCTTGAGATGGAAAGGAAATAGGAGACAGCAATGTCAGTGCTGGCTGTCATGCCAGCCTATTAATGGAAGCGTAGAGAAATGAAAGAATTGTATTGCCCAAAAAGTACTTGTTCTAACCTACATACAGAATGGAACTATATAAGTGAAAAGTAAAGAAGAGACTGACAGATCTCAGAAGTTGGACATTCTTTTATTAAATTATTTACTTTTAAATCTATATGTCCATATACCCACTGCTGATTTACTCCTTGAACCATTCTAGAAAAACTCTTGAAATTGTATACCACTGTACATAAGAATCAATAGCTTTTGATGTCTGTTTCCCCATTTCCCAGAATTTCTCTGGAGGACATACTGTATGTGCCTCACCATATGTACTTTAAGAACACATTTTCATTATTTATTAAACTGGAAAGAGACTGCATTTCTGTTTTCCCACATGTTCCGTCATAACTGTATACCCACAAGAAGGAACTCCTGGTGGGAGTACTTTTTAGGAATTTGACATACGGTATGGTCGTTTCTGAATACAGTACATTTTTGAGTTAAGCAGTACAAATCTATTGTAAAGGGCAAACAAACCTGAAAACAAGGCAAACATGTTGATGTTACAGACATTTTAAATGTCACATGTTCTGCATTGTTGCTGTTTTGAGACTCTACTCTAAAAAGCAACCCTTGAAACCACTCTGCTTCCACTCCCTGAGTGTTTCATGACTTTGCTTGCCTCAGTCCTGTTTGCCTCATTCTCGGGATACCCATCCTCTGACTGACATCCACATGTCAGGAATGGAGACGGAGCCATTAGCCGCTAACCGTTGTTGTCGGGAGCACGGTCCACTGTGCTGACAGCACCACAACAGCACAGCTTGTTAATGCTGAATTTCTTCCGCCCACAGACACAGAAACAGCACAAACAGATTCACACAAAGACAAGAGGGTAGAAAAGACGAAGCACTGCATGTGTTTGTATCTTCGTGATCTTTACCCTCCCTGAAAGAACCACAGCACTAAACAGTAGCATCACTCCATTTTCGCATTTGTTTTTCAGAATTTACCACAGAAAGAAATGTTGGATTTTACTGAATAGCAAACATTTTTAGAATTCTGGGAATGTGGCCTTGTCAAGAACATGAGTGTTTTATGTAAACATGAATAATTGGATGCAGACATCAAAGTTGAATTTTAAGGCTCAAACTATTGAGTATCACTCCAAGGTCTTTACTGGTTAGCTCGACCCATCATATTGTTATTTCTGCAATAAAGCAGAAATTATAGAAGCTACTGCTTGGCTTCCATCAAAAAGGTGCATTTGCTGAAATTCATGATATTCCAAAACTCATATGCTACCACTTCATCCTTCCAAGCAGTTCCATCACTCTGAACTCCAAACACATTCAATGGGAAATATTGCAAGGCGACATCATTTAAAATACTTTCATATTAAAAGCTATTGCTCAAACATTTTTAGCATACATTTATTCAAAATACTGTCCTCAGAACCAATTTAGTGCTTATGTCCACGTAAGGTTAGATCATTTCCAGTCCACTCTCTGGTTACTTTGGCTGCAAGCATATAATTTGCCCTTTTAAAATGATGAACATTTTTAGCCTGTCTCCCTACAAGAAAAAGCAGACTGATAAGTGCTTTCTTGCATAAATTCTTCCTTCTGCATGTTCTTTGTACAGATTCAATCTGACAAACATAACAATTCCACCCTGTACCCACAACTTCAGCCTGAATGTCTTGTTTTTCTCAGCCTGGAAAGACAACTATAAAGACAATACAATTTTACAAATTGTGCCCATTCAAATTAAGGGGATTGTCTATGATGCAACAATAGCTATACAAATTTTAATAAGGGCATTGTTCTAATCACTCTCAGAGCACTTTCTGGAACACATCTCAGAACCTCAGAACATGTCTAATGGACCACTGCATGTATAGGCTTTGACAAATTATGCAACAGTAAAATAATGTTCTCTGTTGTGGGAGCCAGGAAATGATTCATATTATATTTACAATTTATCGCTATCGCATGTTCTTATTGCCCTCAAGCCTTTACTCTGAGATATCGTTGCAGAGGAGGTGCACAGGACAGCCAGTTGGCATTCCCCTGACCCTACAATCAGAGCTGCAGAATAAGTGGCTGTTGTGCTGTTTGAGTGTCCTTGAGAATAAGCCTGTTATTCAGAATTATGCTATGAAACTGCAGTGAGCCTGAGGGTCTGAGGCCCCGCCGAGGTCCTCCGCAGAGGGCTCACTCATCATCCCACTGTTTTTAACGAGAATATTTGTATCGATTAATTTACAAATCTGAGCGGCAACAAGTCATGATACTGTAATTAACACGCTACTCTGATAAAATACGTATGGACATGATTGTATTGCGGTTGTAGTGATATGGAAAAGGCATTCATTAGAGCCAGGAAAAGCTGGCCTTTGATTTATTCATAAAATCGCTTAAATTCATCTGTGCCAGGTGATTTCCCACAGTATTAATGGGCTCTCCAGGGTCTGCTTTTAAATCAGTGGATAGAGAAGAAACATTCAAAATGTGAAATTGATCTGGGGTCCGAATGATTCTGAGGTATAGAATATTTAAGGATTCTTTTCCTCCCTTTTTCTAACCCAGATTCAAGTATTTCATCAGTCATATTCACTGCAAGCCTCACCCATACACTCAGGAAGAAGTGTCAACGCACATGATTCCTCTGTTTCACATTGTGATTGGCTGTCGTTATTTTTGACCTTGCAGTAACATTTGCTTTCAGAAGAATGCAGAATCAACACATACCTAGTTCATGAACCTGTAGACCCAGGAATATTTTTTGGATTTCTACCCCCATTTCCCTGCACCTGCACTGAAACTGCCTCGTCACCATGATCATCTCCCACTAAGGAATGAGCAGCCAATGGTCTTTCTCCACTTTATGTGTTGTCAAAATGTTCCTCAAGCACGTAGGCGCCTGGCTGACCATTAATGCTGAGTGATGAGACTGATGAACCATCTTACCCCTTCCTGCGTCTGATGAGGCTGGATCCCAAAATAATCTTCTCAGGTGTTCACAGCTTATCTTTTGACGCTGTACTACAATGTAGCCCAGGAAGTGGGACCATTAATGTGATCGGGGCTGCTCCATTGTTGTATTGGATCTTGTGCTGTAAAAATCAAACTTAAATTCTAACGTCAAATTTAAATTCAAGCTCAATTTTCATATAAAAATGTTCAATGTGAAGTCTCATTATTCTAAGGGTATGATATCAATGTTTTCAAATTCTTTTGTGAACAGTGCTGGTGATTCCCTGAACCTGTAGTATACTACCTACAATCTACTATAGACTGAGATCAAATGATTTGAACAATGAACAAACAGATAAATACACATTCCTGGTATAAATATTTCACCACAAGAAAATGGCTTTCAGATTTGAGCTTTATTATTAAACATAACACCCCAAGGGTGGAAACCTTTATGCAGTGTGTGTGTGTGTGTGTGTGTGTGTGTGTGTGTGTGTGTGTGTGTGTGTGTGTGTGTGTGTGTGTGTGTGTGCGTGCGTGCGTGCGCACATACCCACATGTAAGAGTGGGGGGGGGTGTTCCAGACTATTGGAGTATGTGTGTATCACAGAAACTAGGCTAAGTATTACATACAGACATGTGTACTCAGTCACTGTAAATTACATTATTTTGGGAGACTGGCTGGGTAATCCATTCTTCTGCATGAGCAACAAATACTTTAAAATGCATATATCCCCTAAACTTTATTGTTAAAAACTATAAATCTGAGAAACACCCACCCTGGTGCTTCCCAGGATTGTTCTAGATAGGATAGACACTGCATCTTGGTTTGCTTTTGTAACTCAGTCATAGAACACAAAGAATAGTGTTAAGTTAGTCTCTAGCGCCCCTTTGTGGAAAGTAGTGATCATCACAGGTGTGTTTTACTAGACTGGTTTACCTAGATACCCATCAAATTAAGAACAAGCAGATGCTCTGTCATCACTACATTTTCATTTAAAATGGGTCATGGTGCCAAGGTTTATACAGAATTGTTGGAGTGCACCATGTAGACAATAAAAAGCTCCAGGTTTGAGCCTAAGTTGGATGTAATGGGAATCACTAAAAACCTGCACAAATTTAAAGCTTCCAGGCTAGTCAGACTATTTTATGATTATGGAAATGTGACGCTAATCAAAAATATAAAATTTGACCCATTTCACTATAATCACCCTGAAGAGCAGAATTCCTTATCAAGAGACAGAAGTTCACCAGGGTTTTGCTTCTGTTTAATTAACATAAATCTGACGATGTCTGCTGCTAATGTCTGAACTACAGATGTCCCTACTGAGCAACTTCTTGAGGTGGGAAAATAAATGAACAGGCTACATTTCTGGAGTAAACTATTCCCTTAAATACTTTAGAACCCAAGATTTATAATTTTGATTGAAGTATTAGGATGAAAGCTAAATGCTTATTTTAGAACTCAACATTTAATATGTAAGATAAATATGTAGTTTTCATAATAATTTTTCAAAAAAAGATTTAAGATTTAACTCAAGTGTTTTGACACACAAATACAAGATTATCCAGAAACATCCATTCATTACCTAGACCTGCTTGCTCAAGCCTTTGGTGCATCCCTCTACTTGAAAAACATATCCAATCTGCATAACCCGAATATTTTGGACTGTAGGAGGAAACCAGAAAAAATCCATACAAACATGGGGATAACATGCTAACTCCCCAGACTAGCCATGGCAGAATTGAAACAGGGTCTTTCTTGCCATCCCACCATAGTGATGATCCCGGAGCCATCCTGGAAGTATGAGCATACAGGAACATTTTTTGTTTACAATTTTTATTTTTTTGAAGCCATGTAGTCACAACGAAAGCAAAAGTAAATTCCAAAGTCTGGTACATAACATTATTGCCTAAAGGTGTTTTCCTATCTGTACCCAGGTGTTTCTCACACATATCCTCTGCAAAAACAGATTAGGTGTTTTTTGCATAATTTTCTTCACACAAATAGGTTTGCTTCCCTGACATGTGAAGCAGTGACATTCAAAATGAAATATGAGTTCACAAAGCATCACTGTCTTTTAGATTTGTTCCATATATCAAAGAAAGCATTACATCTTTGCTGAGCCTGTAGTCTGAAAGATGTGCAGCAGTCAAGCCATAGTAGCTCTGTAAATGTACTATCGCTTACAGGCTACAAGAAATAACCACATTCTACAAATTACATAAGCCTACAATGTACCTACATTTCCCTAAACCATTTTTATCCATTATGTCAAGATTTTACTCCTCAGTCCTTATATACCTGTCAGATTATACTGTTTTGTGGTGGTGGTGATGGTGGTGCCACCGTTGGTGATGGTGCCAGTTGCGGTGGTGGTACCGATGGTGGTGGCAGGTGGTGCCAGGTGAAACATTGGATCTGACATTGTTGTAAAATCAATGCCCCCTTTGTCCCTTAGCATTGAATTGTATCTGTCTTCAGCATTCTCATTTGCCTGTTCTTTAAACTTCTTTTGTATGAAAGTGTCCGTCCCTGCTTCAAGCTATTTATAATACATGTTTTGGTAATATGATGTGCAGCGCCCAGTCACGCACTTGACAACAGTCCATAGAAAGACAATTATTAAGATGCAACCTAAGCCGATAGCCTGTGAAAGAGAAACAGTTTTTATTATGGGTCTGATTTCATAATAGGACATTGTTTGTTCTTTCTGTAGCAGTGCACATTTTCACCAATTTTACATGATTTTAGTTCCACTCAGAAGTAAAACTTTATCATACATTTTGTTTTATATTACAGGTCTGCATTAAGTTTCTTATTCTATTCTAATTAACAACACAAAAATAACAGCCATGGGCTCTTGCTTTTCAGTGGTGAATTTGAATTGTATCAATAAACTGGCTGTAAGTAGAATATCATTAGATCATTCCGTGCCCAGCTGCCTTTAGTTACTTTTGCATTTTTTGGCAAGAGCACCCTACCTACCAACACATTGGCTACAAATTGACTAAATTTACTTGACTGACAACCCAGTGAACATCATACACAAAATATTTTTGGATTAGAGAGGAAATTGGCTACAACTCTGGGGGGGAGACATGCACACACAGGACATTGTATAGATACCTTTTCAAAAGTACTGCTGTGTAGAAAGTTGATAATTATCCCCTCAATTTCAAAGAATGTGCTGTCAGATATCAGATACTATGAAGAACGTAGTCAGTACTAAGTCCAACAAATCACACTGACACTAGAACTTACTTTTATGCTCAAGGACCTAAAATGCATGCCATTGATTTTCAGGATCTGTAAGGCAGTCAGGATGCTGTGCAGTTATAGCTGGGAAATAAACATGCAAAAGCTAACTGGAGCTGAATATATTTGAGAGGTTTTTACTTACACGTGACTCATTTATGGTCCTGAAGTAGTACCTGGCCTCTTCAGGTGTCATATTTTTTTCTTCCTCACAGGCAATCTGCAGATGGACAGCAGTGTTGTTGCCATTTGTGGTTACAATGCACACATACCAGCCTCCCTCAATGAACACTGTTATCACCCACAATGACCCGGCACAAGCTGACATAAGGGTACGTCTGAATATCATGTTGCAGTAGAACTTCAATTTACTCGTGAGTGTGTGACCGTTGTCTCTGCAGTGGATCTTCATGCAACGAGGGTCTACCAGCATGAGAATCAAAAACATTAAAATGAACGGCAGCACCAAGTACAGTGAACAGTACAGCTTGTTATAGTAAGGATCGCACGGGCACTGAAAGTCAAGTTGGAATATGTACTGAAAAACGATGAAAAGGACGAAGATGGCAAAAGCGCTGCCTGCTGGGGTCAGCAGGTTTTGGAGCACTTTGGAAGGCAACTCCATGTGGTCTGGATGTATGGCATGCATTTTGTCAGTTGTTGTTCCAGTGCCCCAGATTCAGAGTTCATCCTGTGTCAAACCTAGCAAGGTGGCTTTTTATATCAAGCATTATGGGTGGAGTTTCAATGACATAGAGGAAAAGCATTGTTCATGATTTCATTTTCATTTTCAATCATTTCTCACTATTATTTCTTACTACATTTTCCTACATCTCAGTCCAGCTCTTAGATGGCAGTGGGTATGGTTTCACTAAGGCTTACTGACATGGATTTATTAAAATGCAAGCCATTCTATAAAACTGAAAAGTATATACACTCACCGGCCACTTTATTAGGTATACCTTGCTAGTACCAAGTTGGACCCCCTTTTGCCTTCAGAACTGCCTTAATTCTCCTTGGCATAGATTCAAGGTGCTGGAAACATTCCTCAGAGATTTTGTTCCATATTGACATGATAGCATCTTGCAGTTGCTGCAGATTTGTTGCTGCACATCCATGATGTGAATCTCCCGTTCCACCGCATCCCAAAGGTGCTCTGTTGGATTGAGATCTGATGACTATGGAGGCCATTTGAGAACAGTGAACTCATTGTTATGTTCAAGAAACCAGTTAAGATGATTTGAGCTTTGTGACATGGTGCGTTATCCTGCTGGAAGTAGCCATCAGAAAATGGGTACACTGTGGTTATAAAGGGATGGACATGGTCATCAACAATACCCAGGTAGGCTGTGGCATTTAAACGATGCTTAGCTGGTACTAAGGGGCCCAAAGTGTGCCAAGAAAATATTCCCCACAGCATTACACCACCATCACCAGCTGGAACCGTTGATACAAGGCAGGATGGATCCATGCTTTCATGTTGTTTATGCCAAATTCTGACCCTACCATCCAAATGTCGCAGCAGAAATCGAGACTCATCAGACCAGGCAACGTTTTTCCAATCCTCTATTGTCCAATTTTGGTGAGCCCGTGCGAATTGGAGACTCAATTTCCTGTTCTTAGCTGACAGGAGTGGCACCCATTGTGGTCTTCTGCTGCTGTAGCCCATCTGCTTCAAGGTTCGATGTGTTGTGCATTCAGAGATGGTCTTCTGCATTCCTTGGTTGTTACGAGTGGTTTTTTGAGTTACTGTTGCCTTTCTGTCATCTCAAACCAGTCTGCCCATTCTCCTCTGACCTCTGGCATCAACAAGCATTTTCGGCCAGAGAACTGCAGCTCACTGGATATTTTCTCTTTTTCGCATCATTGTCTGTGAGCCCTAGAGATGGTTAAGCGTGAAAATCCCAGTAGATCAGCAGTTTCTGAAGTACTTAGACCAGCCTGTCTGGAACCAGCAACCATGCCACGTTCAAAGTCACTTAAATCACCTTTCTTCCCCATTCTGATGCTCAGTTTGAACTTCAGCATGTCGTCTTGACCATGTCTATATGCCTAAAGGCATTGAGTTGCTGCTATGTGATTGGCTGATTAGATATTTGCATTAACAAGCAGTTGAATAGGTGTACCTAATACAGTGGCCGGTGAGTGTATATACACACTGTACACTATACATACACATATATAGTTCACATTTAGACATGAATCATACTGTTCGTATAACAACCAATACATTTTGCAAAACGTGTTCTTTTTGTTCTAAATGTTTTACTCAATTTTTGCATAATTTTCTTTCCTTCTAGATTCTGTTGTCCCTTGTTTATTTGACTGCTTCACACATATTGATGGAACCAATTAAATGGCTCATTGCTGCTTATCATCATTTCATATTATCTAATCATCGATTCATGGTTTTTAATTTCACTCTGGAAACAATGAAAAACATGACAGTGGTGAAAGAGCATCCTGCTGTGGTGACTAGTTTAATTAGACATTGTTCAGGGAAATCTACAGGTTCTGGAACTTTCTGCTTGGTGCAGATTTCACCTGATGTCCACAGTTTCTTTAAATAAAATTAAAACATTTTATGGAAGACTTTTTGTGGTATTCCTGAGAGTAGTTACCCCAGGCATGACTGTGCATGAACAGAGACTTCTAAATATTGCCAGATTTGGACACCCACAATTAGTCGGGAGTAAAGAAATGCAGCTCAGGTTTCTTTTTTCTTTTTACAGCTTTGATTACAACAACCACACCCTTTGTGACTCATTCAGAAACCTCTAACCGTGAAATGGCATCACCATGTCAGTTAACTAACTGTACACAACACGTTCTGGCATTTCCTAGAAAACGCCATACTTATACAAAGCTTATACAATTACAACACAATGGACAAATACAAGAACTGGCTATTAAATGGATTTTACATGGATTTTGGATCCATGTAAATATACATAATGTTGCTCAATTTTGGAATTGAGCTACATTATATAGCAAACTTCTGGAATCCCCAGTTTCAATTGAATCATATTGGTATTTGTAATTGTGCCATATCCGGCCAGCCCAGCTCTTGGCATGCAAATAGTAAATTGAAAGGGGCAGGCTGAGCTGCTTGGGTTTCGTAGCAGTGGGTGCAGTAACTGTCGGTTTCACAGAGTGATCTTCACATTTGTAGATGCAAAAGGCTTCAAATACAATAATGCAAAAAAGGATGAAAAATATCATCTGACATCTGCATTTCTATATTTCTCCTCATCTGTATTTACTGCTTGTGCCATGTCCTATTTTCTAAAATAAGTAAGCAAAATTAGTCTTTTGTCTAGTATTAGTCTCTTTGGATAACCTTTCTCAACATGTGTTTTTGAATACCCCATAAATTGTATGCCTATCATATACAATATTCATATGCCCAATTTGACAATCATATATACAGCTCAGATACAGATACATAGGTATTCCTTCATGAGTTCAGAACCACCCCAAAACAGGATACATGAAGTAACATTTATTGTGGAATGAAATACCAACAGCAATGTTAAGAAGCTCAGTGCTGGATGTTTGATCGAGGTGGTCAGGAGTGGTCATGTAGCTGTAGAAGTACTTTTATAAAGACCAACACCCTCTGCGTACCAAATAATCCTGATCGAGGAAGAGGGGAAATGGAAGGCATGGACACAGCAATGCAGCTCAGTTGAGAAAGAGGTCACTTATTTATTTGTTATGTAAGTTTGTTGAATGATAATGAGTGAATGTGGTGCTTCCTTCCAAACGTGCGTTATGATCTTTACAGTATCACATGTTGGTCTTCTCCTTGACAAAATGTTAAGGTAATGGTGGAAATAAAACTTTAATTCAGATGACAATAAAAGTATACACTCTGCTGCTCAGTCAGTGTCCAGCAAAAGTATCAGACAGAAAGTATCTTTCAGTGGTAGAGACCTTTTGCTTTGTCATGTTGACAGCTGAACAATGTCAGCACACAGAACGTGGGCCTAGTTAGTAGGTCCTTTTGTTTATACACGTGCCTCTAAGGAAACCAGGTTTGTGCTGCAAGTGTGGTTGGCTGGTCAGTAGAGGGCAGTATTCTCACCTAAACGCACTGTAAAATATCATTTCAGCACTGCATAGTGACAGATGAATTGAACTGTCTTTCAAACATTAAACTGAAGTCCTGACTCATTGTAGTGATTAAAAAGACTGCATGGGACATGTTTCAAAGTGTCTTGACTTCTCCCATGTCCTGGCTAAATCATGCTACAGTTTACTTGTTTAAACAATATTCTAGCATACCTAAAATAAGTTTAACTCGTGGATTATGGGTGCGACGAGTAAAAGTTACTATATAAATTAAATGTTTGGTTATCAATTAGTCATTATAACATTTATGATATTGTTCAAACTAATTTATTTGTGCAAGCAGGTTTTCTGATTTTCAAAAGCTAGTAAAATTCTAAATCTGGGCTTAGTGTCCCTCAATTCAAATTCCATGGCCACCTCAGGGGGATCTACAATATATGAAACAATACAATACAATATATATATTTTTTAATAATTTCCATGAGTTATAAAATATAGTCTTTTTAACATAGAGCATAGCCATTAACATGTGTTTTTCATTTTATATCGTTTTTTGGGTCATCATTACCAAGGGTACCAATAATTCTACAGGGTACTGGAAATTATTTTTGTACAACAGAGCATGTATTAATTTGTTTGTTTGTGACTCATAAAATAATTTATCAGTGGTGCGCCGTTTTAAGTGGGGAACAGTTTAATTGACCAATGACAGCAGCATTGTGCTAATTGCAGTGTGAATATTTAAAACTGATCACTCTGAGAGATGTCAACAGAGAGCTATAATCAGTTAGCAACTCACATGCAATTCCGTAAGGCTTTAGAAAAGTTTAAGGCTGCTGAATTTATATAATTGTATGAATTAGCCCAGAAAACTAACAGTGCAATTTAACAGCATTGTAAACCAGCTCTTATAAATAATCCCCTGTGTTGTAGGAGGTTGAAAGGATTTACTTTGTTCTGTTCTGCTTCAATTCACTGTAACAGCACTGAATAACGAAGAAAGCCATGAGTATGTAATTGAAAAGATGAAGTGTGAAACTGATAAATGTGAAACGGCAAGCCGTTTGCACATAAAAACATTGATGAATTAACAATTTTTAAAGAACCTAAACAAAAATGTATATGTCTTTTGTTATAAAACTCAAACTCATGTTGGCACGTGGATGCGAATGATTCAAAGTCATCCCTGTTATCACGGCTATCTTCCCTGTGCTGCTTTTGGTAGACACTAGATGACAGTATTGCACTTTAAAGCGTACACCTCTGATGGTGTGCCTGTACATTGCACGGTTCTCACCTCTTCAATAGGGAGGATAGACTATTATTATTCAAAAGGAAAATCCAAGTGTATTCTGGAATGTAATTGCTTTTTAAATCCTGGGGTTTAAAGCTAAAATCACAGAAATTGATCATTTTCATAACATACAGACCCTAGCAAAACAGGTCATTCCCCTCTTCCCTTTACAATTCCAGAGTGTGTGTTGTCTTCCTGTTCCTCTGTTTTCATTCTTTTCTACCTTATTTGCATGGTTGAGTGGTGCATACTGTACAAACTTAGCATCTTTATCCAGTCATTTCCTTGGCCGCAAGCACAACGGTTATATATGTATACATTATGATTTGGTGATTCGGTGAAGCCCTGGATGGTTTTTAATCTGTTCTGGTATTCTTTGCAACTGTAGTGATGAGTATCTGTCTGTTCCTGTCAATGAGTTGCCACTTTCAACCTTTGTTTGAAACTGTTTGTCCACTGTCTGCCTTCTTTTCCTCATTTTTACCTTGCTTGGTTTTTGTCTTCATTATTTTGTATACTGTTCCAGATGACACATTTAATAATTGTGTCATGTCTGTGAGTAGCACACCTGCCGTTCGTGCACCCTGCATTTAATGTCTTCCAAAATCTGTTAGATCTCTGATGCTGCTGTAGGAAGTCTCATATTTCAGTCCTGTTTTGAAGTGTCATCTCTAGCAGAAACATATCAGTAATTAGTATTGATGTTAATTAAAAAAACACACTCAGACATGTTCTTTTTTAAAATGTCCTTGTAATTTATATACTTCAATATAGTACATTTTTGTGTTTACATTGTGCTTTCATTATTTTGTCTGCCACCAGTATCGTTCTGCATCTATCTATATTTACATACACAAACCCTTGATTAGATCACATTGTCATCAGTTTTTTTAAGTTTAGATCATCAATCTCATTAGCAGGCACAAGAATACTGGAACATTTCCTCAACCTACATTCTTTTTCTAAATAATTACTTTGTAAAAACCTGGTTTACATTTTTCACCAAATTCAATATTCTTGGAATCAGGATTCTCTTTTTACCAAGATAACATCATAACCAAACACAAAATAGCAAAAACAGAAAAAATAGCTTGGATTATCGGTTTTGCTTCAGACATAATTATCCTATATCCAGGATGAATGTATACAAATGAAAATGATTTTCTTTTTATTAATTCAGTGTTTTTTCAGCTCTTCTACACAGAATGTTGTGTATCCATTATTGCATGAAATAAAGTATGGGTAATAATTCTTAAATTGTTTTCTTGTGACCGCAATGTCCTCTGTGACCTCAACATTTTAAAGGGCACTATCCATGAAATTAAGTTTCATTCCCTGATACTGACATTCTGCAATGAATGGCACATGTCTATGTTGAAAACGGTTTCTAATATCTTTTTTTTTTTTTTTTAAAAATAAGTATGACTATTCACTCAATTCCTGTACATTCTTGAACAAAATAATGATGTGGAGTAATGAAATAGATTTACAGTTGCATATCAGTCCCCTCCTGTATAGGAAGCAAATACAATATTGCTTACTTAGAGAAACTTTCTTTCCTCCTGTGGCACCTTACAAGCTTTGAGTGCTCTCCTGCTGTCAATATGGATGACATAAATAAAGATGAGGAGAGTTACTGGCAACATGCAGGAACTGCTAGTGTTCAGGAGTGCTATGAGGGCGATTAGTGATGCAGTCCAGGCCAGGGGGATCACACTAATGCAGTTACAGAGCTCTCAGTACATTCTGCGTCTTACAGCCTCTTCTGTCAATACAGCAAACAGACTCAACAACATGACCTGGAGGAGCAGAGAGGTGGGGAGCATTCTCTCATACCAGAGATGGAACAAAGGAGGGGAGAAGACAAAGAGAATGTACAATAGCACAGCTTAAAAAAAAATCCAGAATGATGCATGGTGCAAACATTAACTGGAGCAAAAGGACCATGAGACATTCCTGTAGACACAAATTGATAACATCATAACAAAGAAACCTAATGTACATCAAATATTCAGTCTGCATTGTATTAATAATATCCTCTCATAGCCAGCACTTTGAAATTAGATCACTGTAAGCACATCCAACTTTCCATCTTCATTTCCATGTCAGTTTTTATTCACAGCTTGTCTTATTAGTAAACAAAAGGGTGGAGGTAAAGGCCCTGGTTTAATGCCCTTCTTCTCAAAGGTATAAGGACTTGTTTAGTGTATTCCCAGCCTTTACTCCCTTTTCATAGAAGTTTATTTTGTACTCCTGCCAATTCTGTCACATTTCCTCGCAGATGCTCTCGGTTCTTGGCATCATGCTAAAGCAGCAACAGCCCATTAACTGGAATGTCAGATGTGGGGTCACGTGCCTCTGCGTTGCCAACGGAGCATGACAGTCTGACAGACATGTCCGCGTGTCATGAGCTCAGTAGTTTCTGCCAGGACTCCAAGGATGGGGTGCTTTCTATACGTTGAGTGAATATGCTGTATTTCAAAACACTGAATAGGCAAATACTTCATTAGGAGAATCTGCTGGAGCATGGCTTTGTTTGCTGTACCAGTTTCTCGTCTATTTTTTCCTAGTGTTTTTTTTTCTGTAACTCGTAATTACCTTGTCATAGTAAGCTTGTTTTACCTTATTTTCATACCAATACGGTTCTTTCATAAATAAATGATCCACAGTTAAATGAAAATGAATACCTGCTTGTCAGTATCTGTTTACATAACAGTGTTTGTTCTACAGAAGTGTTATTCAAATCAAAATTGTCTCCTCGATACAATGGAGACAACAACGATGTCCTGGAAACAGTAGCTTCGCGTCGGCTTGCTTTTGGTCATTCTCAGCACTCTGAACTTCACCCTGGAAGACTTGTCCGTTCTGCATCTAGATTCACCGATATGTAAAGCAATTAATAAGTCCATAATAGAGATCTGTTCATTTTCCCCAGTAATACTCACATAGACTCACCTATATCAAACATTTTTCTATGTGGATGTTGGGGGAACTCACAGGGCATTTTTTCAGTAGGCAACTGGTTGTAAGAAAACCTGCTCATATTGAGCAAGAGCACAATGTGCTGCGAGTCAAAGACCACACTCAGAACACGTTTTACAGGTACCTAAAGTATGTAAGTAGATACAGAAGAAGTTAAAATCCCAGTGTTTATGTTACTTGCAAGTACATGCTCACTGTACTCTGGAGAAGAGCCCAAGCGGCAGCTAAGCTATCGACAAACATATTCAGCACTGATTCATGATTTTTCTTTTAAAAGAAGCGACAGAAACGGAATTTATCAATGCGTAAACATTTGGGATATCATAATGTTCCATACAATGAACGGCTGCCCATATTATAAATATACACTGTTATTTAAATATACCCATATTTACCGACTCGGAAACTTCAGAAAATGGAACTGTATGAGAACCCCCAAGCTAAAAAACGGAGCTCAATCTAAACGCATTCATGTCGTACGCTACACATGGGGGTAATGAACAGAGCGACGCTCCCTTAGTGCTCCAAGCCCGGTAGTTCATGGGATGCTGGAGGACTGAGAGGAGGAGCAGAGGCTGCAGTAACAACATCTTCAGGGAGGGTGAGACACCCTTTCATGAAATAGGAAAGGAAAAGACCACTACATAATGCATAACACTGCAGCCATTGGGACGTTTTTGAGAGAGACTGTCAGTGCGGGGTGAGCGTGGATTCCCAACTGAAACTGTAGACTTTTCTTGAAAGCACAGGCAAGGTGATGCAGCAGCAGCAGCAGCAGTGAGACTGAACATAGCGGTCCGTCACACTCGCAGCTGCTGTAGCTCGCTAGTTATCTCGCTAACATTAGCGAGGAACTTGTATGGAGAAAACGCAATGTCCAGCTCGTAACGTCCTGTGCAAACAGCTGATATTTTTCTTGACAAGAAAATGAGGACACGCCGGTGCACCATTTATGGTGACTGCTTTCTGACTCGTAATCGACTATTCAAAGCAGAGTTCATCCGGTGAAGACACTCCGACATCACCATCAGACAGAGCGGCCTGGGTGAGACTGGGCACTTGCAGGGAGATGAACAGCAAAACACAAATTATCACAGCGTGGTATGGAAACTGAATATTTCTCTCCCAAACAAACTTACTTTCTTGGAAAATCATTCCTTCACTTCACAGTAACCATCTCCTGGATTTTTACAATATTACCCTTTTCTTTTTGTAGCTTAAACTAGCTTAATGTGTACATTTTGTTTCTATGACTCTGAATTCTGTTTTATTTGCACAACCAGTTAACATATCCAGCAACA
Organism: Albula goreensis; assembly: GCA_022829145.1. Classification (NCBI taxonomy): domain Eukaryota; kingdom Metazoa; phylum Chordata; class Actinopteri; order Albuliformes; family Albulidae; genus Albula; species Albula goreensis. The sequence continues at coordinate 30,318,474 of CM040745.1, forward strand.
TTATCTATCAGATGATTCAAATGACATCATTGATGCATTACCCCCAGACCTGATACCAGTTGGGTAACTTGGCAGCGCGCTGAGCACTTCGCAACCAAAGCAGGAAATGGATCAGAATGACAATAGGCTTTGCACGGTAGGTTATTTGCTTGTCACATGCTTTTATCCTTATTTTATAATCTAACCTCATAGTGATCTCTCCAGTGTGGCGTGCGAGGCTGAACTGAGTCAATATAGTTAGTCGATATGTAATGTTTTTGTGGAACCGTTAAATGAAGCTAGCCAGCTACAAACTGTTGCCTGTTTGTTTACTGTCAAGTAACTTGGCTAACAAGCAAGTAATCTTAATTTACTTGATAGCTAACATCAGGGACACGAAAGCGAATTTCAATTAGGCTACCTTCCCTCACGCTGGGGAAGTCTTTGGTGGCTACTATTATTGCTTGTCAGTTAACTACTGCTGGTTTAAAAGGCAATACGAGCTACTTGTCTTCACTCACATTGTTAGCTGGAATTATTGGTAGGCTACTTGACAGTCTTCTACATGAGCTGTCATGGTTGTAGCTTCTGTTGTTTGAGGTTGAAGTGTAATCTTAGTCTCAGGAAGGTGCTGAGATTACACTTAACCACCGGTTCATGCTACAATAAAATGTCAGAATAGCGACATGCTGTTGTTAATGATCCTATTCATGGAGGTTCACCTGTAAATCTTTAAAGTCAAACTGGAGAAACAAAACAGTAGAGCGCACTCCAAGTTAAATGTAACACTGGAGCATGTAGAAGTTCCATGTAGAAGCCAGGTCACGAATGAATATTTTTTTCTTTTTGTCTTTCAGAGCATAATAACGTGACTCTGCTGATGGAAATATAGGCCTATCGTTTAATTCAAGGAAACCATGCAACTTAATGTCTGAAAACATTCTGGCCGAAATGAGATAGTAAAGCAACGTATGAGGATCATAAACTTTCCAATTAACACTAAAGACTGATTTAATTCCAGCCGACCATGACCACTCCGGCTCTTCTGCCTCTGTCGGGTCGGAGGATTCCTACCCTCGCGCCCGGTGCCTCATCATTCCCTCATCACAGAGCCACACTAAGGCTGTCCGAGAAGTTTATCCTCCTGCTCATTCTTAGTGCCTTCATCACTCTCTGTTTTGGAGCGTTTTTCTTCCTTCCCGACAACTCCAAGCATAAGCGCTTCGACCTGGGGCTGGAGGACGTGCTGATACCGCACATTGACTCAAACAAGGAGGGGAAACCGCCTGGCGGACATATCATCCACGGACAGGGCGGGGACGATGAACACCGCCACAGGTAAAACCGAATGCTGCATTATTTCCACTTTGTTTCCGCTTGCACAGACAGGCACTTCATCTAAAATGGTCAAGAGACATTTCGTCAATTCAAAACAATTGGTCCTTGTCCATGTTACAGTAATCCATTCATTAAAGCATGTGTTGTATTGGTGATGTTGGGCCGGAAGTAAGGAGTGGAATATTTTCGTTTTATTGTAGCAAATCGTTGTTTCATTTTGGTGCACATAGCTGTGTCGCTGTCATTATTTGTTGAAGGAAAGTATTGTGATGGTGCACTGCTAATTGATGTGGTCTGGATGCTATCATTCGTCCAGTTGCTATTTGTTAAATGGTGTAGAATAGTCCTGAGCCAGATCCACTCGTCCACAACCTTATTTCATCATTGTACTTCCAGTGAGGTAGAAGGGGATGAGTGTGAAAGGATAAAATGGGGAATGCCTTCTTTAAAGTCTGGATGTTTTATCGCCAGTCCTGATGATCCCAGTGACTGGTGTGATGTGGAATTGGGAGGTTGTGGGGGGTGGGCATCCATCTGTTATGAACTTCTACTCAGATGTCAGTGTCCTGCCTTTGGTTACTCACACTGTAACCCTCAGTGCAGATATTTCAGTGTTGAGCATGTCTTTACAAATTGTGAAAATGTAAAATGGTTGATGTTGTAAAGAACAGAATTTGGCCTTGATACTTTTTGCACCTCAGACAGTGGTGCAGGCTCCATTAGAATGTGTAAATGAATGTGGACTGAAGAGGGTGAGAAATGGGCCGATTTTAGCACTTCTGTCAATGCTGACTCTCAAGAATGAATTTTAGCACCTCTGATGGAACATATGCCAGGTTTTTTCCAGTTCCTGGCCTCCCTGAGCCCAGTGTCCTAGCCTCCCTCCCCAGGGCCTTTCTAGCTCTTCCCCGTCGTGGGCTGTGGTGTGGCAGCTTCATAATCCCCAGTTTGTGGGGAAAAGAGGGAGCCCTGCTCTGAGGTGTGGTCAGAGTAAGGTTTCATTCATACAGCCTACCCACTGTTGTTGTGAACATGGTGCTTTTCCTGTATTTTGTTACTGAGTCAAGATCCATGGTCAGCAAGACCAGGGTTGAGTAGCTCTGCAAATGCTGTGAGTTGAATGGAACTTCTGATATGGTGGCCCTTAAGGACTAAGATGGGCTCAGGATCGTTCTAAAGATCTCTGCGATGTGTAGAATATAGCCTGTTGATTTATTGGGGATATATAAAAGGATGTGTTTAGGAGCCCCTTCAAAGACAGGTGTTCAGTATGAACGGAGAGAACAAAAGGGAAAAGCTTGCCACTGTTCTCCACACTGCTCCAGTCTGTCTGTCTGTCTGTCTGTCTGTAGGAGCTGTTCACTTTCTGGAGTTGGTGTGAAGTGGCAGGTTTTATCCACCAGGAATGAACAGTAATAGAATTTGTCATGAGGTGTCGAGAGCAGAGCAGACTGTTATAACTTCATTTCAGGCTTCTGTAGAGTGACATGGAGGTGTTGAAAGTTAAGTGGCACCCCCCACCCCCACCCCCACCCCCACCCCCCTTCCCCTAGAGTGAAAAACCAAGGACTTAAGATGAGTAGGGATCAGTTGTATTTTTTTTTCATCAAGTATCTGGCAGAAGGGATTAGGAGATATTTCTCCACTTTCAGATGTTCAGAAGTGAAGGCTACTCAATTTGTGGACCTTATATTTGGTTCATACATGTTGCCATTTGGCAGATGCTCTCATCCAAAGCTACTTCCATGGCCATTATGGCACATAGTACCCAAAAGAAATAACTAGTTCACTATGAGCTCAAGAACAAAGTATGGCATGACACTATAGGCAAGTATACTTGGGGCAAATCTGAGACCCAGCCTCTATATGAGGAAGACAAATGAGCCAAGTGCACCAATATGACACAATGCTTTTAGTTCTGATCAATATTACAGTAGTAGCAGAATGAGCTGTAATCAGATAAATAATTTAAAAAAGCCTTAATTTCAGCTGTGAGTGTAAACCAGATTCCCGAGACTACTGGTTGGAGGTTTTTGGAGCATATGAGCCATCCATATTCAGTCAAGCTGCAACATTAGCAATTTTTTTTCGATTGTACAATGTTAAGCTGCTCCCTGTTTTCCTCATTGCATACTCTGTAAAGACTCAGGTTTGCCAGCTAGCCTATTTAGTTCAGCTTTTTTCTGCTCTCTTTACTCTGTTTCCATGTTGCCTCTTATCTCGATGGGTTTGGGAATTGATAGGAACAGTGCTGCGTATCTACCAGTGTTTCATATTTTATGAAAACAGAAACGAGGCTAAGAACATCATTTTTGGACAGAACGTGTTCTTAAAATCTTCCAGAATTTGAGTGCCATTTGCAGAACTAACACATTTTAACATTCTCAAAGCACTTCAGTGATGTGGTGACAACATTATGACATTAAAATGGGCATGGGTAATTGGTTACCTGATTACCTGTAAGAGAATCTGTCAGAACAGATTGTGGGCTTTTGGCACATTAATTAGGTCACATGCAAGTTACAGTACTGTGAAAAGGGATATCTGATATAAAAATAATGAATCCGTGTGTTGGTTTCTAATTGGTCGGATTTATAATGTGAACATGTACAGTGGGGTGCAAACATCTGAGACCACTCATGAAAGTACTTCTATTTTGCCTTATTTCATAATTTAATACAACATTTTTCCCTACAAATTATATTAACAACCTGAGGGTAAAGTTAAATCTACATTATAAAGTTAAATGTACATGAATTTCAGAAAGTTTTAGTTTTTGGTATGTCCCCCTTGTGCATTAATGACAGTGTGCACTGGAAATGACATGGGCTGCACAAGTTTGTTCAAAACCTGATGGTCCATGTTATCCCAAGTGCTTAAAACACTCTTGGCCTTTAACTGCCCCCATAAATGTTCCATGGGGTCTGACCATTTTTACAAAGGAGTTAACATAGTCAGTGTGCCACAAATTTGACCTAGAAATAGTGCAGAATCTTGAATATTTCTTCTTCATTTTAAATTTCTTAACTTTTCATTGTTTTAAATGTTTCAAAATCCCACAACTTTGTCTATTTCCAGGTTTACATGAAAGAAAAAAATTCAGTGTGGTCTCAGACTTTTGGACCCTACTGTATATGTAGCTTTGCAGAAAAAAGATGGCTGTCCAAGCAACTTGTAAAAGGTAGCTGGCTAAATTACTAGCTACCCAGCCAACTAGCAAGGTTACATTTTAGGTCCTAGGATTGATTGTTTGAGTCAGAACACTTCCTACAAATATTGTGTATTTATTTTGGAACAACCCCTTTATCTCCTCAATTTGTGATTTGTCAGTTGGGACCTTTAGAGACTGTACTATCCGCACCTGTGCAGGGAGCACCTGCAGCTGTCAGACATGCATTCCCACACTGCATCTGCCCATGAGGTCTCACCTAGCTTCTTAGATTTACTACACCCTTCATCAGGTTAGTTGACCTGCCTTCTCAGAATGTATTAGCCCTGCCGCAGCAATAGCACTCTGCACCATTCGCCTCGTCATGACCGTTTTGTTGTGAAGCCTGACACACGGCAGCAGGTGCAGGAACTGCAAACAAATGACACGCAATGTTGCCCTGAGATTTCATCACGGGAATTCAGTGTAAACAACCTGCATCTCGGTGGACTCTGTCGAATCTGATAGTGACGCAGCAAGTTTGTGTATCTTTGTCCCAGTTAGTAAGCAGGCTTTTTTGATATTTATTTTTAGCATGTGTGTTCTAAAGGACTGGTATTAGTCAGATTCTTCATAACCCAATGGTAACTGTTCCTCATGTCAAGCACAAACTCCTGAGACACAGCCATGTCTTCACTTCTCCCCTCACTCTAAACCTTAGGCCTACATCTTTCAGTCTCCTTTCCATCTTCTGCTGCATCTTTTTGTGTCCTCTCTCTTTTTCTCCATTGTCCACCTCCTTCCCCCTCATCTTTTTAGGCTTTGTTCAACTGCAGGACCCATTTTAAGCTCTAATAGGGATTCATAAAAGTCTGTGTTTCTGTGTCAATATGAGTTGACACTATTATTTTACAATGCTTTACAATTCATAAACATGGGTCATGAAGTGCAGTTTTTTTTGTTTGTGTTTGCGATATGGTTACTGGATCTGCCTCAATATAAATTTAGTGTAAATTTAAGGTGTGTGCACCTGAACGGTTTGATTATCAAAATGTACTGTAAATTGTAACCAGCATGTTGTATGTTTTGTACCCCATGTTTACACAAAGTTTATTGGTTGTTTTAACCTGAATGTTGGTGATCTGTGAACATTAAGGCAAAAAGAAAACTGTCACCACTGCAGTAAGCATTTGGGCTCAACCTCTGGTAATTGGTAATCATTGCCATTGGATGGATTTTCTAAAATGCAGACATGCTATACGAAAGGTCTATGAATCACTGAGTTTATTTACAATGGAGCCCAGTCTGTCTGCATCATCGTTATTGTTTTCATCATTGCTGTTAATTATTTTATGCTCTGTGGTCTCAGAATGAATTCCTGTTTCACACTTAATTTTTCCCATAAGAAATGCTGCATCTGAGTTTGTGTGTGTGTGTGTGTCTGTGTGTGTGTGTTTGTATTCCTGCTGCCCAAGTTTTTGCAGTCCTCAAAAACTGCAGACTAAATTCAGCAATGCACAGAGTCGTGGTTATTTATAATTATGCAATTCCATTTCTTGTAAACAATTAGGAAGTGTTTTTCAATCCTTTCCAGAAAAGATTACATATTTTGTTTATCTATGAAAGACCTGGTCTTCTGGAGAGGTGAGTAATGGTCAGCGTTCTGCTAAATTTGCCAGAAGTTGTCACGTGTTCAGGCTGATATGTTAACATACCATTATGCATGCCTAGTCGAGAACAGGTATAATAATTGCATCCGTGATCACAGCACCAAGTGTGAATTGGCTTAATTTGGTCAGGTATGGATACACAAATCTTAGTGAACCCTTGAATGACACTTCAATTTTTAGCAGAACTTAAAGATGCAGTGTATCTCAGCTGTTTCTGTGAATCTTTCCACATTATGAGGGAGTTCTTTTGTATTGAAATGGAAACGACTGGCACTTTCTTAAAAAAATAAAAATCTTTTATCAGGAATATCTGGCTAACTGGAGGGGAAAACCAGGAAGTCAGGATACCGTTTCCATGGTTACATCAGTTGTGATCAGGCAAGCACCAGTAGAGGATTGAAGGACATGTAGGCAAATACTTTTGGCAATATTATCTACAAAATATTTCTTTGTTCTCTGCATGTTCCCTGAATGAATTTCAGCCTGAATGTGGTCTGTTCACAGTGGTATGCCATCGTTAGCCAGGTATCAAGACATAGACAGAGAGACTTCACTTTACATATGAACACTGCTTTAGCTGCTTCCATATTTACATTTTCTTGGTAGTAATTATGTGACATAGAAAACATATGATGAATTTGAACATATCACTGCTTACTTTTAAAAGGTATTCAACCTTTTTCCAGCACCGGCATGCTTTCTGTAAATTGTAATTATTCCATAGTACACCACTTTCTCCTCAGAGTCACCAAACTGCTACATTTATCCAACACATTAATTGACAAATAAATTACATGAATCAGCATCACTGCACCAACAAGATGCATGACAAAAACTTGACCAACCTAATCATGCAGTAGAAGAAGAGGATTTGGAAAAAAAAAAGCTGCAAAGGTCAAGGTGAGTGTGGCTGCTTTCTTTGGAAGTGACTTTCTTTTGTGGCTTTTGCCTGCTCTTAAGTCACTTAAAATATAGTTTATTTTTTTAGATTAATAGGGCATACGTTCTTAGACCATAATGTACTGCATTCTGATGAAAACGAATGCAGTAAGCATGCTATGGAGGCCTTCTTTCATCTGCCCTCAGTTCACACAAACATTCTCTGTAGATGTTTCTACTCTTAAAATTCTGAAGCCATACAACAGCCCTTTGGTTTTTTTTTTTCTTTTCTTTTTTTTGACACTTTCCTTCAGATGTGAAGAATACAGGGCAGGATCTGTTGAACTTCACCTGCTGTACATCTACCAGCTTTCTCCATGCCAATTGTAGTTGCTATAGCAACTTCTAGCACAGACTCTGATGGGAATTGTGACATCATGAGAGGGGAGTGGCTCCTCTGTGCATGTGGACTGTGAGAGGTGCTAATCCACTGGGAGACTCTGTGGGGTGGGGGTTTTCCTTTTACATTTCAGTCACTCTTCTATACCTGATTTGGAATTCCCATACATAACCGTGGGTCTGACCCTTCTTGCACCGTCCTTCATCAATTCAGGAACGGCACGCAGAAGTGTGTGCATCTTCTCAAACATATGCAGTCAGGTGTGAGGAATATCATTAGCCATTCAGGCTCTGTCAGTGGCAGTTTATGTTTCAGATGTGTCAAATGTGTCAGGAGCTAATTATTTTGTCATGCTAATAGCTGTTTGTATTTTTAATGCTTTGGATTTATTAGCATCCATTTTTATTATAGCATTGTTGAATTTCAGGGAAAGTATTTCAGATGCTTTGGCTATATCTAGCTTAGTTGTAGTTTAGATTTTAAGCCTCATGTCAGTAATTGTTTTTACTATAGCAGAGATGAGTATGTCAGTAACTGCTCGTTTTTATAGATGCGCTGTCTGTCAGTAGCTGTGCAGTTTGGAGGTGTACGGCACGTAGGCACTGCCCCAGGCTGGGAGATCGGTGTCCCTTACAGTGTTCAGCCAGCTCTCAGGTGACAGACTCTACAAAGCCAGCACAGGACGGAGATATTATTACACATTCGCTTCACCAAGTGGGTCAGGGGAAAACGCTGCCTGTCTCAGCTTCCTCTCTGACCACCCTCCCCCCCATACCACAAACAGGAGAGCAGCAGGCAGAGGACAGCACTCTGCTCATTCTTTACCAGAGTGAGGGAGTGAAGGATCCACTCGCCTCATTTAGAGAGAGAGCATGCAAATGAGAGAAACACTCACCTCATTCTGCACCACAGACAGGAGAGAAGGAAACCACTCACCTCATTCTGCACCACAGACAGGAGAGAAGGAAACCACTCACCTCATTCTGCACCACAGACAGGAAAGAAGGAAACCACTCACCTCATTCTGCACCACAGACAGGAGAGAAGGAAACCACTCACTTCATTCTAAGGAGAGAGTGGTCTGCTTGCTAATTTCTGAACCAGAGGTGGGAAAGGAGGAGCTGCCTGCCACTGTCCATGCTCTGGAGAGGAGCGAGGGGAACGCTTACCTTATTCTGAGAGAGCGAAAGAACCGCTCTCCTCATTGTGTATCACAGACAGGAAAGGGGAGGAGCTGTTTATGTTACCAAGCCCCTCCCGCCACGCTGCCCTTACACCCAAAACCCGGCCGCTATATCAGATACCGTGCTGTTATGGATTCCATGTTGGCTTTTTTGCTGAGAACAATACAAACAGGAACAAACAGAAGTGACCAGGGAGGGGCTCTACCCGGAAAATGTGGCAGAGGCCGTATTGGATTGCTTCATCCTTGTAGAACCTGATCAGTTTACATTTGTTGTTGCCTCTTCATGGTAATATGGGCCAAGTGGACTGTGGCCAGCTCCATTACAGCTTCCCATATGACAGTACTGAGATAAGATATAGATAGATTTAATTTATGTGGCCCTCTTACCATTAAATTAAACTACTACAATGTTTGAATACATTTTCCTTTGTCTTTCCGCATGCTGTGGCCCATTTATTAAGCTATATTGAATTTGTGCATGTTGAAGCTGAATCTTAGGGAAGCAGTAGATATTCTTCAGTAATAAACCAATGGTCCCTCATTGCTCCGGTCTGCTCATCTTGAGTGCCCGAGACTCCAGTCAAAACTAGCATAACTGATCTACTCCTTACAGGTGTGTTCAGTTTTTTGATGCCTGTGTAGAAATATCTTGCAGGAAAGGCCTAGGAGGATGAGAACGCTTGTGGTTGTGTGTATTTATTGAAACAATGGCAATGAGATTAGGTCCTCTTTGTAAACTTATTCTGTATTTACTTGGCAAATACTCCTTTTGGCTTGGTGATTTGCACAGAATGTTATGCATGACTGTTTTAAATAGCTGGTTATTACAGTGAGCCCTCTCCATTCAATGAGTCCTCACCTGCACCACGTCCCATTTTCCCATGCCACGTGTTTATTGGAGTTGCAGTAGCAGCTGTAGACGTACATGTCACTGTCTCACCCCTCAACATATTCCCCCTGCTGCAGGGAGACCCCAGTGCAGGGTCTGTCCAGGGTGGGTGACCCCCTCGGTCGATGTCCGCTAACTCTAAACAGAGCACAGACGATTTTTTTGCAGTGTGCCTCAGACGCATCAGGAAAAGAGCGTGCTTCAGTGTGAGCAGGACAGTGCTACTCTGAAGCATTGTCTGGATTGGAAAGCAATAAAAGCATAAGAGAAAACAAAAGGCCAACCTCAAGGTCCTGCCATAGTGAGGACTGACAAGTCCCAGTGAAAAGTCGCCGGCCAGACACCATTAATTCTTGCAAAGCGTTTCTTAGGTCTAACACTGAGAGTCGTTACTGTAGTGGTGTCTGACCACATTTATTTGGGAGATAGGCTACTCTTTTTGGTTCTTTTTATGTAAACTGTTATCTTGACAACTTGAGCAGTGTCTCAGATCATCACCAGTGATTCCATTGAAACAAATGGAATAAATATTCACAACCAGGCAGGCTTATTTCTCATTCCAGCCTCAAGACATAAAACACTCAAAACAAGAATTCTGTCATGACTATAAACTGAATACATAAACACCAATTTAGTCATTAAGTTGTTGTTTTTAATCACTCTTATCAAACAGTCCATTGAGTGATTCATTGACATAATCTTTTCTTTTTGGAGAAGAATACAATGTTATGCACATTATAAATTATAATTTATGGTTTATAATGTATACAGTGAGCTGTTATCCAGCGGGATGGCTTGCAGTTTCCACATCATTTATTTATACCTCTGGATATACATTGTTTTCTGAATATGGGCCTATGTATAATTTAGCAAAGGCTGTCAATGTGAGTAGCATCGTAGCCTCTTTGAAGTCCAGCTTCAAATGTGTGGGTTATGCCCATTCTGGAGGTGGGTAGTGGTACTTTCTGCCCGTGGTTGGGGCCTGAAATGAGCAGGTATTAAGGCTTGGCTCTTTGCATTGTGCGAAGGACTCGTGTTAACCAGAGCTCGGTCTTCCGTGTGAGTTTGTGTCGTGTGAATGCATCATGCTAAGCAGAGCATGGTCCATCAGTCTGCATCTCGTCTATTATCATGCTAACCAAAGCTTGGCCTGCAAGGTCTTGTACTGTAAATGGTCCATGTTTTTTTTTTTTTTTCCACAACCATCTCCATCCCCCTCTCACCCCAAGATTCTCCAGTGAATGACTGCCATTTCCCCCTCCTACACACACAAAAATGAATTATGCATTTCATGTTTCATTTTTGGACATGAGCTACTGTAGTAGAGGTTATTAATATCTTTCCCTTAACTGACCGCTGATCTTTGTAAGTATCCGGTCCAGCGCACAATGTTTGGTTAATGGCAGAATGAATCATGGTCTTGTGTCGCAATGCACTCATAGCCAAGTATTACTGGTTGACCTCTGTGAAATTTCGACCTCCTTTGGTGACCATGCTACTCATCCTGATTCTCCCCCCAAGGAATCTGGATGGTCGTCAGTTTTAATTTTTCTGTTGGCAGCACGTTAAGAGCAGTTTATCTTGTAGAATATCATCATTTTAACTACATGTGTCCCTCCCTGTAATCTTTAAGGTTTTGTTATTGTCTGTTTCATTATTACTGCAAAATGGATCATTTTAGATATATTAGCTGATGGCTAATCTTTAACTCCAAGTAGCACATTTCATATGGTACCTCATCTTGCTCCTGCAAGCAAATCTACCTTCAAAGGGACAAATGGTAATGACTTGGGTACACGGGCACTGTTATGTTTGTTGGCTTTTGATCCTTCTCCAACAGATGTACACATTAGGAAACAGCTCCACAAACATGTCTGTGAGTACCCCTCTTGAGATTCGGCTCTAAAAATGGCTTGAGTTACGTAAGCCCAAAATGAAAAAAGCGAGGGAATGCGTCAAGCGTTTTAGCAAATTTCATCCAGAATGTTCTCTCTTTCTGTCGGCCTCTCTCTTGGCAAGTATGGCTTAGAAGGGAGACTGAGTAACTCCAGTAACTAGGGCTGTACCCCCCTAAATGGTGGTTATCTACTGGAGACAGGGGCATCGATGGTGGAAGGAAGGATTGAGGGGTTTGCGTGATGCTTTATGCCTGGACAAGGGCACTGGTGTGACAGTGATTGAGGGCTTTTGCGATTGCTTATGCCTAGGCAAGGGCATCGGTTGACAGTGATGAAGGGATTGTTTGATTGCTTAGGTCTGTACAAGGGCACTGTAGGGGTGACAGCCCTGGTGAGATGGCGCAATAGCTCAGTCCCAGATGAGGAATCCGCGCAGTGTATGGTGATGGAGCGGCAGTGCGATTGTTTTGGCCTGGATTTGTCTCTCTCTGTATAATTGAGCCTGGCAGATTGTTGACATGCTCATAATTGTGCATTTGACATTATGGGCCTTGCATGAAATCACTGAGACACTACAGCTGTGGAGAAGATTGTTTTGAGACTGCAAGGGGAAGGGGGGAGAAAAGAGAGGAGACGAAAAGAGGAAAATAGTGGGAAAGAGTCAAGGAGAACAGGAAGAGTGAGATGGAGGGAAGGTAGAAAAACAGAAAAGATGCTTTCAGGGATACAGTGTGTGCTTGAAATGCTTGAACCATGTCTAAGAGTCTGCCGTTTCCACATCATGCGTCATGACGTAGCCATTGATTTAATTAAAGCTTCCAGCTGGGTGATGCATTTGACAGTGTAAATGTTTTTGAAGCGTTCTCACAGATGACATTCATTGTCTTTACTCAGGAAATAAGCTATTCTGAAAAGACCAGTCCAGTCATTGTGGATCAGTCCGGTCATTGTTACTCTCTGAGCAAAGTGAGCAGTCAGACATTAGTTACTGTTCATTGTGGATTGCATTTCTATAGATGCTTTCATCTTTTGATTTCAAAGCTGCTTACAATGAAGGTAGAAACTCATCTCAAACTACCACGAACGTGTAGCAGTTACTGAACTGAGAAACAGCAGCCATTTTGAATTCTCACCAGAGGGGCACAGTTAGTTCACCAGTATAATTTTTAAAGCCTTTCATGATGTATTCCTCCCAATCTGAACCACCTGATTGTATTCAGAACCCATGTTCTTCCCTGCAGCATGCTGGGTAAATTCAGGTGAGCCAAGACAAATGTGCGAGTATCAGCTGCTGCTGCCCCTGTTCATGCCGCCGTCTGGTTGGGCTTTGCTCAGACACGAGTCAGAAGAAGGCAACGTATCTGCAGCTTTGTGCAGGCTCACTGTGGACATCCATTTGACCAGCAGTAGTTGCTGGTGAGCAATTAGAGATTCTTCTAGTTGAGCCCCTGCCTCATGAGTGAGAATATGTCCACAGTTCTGGCCATAGTGGGACTGCTGGTCACAGTCAGTGCTACTAGGGTATAGATTCAATGCCAGGCTATGGGTCCATCCACACACTGGAATAAAGTTTTAACAGGATGAGCCACCCCGCACAATCCCACCCTCAGTCTATTTAACATCTGGCTTCTCCTACAGCACAGTGTCCTTATCCCCTTTAGTATTTGTCTTAAAGCTGATCAGAGCTACTAGGCACAACAGGTGCATTGCTGCCTGAAACATGGCATCTCCAAGCTCCTGCAGGTTGGAGTACTGTCTGAGGTGCTGCACTTGGGACCTGAGACACGGCTGTTTCAGCCCATTCAACATATCACTTCAACTCAAGTGATCCAGCATTACAGAACTAGTGAGATTGAAAATTGTTCACTTTGCATGAATACTAGACAGCAGATAATCCTGTCATTAACATTAATATAGATACACACCTGCCCCCATAACCTTCATCTAATACAGAGTTTTCAAGGGGAGTGAGTTTCCGCAGTAACAGCATAATGAAAAAAGACAACTGAATTACTCTTGCGTTCAATAAAACGGATGTTTTAATGTGCTGTTTGACACTCTCAGGAATGCATTTCTTCATTAACGGTGCTAAAAGCAATTTAAATTGAGCTTAGTTTTCTGAATCTGTCTGTAGTTCCTCTATCTAAGTCTGGGTGTTTTCTGACAATGGAAAATGTACCCTTTTATAAGCTAGTTTTGAAGCCTGTGACATCCATGTATTTCTCTAGCTTTCGATTTTTCTTAGCTTTTGCTTTGTGTTTGTTTCACAGAAATCTGTCAATAATGTATAATGTTTTTGGCTTGTGAGCCTAAGATTACAATTAAATTTTACCAACTTTTGTGTACTTGACACTAACTCTTCAATATTGGAGAAGCACAGTTAAATAGGAGCCAACCTCTGAAGCACCCATAATCAAGACCAATAATCAGGGGATGAAATAATGGAGAAGTTATATTGCATTATGTGCTTTTCCAGCATGATATTTTCTTTTACACACACCCAAAAGCATTGCAGCTTGCAATGCAGTCATGACTCTGTGTACATCAGCTGTGTCCTGCCTTTGATTCAAACCTGCAACTCTCTGCTGTACATGTTAGAGTTTTCTCTCTGCTGCCCAAATACACTGTCCCTTTAAGGCTCTGACATGCTTCAGTGCAGCCAGCCTTAGGAATGCATGCAGATCCTTAATGGGGCTGTCAGGTTTAAGTTCGGATTTCCATATTTCCTCAAGCAGATTTTTTTTTTTGGTTTGAATCAAAAAATGTAAAATGATGTGTATGCCGAACAACAATAACTTGATGTAATTTTAAAATGTATAAAGTTAATGTTTCAGTCTTATCTATGCCTCTGCTGACAGCCCTAATACTTGCATAGGCTAACTATTACATACTGCGTTTTGATGACGGCGCATGGTCTGCATTTCTCACATGTGCTCTAGACACCAATAAGGCCAGATGCACTCAGTGTGGCTTGCACAGACACAAAATTTCAAAGGTGCAAAGACATCCATGAGGAAAGAAAGAAACGGCAACGCAACAAGAGAATTGCATCATACTGTGGGTACAGACCCTTGCATTTGTGCAGATTCTGAAATAATGAGTTAGCCTTTACAGGCCTTATCAAGAGCAAGACGGTAAATTAATGTACCTCCTGTAAAGATATTGGACTGTTCTTGGAGAACAAAGGAAAAACGATTTTTAATTTGTTGCATTTGCTCCATTGGGAAATTTCTCTTTTAATCGTCTTGGGATTACAGAATCTGTACTCATTTTAATAAAAATAAATTATTGCTCCCATTACCATATATTAGCATGCACTCTCACTTTCCGCTGACAGGGCCGTGTGAGCCTGGTAGGGTTTTGGTTAGCGTACATTCAGGCCCTGATCAGATGTAAATGACTGCTAAGGGATCAGTAATTTCGTGTTGGACACATCCGCTGCACCCTTCAGCAGGGTATTCCAGTAAATGTATAAACTGGAAGTGTGGAAAATGTAAGCCGCGGAAAAGGGCGTCTGCCAAGCACAAAGATAATCTAATGTCACACAGTCAATCCGCTGTGCCGCCGAGCAGCTCTGCAAACAGCTGGGGTCTAGAGCACTTTGATCCGTGACTCAGACTTGAGCCGAAGAAACCATCCTAATTTAGTTATTACGCACTTTTGGCACTGCCCAAAAAAAAAGCTCTAATGCAAGTGGCTTTCGATCTGAATGAGAGGCTCCAGGTTCAAACAGTTGTGTGTCTGTCTCTCAGTCTGCATTTTTCTCTGTGTTTATGGTCCAGATTCCTTCATGGCCATCAGTACGTCTCTGCCTGAGCAAGTTTGAATTTCTGTGTCGGACTCTTGCACCCTCTGGCCTACAGATGTTCGTCCTTCAAACATCCTGCCGTGGTTGTGTGCCGTGTGGTGGTGAAATGGCTTTGGCTGCCTCCCTGCTGCTTTGCAGCCATGCCAAGCACTGGATGCAGAGTGTTAATATCTCAGCTTCACCAGAGTCCGTGGGCCAAACCCTGCAGACACAGCATGTTTGCTAAATGACCGTAGCTTCCATCTGATCCTTAGCAGCACTTATGTTGCTTCGAGTCCCCCCCCTTAGTGTATGTAATAACTCATACAAGACCATTATCTAATCATTTACCCATACCTTACTACCTACAGCCCATGCATCTGTGACTTGTCAGTATGGTACTGGCGGTTTGAATGTTGTAGCGTAGAATTTTATGCACAGTCTATATTTGCTACATAAAACCTGTCATGACTCACTGTTACCAGAGAGCTCATGTATCAAAATGTGGTGTAAATTTGGTTCTAAATTTGAGTGTTTGCTGAAATCATTATCCTGTGTCCACATAAATTTGTAGTATTTATCAAAGCAGGGTATGCTACACACATGCACAGTTTTATTAATAAATCATACATACCTCATACATGTGTCTAAATGAATGAGCTTAAGGTCAGCTTCCAGCAAATGTCCTAATTTGCCTCATATGATGGTTTATTCCTCAACCATCCATCACAATGAGGAATGACAGTGTGAAGTCTTCTGCTTGATACTTGAACACACACTAATGCCATAGTATTCAGTTTTGCCTGTATAGCTTGAATTTATGTGGAACTGAATTTGCTTGTAGCAGCACTCCATAATGTATGAGTTGTTCAAGTGATGATGATGCCCTTTGATGCTAATGTTTATCGTTTGATGGGTTTCTTACACCGTCATATTAGTGTTCAATAATTTCATTATGCTTATTCAGTACTACTGATGCATATACTTTATTGGATGAATAGTAGTCTTTCACGATGCTCTCTTAACTGTGAAGGCAGGTTTGTGAAGCCACTGTAAGTAACATGTAGCTATTCAGATTAGGAACAGTGTAATGTTGAACCCGGTATCCCTACCGCTCTTTGAATTAAACTGGCAAAATGATGTCCTTTCAATAAAAATTGTACAAGTCTCCAACCTCTCATTTGATTTGGCAGAAGAGTAAAATTTAAAATATCTTTCGCTTATAATACTAACTTAACTAATGCACTAGTCATGCATACACATGAAACTCTGAAATTTGCAGGTATGCACTTCTCCATGTAGAGTGAAAAACGTGATAAATCACAGTGTTGGCATGAGTCTGAGTGAGCATACGCACAGTATACACACAGTTGATCAACGAGCCCCCTGATCATTTGGGTCGGCTGCATTATAATGAAGTATACTAATCATATTGAGAATGAAAAGGTTGCCTCAGCGAAATATAATATATCGTGCTGGATACAAAACCGTAAGAAAATGTCATTACCCAGAACTTGATAGATTAGTGTTCCTCATACGTGTTCAAGCTGCTGAAATAATGGCATTTTTAGGTAAATTGGCCTATTCCATTCATCCCTTAAGCTCTTAAGCACTTGTATTTTTTTAATTTTTTTTCTAGATCTGACACACCCCCTCAACCCTCCCAATGTTAAGGGATGTTGTGGTCCTTGGTTATGGAGGTGACTCAGAGCCACAGCTCCTGTAAGCCCTTGATAAAGGTGAACGGTGACACTGACTCTGACGATGAGATCTTTAGAGCAGCATCTCTCAGTCTGCCTTGGACTCATTTTAAGATCTACCTCCCACTCAGAAGATGAGAAACACTCATTTAGTTGCCATTTGGATCTGCTGTATTTCATCAGAATTAATTATAAATAATAGTATGGAGAGCACAAAATTAAGACAGTTACTTACTGAAGGCTTAAGGGCTTAATGGATAATGCAAGCCTGTTGAAGTGTGATATTTGGAATATGGTGGATGCTGTCTTTGAATGAGGCAAATTTCTTAAACATTTTTGTAAGGTGATGAGACTGTCGGTTGGTTTTGATATGGCTTTTCACGTATAGTCCCAATTGCACCAAGAAATGAGTGGAAATGCAGTCACTGTGACCCATTTTTCCTGTGTGTCTGATGTTTTTTGGGAAAAATCAGTCTGACTATGTAGCCTTATGCATACTACTCAATTAATCAAGCCAATCAGTCAGTCACTTAATATGATTCTTCTTCAGAATCTTTTCACTTGCAGTTCACTTGCTAAATTGCTTTAAGGTCCACTGCTTCTTTTGCTCTTCCTCTGCAGGGAGGAGGAGGAGAGCTTGCGGAACAAGATCCGTGCGGACCACGAGCGGGCCCTGGAGGAGGCCAAAGAGAAGCTGAGGAAGTCACGTGAGGAGCTGCGGGCTGAGATCCAGACAGAGAAGAGCAAGGTGGCCCAGGACCTGAAGAAGCAGGACAACAGCAAGCCCCTGCCTCCCGTCCCCATGCCCAAACTGGTGGGCGTGAACGACGGCGACCCGGGGGACCCTGACGTCAAGGAGAAGCGGGACAAGATTCGAGAGGTAGGCAGCAGACACTTTCGCACTGGAGACAGCCGTGCTCCCGGCAACATGGAGGGCTGTGCTCATCAACTGACAGGTCTGTTTTAGGGGCTCTTTGGAATGAAGAAATTAGCATAAGCTCAGTGGAGAGGAACCCTGTTATTGTTCCTCAACTGTCTCAACAAATTACTTCATACAGTCTGTTGTTCTGCAAAAGTGCCCTCAGTGTAAGCTTTTCCTGCACAGCTTTCTTTATCAACCTCATACGGCTTATTTTCTGGCTGAGGAGAGGTTGGAGTATCGGGCTGTGTTCACATAGACACCTCGAATTGGAATGGAGCAGTGTTTGCTCTCCTGTCTCTGTGGCGTGTCAAATCACTCTGCAAATTAAGCCATGGTTTTGTGCTCAAATTATCTCTTCCCAATACTGATTAGATGGGGCACACCTGCATTTACATGTGTAAGGTCAATATCTGCTTATTATACTCCTTAATTAAGAGGTGCCTGGCTGTTCAATAGACATGATTCACAGATTCTCTTGTGCTTATTCTATGCAGACACTGTAATCTAATCACTAGCGTCCATTATCATCAAATAAAAGCAAGAGATTTTTAGAAAGATCAACGGGAGCCAATACTTTTGTTTACTTTTTCATGGCGGTGAAGGAAACTCACTCATCACATTAACCTCATTAAAGCTAAATTATGGGTTTGAATAGCTCTCATCAGAGGTACGAGGTGAGAATACACATCTTGACTGTAAACTCAACTGCAGCTCATCACGCTGGAGTGCGGCTTTTACTTCATGTTTTCCCCTTAAAGAGCTTTAGTGCAGGCTCGTGCAGACTTTTTAACGCTAGAACTCTCTGAGCTTAAACTTCGTATGACCTGTGTTTTTTCCCCACTAAAGCCTACTCAAAGTTTAAACTGTATATGGCCTGTTTTTTATGCTAAAGAGCACTTGGAGTGTAACTGCTCATACTATTTTCAGCCCATTCAGAATAAATCTGCCACAGCCCAACTGTCTCAGATGCAGCAATTATGCATACTGAGGGGATGTGTTTACTTGCAAATGAGAGGAGCTCAAACTGACTGGCTTGTAGGCAGCTGGCTAGAAAGCCTAACGTGCCATTGTTTGGGATGTGTCTGTTACGTGACGTTCTTCAGAGCTCAGCAATCCCCCGAAATGGAAACATGAAGAGACACATTTGTGAGGGCCTGGCAAAGCTCCCCATGTGAGAAAGCATTCAGCACTATTTGCAATAAAATGGCAGTCCCTGACAGGCTTGCTTTCCCTGTGCGAAACCGGTGCTGATATCGATGGAAAAAGGAGGTCCAGCCTTAAGCATATCGTAGGCACTATGGCAACACTGTTTCTCAGTTCTCTTCTTTCTGCTTTCACATTCTGCCATTTTATGAATTTAATTCAATGGTTAATGGTTAATTCAGTACAAATGCACATGTGCATGTGAGGAAAGGTGCTCACGTGTTAATCGAATGTTTGAGTTCACCGCCCTATTTTACATTTTAACATTTCTAAGTAATTCCTTAAATTCTTGGAATATCATCAAAGCCCATACCACCAAACCCTTCCATCCAGCTTGCTGGTTTCAGACCTGCAGTCTGTAATTCAAAATCAGGATTGTCCTTGCTTAAGTGTATTTAATTCTAACCCATACTTACTGGTCTAATACTCACTCAATACAGGCACTTTACATTGAATTACATTGCAGACATTTTGCAGTTGTTCTTATCCAGAGCGACTTCTCATAAGTCAGGGATGAGAGTGCCTAAGACACATAGTGCCTAAAGTCCTAGACACATTCACAAACAGGCTGATTCAGATGAACTGACCAAGGGTTACTAGACTGAATCAAGCAGTTTGAGTCTAGTTATGCGATTGAGTAATCAGTGTGACTGGGTGGGATTTGATAAATGGGACTGGGTGACTTCAGATATTTAAATTACCTATGTTTCTCCTGATTTAAACACTAGACATTCCTGCAATTATGCAAAGCCCATATCCTGCTGAGATACAGTGTTGCCATATTGCAAAGAAGCAAGAAAAAAGGAGAAAACAAGTGTTTTTGTTTTGCATAAGAGGAGAAATGTGGATGCTGAAATTATGGGTATTGCTCAGACCGCCAATCTGCCAGCAGCTCATGAATTATTCTTTTTGTATGAAACATCCAACAGCAATTTCACAATCAAATGAAAGCTGTAATTAGGTATAGTGTTTTGACATAAAACTTTTTTTCCCCCCCGTTGAAGTTGGCACAACTTCCGAGGTTTCTTTTCTGTGGATCACTGTTCAGATGGTCTCTGAAGAGAAGAGTGCGCCTAAAAAAAACCCGAGGAGATGAGCATGGAAGAGAGGAAGAAGCATGTTAAAATAAATCACAGCGAAACAGCCTGAAAAACCTCCTCCCCAAGGAAAACCTCAGCCTCAAATCGCAGATGAATTCCCAGTCATTGTGTAGTTCTCGGCATATCTCATGATGGGAG
This sequence comes from Albula goreensis, assembly GCA_022829145.1. Lineage (NCBI taxonomy): Eukaryota > Metazoa > Chordata > Actinopteri > Albuliformes > Albulidae > Albula > Albula goreensis. The sequence goes on from CM040745.1 coordinate 30,338,711, forward strand.
TGGCACCAACATATGGCCTGAGCACCATTACAGGATGTACAGAGAGGAGCTTAGTGTGGGAGCATCCAATAGGCAGAGTGCATCATGTTCAGCATGTTCAGTGTCTCCTTATATACCAGAAAAAACCTATTTTTGGGAAATGGGTTAGTAATTGAGGGCTCAGGTTTCTCCAGTCGTTTTTTTTATTTATTTATTTGGCAGATCTGGTTTTGTGAAAATCTGTAATGGAAGAACCATATTGCACTTGGCAGGTCTGTGTCTGTCTCTGTGTGGTTGGCATTGAGTGTGTGACATGCTGAATTCTGTGGAGCGGAGAGATGGCCATGCGGTGCCCGGTCACTTTGCCTGGCCGTGGCTCCACCATGGAAAAGGGGCACGCGCGGTAATCTCTAATGTGAGCTCTGGTGTCCTGTCTCACCAGCATTTCTGCCTCCTTGTGGATGTCTCCATTTCTGTTGGATAATGGATATTGAGGGGATATTGATTGTCAGTCAGTCTGAGATTCGCTTTCATGCAAAGGCAGTGCACTGTCTGCTGACCTGGGCCTCTGAAGATTGTTTGACCCACGGTGGGTGGGTGGCTCTGGTGGGAGCTGTAGGGAAATATAAAGTAAATGGGCGGTTTGCAGCGTCTGGTTGCTGGTGGCTATCAGAGAAAAAACACAGCCACTGGTAAGCCTTTTTTTTTTTTTTTTGAACAAGCAATTTGTCACGACAACACGGTTCTACCCCAGCTCTCATCTTTGTTTACCAAGCGCAATTGAAAGTGCAGTCAATTTCTGTGAATTTATGCGATGGTGTTCCCAGATACTTTCAAAGACAGTTGCCCAAATGAAGCAGATAGTGGGTGAGTTTTTTTAACAGTGGCTGAACAGCACTCTTTGCTTTGCTATTTGTGAAAAAGACGGACTCACGATCAGCCTGAGTTCAGCAGAGGGGAAAGAATATAACGTGTGGGAGAACAGAAAGCATTTTCACTGATAAAACTCCTACATGTGGGAAGTTATTCATTAAGGTATACACGGCCTTATAAATAGACCTTTTACCTGTATTAGGGTCCAGCTGGCTGCAATCCTCTTGACTCAGTTAGACTTGACTCAGCATTCCTGCAGTATCAAATCTTAAGACTGCAAAGCTCGTCTTGCATGTTGTTCAGACCGCAAATCAACAACATAGTTCTCCTTTTACGCGACCATTTAATGCTGTACAGAAAGCAGGCCTACTTAATGTGCTGCACTTATTCAGAATTAGATGAATTGCTTGATTTCAATGACCTTGTAGTCTCCTATGAACAAAAAAAAAGTGGCTGAAAAATTAGTTATGGTACAGGATGACCCAGAGGTCTCAATCAGCCAGGCTGCATCGGGCAGTTTGGGGCTTGCCTGCGCGTACAGTGCGACACTCCAAGCCTGCACAAATCCGGGCTGTTTTTTTGCATGACAGCCTTAGGCATGAAACTGAAATTATATGTTTTTTTCGCTCTTCAGGATGACCTTCCCGGCTCATTGTGAGAGAGACCAGAGATAACGCGATGCAGCGGAGCCCACTCACCTACATCATAGATGGCCCTGCTGTATCATGCCAGGCCTCTACTTGGCATAGACGATTTCCTGAAAATGGTGTTTTTTTGAGTACCAGCCTTTAGATTTTCTAAAATAGCTGTGTTATGCATGCCTCCTGATGGCATAGTCTGAGCAGCTTTAAATCTTAATCAGTATGAAATTCAGTCTTTTTCAGCCAACACGAGAAACATAGTGTTTGGCAGTGAGGTGTGGGCTTGAAAAATAATTTTTCAGGGAAGAGTCTAGAGAGGCTAATGTTTTCAGCCTGATCAGAATCAGATTGTTGCTTTAAGGTAATTTGTAACATAACCTACCTAGTTTTATTCCATACAGTTGAGCTGTTCTGCTCATAAGCAACTCAAACAAATATCTGCACATTCCATCATTGGAAACTTCGCTGTATAAGGTGAATTGAAAAGACTGATTGAATTCAAGTCAAACCTTCACTCAGGGACACAATCTAACATTATTTTTCTGCTTCCCACATTTGAATTCTATGACAGAATTATTGTGAGCACAGCTCAATGATTTTGTTTATCCTTGCTGCCATTGTTGACACTGCAAACATTTTAAGAGAGGAGAAAAACTGAAATAAATATTTGTTACCTGCATGGCAACGCCTAGGATTATAATGTTTGCAAAGTTCTCTTTACTAGATTAGCCATAGGGTTAGTTGTAAAGGTAGCTGTGTGACTAACTGAGTCATATCTACTGTATATTTCTAGCTAACTCACTGGTAGTTATACAACCAGGTAACTTCATTCTGTCAGAGGACATCATTATGAAGAGTTATACATCATCTGTATAAAATGTATATACTGACACAAAATATAACAGACCATGTTACCCTTTACCTTAATGGCAACAAAGTATTCTGACCATTGGGTTCTTTGAATGCTTAAGCCATTGAACACATATCGCTGTAGGTGGGGCATGAACTTTGCTCACTTTAGGCTTGCAGGAAGGGCCTCTTCAAGAACATGCCAAGTCCGCTTCTTTGGTCGGGATGTTGGCTGTAAGGAGTGATTCCAGTAAGAGCAGTTAACCATTGAGTTTGTAGAGGGAGGATTGGAACTGGCCTTGGTCTATGATACTCGCGTTACAGCATTCAGTTTTATATACAGAGTCCTTCAATGCCAGTAGAATACAATTATGAAAATCCTCATTATGGAAATGTCTGATTTGCTTGGTGCAGGCGCAGTCACACGCTGCTCTCGCATTCTGCTCTGAGCATGTGTCCTTGTGCAAAAGGAACTGGCCTTGTGTCCAGCACCAAGAATAAATTGTAATTCTTGCTGCCCTTCAGTATTGTCTTAAGTATGATTATTAAGGTCTCTAAAATAGCTGTGTTATGCATTATTAAGGTTCTTTCTTTTTGAAAGAAACTGTTCAAAACCACCCCTTGCATGCTTAATTTAATCATTTTGTCTTTATTATGTTTGAGCAAAAAAACGTCATATCAGAGCAACTAGGTACAGCATTTAATTTCCACAAATTCCTTCAACTCTGGTAGAATAAAAATATTGAAATCCTACTTTCATTTTGAGAGCATCTGATTTACTGTAAGCAGGCACAATAACATTCTCTTGTATGCTAGTACAGTACAAGCATGTGTCCTCTCACAGAGCACCTTAAACATTTAGCACTGTATAAGCTTATACAGCTGGATATTTAGCAAAGCATTTCAGGTTAATTAGCTTGCTGACAGATGCAAGAACAGTGTCTCGACCAGTGGTGATTTAACTTGAGATTACGAGACGTATATTAAGCACTGTGCCTCTCTGCCTCCCAGAGACGTGAGATAACAGGCCTTAAGGATTCCCAGGCCCCACCTCTGTGCGAAACGGATTCCTACACTGAGAAAATGGTGATGTATTATCTACTGTATTCCCTGTAATTACACCCATTCATTCTCGATTCTCTTCTTCACTCCTGCTTCTCTAATCAGTAATTGCTTGAAGTAATCACTGATACTGGCGTCTCTTTTTTGTAAAAAATTCATTCTTTATTTATTTTTGCCTTGGGTCAGAAATAATTTGAGGCATTTCACCCTGGATCAATTTTGCATTGAGAGCCCATGAAGATATTCATTTCGCTTCAGTGTGTGATGGTGCTGCCAATACAGTTTGGCTGGATCAATAGTAAAAGCCAAGCCTTTAAATCTGTTTTAGAGGGCTGGTGTGTAAAGATTTGTGGTAAGCCATAAAATCAGTGCATTACGGTGGAGGAGTCTCCTGTTTGTTGCAGATTTCTTAAGTATCTGCAGCCTCTGTTGCGAGTATTCTGCCATTAATCATCAGATCAGATAGAACTCTAGTTAGGGATAAAATACTGTAACTGAGGCTATCAGTATTTTAGGCGTGTTTGTGTGAGTGTGTGAGTTTGAGTGCGTGTGCGTGCTTGCGTGCGTGCGTGTGTGTGTGTGTGAGAGTGGTGTCCTTGTGCGTGTAAACAAGTCAGAAGTGGAAATACTAGAATCTGGACAGAGGCACACAAGGAGAAGAGGGAAGACTACACTGCACCAAAGCAAGGACCTACTTCTGTTTCTGGTGGGGGGCTATTGGCCTGATTTTGTATATGCTGTTTGAAGTAGAACATTGGTTATTTAGGTTATTTAGTTTTGTCTTTGTAAATGGGGTTTGTAATTTTCTGAGACGGCATTGATCACCACTTGTAATCTGCCTCCATGCTGTGACCTGCTACAGCGCCAGCTGGGAACACTCGCTTCACACTTACCCACCAGCCCCAGACCTAGCCCCAGCCCCAGCCCCAGCCCTAGGCAGCACATGTCCCCATCGCTCCGCACGTGGCGCCTCTCCAGCCAGGCCCTGTATCATGAAGTGGTTAGCTCAGGAATGTTCCACTGAGCACTGTTCCCTTTCACAGTGCCACTGTGTCACCCTGGAGACCCACACCCGAAGAGGCGTGTGGAGGGGGTCACATGTAAACTCGGCCGCATACACTGCTCAACAGTGTAAGCGGTCAGCATAGCTTTGCTGTGGGCCGAGAGAAGTAGGATACAGTCACTACAAGTAGGCCGTATAGCAGGAGAAAGAGAATAGTGGAAGGAGAGAGATCTAGGGACTGAGACAGATGGTGTGACATAGGGTTTTGCACATAAAAGTTTAACGTCATGCTAAACCTGATTGAAGCATGGATAATGTTGTCAGCTGATGCATAAATGTGTGTATTGGGAGCATGTCTAGCTGCATCTGGCATTTAAGATGCTAACACATGTGGTACATAAAAGCCCTTCCCCCTGGCACTGGTGTTATAATATACACCAGTTTTTGTCTGGTCCTAAGCAGGTGGAGAGTTAGGATTAATAGATTTTACTGGTTGATAAAAAGGTGACATCATTTTTCCAGATAATTGAAAGAATTGAAGTAACACCTCAGGAATAGTATAATAATTCGTGTGAATCAAACATTGCTTATGCTGCAATGTGCTAATTCTTCTCTGGTAATTTCCATCTTGAAAATGACACATGTAGCACCACTTCTATGCCATATGCTCCACTTTCGTTCACCAGACATGGAGAATGTGTCATCATCAGAACTACAAATTTAGGTGATTTTAAAAGGACTGAAAATAAATTTGGTATGTTGGTACAAGGAAGTATTTGATAAATCTCAATAAGCTGGAGCCTTTTCTTGTGAAGCTTAATGTTGCTGTGCATGCACCCCGTAGAGTTCAGAAACGGTGCTGAAATTGGGAAGGGGAAGTCTCTTCCTTCAAGCTTGGTGCTTGCTAATCAGAATGGGCAGATTCAGGCAATGTCATGAGAAATCCCGCCGAGAAGAGCGGTGCAGACCGAAGATGCACCGGGCGACTGGGCCCACAGTCCCCGAGGGAGCGCCGTACGTATCGTAAGCCATTTCTTGAAGATGAGACCGGCACTCCGTGTTTGCCTGAAGGCAGAACTAACAGCAGGTAGTATTTCATCCACATAAGCTGTGTGGTAAACATGATACCTCCCCGGAGTAATCTGCCAGGACAACTGATTTCACTTCGCGTCTGAGCCTCTTCATGTTTGCCATCTCTCCTGTTTCTTTAAGCGATACAAAGAATTCAATTTCTTGTCTTCTGGTAACTAGAAAAGGCTTTTGTTTCCCACCCATGACTGTCGAAATTTCAGATTGCAGCTTGGGCCACGTTGACGTGGTTTGAATAGCAGTCCTTGTTTACTGTCTTCCTGTATTTTAGGTCATAGTAATGTGCTCCTCCTTCCTCTGGTCGGTTCCTTTTCCATCAGAGCTGTTAAATGAGACACCACTCTGGGGTGTATCTGTATGCCTGTGTGTTCGAATAGGGTGGGGTATCTCTGCCAAGGGACACACCTTTACTGCGATAGATGGAATATTTTCTCTCTACCTTGTTGAGCATTTGCAGATTAAATATAATGTGTCTGTGTGTGTGCGCGTGCACACTTGCATGCATGTGATATAACCACAGAATAAAGAGGAATCTGAACTCTGTCCCACATGCCCTTTGTCTGTGTTCAACAGACCCTCAGCACTCCTGTTACTTTTATCATTGAGAGAATCAAATATGATGCACGTACTGCCACTGTGACCTGTTTGTGTAATTAAGCTGCATATGGACGATGTGAATTCAGTGTGTAGCACTGTGTCCCAATGAAACATTCAGCATGTTGGGGTGTGATGTTTAGCACCGCTAAGGAAGGAGGTATAAAAAATAAGCACCCCTGTGTGTGGTTGCCTGACCGTGGGCTGTGGCACGTCTGTGCCAGTAAAGATGCCATGCCCCTCATGGTGACGGCATCACAGGCACCACGCTCATGGTGAAGATTGAGTTCAGTGTGGCTTTACATGGGCCTGAGAATGGCTCCACGGTTCAGAGGTCAGATAAACCCATGGTGGCCCGCAAACAGCAGAGCCAGCAAACCTTGCTTTCATGTGACCAGTGTTCTGAAGCTGTGTTTTCCACTTCTGCAGCATCAACAATTATGTCAATGTAAATAAGGATCACCCCAGAGCAGCGGTTTGCTTTTTGCTTGATTGCATTTCATGTGGTAGGTGTGCCTTGGTGCACTTCACCATTTCAGCTGTAGGAGAAATTTGATTTTAAGTTTAAACACACACTCTTTGTCATGATGAAAATTAATTCATGTAACCCGATCTCACTGTTATAATTAAATGCGTTGTTTTATGAATGGCCTTGTTAATTATATGAATCAATGGAACCTCCACAGGAATAATTAAATTCCAAAACTGTAGAGTAGCTCTAGAGTAAACCCTGTTAAAAAGTAGACTCTTGTTTCTCCATGGCAACAATTGATTAATTTAGATTGCAAACATTATGTGCTAAAAACTGTTTCCCTCTTGTTTCTCTGTGTGCTCCCAGTCCAGCTTGTGTTCTAATCACACATATTACAGCTGTTTTTGTAGGTCCTATTCCTGGATTTTGATTTTATGCACATATGGCTGCAGAATTTTACTGTTCCAACAGCAGTCTTGTGATGTTCTGGCCATGATCAGCCAGATTCTTTGCCATCATCCGTTAGTCACCTTCTCTGGGCCGTGTTGGTCTGAGCCTTCCACAGCTGTCATGGCTGATGCTGCAATGGCTCAAATCGCATGAACGGTTTCTACGATCACCGTGTAATCTCCAAGCCTTTCACTTTATGCCAAGATAAGCATGTTGCAGGTTCGGAAATTAACAAAAGCTCGAGGCAAAAATGCCCTTGAAATTTCATAAAGGGTTCGGGAAAATAAGATGACAGAGTGAAAGAAACGCCTTGAAAACATGCACAGTCCACTTTCCGTATTTATTTCTTTATTTGCTTAACACGGCTTGAGAATTGCCGGGGTTGGCAGTGCAGTCCACCATAGCTGGGCACAACCTCATACCCCTCCAACAAATAATCTTTTCAGTCACAACATGCACAGTCATACTTTATTTCAATGATGAGTTCTGAGAAATCTATCAATTCACAGAAATGCTGAAAAGCCATATACTGTTTTAGGCAGGGAGCTGAGATTTCTGCTCATTAATCATTGCACATGTCTTTAATTGATCAGCAATTGCTATGCAAGTCACTATATGCAATGATTTCATTAAATTAATTAACAAACTCGGCACAAGCAACATAATGCCATGTTTATGTGTTGTAACCCAATGCAGTACTAGTGAAACCAACTAATATGGACTAACGGTTTAATTGAGACTTTACACAGGAACATAGCCATGAATGTAAACATAGCTGGTGCAAACCAGTCCTGTTGTAGCTGTAGCAGGCTTTTTTCAGAGTTGTGGAAGAGCAAACGGCAGTGCAGGGAGCCAGTAGTTGAGTGAGTGCTTAAAATTAGTTCAGAGGTCCACTCTATCAACACCATGAAAAGCTGTTCCAGTAATTCCATCAGTGATCATTCAAAAGGGCCAAGGTTTTTTCCTGCATTTGTTAAATTTCCATCGTAAATCAGTTCACAAGGGAAGAAAAGTAACTTTTTAAAGTAAAATAATGCACACCGGTCAAAAATCATTGGTTTTGATATTTTCTCCCTTTGATTTTGTACCACATGAATTACACACATGAACAACAAACAAAGCTGAGTTAGACTCAAGGTAACTACATTATAATTCCCTGTTGGTAAATGGAAATGTCCTGGAGAATTTGGTGTTTCAATGATTAAGAGGATTGTCAGCAACACTGTCAGCAGAGTGACATATGGATGTATGTGAAGGGTTTAGAGTGCACGCAGCATGCAGAGATGGTCTTTATTGTAATTATTTAACGGTGTCCAGAGTGCACATAAACAGGCACATTGTCTCTCATGATGGATATATTCAGTGATTGATGGGTGGTTGTCCATAAACTGAAACCTGATGATGTCATCCAGGCTAATCTTTTGACTCTGTTGATTCTCCTGAAAACTCGATTTGCCTGCTTCCATGAATTCAGGATAATTACCCTATATTCAGTCTTGATGTTTTTAAGTTTGCTGCAGGGCATGTTCTTCATGAGTATGGGACTCGGATTGTAAAATTTCCCCTTCACTGACTGTGTTCTATCTCTGTAGGGCGAGTAGAGAATGACCCTTCCTGACTCCATTTGCTGCACATGGTGTTCACTAAGAGCTATTCACTCATTGACTCTGTTCTGTCTACAATGTCTCTTCTCACAGTGAAATTTTTCATCCCTCACACACAAGCAAATACAAGCTGATCACCTCTGCAATCAAGTGATGTCATCAGTATGTGACTTTTGATATTCTGCTGAGGGTGATGTGCAGTAGCTGTGTGCCTGGTCCTTTGAACTGGATAAATGTTAAAGGATATCGTCAGCCAACGGGCAGAGGGTTTGTGTGGGTTATCCATGACTGACCACATGTGCCTCATGTTTTGAATTGCCATTGTGTAGCTGCCCACATAGTGAACTGCGTAATGAAATGAAGCTCAGAGAGATGGGCAGGAATAGATCACCTGCGTCTCCCCTTAGAGACCGTCTCTGTCCCAGCTGTGCTCAGACATACAGCAGCACATAGCAGGCAAACGTGTGTTCTCAACACCACCATGAAACAGACAGAGATAATCCTTTATCCTCAACAACACAAACATTTAACAGATACAACAGACAGAGGGTACAAATGCAACAAATACAAAATACAATGGTAAAGATACTGCATGTCATAAGCAACCCAAATATTATACCATTGCATTGGATACACGTACTCATAACTAAAATAATCAACAGATTCAAAAACAGGATTCAGCTGCATGCTGCCAGTGCATCAGACACAGGTTTTCCTGTCTTCTTAGGTTGATGCAACAGGTACAGGGTTAAGAACTAAGATTACAGTTCTGGCATCTGAACATCAAATCAATCACTGTACAGTGGGAGATAAATGTGGCAGCTTCTCATCCCTGTCGATGAGTCAGTCTGCTGCCCTCCTCGTAAAGATCACAGGACCAGTTTTTAGGGATGAGCTCGCCTGGTGAGAATGCCCCAGAATCCGTCTGTCCGTCCAGTCGTCCCCGCTGAATTAAAGGACTTGAGATGCAGAGTCACCACAGAAGCCAGAAATGTGCCCCTTATCTGCAGAGTGCAAATATCGCAGACATTCAATTACTGGAATATATGTCCTCATTAAGGTCTATCACTGAGCATATGAAAGAGCCAAATGGATATGCTAAACAGGGCCAAACCACAATCTCTGTTATAATGCAAATGGAAGGGCTAATTCTTTCGGAGTTTAAGCTGCTATAATGGTAGCATGGGTGGTTCTAGCCGGTGTGTCCTTGCAGAAAGATTTTTTTTGTGTTAAGATGGCGTATTTCCATAAAGTACTTTTGCAGCCTACAGTTACCCATGCCCTAGTGGCTCTTAAGATCATTCCTGTGTATGTAGACTTTATGTTTTTAAGTTTACTGTAGGGAACAATGTTCCTGCTATAGGAGTCATGGGACATGAGGAGAAAGCTTGAACAGAATTACATCCCCTTCCCCGACTGCAGACTGGCCACCTTTGTTCTCATCGGGCTGCCGTGATGTTGTCAGTGTGTGACCATCAGAAATCTCTGCACGCAAGATGGGGAGATCAGAGATCACCCGCATCTCCCCTGAGAGACGCTCTCCCTCCCTGCAGTGCTCAAACGCACAGCGTCACTTAAAACAGGCCACAGTGTGTCCTCAAAACTACCCCATGAAACCCATACAGGTGAGTCACCCAGGATTCACCACATTGCATCTGATACAAATAAGCGAATGTCTTCAATAGCATTAAAAAATTCAACAGGATTGGCACACAGGCAGCTGTCGGAGCTAGCCCTGTCTCCATGAGTTTCATAATGTTGCTGAGGGAGGCTCTTGAAACAGCTCTCTCACTAGCTGTTTCTTCTGACAAAGGTTTATGATTACCCAGCTGAAATAAAGACCAAGGTCCCCACCCAATGTAACAAACTTTCACTTATATTGATTCTTCAGGAGTTAAATCACATTCTGTAGTGGATGTTAACTTGTGACACTGAACCCAAGGATAAACAATCTGTTCTCGTTCTGTATGGATTCATGTTGGTTTATTATGAAACAGGATACAATGCCAGCTCAGCTAACATGATTAAACCCTAAGGAAGACATCTTAACAAGGTTGTTTTTTGGCCACAAAAACATTAACCTAAAGAGATCTGTTCATTACATGAGCTCCTTACTTGTGCGGTACCGTCCTTTCAGCTTTGAGCGGTGCGTTAAGTGCATTATTTTATGCTTTCTTTAATTATTGTAGGACACAATCTGTGTTGCAGCACTTCTGCAAATTAAGGTCAGGTTCACCATGGAATTAGCAGGTAGGGGTTTCCAGCGTTCCCCACCGGAGCCCTGGTTTGACCTCTTGACCCTGCCTCAGATCAGCGAAATCAGACGGCGTCCAAGCCGCAGCTCTGCACAGGGAAATGAGAGAGGCGTTTAAAAAGTGACCAGCGTGGAGATGTGAGACGGACTCTGTTTAAGGATTCAGAGCCGCGAGCCGGCCGGAGTGCTGGAGGCGCTGAGTTTATAAAAGTCATTATGCTCCCCTCCCTTTGATGCATCTGCACCATTTGCATAGCCGGGCTGCTCTTTGGGCTTGAGCGTCCGTGCCCTTAACTGTCCGTGTGTGTCAGAGAGACGGCAGAGTACATCCCAGCACTGAGACTCTGCCTTCATCAAAGGAACGAGAACAACAGCTCCACAGCAAAGAGCGATCAGGACAGGAGGGCATTAATTAATGGTGCTTAGAAATGGTGATGGTGATAATAATAGTAGTAATTAGTATTAATAGTATTATTTGTGGTAGTGGTAGTAGTACCTTTTTTTTTTTTTTTTTTTTGCAACAGGGCATCTTTTCTGATTTTTCCAACCCCTTATTATAAACAACCATAAGAGGCCTGGGTGGAGGGTTAACTTTTCACATGTCCATCCATATGGGTCATATCTGTGTAGAGACAGCTCTGATCCTGTCATGCTGTCTCTGGAGCAGCACACAGATTAACATACAGACCGTCCTCACAGATGCTGCTGCCTGCACCAGTGACACTCGGGGCTAATGAGGTTGCTTAATTAGCGGTAGCGCTGATGAAGTGAACATTACAGAAGAGCTGATGGAAAACAAGACGCACCCGCAGCGTCTCGCTCCTCCCGCCTTCCACATGCGAGCCCGTTGCCGTGGTACCTGGCAGGGGAATGACTTTCCGCTGAAATAATTGGGGGGAATGGATTGATGCATGTGTGAATTGGACCGGACTGAAATGGCGCACCTGCCTGAAACGCTGGACGTGTGCTCGGTACACGTGTCTTGCATCCTTTGTCTGTTTAAAAATGTGAAATGGCGAATGGTGGAAATTAAGCTGGATGGTTATGAGGGTCATTAGTGGAATCATGCAGCTGTGTACACACAGGGATGGGCGCTCGCTGATTGAGTAAACCGTCATCTACCATAACTGGCGGGCAGAGACATACTCATGAGGCACTTTGTCCGTATGTGGTTAGACCCTGATGCTCTGATTACACACACACCTTCAGGTGACCTTTGGAAAGCCTGACGTGCATTGTGTAATGCACCACTGAAACAAATATGGCATGGTGATGTGTTTTTTCTATTTGCCATTGTTTATGAAAATGTGCACAGTGCATATTCTGTTTTTCTGTAATGACAAATAAAATCCACTGTTGATAGTTATGCTAAAATAGGTAATGTCAGAACATTTCTTTTTTTGTTTTCCATTGTCTTTACCCTCTCAAAGTCTTTTGAGGCTGAATTTGAAGGGAACACAATAAAATACATTTATCTTGTCTTGTCTTGATGATATTCATCTCACAGTAGTGACAAAGTGAAGAATTGAAATTCATATTCATCCAACATAACTTTAGAGTGTACTGTAAATGACAAATAGCTCTCATTTACAATACATGCAATGCTAAATACACATCATTAGGCATGTTTCGCTTTGACAGGACAGTCACAACCAGTACAGGTTTAGATTTAATGCAGAGTTAATGTTCTTGATTAATTGTTCTTCCAGAGTTTATCTCCTTGCCACGCCTGAAAGGGGAAAAAATGTGTTTCTAATTTAGGTTCTATGAACTAAATCATCATCCTGAAGTTTGTAGGCAATGTAATTTGTCTGCCCAAGGTTGTTTAGCATTGCCCTCACAGTTGTAAAGAAGAATTTCTCAGCCCTGCAAATGTATATATATATGTGTGAAGAAGTGGCCAGTAGCAAGGGTCGAAGAGAGGAGAAAAGGCATTATCATTACACGTGCACACACACACACACTGCCTGTTGCCGTGTGTCATATCCGTGGGCAGGCTTTTTATTTATTTATTTATTTTTTGCATTTTATCATACTTTTTCTAATCTGCCTGTGTTGTGCAGAGAGAAATCAGCTTTGGGAGTAAGTAAGCCCCCAGGGATACTTTATGGAGCAAAGCGCTCCAGTGTTGCGTGCAAGCTTCTGGCACCATGGGAGTCCTTCACCTGGTGCCTATTCAACAAGAGCTTTGAGAAAAAAAAGAGAGAGCTCTTTAAATCCCATGCATCATGTTATGTTAGCCTTATGTGTAGCTGTGAATAAGAGCTTCTGGCAAATGAACAAAATCAGTGTGTACTGACAGGAAATGCTTTTAAGTAGCAGTTGCTGATACCCTTCTTTAGGAGAGGTAAAAGTTTAAAGCAGTTGCAGTGTTAAAATGAAGGCGGTCTCTTTTGGGTATCGCCAGTGTATAAGCATGAGACCATTCTCCGTTCAGGATCCCCTCAGGCAGACTCCCACACTGATAGTGTTTTGTTTTATTGATGGGTGAAGAGAAGAGAGTTTGAACACCACTTTGACCCCCTCTGTGGGAGGGTCACCGTTGGTCCAGCCCCAGGAGGGGTGGGGGCTGGGCGATGGAGGGATTTAGACAGGGGATGAATTCAGACGTGTACAACCCCACCGCTAGGAAATAGGTCAGCCACTGAATTGTTGAAAAACTGAGGCCCTCTACCTGCCATCATCCAGGAGCTCTGACTCTTCCCCAGGGGCTTGTGGGTAATCACTTACACTGCCTCACTGAGTGAGAGTGAAACAGAACAGCCAGGCCCCAAGCTGAGGGATTCATGAGGGAGGAATTGGGAGGCAAATGGAAAATCTACATAGGTTTCCTGGTAATCAAGGAGACAAAATAAGCCAGATATGTTTATGCTTAATTCAGAAATATTAATATGTATGTATTCAAATAGCAAGAGGCAATTTGTTAAATGTAGGTACCATAATGTTGCTGACTTTCAAGAAAATACTAATGTCAATGATATAACACTTCACAATGTTTTTTTTTCCTTTTAGCTTTAATTTGCAGCAACTGCTACAACTGCTGTTCCAAGCAGTGAGGCATGATGTCTTTTGAGCAGGCTTACTGAAAAAACACTCAGTTTTGTTGCACTGAGAATAATATTTTTTCTCATATTAAATTTACTCACATTCCCTTTAAAGGCAAGACTGCTATTGAAGAAACAAGGCTTTTTAAGATGTAGGCTTTGCTTACCCTTAAACTATGTTCAAGAGTAATATAAAGGACTGTACCGTTTGCACATTCTAAAAGGGCTGGATAAAGACAGACTTTATATCTGCCTGCCTGTACATTGTGTATGTGGCTCATTTTTGTATGGCCTTCCTTTGACCAGCAGTACCATGTTAACCTTAGGTATTTAAGTTTTATTTAACACAAGCAATTTTTATGGAAGTTACTAAACTGTAAAGAAACTATGTGGAACATGCTTTTACATGCTAATGACAGAAACGTAAATTCTGTGTAGTTTATCTAAGCCTCAGGTTCACAGAAGGGGCAAGCGCTAGCCTGAAAGACTGTGTGCATACAGAGCCAGCCTTGTTCAGGATTAAGGGGTACAGAAGGGCGAACCATCAAATGCTAATAATCCATGGGTAATTTAAGGGCTGAATTCCAGCCAGGCTGTAATATTCAGGGGTAAATAACAGCTATATGCCCTGTAGGCTGTAGGCTAGAATCCAGGGGTTGGAGAGGGATAAATGCCTGCCAGGCTACAGTAATCAAATGGAAAATAAGGGCCAAATGCTGGCCATGCTGTAATATTGAGGAATAGATGCAGGCTAAATGCCTGCCCTGTAATAACCAGGAGTTAATAATGTCAAATTATTAACGTGCCAGGATGTAATACTGAGAGATAAATAAGGGCCAGAATTCTTCCCTCCAGTGTGATATGGAGGTATGTGCAGAACAGACTAAGACAAGTGAGGTAACAGTGCCAGTCCTCTCTCATTTTATGCGTGGAGCTGCCATGGTGAAGGTCAGCATAGCTCAGCCTTTTCCCTGGACACATTATCAGACTGACTGCAGTGCAGACTTCACCTTTTATCGCAGATATTGTCCTGCATTTTATGTGTGCACACTGCCCCCTTCTTCTTCCACTTGTCCAGATAACAAATAATAAACTCAATATTCACACTGCAGTCAAAGTCAACTTCTGTTGCATGCTTTGGTAGTAGCCTGTGTGCATTAATTTAAGCGGAAGAACTTTGAGAACTCTTGGAAGGGACAAGATTCACCAAGCATTGTATTAACCTTTGTATTAACCCACAACTTGAAGGATGACAATATAAATTCCACCCTTACTGCTTTTGTTCCAGACTCAATGCAAACTACATGATCTTGAACACACACACACACACACATACTTTTACATATATCTGTGACCGCACCCTGATGTTTGAAAACCACTCACACTGTGCACATAGACACACTACACACCTCTTGATGGGGATTCTGTTTCCTGCGTGGCAGTTTTTGGCCATCCTCCAAGCCCATTCTAAGGCTGGATTAGAAAATGTGCTCATTTAAATCTTTGTCTCTGGCGGTAATGAATCACCTCACAGTTAACTGCCTCATTCCCATTATAATCTCAGCCTGTGATGGGTGTATTTATGGCACAAAATAGATGTAGAATTCGCCTTATCACTGCTTTCTGACAGGAGAAACAAATGTGCCAATTTTCAGGAAAATTTGCAGGGCACATCCAGAAGCCCTGCTCACGTCAGACAGAAGCACTGCTTTTGTATAATTTATAAACACTGGCAGACGTGCCGTCTGATTGCTGTTTGAGGGCAGGGGAACTGCTTATTGGGATATAATGGAAGTATAAATACAGGGGAATGGTTAATTGGTCTGTCATTAATGGATATATAAATACTGGGCAATCACTTATTGGCTAGTAATGGCTGTATATACAGTTACATTGGAGAAATTCTGGCTGGTTAATAATATATGTAGGCTATATAATCACAAAATGCTGACCGTGTGTCCGAGGAACTGCTGATCAGTTGTCATAGATATAGGAATGCTTATGAATTTCCTTAATAGATTCCACTTGATGAGGAAGCATTGATTGGGCTTCAGTATATTTATGGTGCCTAAGCTGTGCTCAGCAGGACTCCAGTGTCCATTTTGGATTATTAAAAATAATTTCTGAATGTTTATGAGCCACTATAAAAGTCTCTTCCCAGACTGTGCCTCAGACGGGGCCCGCTCTGCGCTTTCGGAAAGAATCCAGAGCGAGCCGTTTGATTTAAAAGGACGTTGCCCTCATGGTCTGGAAAAGCGCAGTGTGGAAAATGAGTCACTACAGAGACTAATGCCCGAAGTCCTTCATGAAATGTTTCCCACAGCTCAGCAACTTTCGCTCAAAAAGCCTCCCAACAATAAAACCTCCTCCCGCTATAAAATTTTTTTTTTTTTTTTTAAAAAAAAAGAAAGAAATGCGCTTGGAAAGCTCACTGAACGAAGGTAAAAGAAGAATTTGTTTCCATGGTACTAATGAATCTCTCCACTTTTTAACCACCATGATTGACCCATGGGTGATTGAGGAAGAGGTGGAGCTGGGTGTTCCTCCAGGATTGTAACCTTGAAGACTCACCCTGGACAGGAGCACGTTACTGGGCCAGGGTTTCTGCCTGTCTGCTCCAGAGGCTGAGATACGAGGGGCGAAGCGTAATGAATAAATCTTTCCTGACAGGATATTAATGCCAATCAGCTCATGAGAGGTTAGCTACAATTAAAAACTCCTCTCTACCGTGAGGTTTGGACCGGGCCTAGCCTTCAATCAGGCCCACACTCATTTATTTACATTATGTTACCGGATTGGTGGGACTGTAGCTTTTGGACCAAGCTGCAGTAATTGTTTTCACAGAGAAAGAGTGTGGCTGAGAGATAGCGATAAACATGGTGAGAGAGGGATGAGAAGAGGCTGTAAAAAGGAGAGGGTGGGAAAAAATACAGGACAACTATATTTATTAAAACTTACCCATAAGTGCTGTGATGTAAAGCTGACAGTTTTGGGAACTTTTTTATTCCTTTGTGACATTAGAAAGGGAAAAGACCTGCCACCGTTTCACTACAGCATTACTGGGATTTCAGTAAATAGGCTTCTCTCATCCCTGAGCTCGTGTAAATGTTTCTAGTGGAGAGTCTGTTTGATCTCCTGTCTCAGAATGACACCGTCAGCTGTTTCTACAGAGCTCTGATATAACACGGTCAGATCATTTAAAGGAGACGTTGAATAGGAGATAAAATGTTCTACATTGTATTTTGCCATTCACTTTTGTTCCATGGTGGGTCACTCAAAGGGGTTCTTAAAACCTGTGCAGCAATGCACCAAAAAAGAACTTACAGATTGTCATACTTTTTGAAATAGGGCCTCAGTGTCCGTAAATGTTAAAAAATATTGTGCTTGAGATAACATACTGAATCATGTGGATATGTAATCATGTTACAATTAAATCTTAAGTGAACACTTTTAATACATCAAATGAACTGTCAGTTGTCTGGCAGTATTCTTCTGTACTCTGTACATTACTGCTTGTCAGCTTAATATGGTGCAGTTCAGGTCCCTGCAACCCTGCCAGGCTGTTTTAATGCTCTCTGAGCACAGATTCTGTCATTTAAAATGAATTCTGTTGAAAAAGTAAAATGGTCCAGGACATTTTGTCTGAACAGATGAGAAGGTTAGAGTTGGCTTGCGCCGCAAGGTGCCAGTGCCCCACGACCTGGCGCCGTGTGGTTCTGGAGCCAGTCTTGGAGGGGCTCCAGTAGTTGGTCTGGGAGGGGATGTGGCTGAAGTATGGGGAGTGGGTTTTGGAGTTGGTCTAAGCAGGTCTGGGAGTTGCTCATGGGAGTAGTTTTTGGGAGGTACTACTGGAACTGATTTGGGATATGGTCTATGGTAGGTTTTGGGAGCTCTAAAATGCTATTTCCTGATTCCATTCTTAATACCCTGTTGTAGAATATAGTCTACATATTGCTAGATAATAACACACCTAATTTAGGAAACATAGCGCTGATGGACCATGAAGTCACTGAAGGTGATATTGACCTCAGGGCACTCTGATTGGCAGAATTGTGAACCAAAAGCATAGTTTGAATTTGAACCCAATATGATGATACCTGCTTCATAACATTTGCGTGCACCGTTGTGTACTCATGTAACGGCACATACTCTTCTGTATGTTTCCTATTAGCACACATTCTGCTTTGTATTCCCATAACCACATACGCTCTGATATGCATGCACTTTCAGCACATGATCATTCATCATTACAGAGCATAACCAATCTATTCACAGTGTTTTCTAAATCCAAGTTGTCAGTCTTTGACTGGTTCATCTGTCTTAAAGTGAAGGACTGAAATCAAGGACATGCAGGAGACAACCTGAGACCCTTGTTCCTTTTTTTTTATTGATTCAGTACGGGTGGTGATGCGTACCAGTGTCTCCTCAGCTGAGCGACCCAACAACAGAGACACTTCAGCTCTGAGGATGTGTCTCAGCTATGACATCACAGAGTCTTTGTTGTGTAAAACGTGCACAAGCCCATCATTGTCTCGCCCTTCAGAGTGAGAGCAGGTCGAGGCAAAAGGAACAATGGGCAATGACTGCATCCTGTTGCAGAGAATGGATCCAGAGGTTGACTTGTGTGCTCTGAGACATGATTGTCTGATTGTGGCACGAAATGGTGCCTTTGTCTGGAATGGCCTATAATTCACCATTCTGAGGGCCCCTGTGAATGCCTGTTTGCATTCAAAACGTTTCCACAAGGGCTAAAATGGTTCCTCAGAGTAAGTGGCTCAATTAGTATGATTAGTCAGTTTGGTATGTTTGCACAGACTGGCTTCTGTAGCACTGGTCAGATTCATGCAAATTCATATGCTAAATTCAGAGGTTTATTTGAGAACTGAATGAACTGGTCTGCAGTAGCCCATAGGAGCTAGACCAAAGGTATGAGTCTTGGATGCCATGTAAAGTAGCCTACTTGCTGAAATCTGAATTGCTTCTTTGTACCTCCAGCTGTAAAGATAGGTAATGTGTGAAATATAAGCTATTTAAGTGGTTGTAGGATAAGAGTCAAAAGAAAATAGATGTTTTAGGTTATGAAAGTTTCAGGTTTTAATCTTGGATTCTAAATTCCCATTGTACCCTTGAGCAAAGTACATCACCTCTGTAACTGCCTACAGAATGAATGTCTGAGCATTATCAGTCATCCTGAGTAAGGATGTGGGCTGCTTGTGCAAATAATGTAGAATTCAACTGAATTTTCAAAAGCTAGAGGTTATTGAGAGGGCTTAGGAATGTAAGTATTCTGGACATTAGTAGCCCGATTAAGGGAAGGCTGTTCAGGAAGCTAGCCAAATGAACATAGATTTAAGGAAACATTGTTTTTGGGAAACATAGTTTAGTTCTTCCCCCTGTTCCATTCTTGGTGCATGATTTGCATTCCAAATGTAGTTTAGCCCAGTGTAGATGTGCTTTCTGCTCTGTACCAGTTTTAACCCTCCACTGCCGGTGCTGGGGTAATGCAGGTTTTGGCGTGTCTCAGGAGTATGGGTAACTGATGTTGATTAACGACATGTCGCGTGTTTATCTGTTTCAGATGATGAAGCATGCGTGGGGCAGCTACAGACAGTACGGCTGGGGCCACAACGAGCTCAAGCCCCTTGCCAAGAAAGGACATTCCACCAACATATTCGGTGAGTGTCGGAGACACGTGACCACCCCCCACCCCCGACGGTGTTGCCGTGTGTGTGCTGTGCCCGTGGTGAGCGGAGCAGCTGCAGCTGTAGATAAAGGCGTGGAGACCGTGGTTAGTAGGGGAGAAGTGGGTGGGGGTGGAAAAAGGCCTCGCCCTCTGCCGAAAATTTCAAATGCAGAGTTGTACAAATTGGCCGCGATTCTGCATTTTTTTTCCTAGCATTGTTTAATCTTAAATTCTGGATGAGATACAGGGCTTCTGTTTTTTGGGGATTTTCAGCAGCGCTCCGTGATGGGGCAGAGGCGCCAGGCAGGACTGTCTGGGTTGAATTTTTCAGTTTTTCAGCGATCGTTCCCAGCGGTTATTTGTTCATAATTGATAGGACCTTCTCTCTGTGCCGCGGATGAGCTGCCAGTGCAGACGGCCCGTTATTGATTGGAGACAGTGAGAGACGCTGTTCTCCTGCATGTTCATTATTGATTACAGAGAGGCGATGTGAGGGATGTTGAGCTCAGACACACTGTTGCGGTAGGGGCCTCTCGGTTCGACCTTCACACATTCCCTAAGATCTCCTCCTCCTCCTCCTCCTCTCCATATGGACGACCAGCACTGGCATTTTGGCATAGCTTGCATGTTTCAACAAGGCTCAGCCAGCAAAGTGCACTGCAGTGATGGAAGGTGGAAGTGGAGAAGTTTACTAACAAGGCTGTAGTTGTACCAAATGCATAGAACTGACTTAAGTATTTGCAGCTATCAGTCATTTCCAATTTGACATTCTGATGGTTAAGCAGTGATGCTTGGGCCTAGCCAAAAGATGTTCAGAAGGAATGGAGTATACTGCATACTTTCTGAACTCATTTACTCAATTTGTGACTAGCATTTTGATTTCTTTGAGTGGAGGAAGACTGTGTGTTATGAGGTTGCATACATTTCTAATGGTGATTTGAGTCTAAGACTAGTTGTATGTCGTGTATTGTAGTTGTATTTTAAATGGTCACAGAGAGCATTGAGTTTTGACAGAAAGATTTGCCTTGCCCAGTAGACCTCTGCTCTGTGGCTCCCTTTGCTATAGGTGAGTTTCCTGCACACTTCAGTATATTGAATTAGCATTGTACGGATTTATTTAAATACGCATCCATAAGACCTGGATCAAAACATGCTTGTGTACCGAGGTTGCTATTGTACACATTTGAATATTGACATAATAGAGGGTCGATGTTGAACGAGTGTTGTGGGATTTTAAGCATGTCATAATTGGTCCTTGACTGCACGGTCAGTGTGATTGTTGCTGTCATTTTAGCTGTGGGCAGCTCATCTGTGTCAGGCTCATTCACTCTGTCGCCTGCGCACCAAGTAACGCCAGCAAGCGAGAGCAGAGTCACTCTTCATCGATTACATCTCCAACGCTGTGTTTTACCCCATGTTCTGCCACATTTTCAACCCAGTTTAGACACAGATTATTATCTTTAGACTATGGTCTGTCAGTTTTTCTTCAGCATGTGTTTTGGGGGGGGAGGAAGGCGCTTTGAAATTAGACACGGTAATTCATGGTGTCTTTTTGCATGGAGGAGCTGAAATAGAAATTTGATTGACTGTTGTTAAATGGAGATACGGTGTGGGGTTTTGTGATACAGTGAAGAGGTGCATCTCTGCAGTGCCATTCCACAGAACTGTGTGTAATGACGAGGCATGTCTCAGATTTCTCCATTCGCTGCCACCCCGCTTTATGTTCCAACAAGGTGCTATGAACATTTACATATCCAGGCGTTCACACTTCCTCGAAGCGCTACTTGTTAAGATCCTGCTATAGCTGCTACGTGCTAAGATGTATCACATGAAAATATTTTGACATTAATAGCTGGCTTGCCTGCCAGGTGTATAATCTGATAATAGTGGAGGAAATTGGAGGAAACTGATAGTGTTTCAACAGGGGAAAGACTTTTGGTTGATGTAAGATGGCCTGAATAAAGATGCTGCTAAATGACTGGTAAAGTGACCTGATCCGATTGTAAACCTGTGGTGATTGAACAATGCGGTCGTCCTGAAGAAATGCGAGTAAACATGCCAGTCTAAAATGACAGCCCCCTGGTCTTCCCCTGTTGAAAAGCGGAGCTGGCTAAGGACACCTGGGACACCTTTCTATTAGTGTTCCCATTTCAGAAGTTTTAGCCTCCAGTCCAGGTGTTTGTTTTGTGTATCTTGTCTTGTGTGTGTAGTCTTTGTTTTGTTTACTAAAGGAGTAGCTGGTCAGGTTTTGTGAAGCAAAAAGGTGTAACACAACACTGTTAGGTTTACAAACCGTGCAGAAGTCGTGATGCACCCCCCCCCCATTCTGACCCCCAGATCCCATCCCCCTTTGAATAGCGTGTTGTTGCAGGTACACTCAAAAAAAATTACTGTCAACAAGCAACTGCAGTCAAACTTATTTCCAGCACATCACAATATATCTGTAGTTTGTTTTGCATTTTTTTTCCAAATCGATTATGTTTAAAACTGTTTGTGATACTAACTAAAATTCCCATCTGATTAAACAAAACACATTTTTGTAAATTTAATTAGGATATGTTTTGAATGGATTTTGACAGATTTTGGGTGAATGACTATACTGTTTAATGGCCATATATTACAGTACTGAATGTCACTACTCTCACACTCTAAGTCACAATATTCTCCTGTTGTGGCCAGTGTAATGTGATAATATCTCACTGTTTGGTCCCTGCCATTCCCACTCCTAATTGAAGCATAGTTGGAGCGAGCTCTGGAGGGAATCACCTGAACACACAGAAACCATAGCAACCCGTGATTGCAATTTTATGGAGCCACAGAACCCTTGAGAGAATATCCATTTTTGGCTGTTGTGCTCATATTCAGTTCTTCCTGATGGATGTTTTTATTGTTTATTGCAATGTAGGTCACAGTTTTATCTGTCCCCAGGCCTGGATTTCAGAACGTATTTTGGGAAAGGTTAACGAGCACCGCGATGACAAAACCGGCCATCGGAGAGGCCTGCAGAGCGTTTCGTGGTCGACTCTTGGGAGCAGAGAGACAGAAGTGACAGATGCCAAATTCAGCATTATGAAAATATAGGCCACGCTGTTGTGGCAGCCAGTGTTTACCAGACATTGTTGAAGCTTCAAAAAAAAAAAAAAAACCATCCAACTGGATGCAGAGGGAGAAGTGAGTGAGAAGAAAAAGGCTGTTTTCTATTTATACAATCGTTTAAACAGGCAAGACTAGCGGAGGGGAAATTATCTGCCTTCGTACTCACAGGATAGAGGACGAGCGCAGATTGAAAAAGAGGAACCGATGAAAAGAACTCGGTGCATCTGAGGTAAACGCAAGGCACAATCCATCCTGCTGACAATCGCATCGCTGCTTGGCTGTAGTATCTCATTTTATTTCCCGAACACCCGTGTGTTCCAATAATGAAACCTACAGGATAATATGCCTGTCCCAAAGTGCAGTGGCCTAATGGCCTCCTCCCCAAGACCGGGTTTCGCCACATATTGTCCCACAGTGCTGTCTCTGCTTAAAGACTAGTTTCAACGAAATGCGTCTTCATCATCTCAATCGGCCACGCCTGCCATATAACACGGTTTTTTGACACACAGAACTGAAAAACCGCTCTCCTTTAAGCTCCTGCCTTTCTCTTTTTTTCCTTTGAGAGTAGCAGGCAAACCATTTCTTTGCCTGTCACAATGCTGTTTGTTTAAAAACACGTCTTTTTTCATGCTTGCTCTATTTGGATAGCCACAAACTTTTGAAAAGTACAAGTGTATTGTATCTTTTTTTTTTTTTTTTTGGGGGTGTTAATCTTGGCATTAAGCATCTCTTTATCTTACCCCTCACCGCATGGAAAGTGAGATCCTAATGTAGATAGATTGTAAAGGAAGAGCTAAAGCCATACTGTGTCTCTGTGGGAAATGCAAGTTGTACCAGTCAGACTGGATAGGGAATAAGTATGGTGCATGGTGCTCAGTGCCACTGTACAACTTCCCCCCAAGTAGAGCTCCAACCTCCCCTATCTCAGCATCTCTGTGAGATTAAACTTTCAGCAGGGTCGATAGTGCTAAAACAAGGAGCAGAAATTGCAGGGATTTGCACTCCCTCGCTCCTTGTGGAATGTGTTTAAGCTCTTAATGCACTGTAAGTTTAAATGGGGAAAGCCTAACATCTGCCTGGGAGTAATATGTAGTGAATGCCCTATGAAAAATCCCTGAACGCAGATCTGAATGGACATTCTTAAAAGGGATGTGGGTATAGGTACACTAGAGCGCCCCATGGATGGATGCAGGGACTTGAGGACCCCATTGTCCCTCAAGGGTGACACATCAGCACTCACAGTTAAGTTTGAACCATGGAAAGCAAATCCTGATCAGGTGTGGTGAAACAAATGGAGATCCCAGATACTTTGGCACAGAATACAGACTGAACACAGATGCGTCAGTCAGGGTGAGAGGGAGCTCATTTTCGTGGAATGGGAAAGAAGCTCAGGGCCATTCGCATCCCCTGATTCTAACCTTTTGGCCCTGGGTGGCATTCAAACCCAAGTCCATTGTATATAATGTGTACTTATTGGTAATGATATTTACCAATCACAGCCAAATGTAGCTCGTCTGATTTACACAATGGTACTTTCAGGTGCTGGGATTGCTACACATTTACAAAAGACTGTAGTTTTTTCTGAAGCAGAATTTCATTATTAGATGAAAAAATAATAAAGGGCACATTCTGATGTTTTTATTAGAACCTCAACCTAATTGTGCTCTCAAACACAGTACACTAAGTTTTATCGTTGTGTGAAAGTGACTGTGCTAATATGTGCTGAAATATTCACTTGGGCACTTTGGTCCTTTTTTGTAGATCTTCTCTGAGAGGAGCGGGGCTCCACTTTCACAGATGCTCTCATTTATCAAAGTGCTGTACCTCAGTAAATATTCATCATCCTATTTAAATGACTGACACAGATCTCATCAGTGTAATAGAGAGATGGAGGCAGACAGCGAGAGAGAGAGCCCAAGACCGAGATACAGAAAGATGGAGAGAAACAGAGACACCAAGGCAGATTTAAGGGAAGCGGATGAGAAGGGGAAATAGGAAGAGTGACAGAACAGCCTGGCTTTTTATGCCCTGTGTCTCTACTGCTGAATTAATGGAGTTTCACAGGAAATACTCATCAGTCAATTCAGACGACTGGCACATATTTCTCAAGCCCAATTTGCGCCATGCAATGTGCGAATGAGAGATGGGACGAGCGGACGAGAATATTTCTCATGGAATGACCTCATCCTGCTCCCAAGGACTGATCCACGATGCGGTAGTCAGTGCCATCCCTAATATGTTGTGTCCATTTAAAAGCCCACTTTGGGTGAAATCAGGTGGTAAGTTCCCCTAAAGAAGTACTCCGTATATGGAGACAGAGAGTGATGGCACAGGACTTTAGCAAACTAGTTAGAAAAGTTACCCCCCTTCTTTTGCTTATTACCTTTATGAACTGGATAGCTGCATCACATTTATAATATGCGCAAGACCGTACATCACGACACACTTAAGGAGGAAGACAGCAAATTGACATTTACAGTCCAATGACTCATGCCTTTGCTGGCCTGTCACCCTCGGATCATTGTGCAGCACAGGATTCTAACCACAGGATGCATTATATAGGATGAGAATGTCAGTGTGAGTCATGTGGGCTTTTATGATGGTGTCTTGCATTTTTGTTGAATTGCCAAAGTGATGAAACGGGGTGAAACTGCCCATAACTCCTTTGGATATTTGGATGGTGGTTTGAGAACGATACATATCACAACATGGGACATGGAGGAGATTAAGTTTTAGTATATCTTCAGTATTTCAGGCTATAGTTCTATTGTGTTTGTAAGTTCTGTGATGCTATACAATAAAATGCAAAAAAAAGAAAAAACTCTGAATTTAATTAAACACATTGACTATTCTACAGTCACCTGGAGCTCTGTATAGAATTAATTAATTTATTGTCTTGCAAACCACTTTACCTTCTCTCTTCCCTGATACTGCTGGGTGAGAGAAGTTAACACAGGCTAAGCAATGTAATCTAGCAAGCTGTATTAGCTGTCTATCAGACAAAAGAAACCTGAAGTTGTTGCTGTTGACTTGTATTTACAGACAGAACTTCAAGCAGCAAGTAGCAGGCTCAATGCCACGGAATGTCCATGAGCCAGTTAGCCATTTCATTGTGGGACAGGGTGCAGAAGAGGCACCTAGTCCTAGAGGACACAGGCTAGAGGAGAGACTCTTTTGGGATGTGGTTACACCCCTGCCCTTAATTTCTCCCCTGCTGGGTGGCGAGGTTGCTTGCCGTTTCAGGTCGTCCCAGGTGCCACGCCAGCCCCTCTGCAGGAGAGTAATTCGTTGAGCAGCATGTGTCAGACACCCGGAGATGGAGTGAAAATAAGTATGAGTGATACGTGTGAGAGAGGAGAGAAAAACAAGCAGTTTTTACTCAATCCCACTGAGCGGAATTTGTCCTTCTAGGAAGAATAAATTCACTTCCTACCGAGGCCTGTACTTATTGCCAAGGCTGCGAAGCGTGCAAGGCAATGGTGAATGTTAGCAGGCTTCGAGCAGGCGGTATGTGTGATATCTGCCCTGTGAAACTCAGCATCCCCCACTAAAGATATTCTACAGGGATTTTCTGCAGCCCGTGTAAGAAATGGGCTTATTTCAGCTATGGGGGTAGAAGGTATTTTTAGGAAGGATTGTAAAAACAGAAGGGAATAACCATGGCCACATAACAGACTTCTCATTGAAATTTTGATCTGGTAGCCTTTATGTCTGATTTCCAGAGCACATGTTTTAGCCAGCTGAATGTAAGTGCGTCAGAGAACACGTGGTGATTTAGGTTCGGTTTTCCCTTTTCATTGGGTAGGGTATGGACAGGGAACACAGAAACACAATCCCAGATAAACACTCCTACACGTCATGATGATTAAAATCCTATGGAGAGGAATTGGGGTACTGATGTATAAAAACATGGATCCCTTCATCATTTGGTGTCATTTAGACAGGTGTGCAAATATCAGTCAGTCGTGAGTGAAATGTACACTCAGAGACTGCAAGTGATTACATAACCACTCAGCATACATTACTCTAACAGGTTTTGACTATTATTTAGGCAGCATTTTAATATTTCATTCTGAATGAGAGAAACAGAGAGCTCTGCCGCCCGAAGGGCTGCAAATTGGACATTATGGATGCTGTATCTGAGAGAAGTCTTTTACAACCTAAGTCAAATTAGCATTAGTCATTCTGTGATTTTGAATGGAAATGGCATGTACTCTGATCTTTATCCACAATGGCGTAATTGGGTGAATCGTATGTACGTTTGTCTATGTGGCATGTGCATGATTGCATATGTGTGCGTCTGTCTATGTGATTCTGTGTGTGTGTGTGTGTGTGTGTGTGTGTGTGTGTGTGTGTGTGTGTGTGTGTGTGTGTGTGTGTGTGTGTGTGTGTGTGTATGCATATATGCGTGAATGCAAAAAAAATTTCTCAATCCCATCTTAAAGTTGCTGGACACCAACACTCACTGGGCCAGATTCTTAGGTCTCTGACATGAAGTGCTAGAGCACCTGGACAAGGTCCAGCAGGGTTGATGTCAAATCTAATGTCTGAAGTCCCAGGCCAAAGTGAATTAATGAGCTAGCCTCCTGAGCAAAAGCAGCAGATTGGTTGATTCATTTCCATTTTTTTTCTGCAATTTTACAAATTTTCCCTGATTCCTCTGGTCAAAACCAACAGTTTTATCATAACATGGATGTCTTACCAGTGAATGTTTTCTCATTAAGGTAAAGTGAGTGAATGAAGGATGGAACTCTCACATCCACACGTGGACATTGGTCAGTGAGAAGCACACAGTGGACACTATTTACCGCTGCCAGACTGGAACATCATTGCATTTCCCTTCCAGTTTGGAAGCAATACACACATCACAGCTTATTGGACCACTGCCTCTCCTAAAGCTCCTTTACCCTCCTATTTGAAGATCACAAACTGTATATTGAGCAAGCACAACACCTGTTAAGGGTTCAATACTGCAGAATCTTTAGAACACACAAACCTGTTGCCTAATTGTGTCCCTTTCACTTTCCTTTCCTTTCACATTATTTTTTTTGTAGGAAAGGAAATGTTTTTGCCACAGCTCAATCATTTACTCATTTTACGCTTCTGTCCAATGTGTATTATCAGATTGGCTCTCATGTTTTCCACACTTTTATTTTTTACTCCAGTGCTGCTTAACTCTTTTGCTGTGGTTTTGCAGAAAAACTTACAAAGCTTACACAGGATGGCAGTTTTTTTGTTTTCACATGTGGTTTCCAAATTGTTATTTTACTTCAGTAATTCGCCGTACAGGTGAGGCTGCCATATTGCACATTTCCACATCGTGGCTTGTTTTTTCACGGGACGGCGGCAAACAATTAAATTATGGGATAACTCCCTTTTAAAATGTAATGGTCCCTTGAAACCGACTAACCTTTTGAGCACTAGACAGCACAGAACTCCAGTCTGGTTTAAAATGCTCATAGCGCCCTGCGAACTCCCCAGCTGGAGGTGCATGCTTCGCTTCGCTATGCTTGCATGCTCGCTTTGCTTGCCTAGGGGGGCCAAAGATTTTATGCAGTTTTTCCACGACATGGGGGGGCTGAGCCCCTAACCCCCACGATGTGGGAGGGTCACCTTTAGTTCAGTGATACCCCATTCTAGGTTGACCCCACTGTGAACAGGAATTAGGTGAATTTTCTAAACTGCTTAGCATCTCCGTGCTGAGAAACTGCTTACACATCTCTCTGAACAGACCTAACATCTAAGCCTAAGCAAGCATTTTATTGTGCATGCAGCCCCAAAATTCACCGGAATTGCTGCAAAGTTGTTGAAAGTTCACAGGAATGATTTCAGATTTTACGGAGTACAAGTATAAAAGACACAACTACCTAGCTAGCTGCATGAGTGACATGCTGCATTCAGCTGCTGAGGGTTCCCACTGCTGGTGTGCTTTCTGAGGGTGGAGTTAGAAATAGAAAGCTTGGGGTGATATGTCACTGCCACACTCCACTTCTCCGCCATTTTGGAAAGGAATTAAACTTCTGGTCATGCTCTGCTTTTTCAGTCTTCAAATATTTTAAACTTTTTTTTTTTTCCAAGTGTACCTTTTATGAGGCTGTGTGTGTGTGTGTGTGTGTGTGTGTGTGTGTGTGTGTGTGTGTGTGTGTGTGTGCATCAGGTAGATATTGCTGTGGATTTTGTTCAGTGAAAGGCTGTTGTATCTGTTGTACCCCCCATCCAATTTCAGAATTCTCTGGTCTAATCTGTTCGGTCAATATTTTAATTTGTTGGACTGAACCAAACTCCTCATGATTCTCCTCTTTATCTAGTTAATCACAGCTTAATCACAGATAATTACATTGCTGTGTGTTCAGCTAGAGTGGCTGCTGAGATGCTACTGAATTTATCAACAGAATCACAAGCTGCGAAAAAACACAAAGCCCTGCTTTTGGGATATGTCCTTGCCGGAGTTGTTTTAGTAGGGATGTGACGTACATTGCCCTGGTGACAATGCACTGGCACCACAGGTGTAAACGAACAGCAGACGCGAGATGGCAAGATGAGTTTGCTTTATGCTGCTCTACAGAAGTGTTATGCGAGTTCCATTGTTATTTCATCTGACTGAAATCTTCTGACAAGCTGTGCATCTTTCTTCCACGACAGAAGGGAGACAAAGCGAAATGCCAGTTGGTAGATGGATACAGCAGATGTTTCACACAGGATCCAAATAAATTTTTGTAATTTGGTCAGCGTTTTGGCCGAGAGTCATGCAGCGAATTACCCACGGAGAGTTAATCCCAGCCAGCCCGGTGCCAGCATGCTTAGTTTTTTATTTAAACAGAGTTCCCAGGGCTGGTCTCTCCATGCATTTCCCCCCATCCAGCTTTCACACCCCGCTGCTTTATCACACTGC
Source organism: Albula goreensis (assembly GCA_022829145.1). Lineage (NCBI taxonomy): Eukaryota > Metazoa > Chordata > Actinopteri > Albuliformes > Albulidae > Albula > Albula goreensis. The sequence continues at coordinate 30,368,296 of CM040745.1, forward strand.
AGAAATGACTTCCGAAAAAAATACACGATTGTGTTCTTTTCCTCATAAGAATTACATTGGAACAGGTTTTGAGTGAAATCTGTCTTCGAGCATAATGAATCTCAAAGAAGAGAGAAGAAAGAGAGGGAGTACAAGCAAGAGAGCAGAGCTTTTAATTATTGTTCCCAAATAACCTCGCCCTACCCAATGTGTTGTTTACCAACTATGGATTTCAGAGCCTGTGAATTTGCTTTGAGAGAGCTGATTAGAAGGGAAAAGAAAAGAAAGGTAATGGGAAAGGACAAGAGAGAAGAAACATAAGAGGTAGAGTGGTATGAAGGATGAAGTAAGGGAGCAGGGATTGTTGTTCAGTAAGGAAGGTACTGAGAGATGCAAGCAGAATAAGAGAATCTAGACTGTCAAGTACAGATGTAGAGCGCAGTATTGAAAGCCACAATCCTTTCATAGAGCAGAGGGCTTTGAGAGGGAAATGGATGGAATAATGTAAAAGAAGGTAAGAGGAAGGGACAGGAAGGTGAAGAGCTGGAAAATGAGGAAGCTAGAAGGGCAGGCAGTGAAAAAGAGGGAGAGAAAGCCAAATACAATAACTCTTATTCTCTCCCTTTTTCACAGTGGAAGGGGAGAGAATAAGAGGAACATAGTGATGTGCAGAAAGAGGAAAGAGATTGGGAGAGTGATGTAATGAGAGGTGGAAGGGAGAGGCAACAGACGGGGCATATGGTTAGCTTGCAGGGGTCCCGCTCCGTCCGCTGGGGGGTGCAGTCTGTCCAGAGCTGCAGCGGCAGAAGATGTTGCAGTTCATATATTTTTAGAATGATTCAGGGCTCCTGTCAGTGATGATAATAACACTGTCACTCCTCCAGTCTGGGCCCAGTTCAAACACACCAGAGCCAGCGATGAAGTGAACTAATTCTCTCCCAGTGCCTTCAGCACTGCTGCACCATGCCATTCTGTACTGTAATATGATCGTTTGTTTTGTCAACTCTTCCATCGCCAACTAACGTACACTACCTAGTCCCTATATATAAATGTATTACCTGCTCATGACTTGGAAACAAATGGGTTGAGCTCCCTGTGCTATAAATCACAATCAACTGCATGCACAATATGCAATATTTGACCAGCATAAGGGCTGATGGTTTAGTTTCGTTTTTAGAATATTATGAAAAGTAATTGTGAAGTTGCAGACTTCCCAGAAAAAATCCCAGACAACATTGTCCTGTCCATTGGATTTACAATAATATTTATTGTTCATGCCCTCCATTGTTTTTGTGGGTGTCGTGCTTACATTCATAGTTTCACTGGGTCTTCTAAATAATCAGAGCATTTTTTTCCTCATCAGTGTGGGTGATCCATCATCATGCCCTGGGTGGGTTAACATTATTACTCACTCTTTGGTAAAAAGGCATGAGATTAACAATGACAGCTAATGACTGCTTCATGACTCATTTTAACAGCAATTTACAGGTAATTCAAATTCATTACCAGTCCTTGACTCGCTAAGGCATACAGAACAACTGCTGGTTGAAAAGTTCTTAGTTTTAATTCTGTACTCAAGAACACTGTGAGCTCATATTTAATTCATTAAATCAATGAAAAAGCGAACCTAAATTAGTTATGAGCTTATGGGTGAAGAACAAGGCAAGGCTTCTCCACAGTGCCACATATTGGAAGTTCAAAAAGAGGCCTTCCCTCTTTGATTTTTAATTTTTCACTTCTAAACTGGGTGTTTTAACTTTTTATTGGATGTTTAGTTTTTCCTTTGGTTGCTGTAATTGTATGAATTATTGATGACTGTAATATTTTTTTTGAATAATTATCCATGCACTATAAATAATTAATGTAAGAACAGTGTTCTAGTAATGATGCCAACAGAACCACCATATTTGAAAATTAGATGAGAAAATATGGCATATATTTTTTGTGCATTAGTATTTCCACTCATAGTAGCTTCCCATTTTCTGAATCACCAGGGAATTTTCAACAAATTATTGAATGCATTAATTAGTTACTTGGTTACTCAGATTAAGGTGTTGCCTTGAACTGTCTGACCTCAGCCAAAGCTTTTGTTTTTGAAGCTTTTTTCTAGCTTGTTTTTCGCCTGACTGCAGTTCTCAGACACTGCCTTGTGTAAAAAAAGAAGCCCAAAATTTACTTGCTGCAGTATTTGTTTCATTATCAGATTTGTTTCAAGCCAAAATGTCTGTGGTTGGAAATGCTGTCTTTGTCTAATTGTGCACACAGTAAATGTGAATAGACTGCATGGGGGTAATGGAAATGTAATGGAATTTTTTTTAACTTTCCCGCTGAATACCTACACCTTTCCTCAACAGTGCTCCTTGGTAGAGTGTTGGGTCTTTGCAGAGGGAAATGAGAGGCGGTGATTCGTCATGCAGGGGGCTCTGCAGGACATGCAGTGACGGGGGATGCCGAGGATTGTGGGAAGAATTGATATGTGCCCGCTGATGGTGCATGGAGTCAGAGGGGAGATGTGTGACAGGTGTTAATGGTTCTGCCAGAGCCCTCCAGCTTCTCGGCAGCGGGAGCTCCTCAATCTCGGGGTCCTGCAGGGCTGCGGCCTAGCGGCTCAGAAACCCAGCCCCGCAGCGCTCTGTGTGCGCAAAGCCTCAGAAGACAATCTGTGAGCACATGCACTCCTGTGTTCGATCCTTATCCTCTTACAGCTTTACTTTACAAGGGGGGAAGGTGAGAGTGGTGTGGTGGGTAAAGGGAAAGAGCGTGCATCTGTGAAGTGAAGGCGGTAGCCTTTTTGGGGGCATAGGAAGTAATAGGAGGGGCACTGCCCATGTGGATCTGGCTGGGTGGAAGCAGCAGCCGTGTCACCTGTGATAAATCTGATACCGTCTGATTTATTGTATGTGAAAATGTAGATTGTGGGGTGAGATACCATTGTCTTTGTTTTCTTGGTAAAATGGAAGTCCTGCTAGCTTGACCAGAGCCTCCCTGCTGGGATGGCGGCAGTTTGATGTTCAGGGCTGAGATGAAAGGCATTGAGGATCTCCAGCTATTCAGCCCCTTTTCAGAAACCCCAGACCTCCTGCACAATGACACACATCCATTTTGCTCATCTCCAAGGAATAAATAAGAAATAAAGAAACAGTCCACACCTCAATGTCTTCAGTGTTGTGTGTTTGGAAAGAAATTCACACTTTGAATGAAAGGGAGAAGTACTGTGGAACTCCTCAGATCTTGTCTGCTCTTAATATTTCAGCATATCAAAGGCAGAGAGCAGAAGCCGGACCCCTGACTGCGTCTACAGCGTTTGAACTCTCTCTGAAGCCTAAACTTTGCCCTGTGCCACGCAGTGTCTGATTGGTGGGACAGCGGGGGAGATCAGTGAACCAAGTGCTGCTCCCCATGATGATTTTTGGCATGGAAATAGGAAGTAGAAACCAAACAGGGATCATGCTTTAGGCAGTAGAATGTTTGTCTTACGTGTGTTTATTCTGCAGCCCTCCTGTGTGCATGCATGCATGCATGCATGCGTGTAGGCGGGTTCATGAGTGTGCATGCATGTATTTTAGGATATCTGTGTGTGTGTTGAATCTGTGTGAGGTTGTCCATGTTTAGTTGTATGAATATGACTGGTAAAGGTCAGAACATAAGTGCCAGGTTGTAATTATTACCTTTATTATCTCATGATTGATTTTTTTCAATGTTTGAACAAATCATAAGGCTTGCAGATATGCAGCACTTCTGTCTCCACCTGTCCTTTGCTATATTGATCGTGGCTTACCCTGCCAGTATCCACATCTACAGTTATTCTCCTCAGCAGCTGTGCCAGTGCCAAACTATGAAAGGAATTCCAGACATTTTCTGTGGACCAAGTATGTGATCTTTACTACCCTGCAGCTCTGTTAAAATCAGGAATCAAGGATGAAAATTCAGTCTCTTTTATATCTGTGCTTCTTCCTTCTGTTGGCTGAGGAATGATCCTATTTTATGTTGCTATCTAAAATCTGCTGACAGACAATAATATACCTACAATAGGATATTAGTTTCCAGGTCTTTATATGTAAAGGATGACTGTATTAATGCAGTTGGCTTTAATATTGTGTAGGGGAGGGGGAGTGAGAAAGGTAGCTGTCATTTGCGATTTAATCAGTTTGGGTGCTTAGTAATTTTGTTCTCTGCCTTTAGTAAAGATGAACGAGCAAGCAGTCAATACTGAGTGCCCTGCCAAGCCCAGGAGTGCATGCTCACTAATGGCCTGGCAGCAGCAGGCCACATCGACACTGTTACAGTCTACACTGAATCAGAGATCTGCAACCATACACTGAATCCTCTATGGCACACTTAACACTGTAGCTACTGCACGAAGCAGCGTGCCACTTAATACTGAAGCCCTATACACTGCAATGACTCAGTCACTCAATAGTGATATTCCTACACAATGCAATAACACTCATTCACACAATACCGAAACACCCACACAGTGCGATATTACTCTTACACCTGATACAGAAGCTCCTGTGGCGAGTAGTTGGATAAAATGTTTCAATGGCTCCACTTACCACTGTCTGTGTTGTGGCATGATGCTGCCCCATTTTGGGGATGTGATTTGCTAATAAACCAATAGTCAGTCGCTACAAAAGACCGGTCATGTGTAGGAGGATTGCAGTTGGAAGTGGCTGAAACTGTTTTCTAGAGCGTGTCTAGGCTGTATATTTTGTAGAGTGTGTCTAGAGTTAGGTCTATGGTGAAGCAGGCTAAGGTGGTAGATGGGGGGGCTCGTCTGGGTGGCACACAGAGTAAAGATGCTTGTTTGCAGCACAATTGTAGGTCCCACATCGGTGTAAAGTTTCCAGCTCTCAAGTCTTTGGGAGACAGGTGAAAATGCAAAAAAATTATTGGATTGGTATGGCTTTGAAGAGGATCTGGTTAAAATGGTGGATGGATATGGCTGTGACGAATCCATGTTGAACAGTCATTTGTAATAGAGGATGGATACAGTTGTGGAGTAGGTGGAGCAAGCCTAAAATGGCGGATGGATACGTCTGTGGGATGCAATCGTACAGCAGCGGTGTGGTCAGCAGCGTTAGCCCCGACTCCCCTTCGGGCTGTAATGTTGAAAAATGAGGGAGCAGGAGTGTGAGGGCGGCCCCATTAGTTTGAGCTAATAAATGTGATTCTGAGGAAGAGTAATGAGACCAGACGAGGGAGCTTTAACTCTCCTCCTCTCAGCCCCTGTTACTAAAGGCCTTTGATCATTACTCACTCGCTCTGTTCCCGTTAGAGAGAGCGGAGATGGGGAGATTGAGCGCGAGGCCGAGCCAGACACCGCAGTCCTCCTGCATAACCACGCATATCCCTCTCGTTGTTATCAACTGCGACTGCAGCTGGTGTTTGTGCAGTTGTTCGTTTTTCCTGCTTTAGCTACGCTTGGTAAAAGCCTGAGCAGCCTGCGCATTGAAGTCATTTCATGTCAGTGGAGCGGTTAGTAGTAGAATTTGATAGACAGAGCAAAGGGGAGAGAGCGAGACAAAGCAAGAGGGAGAGATGGAGAGAGAGATTAGGTGGACGGAGAAAAAAAAACAGGACGGAGAGTCAGATGGGAAATAGAACCAAGAACAGCTGACTGCTTTGCTCATTACTTGTAGAGACTAATTACAGAAAATGTCAACACACTTTGAAGACCCTCGGTGTAAACCAAATTAACATGGATGCAGGTTTTGTTGCATGCCATGTGTTGATGTGGCACTAAAGGGTATAGGGATATTTTGCACAGTGTTTTTGCGAATGGCATTTTCCATAGTAGGTTGTTTTGTGCTGCGATTCCAGTGTTGATTCAAATTCCAGTGATTTCCACTGTGTGTGAATTCCAAAGCAGGCTGTAATAGGCGGCTGGTTCTCCAGGATTGACGGGCGTTGAGATGAGTGCAGACTGATGATAGTTTCAGTGTGCCCCAGTGGAACCACAGCTCCTCTTAACAAGGTCCGTTCGCCTGGAGCAGTGTCCATTATGAGAGAGAAATGCCCGCGGCTGCAGCCATTTTCAAGGCCAATTTGCCAACCGCAGTACCAGGGCCATCAACAATGGCAATTCCCCTGGAGCGGTAACCGAGTCTGTTAAACAAGGGTGAGTCATCATGGGGAGTGCCCATTTAACGGGGGGGTGATCGATTCTACCTGGCCTGTGCCATTTAATAAGGCCTATTCACCCTGGCCTGTGCCATTTAATAAGGCCTATTCACCCTGGCCTGTGTCCATTTAAGAAGGCCTATTCACCCTGGCCTGTGTCCATTTAATAAGGCCTATTCACCCTGGCCTGTGTCCATTTAATAAGGCCTATTCACCCTGCACTGTGCCCATTTAATGAATCCTGTTCGCCCAGGGAGTGCGAAGATAACCGGGCCTATTCACCAAGAGAGTGCTCAATTAACAAGGGTCTTTCTCCCAGGGTAGTGCCCGTTTAACAAGAGCTATTCACTGAGACAGTGCCCAGTTTACAAGGGCTGTTCATCCAGCAAGTGCCCAATGGCCAAGGGCAGTTTGGCCAGGGGGTGCCCAATTAACAAGCCTGTTCACCTAGAGTTTAAATAAGACATTAAACAGGAGTGGTTCACCCTGGGCAATGCCCTTTTAAGAGGACAGTCTACCTAGAGCAGTGCCCCAAGTGAATTGTGTTTGTTAATTTAACAAGGGTAATTCACCCAGAACAGCATGAGGGATAATTGTAGTGGTGTCTAGTTTCACATTCTCCCCTTATGCCAAGGAATGAAACAAATAATGTACACTGGCATTAACACCTAGGTCTACACATGTGAATGCACGTGTGTACACACGCTCACATATACATACGCAAGAATACAAACACATGTTCAGAATCTCTCACACATGTGCATACACACACATCCTTATTTACCATCACACACCAATACATACATGTGCATATATACAGTCTTACGTATGCCATCTTTCTCTCTCAGACACATGCACAATTGTACAAGCAAGTGTGTATGTTCATTAGTATATGTGCCTGTGTGTGTGTGTGCAATACACACACACACACACACACACACATATATATATATATATACAAACACACAAACATATATATGTGTGTTTGTGTGTGCACAGGGGTGATTGTGAGAGAGAGAGATGCTGTACACCACACACACCTGTACACTGTACACACACAGGCACACATTCCCACATACGCATACACATGTACTTACATACATTAGCCACACTGGTACACATGTATGCACTCACACACACACACACAATTAATTTAAAACACCACCGGCAGGCAGATGGTCCTCACTCTTCTTCCTGTAGGATCTCCATAAAACAGGAAATGCCAAAAACCATTTCAATAAATTGTCCTGTCAGGAACCATTAACTAATACATAATATCCCCAATAAGTGACAATTCTGCGCACAGTCATCCATCTCATACAGGGCGAGACAGCCGCGCACTGCCTGCTTTCCATTCTGCCTCATCGCCTCCCTGTTTAATTGAAGTCTGTATCTGGCTGAGCATGTCTCATCACCTGGCTTTCTCCAGGTCAGCTACTAATTGAGCAGTAATTCTGAAAGCTTCCGCACTGTTTTCCCTTCAGGACCGGAGCTGCCAGGCCCTGTAGTGCCTTGAGATGATGTTCATATAATGATTGAGTCTCCAATACAGCCTCACAAATGTATCCGCATGGGAGAGCCTCTCTGTCAAACACGACTCGCACACATTTCAGTAAAAACATGGTGATTAGGACAGATCACCTGTCCCACAATGAAGCTATGATGTGTTTTCCTGGCGGTCCAATAATAGTATTGCTTTGGTTATGTTTTGTCCCTTAAGTAAAGTGTTAAATCCTATGATATTGTGTTTCCATAGTACTGGTGTTTTATTGGTTGTTGTGTTGACCTTTATAAATATTGTGCTTGTGATATATGGCACTAGCAGTATTGTGTTTGTGATGAGTGTAGTATTGGCCCTTCAGCGGAGTTGGATTTGTAATGTGTTGGGGGAAGTATTAGCCCTAGGGTGGTGTAGGTTTCATCATGCGTGGGGTGAGAGGCCTCTTGTGTTTCTGTTTAGTTTGTATTATCTCGGTCCTAATACAGCTGCTGGTGATGTTGGTGTAATATGAACCCCAATAGTGATGTAGTTCATTGGATAGAACAGATGGTATTTTATTGATACTTTGTGTACACTAAACTCATTAGGAAGTTCAATTGCAACATCCATGGAACAACATTTGACTTAACATTTGAACAAACAATTCAGTTAAAAAAAGAAATGTGGATAGCTGTCAAAATGACAATGTAAATGAGCTTAAAAACTCCAGACCCACAAAAATAATATAAAAGTGTTTGTGTGTTGTATGGTTTTGGCCCCTGCAAGATGTTTTGAAGGTCAGGGACTAAGTTTAGCCTGTGTCTCCCTGCAGGAAACTCCCAGTTGGGCGCCTCCATTGTGGACGCCCTAGACACTCTCTACATAATGGGCCTTCACAGCGAGTTCAAGGACGGGCAGGAGTGGATCGAGCAGAACCTTGACTTCAGTGTGGTGAGTCATTACCTGTAAATGTGTCTGTGCGTGTGTGTGTGCATGTGTGTGCGTGCGCGTGTGTGTGTTGCCATACTGTGTGCTTGCTCTTGTGTGAGTGTGCTTCTCTCTGTTTGACTGGGATTGGTCTGGGTATATACATGTGCGTTTGTCTGGCCTGTCTTTGTCTGGCTGTGTCTGTGTTATTGTGTGTGTATACATCCATTCATGTAGCAGTGGGTGGGTGTTGCTATGCTTAGTCTCTGTGGAGTTGTCCTGTCCAAGCTGAGAATTTCTTCAGGCAGGGAGGGAGGGAGGGGGAGGGAGTCAGAGAAGGAAGGGAGGCATGCACACATAAGAGAGCCTTTCTCAGATATCACCTAAAAAATAGCAAGAAATACAACAAAAGAAAATTGAAGACAGGTCTTGTTCAACAATCTTTATCCTTTCCTATTACTGTTTCTTCTGTGATTGCAGTTCTCATTTATTTATGGGTTGTCTGTTAAAATTTCAGTATATGCTATGGCAAAAGGGTGTGTTTGTCAAGCCAACAAGGTAAATTGATTTGGGGGGGGATGGCTGCAAGCAGACAGAAGCAGATGAGAGGGAGAGGAATGGCCAAAGGTATATAGAGGTAGAAAATACATGGAAGAGGGAGTTGGCTACAGAGAGATACAGGCAGTGGTATATGCAGGCAGAGACAGGGATATTGACAGGCAGCTTGGCTTATCGTAGCGCCCCGTGCTCAGCTGCTCATTGGCACGCACTCCCTCTGTTCACCAACCCAAACACCACACTGCAAAAGGGAACCATTACCTTCAATCAAAATTTAATCACTCTGCAGGGGGAGAGAGGTCGTTTCACACCACAGTAACCTGGAGACCAAACAAGTGTCACAGAGGCAGAATCAGCAGAGATAATTCCCCTCTCCAGGACCCTGCAGCACGACTCTAATGCTTCCCGGGTTTTTCTTCCAGGTGGAAAGTCTCCTCCGTACTGCCCAGGTTTTATGGAGCAGTTATCTCCCTGTAACAGAGCTAATGAACGACCCTCTTAACGTTTGCCATCGTGTGTCTCCCCCGGTCCGAGGCAGGCCGTGTCAGTGTTACCACCGCAGTGTTAACGATCGTCATTACCCCCCCCATACAGCCGTAAAACTGTCTCAAAGTCATACTGCAGGGTAGTCCTACGGTGTGCTCACAAATACACCTGGAAAACTGTCAGCCACCACGATTATGCACCCACCAAACCCCCCCCCACCTCCAGCTCTGTGATGCAATAGCTTCAGCTGGCATGCAGTTGCAATTTTGACTGAAATATACACGACAGGATGTGTGATTAATGAAATAGTCTAATACTGCTATCAGTCACACCTCTACGCTTCAAATTCTAGAGGTCCGTTGAAAAGCTACATGTACAGGTGTGTTCCCTGTGTGTTTTCTTTTAGTCTTTAGATGCCTTTAGATAGTTGCAGAATGAATTGACCAACCTGCAATGCATAGATTTATTCATTTATTGATTGATTGAAATAGCAACTTTGGGGGAAAAAGTACTGGAAAGTATTGCTCTCCCCTTTGCAGTACTATATGCCTCATTGAGCCACTCTTGTCTTTTTCCTTGAGAGAGAGTGAAGACAGGAATAGAGCGGACGCCTGAAATAGCCTCTGTTATATAGATGCATTAATCTTACCATCTCTGTTTGTACAGGGTATTAACATTACCCACAAGAAGAAAGAGATTTTTATCACGATCAGTAAGGAAATGCAGGAAAGAGCAAGCTATGGTTCCGTGTGTGTGTGTCTTAGAAGAGCCATCACACCAACCACGCCTTATATTCTCACTGCTGTTCTATTTTGATTTTTGATCAAGGGAGGTGAGAATTCACACTTTGGTGTTAACTTTGGAATCTGAAGATGGCATGCGTCAACATGATGCGCCATCTAATGGCTTTGTACTCCCTCCCCACTGCAGAGTGGTCATCTTGTATACCTTAAACCTGTTTATTTATTCCTCCAAAGCTTTTTCTTAAAAAAAATTCAGACACTTCATTTTCAGTAATCTGGATATTGCCAGATTAACCACACAGTAGAGTAGTGTTAATTTATTGTCTTCTAGATACATTAGTATGGAAGAGCACATACAAGTTTGCACATGCTTAGAGGTACAGCTTGCAGGTATCCGTGGACTGATATGTGGAGACTCAGGTAGGCAATTCACATGACTGAAAAATGTCTCCAGGCAATGTTGTGTTGCATGCAGAATTTACAGCCACGGTCCGTACAGTCACCATCTCGATTCGTAGAAGCTGTGGCTGGCCTCAACCCCCATGGCCCTGAGCTGGCTGTAATACTGCCTCAGAGGTATTTGTATTGCTTCCTCTGTGCTGGGGGCTTTGCAGCGTTCATTGATCTGTGCTGAATCCCCAGCGTTTGTATCATCTGTGTAAAAGTGGTAAAACCATCCACCACTTTCAATTACAGAGTTCAAAAGTCACATTCTACAAACCACCCCACCCCCTGAGACTTACTTTCTGTCACTGACCTGTGTTTAGTTAGGGGAGCGTCTACAAATTCATAAGATTCTTCACCACTTTGAATTTATTATCGCAAACCAGTAAGGTTTACCGCTCACTTCTGAAGTAGATTATTTTTTGTTTAAAGACGGATTTGATGAGAGCAGAAAAAAAAGCAGGTAGACGGATCCCAAAGGTACAGCTCGTGCCCAGATATTGGTGAGTGCTTTAAAAACATGCATGGGAGATGGCAAAAACTAATAAATCAAGAACAAAACCGCCTACGTCCTGCACATCTTAATTCTCTCCTCTCCGTCTCTGCCACGCGACAGCTCTCAGTGCCCATGAATAAATAAGGAATCCGTTATTAGAGCTGGTAGAGGTGGAAGTTATTGAGTTCCTGGGGTTTGGGGGTGGTGGGGTGGCGGTGGAATTGAAGGGGGTGCCTGTGAGAAGGCCTTTGTAAGAGAGATGCCGAAGCTGCAAAAGGCAATTAACCTTCTGTCCCCTCTGGCCAGCGTTCCAAGGGGTTAGACGGGCAAGTGGCACTGATCAGAGTGAATTTACGAAGCCGCCCACCATCCACACCGCAAAAACGGAGACCGATCAGGGTGGCGTTTCAGCCGAGTGCGATTCTGGCCCCATTCCCTGCATAGGATACCCAAAACTGTGACCTCAGTAAAAGCGTTTAGAGTTTAGGCATACGTCAGCAAGCGCCCATCTTTGAATGCTTTGCACCCCGCCATGCTTGTTTCTAAACCCAGATAGCAGCCACATTCATGAGGCTCTGTATTTACTACACACGTACTTGCTTAATAGCTGCCCTGTTGGTAGGGGAGGCAGTTGCACAGCTAATTCAGTCAAAGCTCAACAGGAACATGATTATGGGGTGAATTCGTTGCCCACAAATCTGTAGGAAAAAAAAAACTATCTGCCCTTGTAAAATGTTTATATTTGCAAGGTTTATTTATTTTTGAAAATTGTGTTCAAGTGGAGACTTTTGGCATTGAATTCACTCCCAAGATGACATTTACCTTTTTGGGAGATTCAAAGAGCAGAGTGACATTTACTGGCCGATTCGGTGCATGTCATTGGTGCTCCCTGATTGCCCATCAAACTCCTGCCAAATGAATCCCAAAGCTCCATGGGCATTTTAGATGTTCTGCAACCCCTTTTGTATCCAGGCCAGATTTTAGAGGTTGAATTTTTTTGTGAGACACCCTTCTCTTGCCTCTTGTCATAGTTTTTATTTTCTTGTTTTATTCCTCAAGCCTCACTTTATTTGAACTTTCAGGAAACACCTCGTCCTGCAGTGTCATAGTTTGTGGGCTAGAGAGCTGGAATGCCTCAAATGTGGCCCTTGGTACCCAAACCCTGGAGAGAAATGAGCAGGAACAATACAGCTCTCAGCATTACAGGAACTACATTAATTATCATGAAAAAGCGCTGAAAAGCCTGGACTTCATTCATGCTGTCTCACTTTTCTTCTTTCCCTCACTCATTTGCTTCTCTGAACTCTCTGTCTCTTTCTCTCCCCCTTCCCCCATCCCTCCATCTTCCTCTGCTTTCCTGCAAGCCAATTTTCCAGCATGCCTCCAGCTTTTTTTTTTTAAAGATAAACCTGTCAGCAATTTGAGAAGTGACATACCACCTGTTCAAGAAAGCACAGCCACTTTTAGAAATGTTGACAGTGCAACCTTATTTTGTTATCAGCTCAAAGTGAAGTGTGTTTTTGCATCCCCTTTCATAAATTTTTGGAAAAGGTTGCACAGCTTAAGTATATTGTGACATAAATCATGAATTTTATTTCTCCTGATCTCACGCAGGCCGCTAACGCTGAGTGACTGTCCTGTCAGGAGCTGAACCTGCAATCGCCTTTAAGTCATTCTTCTGACCTATAGTGAGGCATGTAGCTTGTGGCCCTTGACTGGTCCATCCCTGTAATGCTGGGTGCATCCACACAGAGGCAGTTAGTGCCACTTTGACAGATTTGGTTCTGAACCCGCCGCATCCCGCCATGAAGGCGGACAGTCTCGCCACAAGAGGACTGAGTGGGTGAGCCGGCCAGCTGAAGCCCTAGATTAGAGCACGCCAGAATGGCGTCATCTTCGTTCGTCTGTGCCTGGAATAGACCGTAATTACAACTCTGTAAGTCTGCCTCAGTTTCTGCCTTTCTGAGCAGCGCTTTGTTAAGGCTGGATCAGAGCCTCGTGGCTGCCGCTCCCTGGACGGTTAGGATTGTGTTTAATTATGAAATTCATTGAACTGGTGATCTCATTGAGATCAGAGTAAGGTATATTTGGGGTCATGGTGCGTAAAAATCTCAAATGAAATGGCAGATGGCAGTTCAAACATAACTTCCATTTTGGAAAGGAATTTGATCATAAGTAAAATTAGTCTCAGCAACAGATTCCCAAGCTGTGCTCGAGCCTCTGGAATTCGTATATTGATTTTTTTGCATTTATTATTTATTTATTTAGTTATTTTTGCCTCAGGCTACCTATGACCTGATTGGTACCCTCAGATTTCTGAGGGTGGATTTGATTGGCTAGTGCAATTATTGCCTAATGCACCCACCCTTCCTCATGAATCATACTTCTTTACTTCCACTTAGCAGAAAATGGATCAGTAGAGGATAACCATATGGTCATCGTATACAATTACAGTCTCTTGCCGGTTTGGAGGTTCACTTTATCCTTTATACCTGGTAGCTGAATAGTTATTATATGTTAACTGAATAAGTATGAGCATTTTTTACAGAACAATCACTACAGAGTTATCTGGCTCTTAAGAGCTATTTCTAATTGGAGACCCACCAACACAAGATTGTGATTCACTAAAAGAAGTAGCTGACCTTTAGTTTGTTTACGGCATGGCACTGAAGTTCAGAGGTGTTACTCCACAACAGAGGCCATATTTTTCAGTAGTATGTAGCGAACTTAAGTTAACACAGTGCTTTAATCATTCATTCTCGAGTTAACGTAGGTCTGTTATATCTGATAAACTGGCAGGCATGCACAAACAACAAATTCATGGTTTTTATATAAAAGTCTTATTTACACCGTTTACATCATTCTCATCACATTTTTTTCAGTTGTAAATTGTGACTTAGTCTTAATTCAATCCCTGGGACTGCTTATCAGGTAGCAGGGACATCCAGAGACAATGAAGCAGACTGCTTTTCTCCACCTGTCTGCCGTCCCTGTGTGCAGTGCACAGTTGTGTTTAGTTGTTTGCGGGTGGACCGGAATGTCGATATGGCTCTTCCTGTCAAATAAAAAATGAAAGGTTTGTTTGTATGGCACGCTTGAGCACTAACCTTAACATCTCCAGCTGGCGTTAGTAATTGGCGCTCAGCTGTACGTTAATGCAGCGATTATAATTCAAAAACCGCTTCGGCGCTGTGACTTCCTGACTCGGTGAATGTTGGAAAATGCAGCTTGAGGGCATATTTTATACTAATGAATGTCTAAGTGGTTGTTGTTGTTGTCTACTTACCTGTGCTCAGACTTGTCATTAGTATGTCGCACCATGCTATCAGGGTGCAGTGTGGTGAATGAGGTTCACAGGAATGTACATGCCACTAGGTTTTTTAATGGCTGAATTTATGTCAGTAAGCAGCCCAGGTCTATAAACAGTTATTTAACGAATGATGAGGATCAGTTACTGTTGTCTAGTAAAATAAGACTTTTTGTGCACCCTGATAGCACCCTGATAGCATATTCTCAGAAGCTGGCCTTAACCATAGGATCATAGTTGTTAGACACTGACACTGATTTAATCTGCCTTTCAGGCAGGTAGGGGTTTTACAAAACACATCTGATACAGTGACCGTTGGTCAGTGCCACAGCACCCCACACTATCCACGGGAGCTGAATCCAAATAGCAACCCACGCTCTATGCGTCAAAAGTTCTAACGGCATCGGAACAAAGGTCATAATCAGTCCGTCAGATGTCACGTTAGATCTCTCAGTTCAGCAGTCTCACCTGCCCGGGAGACAGACGTGACCTCGTTTTGTGTCGTACGTGGGCGAAGAAGGCTTTCAGGATCACCCAGTGTTGCAGCATTGTGTTTTGGTTCCATTATAAATCCGAGCCAGGAAAAGAACACATGGTCAGGGGAGGTTGATACACAGCCACCTCAGCCCGAGGGCCAGCGGGGGAATACAGACCGTTTAGGTGTCTGTGCAGAGGGACCAGAGTGGACCACAGAAAACCAACACAGATGTCAGAGCTCCTGACAGGTGGTGACAGGAGCCGGCCATGTGTATGATTTTTCCATGTGTTTCCCAGATTGAAATGTTGTTTTCTTGTTTGTGCATCGGAGGCTCTGGGGACATGTTGACGTGCAGCCGTTTATCTTGAGCGTGGCTGTTTCTGATCACAGTAATTAAACAGCGCACACGCACCACACTGCCTTTCCCCTCTGCCGGGTTCACCCTGCAGTCAGGCGCAATGTCAGATTCCCCACTCTCGGTACACCCACAGGCACGCTGAGTTAACCTAAACCACACTGAGCAGACCGCAAGCTTGGCGACCCTTAAACACTGTGACTGCTCCACACGCTTACACCCACTTACATCTACTGAATACGATTTATACATACTGAGGGAAACACACTCAGAAAAATCCAAACGTACACACACACACACACACACGCAGTGAAAGACATGCATGGTGAGTGCCTCATAATACAGCGCCACACAGTAAACGCAAGACCTGCCGACTAATTGCTGTGCAGTTAGTAAGCCCTACAGAGAAGATCTGAGTGAACCAGACAAACACTGTGGAAACCATACACACTGAATAAACCACCACACAGGGAGATCAGAGTAAATCACATAAACTAAAGATGGCGATAAACTACATCCACACTGGAGATGGGGGGTCATAAAACCAAGCTGATTAAGTCTTCAAAGAATTACGACCAAATGTGGAAAATGGTTGGGGAATGTGTTTTGTCAACAGAATCGATGTAAATCCACAGGAAATGTAGCAGATAATAAGAGGAGAATGCTAGCCCCGCTCTTTATCTACGGTCCCGAATCTCTGTTTACTCTGTGTCACTGTTTTGTTTTTTATGTGTAGAGTATGATTGAATTTTAATCCTTTGAACTTGACATGATGAAAAGTGAAAATGATATAAAAAAATTGAGTTTGGTAAACCAGTCGCAAACAAAACGCGTTTGTTGCTACTAAACGGAATGGAGCTCGTATCGGCACTGATTCTAAATGAGCAGAAGAGTTTTATTGCTGCTGTCTGTGTCTCTCTGCTAAATAACGCTCTGAGTACTCTGTAAATCTGACAGGGTGATGGATGCCCACCAGGGTACGCCTTGTTTCACCAGTTCCCTCTTACATCAATCAAGCACCAGGAAAGGGTATAAAGCAGGCCCAGGCTCCCCCGAAAAACTCACCTCCCCTCCCTCTCCAGAGCACGGTGTTATGGATTTATGGCACCCCGAGACAAGGCTTTTCAGCTGGGGCTCACAGACTCAGTCAGTTCTCATTCTGTCCCTGGGTTTTTTTGCCCACCCACTCGCTCCTGGCTGGTCCCTTTGTGTGTGTCACTCTGAAGGTTTGAATTCTTCAAAGATTTTTTTATTTATTAGTTTTTTTTTAAATAACAAAAATGGGGATCCTTGCCATTTTAATGAACCAATTCCTTTTCTTCTCCACCAATAGAAAGTATTGCATAGACAGCAGTCCGTTCATGATTGGGTGGAGGGCCTGAGGCTCTGATAAATGTATGTGTGGTTTTCTTGTGTAGACATCATGTCTTTCGGTGCAAGCTTTCTTAACATGAGAAGTGTTTGGTGTGCTTCTTCACCCTTTTAACTTTGTTCTGCATATGCAGTTAAAGCAGTCCGTGTTGAACACCCTCAGCCATTTACCTCTGTCCTTCAGAAAGACATTGCAGCTAAAATGGGATGCACAGTAACTGCCTCAGTTTATGAAGTTATATCCCATACGTGTATTAAAAATTGTCCGCTGAAGTGTTGAAGCAATGAGAATTTGGTAGGACAATTTGTTTTTTGACCACTTCCACTGTCTCCTTCCCACAGAACGTCGAGGTATCTGTCTTTGAGGTCAACATTCGCTTCATCGGTGGCCTTCTGGCAGCCTATTACTTATCTGGACAAGAGGTAAGAGCTGACAGCTCAGTGAGTGATCTTACTGTGTACGTGTGACTGAGTGAATCAGTGAGTGATCTTACTGTGTTCGTGTGACTGAGTGAATCGGTGAGTGATCTTACTGTGTACGTGTGACTGAGTGAATTGGTGAGCGAACTGTGTGACTGAGTGAATTGATGAGCGAACTGGTCTGGCAGTGAATCAGCCAGTCAGAGGGGTGAGTAAGTCAGTCAGAGTTTGAATGTGGAAATGAACTGGTGTGTTTAATTCATACCTGTGATCAGTCGAGGAATTGATCACAATCTCACAGAACGCTGTATTTGGATGGATTATCTCATTGACCACTGATTATCCCATGCTTCAGCCACCTCCCATAATTCCCCACAAAAATGGCAGTGTTCAGAATGCTCTGGCCAAAGGAAAGCTTTGAATCCGAGACACCGCATTTCTTCATTGCTCTGATATCATTTTAGGTTTGAGATATATGTATTTTATTTCCAGACTTGCTCTCCGGGTTCATATTTATATTCGTCATTGACTTAATCTAAATATCTCCTTGAAATTACCATAATAAGAGGCTGCAAATTAACATCCCAGAATGCAGACTTATCTGCCCGCCAGCTCCCGCGGACGGGGTTTTACTTGGATGGGCGCATTTCTGCCAAGCCAGGAGAAAAATATCGGGGACTTTTCCCTGCTCCACAATATGGGGGTTGAAAATGCAAAGACGTTTTTAAGGAGAAAATTAAGTTTCACCCATGCATCAACGGGCCCCTCGATACGGTTCCAGACACTTCATTTGATTTGAGCTGATAGCCTCGCGCTCCGCCCTTCTCCCGCCCTGTGTTCTCTGTAATTACAAATGGAAAACCGCTGGCCTGCACACGCTTGTCCTAGTCGTCTGGGGGTGGGGGGTGGGGGGTTTGGAGTAGTGGGTAGCAGTAGTGGGCGGTTATTGGAGGTTCGTCAGTTTATCTCTGCCCTCTGAGAGTTATTTATTACGTAGCCCCAGGGGACCAGGAGGCTCAGGCTCAGAACCGGGCGCTTTGAATATTCACGTGGCGTGATTGATAGTGTTTACCGTCACGGTGCCCCCGCCGTCCTATGCCACTCTGCTCCTGTCCCCTATCGCGCGCACGCGTGTTATCTCATTTTCTCCGAGTGACATCAGTGGGATGGAAGACCTCTTGCTGTGACCCCCAAAGGATGAAGGATCCATTTGAGGACACGTCACCCCAGATCGGACAGCCCTCCATGCCCACCTGCCACTGTCCCCTCTGACTCCTCTTTAGGGGTGAGGAGGTTTGGATGTAGCTGCTGAACCCAGTTCAGTGGTGATGGCAAGGCTGCAAACCCCAGGGTCACAGAAGGCTGACCTCTTCTGTTGCATTACGTGACTCAGGGCATTACCTCTTCAAATGCTTCGGCAGGCAGACAGCACAGATAATGCAAACATCTGATATATACATATATATATACCCCAACCATTTTGTAGGAATAATGGGATGACAAATAATGAGTTTGGCTCCCCTGAAAACTGTAAGGCTAAATTTCTCAACCTGAATCATGTTTATGTGGGGGCTGTCTTTAAAAGCTTATCAAACAAAAGAGAGAAGGTAGAGAGAACAAATCTCAAAGAAGAGAGGCAGATGACGTGGTGTGAGAGAGAGAGAGAGAGAGAGAGAGAGAGAGAGAGGAGAAACTTAACTTTTCTCCTTTGTTCTGAGATATGGTTATCAGATGGTAATCTTTTGTCTGTCTTTGGACAGCTTCCTGACATTTTCACTTAAACGGTTGTTTACTCCACTGCTGAATTTGATGAGTGTGTGTTTACCACTATTATTATTTTTCTACACATTTATACTTCACTTTGTTCAGCACATTCTTTTATGATTTCTATATCATTTTCTCCCCACCTCTCTCAACTTCCCACACTGCCATACACTGCTGTGCAGAATATCTTCTAGTTGTCATGCTTGCAGACATTTTTTTTTTTGCTGAGTCTGTGTCAGAAAAGGATTTGCTCAAAGACAGAACACTGGTCCTGTCACTGTTTGAAGAATGGCTTCAATAACAGCACAACTCAGATAGTGAGTCTGGACAGAAAAATTGTGTACAGACAGCTTAACTCCAACTTCCTTCCTTCTTTCCCATATATATTTGGGGGACCACAATGTCTACAGACTGCATTGTGAAACATGGAAGCAAAGTAAAGTTGTGATATGTGTTTCAACTGTGATCTTTTAACCTTTGTGTTCCATGACCCAGTCTGTACTATCTTACCAAGGCTGCCCATTTGGGGTCAGTGTTTCATTTGTCCTTAACTGTTTCAAATTATGTATCAGGCAAAGACCTTATATGATGGAGAAAAGAAGGTGTGGGGCTCCCTTATAAGTCCGTAAATGGAAACCTTGAGATCCTCCAGATTTATAACCCAGATAGAATAGATTCACTCTGGGCTGTGTCATTGATGAAATCCCCCTGTTTCCATCCAAATTAAACTTGATACAATGTGAGATACAAATTCAAAATGTATCAGATGACACATGGAAAAATCATTAAAAATATTATGATGATTTTTAGGCTCCCTCTCAGTGCTCTTATTTCAACTCACAGTGATTGTTCAATCAGTGAAATCTATGAAATGTTTAATGAGAATTTTAAAGATGGTTGGCAGGTTTAATATCTCTGTACTTACCAAGGACACAGTGTTAGATCCAATATTGGATAACAGAAACCCAATTATATGATATTCTCAATCTTGATTTGGAGTATGCTTATACATCCCTTAAGTATAGGCTGTGTGCATGAAATGAAAGTGCACAGGAAAAGAATTTCCTTTTTCAGTTTGTAAAAGAAAGTTAATTTTCTACAATATTGTCGCTTCTGTATGGATTGGTGATGCCTACTTATGTTAGCTTTGAAGTTTTCTTTCATTTCGAACCATTTTTTTCCTGATTTCCTTTTTGAATGCTCAGTTGCACTCCCAAGCCTTTCTATTTGGTGCAACACCCTCTGTCAGTACAGGAGAGTGAGGACAAGTGCTTTCACTACAAGTGTGCGCTGCCAGCCAACTGTCATATATTTTCACTCTGCAGTCCGCCATCTGAGATGTGCTGCATAGCCATTTTATCAGAGTAGTACACAAGTGCTGCTGATTCTACAATAGTTACATAAAAGAACCAGTTGGCTCCAATCTGTTAAAAGCAACATGCAATGTGTGATATAATTAGCCACATACATTCTGGTCAGCAAGCCACACCATATGGCTAGTAGCTTGGCCAAAAAGCACAAAGTCAAATTGTGCAATTTTTTTATCTGTTTGGTCAGTGGATTTGCAGGTGTCTATGATAGGAGAAGAGTACTGCCAAATGAATCCTTTTCCATGGGCCTACCTGCCTGGCTCTACCAGTACCAGAACAGTCAGAAGTGAGCACTTTACATCAGCACTCAAACGGGACAAGCCGTCCCATTTCTGCATGTTGATCCCTGCAATGCTATAGAACAGCGTTTTCATTGTTATGCCGTTGATAAAAACTCAACTATTGTTGCATTCACAAAGGCAAGTTTCATATTATGTGTGGATTAAATTTTCTGTGAATACTACTCGAAGTAATGAACTCAAATTTTAGTGTGACAGATTAACCGTATAATCCTTTGAAACAGGTTCGCAGTGTGCTTTCTTCCAACGTTGTTTACATCCCTATCTCAAACAACCATTAAAAAGTTGTGTTCCCATTGCTGTTTGACACAATTGCTACCATCATGAATAATTCAGGATCTGTTTATCAATGGTGGCGTGCCATTTTTAAAAGTCTCATTTGCATCAAAGCTAACTAAATGTATTAGCAAAGTAAAGAATCTTTTATCAGGAGTAAAGGATTCTTTACTTTGCTATTACATTTAGTCCACTTAACAGTTTTCTCAAAACATTTACAAACTGTTGAAAGACCAGAAATTCATTATTTTGATGATGCCAAAAACTCCCTACTTAAGTGTCACTCCTGTCATTTCTTCCCTCGAGTTGAAATTGTGTAGCACCGCAGCTTGGCCTTATTTGTGTTCAGAGTACCACACGTCTATACTAGAGCAGTCAGAGTTGCAAAATGAAATTGCAGTTGTGAAAGTGCTCTTTTGAAAATATGTTGGAAATTCATTGTGTATTAGAAATGAAAAATATAAATCAGAGCATTATAACTATAACCTTATAATTACACAACATAAGGTGTCATTATTTAATCATTCAAGTTAAAATGACGAGGGGAGCCATGTGAACTGTTTTTGTTTACCATAGAAGTAACCATAGGAATTTGTATAAAATTGACTCTGGATTCTTAAGGTAATCCATTTATTCAATAACCATGTTTATACTCATATAGAACAGAGACCTTGCACCAGTGTGGGAAATAATTTTTTTAAATGTGAACATCTACCAGCCGCTGACAGATAAATGTTCAAATTCACCAGCCACTCAACAGTCAATCTTTATTTTTTGTCAGAAATCTACCAGCCTCTTTCATATTTTCCCAGAATTTGGCTGCTGGCTGGTGCTAATGTCCCACCCTGCCTTGCACTCCCTTCCAGACAGGGAAGGAACATTAGCATAAGGTTGAAATGGAAAATATTAATCTGTATGAACTGTTCAGTCTTCATTAACAATTTAATTCATATTTACATACAATTCAGTTAGATACACATTGTTGCTTGTGATTTCTTGAATGGAATCATTTTTTCCCTGCATAGTTTCAACAAAGGTGACATGTACCTTTTCCATTATCCGTTTTCCTTTCATCAATTCTGTGTTACTTGGGGTTTGTAACAACATTGTCAGTCATTCAACGAGAACATCAGTCACTTGGCAAGTGCTCCCAGGGGACAGTGCTACTGTCAGTAGCGAGAGTGTCATTCATCCTGCATGAGTGTCAGTCGTTCAGCAACACATCACTCACCAGCTGGGAGTGTCAGTTACCCAGTGAGAGCGTCAGTCACTCTGACAGCGTCGTTCACCCCCGGCGAGAGCATCAGTTGCTCAGAGAGCACAGCGTTCTCCCCACGGCAGTTTGGGCTCCAGATAACATCAGCACGCTAGCTGTGTACAAATATCTCCAAGGGCCACTGCACCAGGCTATTAAGAGCTTTACTGCAGCTGGCAGCCGGGCCTGAAATCAATTTATTCATTATGATGGGCAGAGAGAGGCACACCTGAGCAATGCGATGCCAACTCGGTACACACACACACACACACACACACGCACGCACACACGCGGTGTTTGCACAGCAGATGGGAGGTCAGTCAGATAAGCTCTGGCTGGTCCTCTAAGGTGTGCCCACCCTCCCCAGTCTTTATTGCAATATTCACCGTAATGCCTGTTAATGAAATGTGTCTGCAGTGTTGTAGCAAGACCTCTGAGCTTTATTTTTGGGGCTCCTAATAAGGGAAGCTGCCTCCCTTGCTGGTAATTTTTAGGGCCTTTGTAATTCATTATTACCAGGAGGGACAGAAATAGAAACCACTTCAGCAATAGGACAGAAAACATAGTCTGAGCATCAAAGTGCAGTGCCGTTGTGTTCAGCGCTACACATACAGTCCAGTTGGATCATGAATATTCATAACCATTATTGTAATGAGCTCGTTTTTCCTCATGCATTTCTTTGGTAAACATGAAATGAACCTTTAGTCTTATTTGCATTTCCCTTGGCAGTTCCCCACATATTAGCCTGTTTTAGTTTGGACTCATTTAACTTTAACACACCTAAATATTAGGAAATTGAACATTATGCTGTAATTTTACATTTTCAAAACATAATGAGAGTTATAGGACCTAGCCATGTTAAGTCATAAACAGTTGACTAGCTGGCTGCCTAGCTTGTGCTACGTCTTGCTTGCTAAAAACTTACATTCAATGGCATTATTCATTAAGAAAAATCAGGTTGGCTAAAATCGAATCTTCTTCAGTGGGTAGTTGCAGCTGCCCTACTTACAAAAAATGTTTACTTTTAGCTGAGTTTGTCACCATATAAACATACTTAATTGTGAAACATACACACACAGCTACTCACAGAATATTTAACAGACTCCTCTGGTGAGAAACCGTTTGCAGCTGTGCTTGCAACACATTCCCAAAGGGTATATCATGTCAATTAAAAGTTGCAGTCTGTCTGTGCTGGCTCCCTGTCCTGTCTCCCTGTTATGTTTTTTATTGTGTCATCTCTCAAAAATACAGTTAGTGGGTATTAAAAATTAAAAAGTTTTGTCTTTGAATATATTTCAGAATTTTGAGATGTAGTTTACGGCTTGAGAGTGCACTGCTAATGTGTTTTTTTCTGCAAAAGGAAGGCCTCGTTTTCACTGTATAACCTGTTTACCTTTTATCATCTTCCCTCTTGATAATCAACATGTTAAGCTCCTATTTCATGATGTAAGGCAGCAAACATGTGAGAGTAAGATTTGTTTACCTTAATGAAGTTGACAGTTTTGGCAGCCACGCTCAGGATTTTGCTCAGCTTAGGAATCCTTTTCAGGCCAGAATTTTACAGGTGATAAAGCATGGAGTTGCTTTGACAGAACCTTCAATACCCACAGATTCTTGCCAGTCATAGCAACCGTTCCATTCAATCGAAAATGCCAAGGCAACGATCCCATTCGAGTCCAAGACATTTCCTTGAGATTTTGTTCAAGATGTGCACACATTTTTGCTGCTTTCACAGTGTCATGGCTAAGAATGCTTTTTGAAAATGACACAAATGTTTTTTTTTTTTTTTTTTTTTTGGGTGGGTGACACTGGTTAGATTCATACTCACATTTAATATATGAAGGATAATGTGTTTTAGTGAATGGCCTGAACTCTGTTGTTTTGGGTCCTCCCTTGGTTTCTGAATTGATCTTTCAGTTTCCAATGAAACTGTACGTCGGTTTATTTCTGCTCCAAGAATAACATATCAAATGGCAGTATCAGCAATTTTTTTGTAGAAGTGCCAAGTTGTCATAGCATTCCCATGTATGCTGGCATGACAATGCTATTGATCCCTTTGGCAAGCACAGGCCACTTGAATCCATGTAGCAGGCGTTTTTCAGGCATCTTTCAGGCTTAAATAAAGATACTGCATCAACATAGTACAACTGGTAACATGAATTAAGGCTACCGCAGGCACCTGATAGTCAGCAGACCAGTGGATGAGAAGCAGTGCTCTCACTGATATTGCAGTGTTGGCAGGTCTGTGGTGTCAGTCACTCAGGAGGAGTGTCAGTGATGCAGGGACTACATAAACCATGCGCTGAAAGTGTCAGTCACCCCGCGGCAGTTTGGGCTCCAGATAACATCAGCACGCTAGCTGTGTACAAATATCTCCAAGGGCCACTGCACCAGGCTATTAAGAGCTTTACTGCAGCTGGCAGCCAGGCCCGAAATCAATTTATTCATTATGATGGGCAGAGAGAGGCACACCTGAGCAATGCGATGCCAACTCGGTACACACACACACGCACGCACGCACGCACGCACACACATGCGGTGTTTGCACAGCAGATGGGAGGTTGGCTGGGTGAGATCTTGCCCTCTGAGGCGTCCAGACTCCCTCTCGACCTCTTGTTACTAGTATGCGGTATCAGCAGCAATTTCCGGTAATCAAACATATCCACACTGGTATTTCTGTGGTCTCTTTGGAGGAAGTTGTATTTTCAGAGAGGGATTCAACTCATCAGAGCTGTCTAACCTTTTGCCTGAGACCAGTCCATAGTGGTGAACTGTGCCCAGAGCCAAAGCATAGCAATTTGGGTCTCTGCAACACCTCAGACTCTCCACATTAACCCCTACTAAATGGGGGAGAGGGGTTGTAGCGATTTGGGAATGTATAAGATGGAGTAGAACTACTTAATAACGATTTAATAAATGATTGCATCCCCCCCTTCCTTGCTTATTTATCTATTTATTATTATTTGTTGTCCTTTTTATGTTTCTTCTGTACATTATATATATTCTATGTTTAGTCATTCGGTCCAAGTTAGAGCAGTTAGTCAGAGATGTAGGGGAAGTATTTATGAATTGGGAAGCCCAGAAAGCCGCCAGGTCTTTGATGTTGTTCATATGTGTAGGTTTGGCTCTTAGTTTTCGTGCAGTAGAGCATCAGTTCCTCACCCTGGGCGTGGAGTATCACTGGATAATGCTGGTTTCCATTTCTACCAACCTCCTCATTAATCAGGGCTGTTGCAAACATATGCTGAAGATCCGTAATTTCTTGTTGTGCTGAAACAGATTTTAACACAAACACAAATGGTGGCGATGAGCCGTGCCCATATTTTCTCTTTATTTTCCGCAGAGGACTTGATCCGTAGGTTTATCAGTTATCAGTAGAAATATACATACTTCCGTAAGCACTCATTTGCCACAGCACGTTACAAAAAATGAAAGCTTTATTTGTCTGACAAATGATTTTACTGATTAAGAGTCCTTAAAAGAATGTGGAATATTAATTATTTACGACGTGAAAATCTGTTTCTGACACGGTGTGGCATTAAGTAGGTAAAGCATCCCTCATGATAAATTAAAAGCATTGAATTAAAAACAATTATCAGCTCTTCATATTGCATGAATTGCCTCTAAGGTTTGGAGCAAAAGCCAGAATACACAGGGGTACTCTAGAATGAGGGATGGAAAGTGCTGCTGTGATGGACTCCACCCTGCAAACCAAGATGGGTGAACAAAGGTGGATGAATTCTCACCACACCTCTGTTAATTACCCCCCACCCCCACATCCGACTTACTGCATGGTTCCTTGCACCCTCTATCTAGCTTCACATGACCTTGTGAGTCATCACACTTGGTAGGGATTTGAAGAGATTCGCTCTGAAAGAGATTTGAATCCTCAAAACTTTTTAAACTTCATTTTCAGAATAATACTTCATCTGACCTTCTACCCCAGAGGTTGGTTCTCTAAGCACTGAGCTATGCTTTTTGTTCTTGATGTTGTCAGAATGGTAGGCTTCGTATGAACTGTCTCTTCTCCCACTCTTGTCTTTTTGCAGGTGTTTAAGGTCAAAGCAGTCCAGTTAGCTGAGAAGCTTCTGCCTGCATTCAACACCCCGACCGGCATTCCATGGGCCATGGTCAACTTGAAGAGGTAAGCAGCTGCCCAATTCTATTTGGGTGACCACGAGCCGGGTCAGGTCGCCTCTGAGCAAGCTCTGATGGCTTTAATGCCATGCCATTCTGGCACCTCACAGGGTGAGTTTGTGAGGGATTGGGAGGAATTCACCTGGGGAAATTATAGGCATGGAATCCAAATGACCACCAGCATGCCTGATGTCTTTTGTTCATGGTAAATTGTCATGTCTGTAACTGAATACTGTTTTGTGTGCCACAGAAACTGGATACTTCTTTATTGACATATTGTGGTCAATTAGATTTTTAAAATTTACCGTCATTCTCAGTCGCGGGGTTTGTTATTTTGTAATGATGTCAGCCTTCCGTCTGTGCAAATGAGCACTGGTTTGAAACATAACCTGCTCTAGCTGTGAGCCATGTAGAGCAAGGCCTGCACACGGCATCTGCACCGGAGCCATCCGTGCCCCATCTGCAGGGGAGCTGGGCTTTTATACCCAGCACAATGGGTACACGCTTCTAAAGAGCAGGGAGTTCTCCCACTAGAGAGCTGCCTCATTTTCTTTCATTCCTGGAAAAACCAGTGAAGCCTGAAAGACAGAATTTGCTTAGAGGAGGGAAGAGGCTTTACCCTCCACTGAATTTGATCTTTGCCAGACCAAAACATGAAAAGGGAACACAGTGAGCATGTCAGGAAAATGAATGAATCTCTCCTCAGTTGTGTCCTTTCTTTAGTTTCTGAAATGACCTCCATTTGGGATTAGCATTTTCTTACAGTTCTCATATTGTTTTTACTCTGCTACTGTACATTCAGATTTTTAAGCTTTTAATGTTGTCTCTCCTCTTGCTTCCTCCCCATCGCTTTCTTTTCCATCTTCTGCCTGTACATCTCTAACACTCTTTTTACCTCATCCAATTTGTTTTTCCCCTTTAAGTGGATATCATCATAGCCACTACCAAGCGAAATTGTAAGCTGTGAAACATTTTATTTTCCCCTGCTTAATGTAACTGTCAAAATAATGCATTCAAATTGAATGAATATTACACAATTACTCCATCGCTCCCAGGGAGTTAAAATGAAATTAACTTCCATGCTCCTTTATGATTGAATTCTGGTACAGACAGGTGGATCTCAAACAAAAGATTTACCTTAGGCGGGAAATGCAATTTAGTTCTGTTTAGTCCAGTTCAGAAGCATTATGATAAATTACATCTTTGTAGTTGGTGCAGTTTAAGGAAATAATATGCAAACTGCAAAGCAAGAACAATGCTTAACAGATTGGTGTAATGAAATGTCATGTTAGTGTGAAATCATATAGTGTTCACCTCTAACACTCAGTGAGTGTTAAAGATGGTACATAACACTGACAGAATGAGAACAGGAAGTGTTGTTTTGTGAGCCATTGTCCCTTTAGCATGGACCTCCCTGGAGACCTGTTTTCCTTTTGTTCCATTCCTCAGGAGATGTTATCAACACTCAGCCAAAACAAATGCTGTAGCATCAAGTCAATGGTTTCTGAACCTTCTGCCAAACACACCAAAACTAATGGTAGCTTTTGTTTTGCAAATACCTGTTCACCCTCATTTACCCACTTTTGGTTAAATACCTGTATATTTATAATGGTAAGTGCTATATTGACATACTGTATTTTCAAGCAGATACACTCTGTACCTCTCTAAAAGCAGTATGTTTGATAAGAGCCATCTTAATGACAGCACAGCAGCTCTCAGTCACAGGGCAGCTTATCTGTTCACCGGCTCTTTCTCTCTCTCTCGGTTCTTCAGAGGGTTATTGGACTGGATCGTCAGCCATCAAGATGTTTCATTGTTCCCAGTTGACATAATTAGACACCAAGGACATTGCCTTCTGTGATGGGGTGTGGGGGGGTGAGACAAACGGGCAAAAAATAAACATTTCTTCATTTAAGAAGGCACATAAGCAACCATTTTACCTGGCAGCCACAAGCAAAAGCAATACCCTTGTGATACATTACAGCGGACCTAGCACTTTTAGTGAGGGTCGTGTGCTTTATATGGGGTGGTAAAATTTTATCCTGCCTAACATTTACATGGGTATGATGTCACATCTTACCCTCCATAGCTTGGATTGTCCTGAGATTTAGCCTCAACACACTAAAGAATTGTGTGTTTGCTCTTCCCTGAAACCAGGTTTACGTTATTTATTAGGGTCAAACGCAGCCTTTGAAAGGTTTTGTGAATGGACTCCAAATGGCTGATATACTGCAGTGGGCTCCATGGCAGTGCTGTAGGCTGTGTTACTGGGATTGATGGGATCTGTTATGTAAGGAAGTAAATCCGTAGGGCTAACTGAGAAGTGTTCTTTCCCCAGGGGAATGAAGAAATTACAGATCCAGCAGTGCTGCCTGTGTTTCTGCCACTCTTTCTCTGTCTTGATGTTTCCCTTTTTTTCTGGCAACTAACTAGTAAGCTTTGTTTAGTTTTATTTTGAATTTCTTCTAGCGACTTTGCAACTTAGCACGCTAACAAGTCATTTGCCACAGAAATGACTTACATTTGCTTGTACTATCAAGTTTTTTTCCAGATTTTCCTGAATAGTAATCTGTAGCAATAGTGGCAAGATAAAAAAAAGTGTCTTTGTCCAAGTACTTCCTTGTCATTTTTGTCATTTTATTGATAGAAAGATTGATTTTGATTCAGTGCTTCACCCTTATTTTTCGCCAGTATTTAAAATTAGTGATGCATAATTAAATTGCTACTTCCAGTTTCTCCCGTTCAGTTAAACAGTGGTCATGGATCCCTGATTTGCAAATCTCTGTGGTTGTACTGTACCAAGCCAATGGACCATAAATAGTCTTTAGTTGTTTTTGAGCTACTCAGTGTCCTTCATATTGTGGCAAATGGCACCATGCTCTTTCCCTGTCCCTCCCTCTCTCCTTATCTCGGTCTTTCATCTCCCTCTCTCTTTCTCTCTCTCTGCTTCTCACACTCTCTGTCCAAGAGTGCTATAATTAAGGTGAGAGAGACTGCCGTATTTGGCTGCTGTTAGTGGGCTAACTCTCTCTCTTCCACTGTCTCTCGGTTTGTTGGCAAGGGGAGGAATACACTTACGCTGCCAAAGCATATGCTGATATGACAACAATAACAAATAAGTAGCAACAAAAATAATTATCATAAAAACATTCTTTTTATGTTCATGAATACATATACAGCAGAACCTCAAATATCCAAATCCAATTGCGATCGGGGTGGTTCGATTTTTCTCAAAGTTCTGGATTCCTGGAAGCTACGTTTCATATGTTTTATGCTTTATATACAATATGTTTTCATCATCTTCACCTTATTTTTAAATAGGCTATGTTTTGTAGCTACCTAAATTAAACCAGCTGCTGAGGTCTCTGTCAAATAACATAGGCACATGCCTTAAATGATATTTCATAGCAAGATTAGATCATTTTTCACTATTAGTAAAAAAAAAAAAAAAAGGAAAATTGTTAGTACTTACTGAAAGTCATAATTTCTGAATATTTGGAATGGCGACCAATTTCCTTAATCACAGCTTGCACAGCTTGTCTGGCATTGATTCTAAAAGTTTTTTCTTTTTTGCAGGTTTGGGAAAACACATTATTCCTGCATTTTTTTTAGAGCATCATAGAGAGTATATTGTGATGTTACGGCACGTTTTACCTCTTCCCTTTTCACATTATCCCAAAGATGTTCTGTGGGTTTGATGTGTGATGAGTATAGGAAAGCCATGCAAGTCAGCATGTCTTGCTCCTCCTTGGATTTCAAATAGGCCTGGCCTAGTTTTTGATAGAAAAATGCAAACAGTTTTTGGTAGTCGACTCCGACTTTTGGACCCCAGTGCATGCATTATTAACAGCATGTCCTCGTCTTTCACCCTCACAAAAGGCATCACAAACTGTACCTCTAAATTTCAAAACAAATAGCACATATTATGTTTCAGAGAAACTGAAAGGTATTTACTAAGAAATTGCTAGATGCAAAGAAAATGAGGACCCTTTAAGGCAAAGCTGTGGGTAACGAGCTGGGGGCTGCTGAGACCTTTAACAACAACAATTTAAAATGTTCTCTTTCTCTCTCCCCTCACTCTCACTCTTTTCTCCTGTCCTCTCACACGTGTAAGACACACAGTGGAAAAGAAGATTCCAAGGAGCTTGGGTTAAAATGCATATGGTGGCTGATTGGCTGATTGTGTAGCTGTCCTGTGTCCAATGGCTGTCTTCTTTACAATTTTTTTCTCTTCCGCATTTTTAAAGAACTCATTCAACATCTTTATTTACACTGTTCTGTATCTTCTTTGTGAAGACACAATTATTTCTCATTTCTGCACTGTTATTTTCTGGTTGGTTCCAATGGTTTCCAAATATGTCTTTTGGACATTCCAAGATTTGTTAGTTAGTGTTAGTGTGAGATATACCCAAGAAAAAAGTATATTGACAAGACTGGTTTTGTGTGTGAAGCAGAAAAAAATTGTTGTAACATCCACTGCCTGTAATTAAGGGCTCCTACACTAGATCCTAAACAGATAACTCCTATCGGCAGGTCATTCGCCAGAACATTTTTTTTTTACACATATGACGCTGAAATGAAAATCGTTTACACACCATACAGAACTGTTTCTCTTCCTGTCAGAGTGTCTTGTCGCTCAGTTATTTGTTTTCGCTGTGTATAACTAGGCCTCTGGCTGCTAACCCACATCCATGGCTATGCGTATCCAGTGTTGCTCAAGTGATTGGCATAATAGAAAGTCTGTGGCTAAACCGTTCCACTGCAAAATGCTGTTCGCACCAGCGTTTTTGTACAGTGCTCTTATTGTGGTTTCAAACCATATGTACGACCACAACCTGACCATTTAGCTGTTAGCAAAAACCCAAACCAAACGATACAGCACTGCACATATGTGTCACATGCTCTCCACTGTCAAATTTATCATAACTGTTTCCTGTTTAGCCTCAAATGCAAAAAAAAAAAACATTTATGTTTTTGATGCAAGGTTAAATCCTCAGTGTATAATACCTGAACAGAGACTGTTGGAGGGTAAGGTGAGAGTGGGATGAGGATCTGTTCTGCATGAGACACTAAGCAGACTAAACAGAAATCTGTTTGCAGTTTACAAAGTAAATGGTTTTCGGACAAAGTTCTGTAGTGATGAGGCATTTAATGGAGTCCTGTATAAAGTCTGTGAAAAAACCGTTTGACTATAATAAGATGTTATATTTTTTGTTTCTGTTTAATTTTTTTCATTATTTGTTTTTACGTTTGACTATGTATTATGTAGTAATATGTGCATAGTTTACATTTGACATCATGTCCCTTGTTTACTGCTTTATAAAGTGAAGGAATTTCAAAGCTCAGTCACTCACCCTCTCTGTCTGTGTGCTTGCAGTGGTGTGGGGCGGAACTGGGGTTGGGCATCGGCTGGAAGCAGCATCCTTGCTGAATTTGGCACCCTGCACATGGAGTTTGTTCACCTGACTTACCTTACAGGAAACCCTGTGTACTACCAAAAGGTAAGTGGCAAAATCTCAGACACTTTTTTGCCTTTTCAGCTTGTACATTGTATGCAATATAAAGATGTTCATATTTTTCATTATAAGCTGTGCAACATAATAAGAGTGTCAATATATGTGTTAAATTGTATATTACTATTTTTTGGTGTTTTTCTGCAAGGAGCAAAATACAACACTCAAAGCAAATATTTGTATTCAGCAGACAAAATCTGTCAAGACTAGTTTTCTTTGCTGCTCATTCGTACAACTGAGTATGAAATTAAAAGTGATATTGGCAGGCACATACTGTAGCCTACCAGGATCTGAATCCATCACACTCTGGTTATGGGCTCGTTATCCCTCTACACTGCCAGCTCCTGGTGCTCCCTCCATGCTGGCGCAGATGCCTTATGGGAAAACGGTCATTGAGTTCCAGCTGAGACATGCATGGGACAGGGACACATTAGCCAAATCAAACACATGAAATTAACAGTGTCTAAGATATTTTTGGAGGTCACGATGAGTCCATATTCTCTGATGTTTCAATATTCCAGAAAGGAAACTATTATAAGATCCCAGAGCAAGCTGGCTAGATACTAGGGCTTCGATTGCTCTAAATTATATAGTGCCGTAAAAATAGGTTAGAGATTGGTACGGGCAATGCCAGCATTGTAAATGGCTATGGATAAGGGCATCAGCTGAAAGTATTATTAATAATGAAATGGAATATGTCCATTCATGCAGAGCCGTTTTATGAGGTCAGCACAACGCGCCGGCACCCAGATACATTTCATATTATTCTCAGGAAGCTGTCACATCCAGACAAAATGATTAGCATTCCAGCTGATGACTTCAGGAGGACAAATCAATGCTGGTTATGCACAGATGGAAAAAAATGTCATGAGATAAATGAGCAGAGAGTAAATATTGGAAAATTAGAAAATGTATTCCTCTTGCCCGACTGATTTCTTGTTTGGTGGTGTTGCAGTGGCAGACGTGCTTGTCTGAGTTTGTCTGCGTTACACTTTCCTTTTATGTGATACACTCATTAATTTGGGTATTTCAACTCTGGTCTAAAGGAAAGTAAGCCTGATTTGCCCTTGAAGTTAAAACTTTTGTTGTTGTCGTTGTTAGACTTTATATATTTGTATCGCGGTACATTCAGGCATTAGAGAAGTACTTTTGGTCTCAGGTGGCCACCTTATTACTTTTCTGTCCTTTCACCATCTCAGAAGTGCTAATATCTGTTCTGTACCGTGTGTGTGTGTGTGTGTGTGTGTGTGTGCGCGCGCACGCGACAGTCATGTGCGACAGCGTGCGTGTGTTTGTGTGTTTGCGTGGGCATGTGTGCATCGCTACGTCTATCCCAGTTCCCTTTCGATCTCTGAATGCCAGATGTCTTTGTCTCTTGAATGATGAGTCTTCCTTATTCCTTTGTGGTTAACTGATGGGCAGTTCTTTGAGAGGTTGAAATGAATTTCGAGGGACAAAGGGATCATCAGGTTATTGTGGCAGAATAACGAAGGAAACTTTGTGGTGAAATTGTAAGCAGTGGGCCAAGCCTGTACCACCTTGACATCCAGTAGATGTTTCCCCTGGTTGCCCGTTTCAAATATGGAATTTGTTTGGCCTTTGACACCGCTCGTCCTTTGTAATATGAATGTTTGGACTGAATGATTGCATGTGAGTGATTTGTGCAGAAATCTGAGAATTGACTAGAGAGGAGTAACGGGTGAGATTGATGCACACAGTTCATTCTGGCCACAAGACATGAGATGTTCCAGAGCCCCAGCAGAACTCACTTCACAGACTGCAGCAGGAGGACATGGTCTTTAGTTAGAAGAGGAGAGGTACAGTACTGACTTAGCTGCAAAAAGGGAGGGGTACCACTGTTATTAATTAGGAAGGGTTAAATATAGAGGAAGTGTCATCTTTAGTTAGAAGAAGCAGGTTACAGTACACTCATAAAAATAGTGATAGAGTAGCTGTTACTTAGGGTACATATCAGTTCTTTGAAAGAAGCAAATTTCCTTAAAAAAATGGCTCTCTGTTGACACAACTGGTTGAAAGGGTTAGAATCTGATTACAGTAGAGTCATTAGCTGGAAGATTAGTTGGAAGCTGGTACAATACAGTCTTTAGTTACATTGTACAGTGTAGTTATTTGTTCGAGAGGAGATATACAATACAGTCATGAAGTAGAAGAAAAGGGGTACAGTACAGGCCCTAGAAAAGGGGTGAAGGCATTATGTTGGAGAAGGGCACAGTGGTCATTAATTATAAAATCAGGGGTGCAGTACTCATTAAGTAGACTAAGGTTACATTTTTGTCATTGGTAGAAGGTGAGGTCCAGACAGTATAACAAGAGACAGTCATTTATTGAAAAGGGGATGATTGTGGTGAGAGAAAGAGACCCCATAACAATGTGACGAGGAGACAGACAGCCATTAGGAGCGGTAATACTTCCACTTGAAGTATGCAGGAGGACAAGAAGCGTTCATTAGGAGGAGATGGGTTTATGAGAGGAAGAGATGCAGCCTTTAGTCAGAGAATAGATCCTAATGGTTGTTAGTAGCAGAACAGGTGTGGTCATTAGGAAATATAGATAAAAATAATCAGAGTAAATCCAGTCACACATGGAAACACTGCTTATCTTGTGTATGTACATTTAAATACGGAACATCATGAGAATACATACTAACATGAAGAAGACCATTGGCTTGATTGTTTGTTTTCTCAGGATAATTTAAAGGTTATGGTCTATGGCACCAGACTCATTATGTTTTTTATTTTACCTTTATTTAACCAGTAAACTGAGAGCTATTTCTGTAGTGATGACCTGGGGATTCAAAGACATGCAGGAAGTTGTGCAGGCAAACAAATGTTGGAGGATGTTTTGTGTGGATTTGATCAGGACATGGGGGTTACCACCCTTCCTCTTTATAAAAGTGAAACTGGAACTTTACCACCCTCTGTAAGTTCCTCTCCTGTCAAAAACAACATTTTCCATGGTAATTCAGATTGTTTGTGGCAAAGTCAACAGATTTTACCAAATACTTTTGCCACCATGTTTGGGTTGGAAAGTTCTGTTTTGCTGAGAGGGAAGAGCACCCCCTACTGGCTCATAGCACCTGTACTACATTAAAGACATTTACTAGACGCTCTGAATCCAGAGTGACTTACAAGACAAAGTGCATATGAATGGTAGAAAAAAAAGTGCAAAGATAACCCTAGAGAGAGGTAAAGTCCCAAGTGCCAAAGGTGACAGAATAGATCAGGACCCCCTATAGACTAATCTACTAAAGGAACTTGAAGCAGTTTGATATGAGAAGGCTGGACGTTTGTACGGCAGCTTCCAAAATGTGAAATGTTTGATGAGGGGTGTGGTCTCTGTTTATGGAGGGCAGTATCTGTATGTAAATACAACGCAACTACTGCACTAGAACATTTAATAATCCTAGTAGTTTATATGGTTTGATATTTTAGATTTTTGATTTGATTATTATTAATTAGAGCATGAGTGACAGTTGGCAACTGCTCTTGTGTCCGTACATGCAGCTTGTTACTGTAGTGTAATCTGCAAATGAAAAGACATTTGTGGAAGTCATTGGCTAATTGAGCCATCGTAGTTCTCAGTAAGAAACAGAAACCTACTTTCCAACAAGAAATTTCCCTCAGGAAACTGTTTCCCCACCCCTGCTGTAAGTTATAACCAGGATGTTCTGCCCCTCTGCTCAGTGTCCAGCCCTTCTGACCCAGCTTGTGTTCTGGTCCCCGTCAGGTAATGCACATCCGCAAGCTGCTGGCCAAAATGGACCGACCCAACGGGCTCTACCCCAACTACCTGAACCCTCGGACTGGGCGCTGGGGACAGCGTGAGTACCTCTCCCCACACCCCACTTCTTTGGAACCATTCACGGTCCCATGACTCAACATCAGAGACAACCCTGAGTCTGGATTCGCAGAGAATTCTCAGTGGCATTCAGAGCTTAGTCTGCCACTTTGCAAAGTCAGTCAGTTCAATGTCAATCGTAGTGCTATTATCCCCATCAGTATTTAATGCTAAATGCCAAAGCGAGGAGGGAAGCAATTGTGACATTTTGAAAGTCTCTGATTTGAACTCACTCTGCCTGGCTGGGAAAAGGGGGGCGCAGGTCTCCAACCCACAGTGCCACCAAGCCAAGGGCCTGTGTATCAAAATTTGTAAGGTTCCATAATGGTGACTGACAGCTCAGCCCCAATATACGGTGTATACGGTTTCATTCTACCATCACTTTTCAAAACCACTTGCAGCACTAGTAGCCATGCGAATGGCTGGTGTGCTAGTGGGTGCCTCTGGTTCATCACATGCACTTGTAGGCTTCAGTGTCACTTAAATCTTGTCTTCTCTTTGCTTTAAGCCTGCACTTTTGTACTTTTTGATCTCCTTTGTTCCTCATAAGGCCAGTTTGGGTTCGTCAGGACTGTGGAAACGTGGAAATGGCCATAAAGCCATTCTTTTTTTGTCAGTAAGTGTAAAATCCAGTGATTGATGGAATTAGCATAAGGCATTGTAAACAAGATCACTGAACATATAAAAATTTTTCATTTACGTGCTGATTCTCACTAATGAAGAGGAAGTAAATACAGTCAGCAGAAACGTGTGTTTTCAACCATCCACTAATGGTTGGCAGCACTGCAAGAGTCATTTTTAATTGTTGCATTCATCTGAATATATGACCTGTCAGCACATCTACCATCAATATTTCCAGTGTGTTTTTCATGTGACATTTGCTTGCAACTACAGTGACATTTTTGTATGATCATCACCGTAATGC
Source organism: Albula goreensis (assembly GCA_022829145.1). Lineage (NCBI taxonomy): Eukaryota > Metazoa > Chordata > Actinopteri > Albuliformes > Albulidae > Albula > Albula goreensis. The sequence goes on from CM040745.1 coordinate 30,404,860, forward strand.
ATCCCATGTGTTTCTTAAGGGGCTAAAAATATAAATTTGAATATGCAATGCAGTACACAAAAAAGAAACATCCATGTTTTTCTTTAGCTGTATTATAGTTATTAAATCTGTGGGCTCATCAAAAACTCACTGAAGGGGTAAAGACATGGAAGAATAATTATAACCAATAACATCAGATAATGAATGCTGCCTGACAGCTTGTTAAAGCAAGCTTTGAGTTTTTTTTTTTTTTTTTAAATTCACCTCATTGAGGAAGAGAGGCATGGCTAAACATCTAATGAATTACTGTGTTATGCAGCAGGTAATTGATTGCTGCAGTTTAGGAATGTCTATACTCAGAAGTTGTGCACTTGTGCTGAGATGTTGATTAACATTAAAAGACTGATAGGTATGAAAACTGAGGTTAACATTTTCTCTGTTTTTTGGTGTGAATAATCATGAATCTAAATTCCCCTTCTATATCATCCCTACTTCTAAATCAGTCGTGCTAGCATGTCAGTCTCACTATAAAGTACGTAGCAAAAATGATGCTAGTGCTACTTACCATGAGAAAGAGAAATAATTTGCACTGTATCACCAGGGACTTCAGTATATTGTTGTGATTAAGCTGCTGGTTCTCTCACAGTCATTCTCTGTTAGGACCAAATTTGAAAAATATTACCTGATGCACAAAACAGTATTAAGCAAAAACTGACCTTGTTCCATGAAATACTAAGTACAAAGGGGTATGTGACTAAGTATTTGATTTACTCTTTTCTTCTAGCTCTAACCTGAGTGTGTGCCGTGCCGTGCCGTGCGGTCAAAAGGGCGGTCTTATTCCTTATAATGAGGGAGCTGTCCCATCCTGTTTACCCAGCTTTATTAACCCAGCCCGACTACAATACCACTGTAAAAAGGGGGAAACAGGCTCAGCTTGCTGGTTTGAGGGTCAATACATGTAATTGGTTCCGTAATGCAGGGCCATTGAGGTTGTGCTAGAAACTGAAGAGGCCAGAGTACAGCGCAGCTAAGCAAATGGAGGAGCTAGCCTCTAATGAAAGGGGCCTCAAGTGCAGCCACTTGAAAGCATACATGTCTGAGTGATTATGAGGGATAATTATCAGGGCTTTAAATGTGGATGTGTAGAAGGGGTTGGATGTCTATTGATGACTGTGTATGTAAACATGTACAAAAAGTGTATGGAGCTTCCATTTCCACAGTATAATTGTTTGTATGCCTGTACTAAACCTACTGAGCTGCCCTGTATACCTTTCTGGGTCAGTTTCAATTTCAGTAGTGTTTTGTGGAAATTACATAACATAGTCTTTTCAACACAACATTTGACCTAATAACAGGTACGTGCTAGCATTTAAAATGTACGAATTTTAACCTGAGTTGGTCTGACTGGTCTGTTAACATATCAATTCAGTTCTTTTGAAGGAGAAAAAAATGGTAACATGTTTTTTTTTTTTTACCTATTTGATAGCATTATGAATGTACATATGATCTGTGTGGTGTGGAATGGAGATGAGGCGTCGTCATGGGAAACGGTACAGTCCATCAGCAGTGGGGCTGAGTAGCAGTGGAATGCTTCACAGAGTGTGGAAGTATGTGCGATATCTACAGACAGGGCATGGGATTACATTCTGACTGGTGGAGTGCACCGACGGAATTCCAATGAAAATGTACAGGTTGTTCGTGAGCCCACAGGTACAGAACAAATCGCAGCGAACGCCTCACAGCTAACGGCTCCCATACGCAGCAAGCTCCTAAGCAGCAACATTGTTAACCTTGTTGGCACTGGAGACTCAGATGTCCTGTAAATGCTGTTGACATCCCTTATCTGAAGGAGAATGCTGTGGGCCTGTCTGACTCTGATAGGAAGGCTCTTCCCACAGACCAGGACAGCATGTCCAAACTACCTTAGATGGAAATATGATCAAAGCACATTTTCTCCAGTTATCACCTGGAGATCACATTACATCAAGGTGATGTACAGTATGAAAAATGTATGTTGCAAGGAAAACTTCAGAAAGACTAGCCCTTAGCAGCACAGTGAAAGACTGTAAAAAATACACTCTTTAATGGAAAAGAGAGGAGGGTAGCATACAAAATCTCTATACCATGTTGTCTTCAGTTCACCCTGGTGCTGTTAACTGTGTATTGTTTATAGTTTTGGCCTTATCAAGAGTTATTCATTCTGATAAGATATATTATTATTTATTGTTCTCATATTAGAGAACAGTTGTTTGCCTCTGGTATTGTATGCTTAGGCAAAGCATGTTGGTACACGCACTTACATACACGCATATTTTACTTTTGGAAATGCCATATTTTGAAGGGTTTAGAGAGAATTTTAGAAAAGCATGATGTAGACTCTCAACTGGCAACAATAGCTCTCACTTATTTGAAGGGTTCAGAAATGTAATTAAACTAAGCAGGAAACTTGATTAATTGAATCAAATACAAACTAAATTACCTATAAGGAAATCCACTACAAGAGAGACAGTGAGATGAATTAATGAGAGATTGTTTTGTACAGAACCTTGATTCCCCGGATACGATTGTGACCAAATGCATGGATGCACATTCTCTCTTCTCTGCTGCAGCCACAGTGTCCAGGCAACGTCTGTCACATCAGTACAGTGTGTGTTAGTTTCAGCACGTTTGGCCAGGGAGTGAAATCGCTGTTTACCAGACCACGTCAACCCTGCAATCACTGCGTCTCTGGCTCGTGTCATTGTTGAGCATGTCCATTGATGTCATTGTTGAGCATGTCCATCTTGATTTTGGCCGCGTGTTCTCCGTAATTGTGTATTCCCTCTCAGGAGTACAGGCAGTCCATCTCAGCCTGGGTGAGACTGAGCAGGTACAGTCGGGGTGGTGTGTAAGCACTTCCTGCATTCACCAGGTTCTTATGAATCACCGACTGAGCTATTCTGGTAGCCCGTAGACAGCAGCCCAGTCGAGCGGTTTCTCTCACCTTAATTACAGAACTCCTGGCCAGACAGAGGAAGGGATGGAGAGAAAGACGGAGTATTGATTTCTGTACAGTCTGCTTAGTGTCACACGTAGTAGGAACACAGAGAATGCTCTCTTTCTCTCACCTTATTCTCCATCAATCTCTTTTCACCTTTCACACATTGAGGGTTATTATAAATCTGCATAAATGTATATTTTGCACTGAAAGGCTGTGAAGGAAACAGCTATGATGCATCCTGCCTGTGCTGAGGACAAGCCGCACATGCATCATAGTCTGTTTATTGGTCTGGGTATTTGCTAGCAGCCAGATAGTCAGAGATTGTGGCCTTTGCAGGTTTTAACCACTGACAGAGTACTGTACAGCGAATGCTAATACAATACCTGGTGCTAAAAAAATGAGTTTAATACAGTGTTTTTCAGTGGACTCATCCATGGACTCATTTAGAATAATATATGCTGAACCGTTAAGTACTTTGTTTTGGAAAAGCATTTAATCTCCCGCTGTTAAAAGTGGCTGATCATTAACTAGGTAATCAGCCACCCATTCACAGGAAGTTACGAGAGGATGACAGATTAAAGACAAAACCGGCAGCCATGGCGCCTTCTGAAGTACAGAACTGAATTCCACTTTATTATGACTAAAGGGGAAGAAGATTCAGGTCTCAGCGAAAGAACATATCGTTCAAATGGAGGGGAACAGACATTTTGTACTGTAGTTCCACCACTTATATTTCCACCTGTTCTGTACCTTTGTGCTGCCTCCCAAACCCTCAAATTTTAAACAGCTCTTTGAAGGTATCATAGCAGCCCTAAATCTGCATTAGTGACTTTTTATTGTCTTAGGCTAATGCTGAAGATTGAAATTAATATTTTAATCTGTCACCTTTAAGAAGCAAAGAAACTAACAAGTTCCTGTGTTCAGCCTGACATTTTTCCTGTTTTAAGACAGGAGTTGCACATTGATATGTTGTTAAATTGGCAATGTTAATATCCTATCACTGGATTACTGTCAAAGAACAAGTATAGGAGAGATATTTGTTTTTGTATGTCTCTTTAAATACGGACATTCCCACCACCAGATGGTGGGTGCATTAGGTCAGCTTTAATGAAAGTGGTGCTGAATACCCATGCTTTAAAGCATCATAGTTCTCCCAGGAGACTCCTGTGAGATGTGCTGTAATGTAAATAAAACAAAAATTCAAGGAAAAAAGTAAGAAAAGCTCAGGAACAGACTTTCATGTTTAGCCAGAGAGCTGGACCAGCACATGTATATTACAGATTCACTGCAGATGCCAGATCTGCCTTTCAAAAGATGTGATAAACATGCAAACATGTGTACATTATCCAGAGAATCTTATGCAGCTAACGTTTTTAATGCACTAGCCATTTGTCCAGCTGGACATTTTGCTGAAGGAATTCAGGTGAAGTGCTTTGCTCAACTGTATAATGGCAATACCTTACCTGGGATCTGAACCTGTAACCTCTAAGTCCTGCTCCCTCAGCAGTACTCTGCGCTGCTGCCCCCTCATCATTCAGTGATGAAGCAACCCTTCCTTCCCTCGCTGATGGAAGCCCTTGGGTTCCTTAGGGGCGTGGCTTTTGCCATACGGATCTCTGAAGCGGGCGTGTCCTGGCACTGTCCGTCTTCCTCAGCGCAGCAGTGCTGAACGCCCTGATCCTGCCCTAACCCCATCCGTCTTCGGCCCAGACGGACTGTCACAGTCTCACTGGAGCTAAACGTGCGCCGTTTAAATGGGTGTGGTACTGCACAGAGAGAGCAGGAGAGCGACAGCCCCTCATTCATCAACCCTCAGATGGGGACAGCATCTAAACCGGCTTCAGAGTGTCTCTCATTTTGATGAAAAGAGCAATATTCTCACCATCTGCCTCTCGCCGCTTGCCTCCCTGGCTTTTTATTTCTTCTGTAAGAGGTGAAAGGCCTTGTGGGTACAGATTACCTCCGGTCCCAGAGGGGTGCTGGGTTTGAGCGGATGATGGAAGGAAGCAGACGCTGAGCTGTTACTTCTCTGGACTGCTTGGCTCGTGACAGCATCTGTGCCTTTGGGCAAGACAGAGCCCATCTGAACTATTTAACTGTATCTGCCTGATTTGTGAATCTGGGCTCCACCAAAGTCATTGTGAGGTAGTTACCCACTAAGTTCGCCACAAGAAAAAATGGAGAGAGACATTGACTCACAGTGGCATGCACCCATCTGGTCCCCTCCAAACTCTTGGGTTTCTGCAGGGTTTTTAAATGCCTTTTCTGCAAGCAGCTGTTCAGGCAGGGAAGAGCTCCCACATGGAAAGGAAGTAGTAGTGAACAGCTACAGTCAGAGGAGATAATATGGCCTTGTATTGAAAGCCTGATGTGGTTGTCTGTATCAGCATCTGTCCTGTTAGGGGTTCGATGTGGGGGTTCAGTGCCCTTTCCAGTCATGTCTTACCCTTTAAAAATATCTGCATTTAGTAGTAAGTGCCGCTTACATAACAACATGGAGGAATTAGCTGACAATTAAAATTTTGAAGTGCCTAATTTTTTCTTCTCAATTTATGACCACATATTTGCATGTATTTTTAATACAAGGCAGCAGGCAAGACGAGAACAGACCATTCATCCTATCTAGGCATGTCATGTGTATGTAGTTGAGAGAAAGACTAGAGCTTTCTAGAGCTAGAAGGGTCTGTAATGTTTAAATGTTTACCTGTCTTCTCTTCCAGATCACACCTCAGTCGGGGGCCTGGGTGACAGCTTCTATGAGTACCTGCTGAAAGCCTGGCTCATGTCTGACAAAACTGATACAGAGGCAAGGAAGACGTACGATGACGCCATAGAGGTGACTGCTCACCATCCCTGCCTTTTGAGTCCCTCGGCTCACGCCCTATATCTAACCATGCAATGTAACACTCTTAGTTTCCTTGGTCTAGTAGGTGAGCTACTTTGTGAAATTAGGGGGTGTCACGCATGGTTGAGGAAAAGACCTGCAGACATTGGGGTACTTAGGACCTTGAGTTGAGTAGCTCTCTGGAGGGCTAGAGTCAAACAGCCAATTTCTGCCTTTGTAAAACAAGGTATATAGACTCTTAAGTGAAGTAGTTGCATAAATCACACATTTAAGTGCCAAAATGGACAAAAACCCTCTGTCACTGGCTGGATTCTGACACCCCTGCGCTACACTGCGGATCTGAGCTAGAGCACCTTCAACTAAAACAGCCATCGTGTTTGCTTTGTTGCATAATATTATTGTATATGGGCTTAAAATACTAAATTATTACTGATAATTATGCAGACATGTCCATTCAGGGCCACCCACGGTGCCTGCAGTTTTGTACCACACTCTGTGTCCTGTGTACTCAGAGATTATAGTAAAGCACTCTGCTCAATGTGTAATTTTGATGTATCCCATCAGGCATTTGGATAACTAACACTCAAGTCTGGAAGTCACTGTAACACTGTAAAGTGAAAAGTACTTTGCAGCATATTGTTGTTTTTGTCAAAAAAAAAAGGTCATAGTTCAGGTAGGTAATCACAGGTCTATGTAATTATTGAGGATACAGTAGGGATATTCTTAAATTCATATTACGAGATAAATTTCATTGTGGATGATAGCTTTATATGTTACAATCTAGTTGTTGTTTTTTTTTCAACATAATTACAGCAGTTTCACAGCTTTATGTGGTAACTGATATTTACTAAAGTGAAGATTTTTTTTTCTCAAAAATGCAAATAATGCTCCATGGAAATGATATTGTCACATCCATACTTTGACATAGATTTCTACCAGCGTACCCTATCAACTGTTATAAAGCCCACGCCTAGACTACAGAACAGCTCTCTATTAGTGAAAGTACTTATGTGCAATTCTGATTTTGTACAAATGTAGCCAGGGTTATGTGCACTGCAGTATACAAAAAAATACAAAACAATGTATTCAAGATTCCCACTGACATGTTACCCATGAGCCTGAAATCTTTGGATGAAATATAGATAATATAAATCTTTATTTATATATTATATTTTGTGTGTGTTTTATTTATCCAGAGAAAAGCCCCATTACATCTTTTTTTCAAGTGGAACATGGCCAAGAGCACAAACACACAAGAATACACAACACAAAAATAAATATGATAATATGGTAAAACAGTGGCAGTCATGCATGAAAACTGGTCTGGGCCTCAGAGCTCCATGAATTATTCCTTTTAAATCAGCAAAAGGTATTAGTGAGTCCAATTTTATGTGATCCTGAAAATTGTTCCAGCACCACATTGCACAATTCAGAGTTGTCCAAATTACCAAATTCAAACCATGGATTGGGTACTTGAGAGAGAATAAAGTAACCGCTTGGTATCCTCCCTTGCTGTCTCTGTTTCCTCCGCAGGCCATTGAGCGACACCTAATCCGCAAGTCCAGCGGTGGGCTGACCTTCATTGGGGAGTGGAAGAACGGCCATCTGGAGAGGAAGATGGGTCACCTGACCTGCTTCGCCGGCGGCATGTTCGCCCTGGGGGCCGATGGCTCTCCCAACGACAAGGCCGGTCACTACCTGCAGCTGGGCGCCGAGATCGCACACACCTGCCACGAGTCCTATGACCGCACAGGTGGGGTGGGGGGTGGGGGCAGGGGTCAAAGAGTTTCCTTTCTACATTAACCAGCATACACATGAACCGCGACTCTCAGTACTGCAGACGTCTTTGGCCTTATGAATATTTACAAATGAGGTTTCATATTTTGTTGAACTTAACATAGTTGAATTACCTCGTAGTTTGGTACTTACTGTGCACAGTTCGAGGTACTGTAGAAAGAATTTTGCCATTGAGTTCCCATTTTAGAATCGGCTTGCTAAGAGGATGTTGCACAATGCTTTCTTTCGTGTCAGATTGCCGCAGAAATGTTCAATTCTTTCCTCATTTGAAAAGTTTCTCTTGGAATGTTATACAATGCCATATTCAGTAACTGGTTCATGGATATGTCAGGTTGTTAAAGTTTTCACATTTTGAAAAAGATGTCACTGTATTGTTAGATGGAGGAGCCTTGTCTCACAGAGCACATTGTGTTTGTCTCTGCTACAGAATATAGATCTCACCCTTTCTCATTTGCTGTTTAAACATTCTTCTCCCATAATAAACAGATCTGTCTGCCTCTCCCATAGCACATAGACCTGTCTGTCTTTCCCATAACAGACAGACCTGTCTGTCTCCTCCATAACACACAGACCTGTCTGTCTCTTCCAGAACAGACCTGTCTGACTGTCTCCTCCATAATGCACAGACCTGTCTCCTGTCTGTCTCCTCCATAACACACAGACCTGTCTGTCTGTCCCACAACACACAGACCTATCTGTCTCCTCCATAATGCACAGACCTGTCTCCTGTCTGTCTCTTCGATAACATACAGACCTGTCTGTCTCCTCTGTAACGCACAGACCTGTCTGTCTCCTCCATAACACACAGACCTGTCTGTCTGTCCCACAACGCACAGGCCTGTCTGTCTTTCCCATAACAAACAGACCTGTCTGTCTCCTCCATAAAGCACAGACCTGTCTGTCTCCTCCATAACGCACAGACCTGTCTGTCTCCTCCATAACACACAGACCTGTCTGTCTCCTCCATAACACACAGACCTGTCTGTCTCCTCCATAACGCACAGGCCTGTCTGTCTCCTCCATAATGCACAGACCTGTCTCCTGTCTGTCTCCTCCATAACGCACAGACCTGTCTGTCTCCTCCATAACACACAGACCTGTCTGTCTCCTCCATAACGCACAGGCCTGTCTGTCTCCTCCATAATGCACAGACCTGTCTCCTGTCTGTTGTCTGCCTGTCTGTCTAGTTGTCCTTCCTGCTGAGACCACATTGTGTCAGCCTCACAGCACACTGGACCTCCCTGTGTCTCAGAGGAATGGGTCCATCGTGGTAAACGCTCCATTCCCTCCATTTGGACCCGGAACGTTTACAGCAGCTGATCAGTATCTCCTTTTTTCCCTTTGCCTGTAATCCTGCAGTGCTGAAGCTTGGGCCAGAGGCATTCAAGTTCGACAGTGGGCTGGAGGCCGTTGCAGTCCGGCAGAATGAGAAGTACTACATTCTGCGACCCGAGGTCATTGAAACGTACTGGTACATGTGGAGGTTCACTCACGACCCCAAGTACCGGCAGTGGGGCTGGGAGGCAGCGCAGGTGAGATTTGTTAACACCCCAGCAGGGGGTGTCTTTGAGTCATGGGGAGAGAGTGGGAGAAATGGTGAAAGAGATGTACTGAGTACCTCATTGGTAGTGTGTCTAGTGGCTACAACATTATGAAAGGCTGAAGAAAACACCCTTGCATTGCACACAGCTTGAAGCCAGCTTTATCAGTGCAGACATGATCAGATTCTCAGTTGGCTGCTGTCATAAGTCCAGAGCGCACAAGGACATCTGCTGTTTTCTCCTGATTCGTCGACATGTTTATGAGGGGGGGAGGGGAGCTGAATTGTTTTTACATGCAACCTGCAAACTGCCATCAAGCAGCTCTGCAGCACCCTCTACTGGAGTTTGGTAAGATTGTCAATCTGTCCATAGGAATTCCTGCAGTGCTAAATCTCCACTGTATGTGTGAACACCAGCAGGTGTTGACTGAAGCTTTGTGGGCAGAGACCAGGAGAACCGCGCAGGTAAACCCTGTGGGGATTGAGTGTTCAGAGCTGTCTAGCACTGTAATACAGGGGTGCACTCCTCTTGGATGGCTAGTGTGTTTGCTGGTGTTTGAATGGACCCGAGTGAGTTCAATCTGGTATCAGACCGCAATAGAACTTTTCCAAAAGGGATACATTTGTGGTCTGTGACAGTAGCTCATCATTTCCTCAAAGTGATAGTGTTACGTTGGCATAATATCTTGAAGCAGATCGGCTCTCGTTGTGCAATCATGGTGTAACACATTGCATGGGTTTGATGACACAAGGTCCACTGTACTTTAAAAATGCCAGCCATTTGGCCAACAGTCAAATGTTTGCCACAAGAGACTGAGTGTGACTGAATCTTTGGTATCGATGTCTGTTCCATCTGAATCTTTGGCAGTAATACTTCTGGCACTGAAGTCTTTGGTCGCTGATTCTGGTGTGCATATCCTTTGGTGTAAACATCTGAATATTTGGTGTCATTTTCTGGCATATAAATCTGTGCTGCTGTTTTCTGTGGTGTCTGAATCTGCTACCAGTGTCTCTGAGGTTTGTGTCTTTTGTACAGGCATCTGTCTGGTATCAGTAGGGATTTACAGTAACGTAGCTGCTGTTCTCTCACACTGATAGAGAGGGCAGGGGAAAAGAGAGAGGGAGTGAGGAGACAGGAGGAAATAGAGCAGCTGGTTAGGAATGCAGTTGGGGCCCTGATGAGTGGACTGAAAAGAGGAGAGGAATGGGAGGAGATTGAAGAGCGGGAGCAGCTGCTGAGAAATGTCATAATGGCAGCACTGTCAGAGAGGAGCCACGCTGCAGAGCCAGCAGATCGGCCCTCTGATTTCTGTCAGGATTCACCCGCTCACTGATGAGAGCTCTGCCGTGGCTCGGCTGACTGTCAAGGCCGGTCCAGAGATTGTCCCCAACGTGCGTGTGGAGACTCCAGTGCAAACCGCGTCCCATTTTCCCAGCAGACAGGGGCACAGTCTGTATGTACAGACAGACACACAGACGCACGCTCACAGACGCCCTCCCTCACAGGCACAGAGCACTCAGAGCTGCTGAAACACAGCGCTGTGCTGGAGAGGGAGAGCCTGGATGACAGGGCTCTGAGGGAGAATTTGCCTTTGAGTCCACTCACTGTGTGTGTGTGTGTGTGTGTGTGTGTGTGTGTGTGTGTGTGTGTGTGTGTGTGTGTGTGTGTGTGTGTGTGTGTGTGTGTGTGTGTGTGTGCGCGCGCACTGTGTGTGGGTGTGCATGTGTGCACGTGTGTGCGTGTGTCTGTGTGTGAGTGTGTCTGTGCGTGCGTGCGTGCGTGCGTGCGTGTGTGTGTGTGTGAGAGAGAGAGTGTGTGTGTGTGCACGTGTGTGCGTGTGTCTGTGTGTGAGTGTGTCTGTGTGTGTGTGTGTGTGCGTGCGTGCGTGTGTGTGTGAGAGAGAGTGTGTCTGTGTGTGTGTGCGTGCGTGCGTGCGTGTGTGTGTGTGTGTGAGAGAGTGTGTGTTGTGTGTGAGAGAGAGTGTGTGTGTGTGCGTGTGTGCGTGTGTCTGTGTGTGAGTGTGTCTGTGTGTGTGTGCGTGCGTGCGTGTGTGTGTGTGAGAGAGAGTGTGTGTGTGTGTGTGTGTGTGAGAGAGAGTGTGTGTGTGTGTGTGTGTGCACTCATGCACATGTACATGTTTCTCTGTGAGGATCCAGTGACATTGGACACCTGCAGTGCTCAGCCTCACCCCCTGTTGCACCTCCATGTGTTGATTCTAGAGCACTGCCTGCCTGGAGCTGCTACAGGTTGCATACAGCCTTCAGGGGTGTTAATCGCTCACTGAATATCTTTTCTTTGGAGCTTCACTGCCATGCTCCGATGAATATCAAACACACCGGGTCATATCAGCCCAGATGGATGACTCAAACAAAGGAGGCCAACTTGTGTGTGTGTGTGTGTGTGTGTGTGTGTGTGTGTGTGTGTATGTGTGTGTGTGTGTGTGTGTGTGTGTGTGTGTGTGTGTGTGTGTGTGTGTGTGTGTGTGTGTGTGTGTGTGTGTGTGTGTGTGTGTGTGTGTGTGTGGAGAGATGCAGTCACCTACATTTTTCCTCTAACACTAGAATAATGGAGCTCAGGATGTGTGGAAGTCATTCAGTCCCCATACCCCTGGTGCAGGCTCAGCTCTCTGTCTTTGTAGTCCATGGATAGGGGCATGAGTGGCTGAACACTTTCAGAGAGGGGCAGAGTGGAAGTAATTCAGTGATGTTGTATCAGGGCAATGTGTGTAGTAATGTAGTGATCGGTGAGTGGAATGTGTAAGTGTGTATTAGCAGTGGGGTGTGTGGAGTCCTGCAGTCACAGTAGCCTGGCTAGCTTCTCTCTCTAATATTGTACATCTCTGACCATCTTGTGGGAGCAAACTTAATGCAGATTTTCTGTCAGGGGGTTGCGTGGAGTTGAAACTGTAGGAGCAGTGAGTGGAATGGGTTTTGAATGATGTAGTATCAGTGCATGGTCTGGAGGTATGCAGTTGTGTTTTTTTGCATGTGTGTATAATAGTTATGTATAATGTAGTGGCAGTGCAGTGTGTATGTGTAAAGTGTAGTAGCAGTAGAGAAATGATTTAGTGGTGTAATGTCAAAGATGTTTTTTGGTCTGTGTAAGGATGAGAGAGAGAGAGAGAGAGAGAGAGAGAGAATGAGTAGATGTTTTGGTGAGGCAGGGGAGAGCAGAGGGAGATAACTAACATGACTCCTTGGGAAATCTTTAAAAATTAAAAATTTTGATTTACATCTAACAAAAAGTGTATTTTGTTTTTAAAATAAATGAGAACAATTGCTAGAGACTGCAGTGACTGTTCTCCAGACTTTATTGCAGACTAATTGTTTAATCTGGTTTCTCCAACTGGTAGCAAACTGATGCTAGTTCTAGTCTGATCCTAGTTCGAAATGTGTTGATTTCTCACCGTTTGAATGCTGCATGTTTCGTAAAATTTCAGTATGTTAAATCCTGTTGATTTCATAAAGTCGCTACCGATGAAATTTGAATTCAGGACAGGGACCCAACTTGTTTCTAAACCGGGCCCAGGGGAATCAATTCAACATGCATTTGGCTGTAATGGTATACAGGGAAATGAAAACATACTCAAAACATCACCTACGTATTACATTCATTCGAGTGAAGTATTCGGCTCTTGGTTTTCAAATTTGTCATTGTTGACAGTGCCTCCAGCCAGACTGCTGAACAGAGAGACATAAGTGAAGAGCTAGAATATCTCTCTCCTACCCTGTAATTTCCTCCACGGATAACCATTCTGTTCAGTTCCACAGTTTCGTTTTGTTAGGCTCCTGGGGAAAAAAAATGCATAACATCACAAGTAATCAGGGATCGGATTCAAATGTTACACAGTGGAGACAAAAAAATGACTATGGAAACCACTGTCATTTTCATCAGAGTGCTTTTAGAGTGGGAGTGTGCCTGAGCTCTTTGCAATCACAGGTATCTGTCCCTCAGGCTTAGAAAAGCTCTGGTTTGCCCTCCAGGCCTCTTTGTCTCTGGTCCCAGGAACAGCAACGATTTCCACTGTTGAGTAAGTCATGGCTGACCTCAACTCCAGATGCCCAGCCTCTGAGAGAGCAACTGAAAAACACTTTCTTTTCACATACAGGGCCTGCAATTTGATTGGTGCCTTCAGATTTCTGAAGGTGAAGTGTGGTTTGTTAAGCTCATGTGAGGGAGGCTAAGCAGAGTGCTGGACTCTGGGACTGAGCACCATGATTTTAAACTACAGTTTGGTGGAGCCCCACACAAATTATCTGAGGATTAAAATGTGTATGTCTGTGCTTGTATTCAGGAAAGTGTTACGAGCGCGCATAGGAGGCCAGCTGTGAGCCCACCGCAATTATAGGCCTTCGTTTGCTAGGGGTAAACCTCCCATGCCACGCCCCAACATTCCCTGCACACCTCTCCTACACCCCTGAAAGATATCCCCCAAAGTTTTATCCTGGACTTGAGATGGCAGCCAACAAAGTCAAAGCTGCTTACCAAGTCCAAGCGCCACAAACCCCTCAGGCTGTATCTCTCGGGTCCTCGGCCAACTCCAGTGTGCAGTTCCTAAAAGTTAGCTGCAGTCTCTCTTCCACAGTTGGTCTTCAGGTGGTGGCATACAAGTACCAGCGCTTTCTGTTCTCTGGTCTGCTCTTCTTTCTGCTTCTCTCGAGACGACCATCTTCCACCAACTTTATACCTGCTGGCACTCAATCACTCCGCCCCCTTCCCATGAGACCCAACCAAACACTTAAAGGGACAGGTGCACCTTTGCATGACTCCATCTCAAGCCCAAGGATAACTACCATCACCCAAAATATTCTGCAGCTAACCACTAAATAACTATTTCTCTTTAATTATAGCAAATTTGAAAACACACTTAATACATGACTTAAGGAGGCAACCCTTCATGTGCACACGGGATCCAGAGCGGCGACTATGGCCGTAACAAAAGTAATTAAAGTATAATCTGCAGGAGCATTTCTACCTATCCTAACGGCTGTAACTTCAGGGTCTGGACTGTGCTGGTTTGCCATTTTTTTGTTTTCTACCTTACAATCAGAAACCAGTTGACCTATAGAACCAGCTGAATCTTTTAACTGTACTCTCAGATTCTCTGATTAGTCAATAAGTAGTTGAGTAGGAAGGAGTGCCCTGGAGTGCAGACCCTGCTGCACTCCAGGGCCAGAGTTATCCACCCTCAATATATGCCATTTATGTTACCATGAAGGTTCTAACCAGTGTAGCGAAGGCATCTGCTGTATATGAAATACGAGGATTGACTGCCCCTGTCTCGCAGCGCTTTCTCCTCTCTGTCCTCTCAGTCAACTGGCTGCTCCACGGATGATGAAGTAAATACGGCCCAGCGCCCTCTCAGTCTCTCAGCTGGCCACAAGGAAGCATTAACACACACACAGAGCCAGTCTCCAGTTCCCCTTAAACTACCTCATCCAATGGCATGGAGAATGGAGGAACGCAGAGTACACCTCCTAGTCCCACATGAGATACACTATCACAGACCACAGTATGATTTTTATTGAATAAAATATGAAATCCAATGTCACTGTCAGCACAATATACATTTATACTATTTTATCTCTCTAAAAGTTTTGAAAAATTGGCATCTGACTCATCCAGTTTCTTCAGTAATCCATTTCCCTGGCCTGTTTATGCTTCTCCTTCAGAGGGAAAAGAACTGCCTTGTGAGGACCGGCTCTGGCTGCACTGTGGAGTGTGCGTTAAACAGTTGTAACTCCAGCCTAAAAAGCTTTAGTTAACTTTTGTGGCCTCAGATTTCTGCAGCTGTATTGGTTCCACCTGATTCATACCACTTTGGGTTTGAACCGGTGTTGATCATAGCAATGAGCATGATGAGTATGGTAGAGTAATGTGATAGGAGGTCTCCCAGTACAGCTGCAGTGCTGAGATCATTGTGGATGAGCTCAATGAGGCATCAGAAAGCCACACCATGACATGAGGACACAGTCCGCTGTGATTGGGCCATGGGCCTTAACCGCATCCAGGCTCGAGACCTCCATGCCAGGTCAGGATCGTGCTTTAGTCCCAAAATGAAACATCTGCTATCTGTGCAAAGCCAGTGTGAAAAAGAACAAACCAAAAAATGTTACAAAAGTCTTTATGGTGGAAAATAAAGTTTAACGATGATTTGTTTGTAGACTGCACATACTGATGTTTGACAGTTGTGAATCTCTTATGTTTATTGAACACGCATGCATCGGTTATATTGACCAAAAAGATGTGTGGTCGTTTTAGGTATGCACCAGTCTTTTCAGACACAATTAAAACATACTGGTCACATGTTTATTAACTCATAGCTGTCTGTCAGCTGACCATCATCAGATTATTCACCATCCTGTGACAGTCTGAAACTCGTCAGCTGATCTAAAGCTCAGCCATAGTAAATGTGACATATTGCATACTTTCAATGTTCGAGACCATTCATTCTGCTAACATTAAAGCTCTCTGTATGCATGTTATCAAGTTATCTGTTGGCAGTTCAAATGCCTGTAAATTCCTTCCAATGTTATGTTTCAGCCATGTCCATTGTGAAAGTATTATTGACGGGACATTTGTATAGTCAAGTTTTACGTTTACTGCATTCATGTACTAATGGCTTATGTTTACAGTACCTAGTATTTGCACAATTTTACATAAGGTTTTAGAGCCTACAATAAAAGAGAGTAAAACATTTATTTTTTTCATTAAATTTTCATGTTTTTAAAATGTTTTTCATTGTTTTGTTTGAATAACAGGTGTCAGTTTGAATATAAATAATCTACCTACAGCCTATTGAGAAAATCCAATGCATTGGTTATTTTATATTACATGAACCGGATTTACATGAAGTAATTGTGATACTGAATAATTTGAGGTGGATAATAATGGTATTTTGGTATAATTTCATTTTCTTTTAGTCGGTGCATACATGCACATGCACACACAGCTGATGAAACACGCCCGTATCTGCTGTACAGAAACTCACGGGAGGGTATGCGGTTCTCAGCAGTAGTGCTGGTTATCACACATGCAAAGCCCCACCCAGATTCAGATGTTATATGTATTTGTGAAGATAGGGTTCAGATGTATGTGACTGACGTGAGACCCGTTCCTCTGACTCAGCGTCTCTCTCTCTGTCTCTCTCTCTCTCTCTGTCTGCCAGGCCATCGATAAGTACTGCCGGGTGAGCGGAGGTTTCTCCGGGGTCAAAGACGTGTACTCCTCTAACCCCACCTATGACGACGTGCAGCAGAGCTTCTTCCTGGCAGAGACACTCAAGTAAGCCTCACCTGCCATTCTAGTCCCCTTCCCCACCACATCTGGCTCTGCCCAGTTCATGATGTCAGAGCCCCGACTCTGTTGTATGGGATAAATTATTATTATTATTATTGTCAGTCTGCTGTATTTGAGAGGTGTAGGTTGATTCATTTAAATGACTGATTAAAACATGCTCTCACTGTAAATTGAGATTGTGTTTACACAATTTGCACAGTAGGCACAACAGACACATAGTCACAGTCCTCTGTGTCCATACATGTGTTCTGATTTAGCTCCTGCCTCTGAGTGTCTGTGTGTAACACATAATATGCAACTCCAGAATCTCCATTGGTTCAGAGCTGCACAATGATTACGCCTTATAAAGTCATTAGCTGTATAGATTTGACATGTTATTTGGTGTTTTAAGGTGCAAAGACGTAGATAAATATGTAGTGAGTCTTCAGACATGGACAGGTAGGTTGATCAGATCTGTTGATGTCGTAGGGGAATAGTGACTATGCGTGTTAAACTTGTGGTGAGCTGTGTAGTAACATCATTGTGTTTGTACCTGAGCGTTGCATGTCTGCCTCTGCTCCCCAATCAGATACCTGTACCTACTGTTCTCCAGTGATGACCTCCTCCCCCTGGAGAGCTGGGTTTTCAACACCGAGGCCCACCCTCTGCCCGTGCTGCACCAGGGTAACCTCACTCTGCCCGGCAACAACCCCCAGCGATAGGAGGGCCTGCTCTTCCCTCTGCCACATAGGAAGCTGAATCAGAACAGCCCCCCCCCACCACCCCTCCCCCTGTCCTCACCTCTCCCCCTTCACAAGGACTGCAGGCTCTCTGCAGAGATATGGGGTGGGTCCCTCTGCTCCTGCACGGTCATGTGACCAGCAGGGGTCTGCAGAGGTCACCTGACCAGGCCGACTTTTGACTTATTCCATTTCATCCATCTGACCAAACTCCCATGTGCAACGCACTGGAGGACTCACGGACAGGTATATTTTTTCGTGGGCCGACACCACAGAGGAGTGGGTGTAAATTTGTCATTCCTGGATGGCCAGGATATGGATGGCCAGGATAGACTGCAGTTTACGCTGTGAGCGGAGAGATATATATGTATATGCTTGAATATCTCTATTTTCCCAGAATGAATGGGATTAACTAAGAGACACTGGTTTATGATGTATTTGGATGTAGGCTGCTTCAGATTCTATGGACAGACATACAAAAGGAAGGAGGGACAGACTGGTTCCCACTGAGAGTGGATGCATATGTGTTTCTTTTGCACGGATGGCAGATTGTAAAGAGACTGAGGGGATTCGTGGCATCTTTTTCTTGAGCGTTGTTTTGTTTTCCCCTCCTCGTTGTGCTGGCTTGCTTATAGCAGACATCAACAACTCCAACAACAGCACTTCTTGTTTACTGTCCCATCGTGACCGTTGACCTGAAACCCCCTTCCTGTCAGGCTCCGCCATTTTGGATGGGAACAGTAGATCTGGCACATCCTGCTGTTTTTAGGCATGGTTTCAGCCTCTGGCCTGAGGACGGGCCGGGAAATCGTCCATTCTGCCAGAAAAACAGCAGCTAATATTCCTCAGATTCTCCAGCTCTCTCAGCCTGTGTTGACCTTTCACAATTTATTACTCTCTTGTGGCCTCTCACTCCCTCACAGTTAAATAAGTAAAAGCTGCCGGGTTATGTTCTGCAGTAGCCTCCCCTCACTAGTATATACTTAGCTGGAGTCATTTTGCTGCATCTCTCCAGTCTGACCGACCTATTGCAGTCGAAAACAAAAGTTATACCTTCCTTCTGGGAGTCAACCATCTCTTAAGTACCAAATCTGAAAATGTCTGCCTTGAGAATTCAGTTTGTATGCAAGAAGTTCAGGTTCATCTGTTAACTGTACTATGTCAGTCACCCTGTCCGTAGTCCATATGCAAGGGTGAAACCGTGAGATGGTACATATGAACACAGGAAGGAACAAGGGAAGCAGTCTTCCGCTGGACCTTCAGCATTACTGCAGAATTGCAATGGCATTGTGCTCAAGTCACAGGTTTATCTGAGAAGGGCCATTGCAGGTGAGGATCTTTGTTCTGTCCCAGCACTGTTCAGTCTTCATTTGTTGGATCAGATGTATCAGTGCAAGGTTAGAACAAAAGGTTTCACTCACGCTAAGATTCAACCAAGACTGGGCACCTTCTCAGATAAGATTGTTCGCTCCTGACTTTGGGAGCCAGTGTGGAGGAGAGACTTGTCCTGTAGGGGGGTTTGTGTTGAAACCTGTGGCTGGTAGCAGGCAGATGTAGAGATGAGGCTGTTTTCATTACGGGGGACCTCACAGAGGCCCTGCCCCTGAGGGATACCTAAAACTGCACCTGGTGCACAACATCTCCTTACAGAGGCTGACAATGGTGGTACTATACAGTGTGCCCCTCTAGCATGTCTCTCTACTGCCACCAAGTGGTGTAGAATATACACTCCTGTCTCTTGTCAGCTAAGCTTGAGCAAAAAAAAAAAAAATCTGTGGGCACTGAAAGTACCAATGAACCTATTTCCTGTTTCATTAGAATTGATACTCATGTGAACTGATGCAGAAATAATGATTATACTTGTTTTATCCAAAATATGAAAGTTCCAGACAGAAGCATTTCAAAATTGACTGGATGTGTCTGGTCTATATTGAATATTCATTGGCTCACTTAAAATTGTCCTTGAGAAGTCCATAAAGCTTCAATGTAATCTCATGCAGGCTTGTCTGACCAACATTTTTTCCCCAGTGCATAGTTAGCCAACGTTTACACTGCTAATTAACAGACAGACAACAGTGGCAAAGCAACCCATGCTGAGAACAGCAGGATCAAGCTGGTACAGCCGTCCATGTAGGGTCCAATAAATCAAAACTTCCGGGTGAGGAGGGAGACGCATATTGAGCAGCAGCAAGGAGATCGGTTCAGAATAGTAAGCAAGCACCACCATTCTGTACAATTGTTGGTCCTTAATATTAACTAATGTAGCTATATTAATCCATTGTGCTTGCTGACAGTTATAATTGCTGTATCCACACCAAGTGGCCAACATCGCATCCATATGATTGCATTTTGGGCAATGCTTTGACTTATGAAAATGCAGTGTCTGCTGATGTAGGCCACATTTTTTTTTCAATTTTTCAATAAAACTGTCAAAGCACAAGCACAAACATTCTGGTTCCTACTGGTTAGGTGTTGGCGAAGTAATCTCAAGAAGAAGAAAGCTCGTTTGTCTAATATTTAAGGCACACCGTGTGTCATTTTTTGCATTTAAACACAAGTTGGTAACACCATGTGATTGTGTGGCATCCACAAAGCAAGAAACATCAAAACTCTTTCATTTGACTCTAAATACAGGGCATACATGGAACTACATTGTAACGTGGGTTATACATTGTGTCATTTAACAAAATGTATGACCAATAATTTAAAAAGAGGAAGGTGTTCTTGCTGTTAGTAAAGCTGTGACTGTGAGTGGTATGCTGTGATTCTGCTATCTTCACTCTTAAAACTGATCCTCTGTGGATCTCCTCACTGAATCAGCTGGGCAGACCTGTTTCCAGTTGCAGTGGGACAACCCTGTACCAGACAGACAGCTGCGTTCTTGTGTGTTGGTGTGGTCCACTGACTAGCAGCATTCATTTTTCTCAGTGAAAGGGCTTATCTTACCTTTTTATCCTGACAGATGTTTGCATTTTGTCAAGGTGTTCCATATTACACGTGTGAAATACAGATGTCCTGCTACTCATCGGCCCAAATGGCCACCCTGAGTGTGTTTGATTGCTGTTCCACTACTGCAGTCCCCCAGCATGCCTGTAGATTACAAGTGCACAGGGTATGAACGATATCCAGAGAAAAATAGCGCAGTACACGGGCTCTCCTTTTCGCCGTGAAGGTTGTGACTGGTATCATCTGCAGGATTGGGAATTAACCTTGTTCATCTCCTGATGAACTTGTGGTCTTTAGCTTTACTTACCTTGGCACAGAACTCTTTCTTGTATAGCCACCACAACCAATTTAATTGCCCAATATTACCTGTACACCAGCTGGAATGTTAACAGAGGTTGTTGTTTATCTTCCTTTGTGTTGATGTTGTTTGCTTAGGTGACATTGACGTGCAGTCATTGGCAGGACACTGGTCATGTTTATGTCGGTATATTAGACTAATTGATGTGTTAAACATCAAGGCTTGGCGAAAACACTGCAGAAATGTGAACCGTAATAGGGTCATTGACATAGGAATGTTGGGGTTGTAATTGTATCATACTGTATGTTTCAGAGAGGTACATAGATGTCCTTCAAGCCTGGGGAGTCCGTAATGAAGGATGATTCTCTGGACAGTATTATCTGCCTGGGCAGTCAACCACACGATCAGACAATAAACTTCACTGGAGCTGTGCGATCTCTACAACTGCTGACAGTTTGATTCTGCTCACATTTGATTTATTTTGTCTTCGTCAAGATGGTTTTGTTCTCGAGTGTCCTTTTGCACTTTTTCGTGATCCAATGCAAAGTGAGAGAATGAGCAGAGCCGTGTTCTCTCTGTATGTCGCCTTACAGAAGACAAAAAAAACAGACAAAGAACTAGAGCTTTGTCAGTGGGTTTGATTTGGGGGAACTACGTGTATCTAAGTTAATTTTATTTGTTACTGTTGCTGATGTGTTTGTCTGGGGGAGAAGGAGAAGAGAAGAAAAATGTTTTCCAGCGCTGTGCTTTGAGGAACTGTACTTGAATAAAGCACTCTCTGATGGAACCTGACAATCGCAGAGGATCATCAGCCCCTCCCTCCCTCCCTCCCCATTCCTCCAGTCCGGTGGAGACAGTGTAGGAATCCCTGGAGATGTGAAGAATGGCCTTGCCCCCCTGTCCCACCAGTGAGCTCATTTTTGGGCAGCTTCTTTAGTGCAATGAAGACACTGAGCCTCTGACATGTCCCCTCCGCTCCCCCAAGGGGCAGCAGCGGCAATTTGCTGGCCTCACCTACTTTGTGTTTGTACTGGATTTGTTTTTTTTTTCTGTTTTTTGTTTCTATTTTTTATAATCAGCATCATTGTGACATCATCATCCGCTTCCTGTTGGACACCCAGCTCTGCTCGGATCCCTTCCTTGATGGGCAGATTTTCAAACACAGTATTCCACATTTGTATTTTTACTGATCAAAATGAATTGTAAATATGTTTAAAATACAAAGACATGGTAAAAAAAAACTGATTCAATAAACATATAATTACAAATGAACTGGAAAACTTTTATATTTATCATTCAATCCATTTATCATAAGCCACCTGAGAAAATGCAGAATAATTTTCAATAAAATCAATCCTTTTTATGTTGGTCAAGAATTTCCATGTTTTTCTGTAATAAAAATTGTCTCGGCCTCTTGAAATCCCCTCCAGACTACATGCCATAGAATTCAAATTTAAAATGAAGTCACTTCAGATTATTTTGTAAAGTTACTCAACAAACAAATACTGTGGCTTGTTAAATATTTGTTAATTGAATATCAACTTTCCTGCATTGCTGCCTATTGTCTGTGTTTTGTATGCTTTGTGAGGGTTCACTTATTTTATGTTACAGCCATGGTATTTCCTGGTGGATATTTCATAGAAAAGGTGTGTGAGACCAGTGGGTTCCACCTCAGTTCAACAGAGACGCTGAACTGTAGTGCACAGAAAACAAACAGTACAATTACATCACTGAATAGAGCAAGTAAAGCAGCACAGGCTACCAGAGTCATCTTATGATCCATGGTCCGTTTGTTGGGCTTTTCTGTTAAGATGTGACACAGTAATTGCAGTAAAACACTACAGAGATTACATGGAGCACTGACTGAGAGAACCCACATGCTATGCCCAGACTCAACAAATGTTCTATCACTGTCCACATCCGCTGCACACTGTGTCCATACTGAAAGCATAGCACATTCTGCATCCCTCCACACTCCACACACAAAATTGCAAAATCACTATGCTAAAAAGACAGTGCACACTAATATGCCCATTCAACATGGACCCACAGTACTTAAAGTCCACACACAATTTAGGATCAGGGGTCTCCATCTGGAGGACAGATGGAAAGCATGTGGAGGTCTGGATGACTCACATGGTCAGAACCCTCAGCCTATTTCAGCAAAGTGATGTTGCTCAATATACAAGTATGTCCACTGCATTCTGTCATGTGACAGTTGCTCAAAATCCATGTGTTGTCCTGAATGCTAAACCAAGGGACAGCATGGATTCCAAGACTCATCAGTGAGATGGCTCCAAACAAGGCCATGAAAGCATGGTATTAAATGTAATCAAATGGCTACTGATTTACTTAAAGTGACTCTCAGGGATATCATGGCAAATAACACCGCATATGAAATGAGGGTGAACAACATTCAAGTACAGGAACGCGTCATGGCATTCTTACAATTAATGGTACAATTAATAAAATAACAAGGGAGCTTAAAGAAAATGCATATTAAGTCATGCGGTTGTAGCTATAATTATAAACATGAGTCTCAAGGGAGCTATGGATGGGACTGGTCTGAGGTAAAGGCACTGAACTCTGAATAACCCAACTTTAAGCTTGATCTTAGTGCAGCCGGTTTGGTTCACCATCTTAGGAAGGCAGTGAAGAAGAGGCGGCACTGAGTGGTACAATGTCAAAAGAGTAGGACGGTTGACATAAAATACGGGTATTTTAAAGTCAGCGATCTGCAGTGCTTAAAGATGCACAAGGGTTGCAATTGGTATCCTGAGATGGGCGATGAGAAGAGGTTAAATGTGCATATCTAAAGGGATTGATCGCCTTATGAATTGGCACATTCTACATGAGCTGGATGCAAGGAGGCCACTAGCATGTGAGAGTTGTTCAGGCAGAACGGTGTAAGACTCTGGAGTAAGAGCTGAATGGAGTCGATGGTTAGGAACGGACAGAGCTGTCTGAAGTTGTACTGGCAGGACTGAGTCACTGATGGCAGTCTTCTCTGAGAAGGATAGCTGGTATTCAATAAAGATGTACAGTAGATGCTCTTGGCAGTGTAAGCTGCTGCCCCTGGGGAGTCATCAGAGATCCTGCCCTGTTGGAAGGATGTGTCATCTGGCATGTAGAGCAAGTCCATCTTGTACAGGCTCAGACTCAGATGCTGGTTAGTCATCCACAAAGGAATATCACAGAGACCTGCCATATCTGCAGTCCTGAAACTGTTGGTGGTGTTTACTAAAACTTCAGACTCTCAAAGTGAGAACAAAAAAGGACCAGACACTGTGCCATGGGGAACTTCTGGAAAGAGTTCTACATGTGGTTGAGCTGTGATCTCTCCTGGGCCCCAGATGGGTGAGTGACCAGAAAGTTAAGATATCAGCCATCTCTGGGCTGTAAGATGCCCAGACCAGCTGAAGTTGATAGAAGGATCTAGTCTGGTGGGCGTAGACTCAGGAGGTGATGTAAGCTGGTACGTCTGGAGTAGAGGCATGGGGATGAGATTCAGGGGGCAGGTGGTAGGCTGATGGAATAGTGGGAGCTGAGATAAGCAAGGATAGACAGGCCAGAAGATGATTTGCCAGCTGTTTTGAAGTGGTTTTGGGACGTCTGCAGTATGTCCATGAAAGAATTCAACAGGCACAGTGGTTGAGGGGCTTCGCGAAGGGAAGAGAAGATTAAGAACTTAAAACTGCAGTCGAGTAAAAACCAGTTTAGTTGGGTTAAAAAAAGTTTTAGGTGTGAAAACATGAGGAGGAGTTGACAAGGAAAGACTTCCAGCTATTATGGCCAGCATGGTCTTTTTGACTCTCTCCACCTCCTGT
This sequence comes from Albula goreensis, assembly GCA_022829145.1. Lineage (NCBI taxonomy): Eukaryota > Metazoa > Chordata > Actinopteri > Albuliformes > Albulidae > Albula > Albula goreensis. The sequence continues at coordinate 30,429,091 of CM040745.1, forward strand.
CCACAAAGCACAGCTTGCCACTGCATTCATGCAGCTCATCTTTGAGCTGGAGGCAGGGAGGCTTGCTTCAGTTAGGTGTGATGGAGATAGTACATGGGTACTCAAGGTGAGAGGATAATTCTGCATGTAAGAGAGGGTCACAGTATGTTGGCCTGTGGCAGAGGGAATCATGAGAAAGTGAATGGTGACACTGCCAGGGCAAAAACATGTGGAGGGAGATACTGTTTGCTGATACTGAGTAAGAAGTAATGACTAAGAGTGGACATTTACAAAAAACAGTGGTCAGAGAAATGTAGTGAGGTCACTGTAAGGATCAGATATGTGCATGATTCAAGTGGTGCAACAGTGCCGATAAGGTTTTAAAGTACAGCCAGCTCTCTGAACTACTGAGAGACAGCCAACATGAATCACATGTGAAATATGGAGTGTGAGATCAGTCCAGAGAAGGAACCAGACCAAGACCGAAAAGAGGAGAGGAAATGGATAAATCTCTTTGTCTCGGCTCCAGTGTAACTAACAAGAATCATTCACACACCACAACTTGCTATATGCAGAAGTTACACAAAAAACCTACCTCATCCTATATTATCTATACATTTAATAAATGGATGAAGTATGTCTATTTGTCACATCTCAGATATATTTTTCCTGGGTGATGGATGATTTTCTTCACACATTTTATATTAAAAAAAACAACGGGATTTTACTGGAGCAACAAAAGTGTCAAAAGCTGAGCATATTACAGTCTTCTAAGCCATGGTTCATTGTTCTGGCCTACACATTGAGTGCCGCTCTTTTAAACATACTGCATGTGTTGTGTACTTTCACAAAAGTACTGTCACTTTAATGACAGTTCCCCAGGACATCTCCCTGAAGCAGCTCCATACATTTCCCTGTCGTGGAAAGGCAGCAGTCTGTCCTTCTCCTCTGTCTCTGCAGAAGTTGGAGGCCTAATCAGGATTCTCAGTTAGTCCTATCCTTTGTCAAAGTATAGGTTGTGGTCTTTGATGCACATTTGAAATTCACTGAGATGCCAGCTGAAAAGGAAAAGAGTGCTGGCTGCAAGGAGAGAATAGACTGGGCTAACATCTGTAACTCCTATTGTGCAGCAGGAATACAGCATTTTGGAGAGGAAATTATGGTCAATAGAATGAAAAGCCAATAATATGGGAAGGTCACAGCCATGTAAAAGGGACAAGAAGCATATGGTAAACTGTAAAGGGAACCATGTGATTTCTTCAAAGATGAAAATTCCTTCAAATTGTCTTTTAGTTCAGTGATGACCCGTACAGTGGGTTGAACCTTTCCTCTAAACTCCACTCTTCCCCAGTTGCAGAAGTTACAGTGCTTGGGGATTTCAATAATTGCAGTGATATTTTGTCACTTGAGTATGCAGATGCACACACTGTTATGTTTTAATGCCCTACTTTCTTCATATTAATGTTTTTTCAGCTATATATCACATCCTGCGATTTGGAAAATGATCCATGTCTGAAAATTGACATCAGTGAAAGTATGTGCATTATGCCCATAGAAAAAAATATGAATATATCAGCTAACATAGTGACTATTTTTGTAAAGTTACTGAGAAATGAAGGGGCATTGTTTCCTGGGAACTCCTGTGAAACTACTGTCTGCTTCTGATATAAGAGAATTTTCTTCAGTAAAATCAGGAAGATATTGGCTGGACTGGGCCTTAAGGGAAGCTGCAGAAGCTGGCAGGCTCATGTTGGGGTATGGATTTGGAAACAGTGAGATGAATGTGCCATTGAGGGCTGCAGAGGAGAATATGCAGTGCTTGAGGCAATGTCACCGCTGTGTGCAGTGCACTATTTGCACGTCTCTCACGGCAAACAGAATGGAACTCTCAAAGGGTCACCCCCTGGGCTCGCTTGCAGCAATGTGTCAGTGAGCGTGGGCAGATCTGTGTATCACCGATGACTCCTCCCAGCAAAGCGCACTGCCATGCCCTGCGCTAGCGAGCGAAAGCATCCCCACGCAGTAATTAGGAATCTGTGGTCAAGGCAATGGTGTGGAGCAGGATGGAGCAGGGGTCAGGGAAGCAGTAACATGTGATTTGTGTCTCTACAATATGATTTAGGTGACCAAATAAAACCAATATCAATAAAAATAAGACAAATTGTTTTTTTGTACATTTCAGGTCGTGACAATCTTGACAGATGTGATTTTTTTGGAGAGCCAAGTCAAACAATGTGTCAAAAGGAAGGCTAAGAACTAAACTCTTGCTCTTGCCAAATCCACTAATTATAAATTTAATCCTAAACCTGAGTGTATGTGCAAATAAAAACACTTTCCGATGTATAAAGATTTTGGTATCTGTCAAAATTGTGTATGAGAATCAGAGAAAAGGACTGTTGGACTTTTTTCTTGGACTCGACTTTTTTCCAATATCCAATCCATGAATATCCAAATGAGCATGTATTCAAGCAGAGTTATAAACAGAGAATAACTGACAGTTATTCCATATCTCTACAATTTAATATACCTTGAGTTTGCTTGATTAGTTGTTATGAAACCAATGTTGTATAGGAATTTGAGATGAAAGATGGCCTGTTGCAGACTATACACTTACACACACATGTGGTCATGCTGATAAACATATCTTATAGATCTGCTTATAGTTTCATACTCAGTGAATACCCTGAATGAACCTTTTATGGTGGTTTGCTGATGAAACATTCATCATCACTTGCAAATGAGTCTGCAAAACACTCATGCCAAGGTGCTGAGCTTGCCTACACAAGTTGCCATCGTGTCACATAAGAGCAGAAAAACCCACAAGGGGATGACAAAGTGAATGCATTAACTGATGACTAATGACCAACTAATGAGTAGATGGATTACACTTTGCCTTCAGAAGTGCTTCCATTCTTAAACTGCTGTCATACAAATTTGAAATGTTTACAGTGGAACTATTGGAACATTCTTCAAGAAGCAAAGCATCATTGAGAGTTCACTGAGAGAGGAACCAGATGAAAATCTACCCCACACTCTGTGTTCTACAACGTCCCATAAAGGTTAAATGATTTTTATGTCTGATGATTGAGAAGGCCATGGAAGGTGTTTCGCAGTCATATTGGTGTTCATGAAAGCGCTCTGGAATCTGTTTTGCAGGGTGCATGGTTCATATTGAGACTACTGTTCCTCTTCTTCTGATTTAATTTTCCTTCCATTGAGAGTTTCGCCGCTGATTCCCTTGGTACCTTTATGAAAATCTACCCTTTCTGTGACCCTCCCCTGCAGTATGAGCACCAACTGTTTGTCCTCTTTCAAAATGTGTTAGACGTCTAATGTTGCTTTAGGAATTCACCTTGAAGTCTTGATTTTATGCATAGTTGATGAATGAGGCACTCTCTTTCCCCTGCGCGCTGATGGACCTCACCCATGGAAATGAACCATCTTGCTTCTCCGTCCTCCTCATCCCAGTCATTAAAGTGAGGTTCCCATTCCCCCCTCATCCCTGTTGTGACCCCTCTGCATCATATATGAACTCCAGATGGGCCTACCCATGTTTTCCCCGTGAGTCACCGCCCCAGCTGTGCGAAAGGACACAGATGTCCGCAGACACAACACTGACGAGCATGCTCAGCCGACACTTTTCTCAGCTGTATCCCCTTCATTCAGTGTTTCCTACGACTGGACACTTCTGATCAGACATCTGAACAGACATCTGAACATTTGAGAATGAAACAGAGGAAGAGGGATTGGTCGGACATGTCAGACATGCTGTGTATTCTGCCAAGAGGAACATCAACAGAGATAGATGTTTGTATTCACCATAGATATGAACCTCTTCCTTCTCACTGTGGTGGTTTTCTGAGCAGTCTCTATCACTTCAGTTCTCTTTCAGCTTGTAAATGTAGTTTAGCACTGCACTGGGAATCTATTAGAATCAAGCAAATAAGAAAGTTGAATATTAACTATTTTATTTCATTGGTCAATATTAGGATTTTGTAGAAGTAGATTTTCATTATTTGCCAACAAATATTTGTGTTGGTGACCTACCGGCAGGGTATCCTGTTTCTTTCCTGCTGAACTGAAAAGCAATACATGGGAGAGAATCTAATTCTCGTGAGAGTCTGCTTCTCAAAGCCACACTCATACTCACAAGGAACCCTGTCTCTGAGATCCCATATGACTCAACAGAGTCATTTGGATTTTAAAAATATATGAGACTTAATCAAATGTATAAAATAAAATGGTAACTACGGAGTACACTGTCACGCTTTCACAATGTTAATGAAATGAGGTACCAAAAGTGTTTTCCCTATGTTTAGTGTCTGGGCAGATTTCTTAAAACTGTGAAATGCAGATTTATACAAAAAAAAATGTACTATACTCTAATAAGGAAAGTAATGCAAATAAACAATACACAGGTTGTCTCTCATTTTATGACAGCAGGCCACATACTTTACCAATGTCACCCATTCAATTTTCTCCCCAAGTATATAGAGGGTGTTTCTACATTGTTGTAATTTTAGGAAGTTATGGGAAATGGTGTGAATTTTCAATATTTTTCTCTATGTCCAAGTATTTGGAGCATCCTGTTAGGAAACGTTGCTCTGTGTCCCCTGCCTCCACTACAGTGGGAGCACAGCCTGTCCTCTGTGGGCAGCCAGGTTTCCCTCTGACAGATGGTTTCTATGCCAGGTTGTGTTTGCTGTGTAGTATCCCTCCATATATAACCAATTAGCATTCTGTCCTGTAGAGGGCAGCAGTGAGATGAATCTGAGCCCATAAGGAACAAAATGTAACATAGGTCACCATCAGGATGCCAGGCGAAAGAAAGTGGACCAAACAAGGAAAACCCACATTGACATAAGGAACTTGAAAATTTCATAAACAAAGCTAGCATTAATTCTGAACCCAGAACAGTGTGGTGACAATGCTACCACAGTTTGTCCTTCCACACCCTTTCCTCGCCTGGCGAAGAGGGGTGATTATTCTAAGGGGATAGAGTTCATTACTCATGCACACAAAAGTCTACAACAGGCACAAATCAAAACAAAAATAGAATGGAAAATGTTTACTCTAATCAAAGCGGAGGACCAACAGTTGGAAATAAAAGATATGTCATGTTTATTTACACATGTTTATACATCTGAGAGCCTAATACTTTCTGTAAACACGCATTCAGCAGCGCATGTTGTGTTTATTATCACTGATAATAAACACTCTCTGGGGCATCTTGGTCCATTTGGTCATCTCCTTTGATTTTCGTTGACGTTATTAGTCATCGGGATGTGTGACTGCAGTTGTAACAGGCTTGGTGTGTGCACAGTGGAACCAGAATGTGTAAAGATGGTAAAATTAACCCAGTGAAAGGGACAAATGTGTCTGACTAAACACAGGAAAATATGAATGTGAGACCGAACATTATTCACTTACTGTTATTATTATCCACTGGGCTTAGCAGCAAACCATTAAAATGCATACCAATAACAGGCCTCCATAAGCTCTTAATTACCCAGACTGTCAGGGAGGATATTGCATAAACAAGTACGTTGTATTGATCTGGTCATTTTGGAATGTCTCAGAAGCTGAATCACTGTAACAGAGTTTTGCCATTCGCTCTGTTTAACCATGGAATTCGTCACCGCTTTGAGCACCAGTGGCAAAGGGGAAAGTGACTGAAGCCCCCAGAGCAGACGTGCGCGGGGTAAAAACAGTGTGTTTTTAGGTCCTTCAGGTGCCTGGCGTGCGTCATTTGCAAATACTGAATGTGCATCTCCTGGAGGACAGGCAACTGACATTAACTCGGACAGCCGCTGTAAATCAATAAAACCTGTGAGCCGGGCCGTGATGCCGGAGGTAGGGTAGGGTTTATTAAAAAGTCATTAAGTGAGTCATGACGTTAGCGATTTCCATGGACGTTCGAAGACGTAGCGGAGTATTTAATGTGTTAATGGTGACTGCTTAACTACCTGGGTCATGAGCACTGACTCACCTCTACCTGGCGCAGAGCCCAGACAGAAACCAGGTGGCAATTTCCCTCTAGAGAGGAAAGCATCGCTCACCTCCGCAGCTCCTAAAACACTGCCCATCACAATGCAACATACGAAGCAAACACAGGTCTCTCTGGTGCTAACCACTTGGACTGGTCGCAGGCAGAAAATACAATGACCTAAGTTTCTTCAAAGCCAGCACTGAAGATGGCAAAATATATAGAGTTACACAAGGAAGTTCAGTAACAATTTTTCATTTATTCATGAGTTTGCTCATTTTCCTCATGTCCAAATCTCCACACACCTTTACATAGCAGTTTTAGCATTTTCTTAGCACCCTCTCTCTTTTTCCAGTTCTTCCGTTTCTCCTCCAATCAACACATAGACAGATGTGAGCTTTAATTTGTATTCTAAACCACAGATGTGGCCAAACGTATCCATTTTGAGACTTATATTATTCCTATGGATGTATGTTGATTTCAGTTAATTGAGTATACTTTGCTGTGTGAAAATTAGATTTGTGAACTTATAATTTTGATAGGTTTATCAGCATGCATTAGACAGTGCCTAGGGCTGCTCAAGTTATCATTTATCATTTATGACTCACTACCTCCTGAAATCAGTTTTGCATTGGGGAAAATGATCAATTATTTGAAAATGAATTCCACCGCAGGTGTCCAAATACACACCCACCAATCATTTTCTAGAATATATTAATGCAGACATATAAACATAAATCACATAATACCAGTGTGTGGGGCACAAGGGTGTGAAAATACAGATTTCATGAAATATTAACCTTTATGTGAGTAGTAAGAAATCAAAAAAAATCCCACAATGTTGTGTTCTGTTGTTATGTGTTACCCACACGAGGGTAATATTCTGTTTCTTATTCAGAGGGGAAAAGGAAATGCCCATTCACACTATAATTGACATAGGTAATTTTATGGGGATATTAATCTTACAGGGACCTTTCTGTCGCATAATTTATCTCATGTACATCTTGCTTCCTCTGTACTGGCAGTAAATTAGAATATTTATAACAACGATGTCATTGCTGCCTGACTGTGTAACATGTTATAACTAGGCTGGGTGGTGGTGGGGGGGGTGCTTATTGATTTGTTCCTGTAAAGCTGATAGCCACTGCTTATTGGGGGCTTCAAGCCAAATCTCTCTCTCTTTCTCTCTCTCTCTCTCTCTCTCTCTCTCTCTCTCTCTCTCTCTCTCTCTCTCTCTCACTTTGACTTTTCCAGGCTGCTGCAGATGACATTTATCTGACTAATTTATCTTCTATCAGAGACATGTTAGCCTTACTGGGGAATCCAACAATATGCCATAAACAGACATGGTACATATGGTACATATGGTACATATCGGATATGACTGACAATGTGCCTCAGAACCAATTTGTCACTGCAGTAGAATTGGCTGTGTACTTGAGGTGAACACTGTGTGTGGATTGCCAACTGTGAGGTGAATGATATATACTGTCAAGAAAAAGCTACACAACCTAACGGAAATACAGCTGTCTCCTCTAATCAAAACAATACCTGTGCCTGGATTAAGTCTCCATTTATACAAAGCAGAAACTGACCTGATTTTATTATATTTCAGTCTGATGTTATGAAAAAGTATGAAAAAAATGTTAATATTTTTATTTAATTTTCTGATTTCCAGTGTGATAAAATGTTGGCTGTTTGGGCCTATCTCCTTTTCTGGTCTTCCAGTCATGTTCTCCTGTTCAGTTACATAATTCTGGCAGCGCTATCAGCCAGTATAGCACAGGCATGCTTGTGTTGGCCTTGACATACATATGCTGCTCCTCTAAAAGAAAAAAAAAACTCACAGGTTTATTACCTGTCTGATTAAAAAACGCTATTAAAGCAGATCACTATAAAGACTTTTGTAAAAGATGTGCCAATTAATAATGATCAATAAAAATAAATGAGGGTTAAGTCTTTAAAGCAGGCCATGATTTGGGCATGTGCAGCCTAATTTAAATCTGACTGACTTTGTCCCTTACCATTTCAGTCATTTTATTATCCAATAGTCTAGCAGCATATTATTCCACAATGAAAAGAAACTCCCCAAGACTCACTGTAAAAAGCCGTTGATGCCTATCCGTCTGAAAGGATCACAAAACGATTCCTAAGGCTTTGGAGCTCCACCAAACCACAGTCAGAGCCATACTGTCCAGGAGGAGAACATTTGAGACAGTGGTGAATCTCCCCAGCAGTGACCAACCAGCCAAAATCTCTCCCAAGGCAAGATGTAAAATTGTCCCGAAAGTCATAAAAACAACAAAAGATAAAAGATAAAAGAATATGCAAAAAAAAAAAAAACTTCCAAGGATCAGGTTTTCCAGAAGCACCTGGATGATCCTCAACGTTGTATGAGCAGATGGGTCAAATTGCATAAGACAACATGGGCCCTGACATATTTGGTAAAAATACTTCACAGAAAGAACTTCATACCAACAGTCTAACATGGCGGTAATAGTGCAACGGACGCTTTGCTGTATCAGGTTCTGGATGGCTTGCCATTATCAAAGAAACCCTAAACTCTGCTCTACATCAGAGAATGATACAGGAGAACCTTAGGCCATCTGTCTCTGAGCTAAAGCTGAAGCAAAGCTGTGTCATGCAGCAAGACAATTGCACAGAACCTTGAGAGGGTGTGACCTGATATAAGCAGTTCTTACTCAAGAGGGCTAAATCTTGTGCTGTTGTGGCTTGCTTGAGTAAAATTATCAATTCTCTAACTTTACAAATGCACTGAATGCATTCAGAAAATGTAATAATGGAATACACACAACAGTCTGCTCTTTAAGAGCTTCCATAGGAAATAATCTGTGATTCAATCTTCTGAATGATTCTTAGATGGAGAGAATAAGAAACTGAGTCATATTTAAGCAATCTGTTGGTTGCCCATACACAAATTTTCTGTTGTCAGTGATAATTCCACCATAACATGCAGCGTAGCAGTTCAACTCTTTCTGCTTTGATGTTTATCTCAAGTGTATAATCCAAGATGGTAATGAAACGGAGTTCTCTGCAGTTCCGGGAACTGCCAGTGACGTGTGACAGGCAAAGATCTCGGCTTGGGGCAGGAAGGTGCGAGCGGAGGAGAGACAGGAACTGACCTCAGGCGGGGAAACCCAAGCTCCATCAGCTACAGCTTTCTCATTTTCTTGTGGTTTTGCTCATTCATCTGTTGAAAGAAACTGCAATTCTAATCTCCTTTCCCCCCATGGATAACCACTACACCCACCTTGGTTCTCTGAGCAAGCATTTATACCCACACACCAGCCTCTCATTGTCTTTCAGTCTTTTTTTAGCCTGCCCCCACCCCAGCAAAAAACTCTGTGCATAGCCCACTGTTTGTAAAACAACATAAAAACACTGCACGGAAAGAGATATCTTCCAATTGGCTACGTATGATCTGGTTAGGAAAACCAGAACACCATCCTCACCACAGAATGACAGTGATACAGTTCAAATTCAGAGGAATTCAGGAACTTGCATCACGAAAGTAGTTTCATTCCCATTTAGGTGTGGGGAAAAACCGAATTCAATCAGATTTTATTAATGTACATTTACTCTGTGATTCATTGGTAATTGACCATCATAAAAAAAGTCCTATCTGTTGCTTGGCAAAAATTTCAGGAGAATGTCATTGCTTCTGTTTCAGTTTTGAGTGTGAGAGTTCCAGTGAAGAATGACAGAGAAAGTTTTTATTTTAATCGTTGGGTGAAAACCTGAAGATTGTGGTAGCTGTGATTTATACAGCAGGAGAAGCAACAGCGATAATGCCACCACACCACACTCCAGTGACATTTGTGTAATGTGTCATTCAATTAGTCTTGCAGCTGCTCTAGATTAAGCATCTGGCAAGTAAATAAATGAATGAAATCAATAAACATGAGTACTAGAAGTTGTTCTAAAAACATACTAGAAAATATACCCGTCAGCTGAGGGATCTTGACATTATCACCCAAAGGACTCAGAGGAGGTGACAGACAAACAAAAAAATTAATAAACAATTAACTGAGACAATTTGCCAGAGTTAGTAAATATGAAAAGGCCCCTGGTGGAGTTACAACGTCCGAGTTTGTCTCAACCTCTCAAATCACTGAACCAGCAGGTGTCCATGAGGCCTTAACACAACAACTATGTGATTTTACAGTTCTGGCCTACTAAAACCAAGACTGTCTCATTCAAGTGCGGAGGTTTGCAAGGTGAGTGAAATCTCTCTCCCAAAATGAATTTCACATATACACCACCACTTGTGCAATGAAACATAATTTAGATACTTGCATGTTCATAAGACAGACCAGCCTGGCAGGTGCAGGGTAGAAAAAAATGTGCATGTTACACTTCACAACAAGTGAACAGAGATGCTCACAGGAAAGAGTACTGAGGAAATGCATAGAAAGCATACCTCAGATTCCAGGTTCCTTTACCCTTCACCATGTGGTATGCTGGTTTTCCAGTTCATCATGTAAAGCATATGACTGCAAAATCAACCCAGCCCACTTGTGATTATGTTTATACCTTGTAAAAAAAAAAAAAAAGTAATAGCTTTAACTCTAACCCTCACAGTTAAATATGCTACCAGTTGTAGTAATCAGAGGACCACTGATGCAAAATGGTTGTATACAATATGAATACTGTACTTTCTTTCAACAACTGAAATACCTTTGCTGATGTTGTTTTTGGTCAACTTCCAGAGACATTGATGACTTGTCCCAGGCCTGCCATCATGTGCAGCTTTTGAATCTTGCGAACGCTTCTGGTTACTTGGCAACACAAAAACCCTGTTGACCAATCACGAGTTTCCCTTCAGCGTATTGATACAAGCAATTAATTGAGCAGTTAAATTTCAGACATAAAAAGGCGCTGCTCCATACCTTATTTGAATTAAAGTAAATGTTAATATAAATTTCATTTTATGCTTGTGAATTGCATTCACCGCATCATATACAGTGTATCTAGCTTCAGAAAAAACTACTCCGAAAGTAGTGCGGCGTTGTTGAGGGATGTGGATTTTCCCTTTCAGCCAGTCGTTCTTCGGCATATAAAAATGCGTTCCGCTCGCATGGTCACAGTACAGTAGGCGTGTAACGTATCGAGTGAGGTTGAACGCCAATACCTGGCTGCAGTCATTGTGTTCAGTGTCATTACATTTGAATGCCTTGGGAAGATTCGAATTGATCAGTAAGTATGGTTAAGTTTTATGTATGTAGATCATGTTATGACTGTTGTTTAATCACGACGTGGACACACCACGCTAAATAGCCACTTATTTTTTGCTAGCTAACTTCGCCAGCCACACATTCTAAAGTGATTTGACTGGATGGCTAATTTTGCTCATCTGACCGACGTGTTTTATAGCGAAATGAGTAATGTTGGGTAACATTAGCACTGACTTCAAAAAAATATATATCTATGGAAGACTGCTTTTGTATCGCAACTTGTAAGTTTTATATCATTTGAAGGTAAAGTTGGCGAGCTAGCTAAAGTTAGTAACTTTGGTTGCATAACCAAGTATCCTTACCATAGCATAAGAAACCAAACTCGGTAATGCTCACACTCTTTTCTTGTGATAACTGTTCGGTAGTAGAAGTTAAGGTAGATTATAACTTTCTTTAGCAAAAAGGCAGAATTTCGAGCCAACATTGTGGCAATGGTCTTGCTGTCTTAACTAATTTTGTCTCACTACTCTATTTTCGCCAGTAAACTACTCAATAGGTGAATTGCATGTAGGCAGTGGTGTATAATTTCATCTGGACGGGACTGAAGTTGCATGCCAGCTAATCTAACGGTAGTTCATGTCACAAATTTGGTGTATAACATTAGTGATCTTGGCTGACGATTGCAGTCTTGGTCAGTTAATTTAGTCTAACATCACGTTCTTGTCCGTGTCCTCAAAGTTTGCTTGCTAACGTTAACCAGAATGGTCCATATTTCTTTCAGCGGTAACTTTTAATATGTTATCGAAAAGACAAATGTATTTAAATTTTGGCATTTTTTGGCTGGCGAATGTGTCTGGTGTCGTTAGTATATATCCACGTTTGCTGAAATACATTCGATTAAATATCGCTTGATGTGGAAAATTACAGTGGATAAACGGCACGCTAAATGACGTTTCATCGGGATGCAAACTGTGAAATTGCTATTCTGGAATAAGGACAAGGCATTGCGAACTACTTATTGTTTCGAGCCGTGTGTTTAGCTGTATTTCAATTTTCTTTGTTTAATTAGCACCTTTTGTGAGTCGATATTTATCTGACATTAGAATTAAGTAGCATGTGCTCACCATTATTATCAGGCGATGTATGTACTTAATATTGGATTACAAATTTGCATTTGATAAGTGCTTGTTTGTCAGGCATGATGTCAGGTCATAGTAAGCTTAAAAAAATGCTAATACTACTCCTTCTCTTATTTTTTTGTTGTTAAAGAAATCTAGAGGATAACATGGCAGAAGCTACAGGCAGTAGTGGGTGTGAGTCCTGCAGCGTGCTGAGCTGGGATCAGGTGAGCCGGCTGAACGAGGTCCTTACCGAGGCTGTCCCAGTTCATGGACGGGGGAATTTCCCTACCCTGGAAGTGCGACTGAAAGACATTATTCAAATGGTCCGAAATCGTTTAGAGCAAAAAGGAATAAAAGTTAAAGACGTACGTTTGAACGGCTCCACCGCCAGTCATGTGCTGGTGCAGGACAACGGATGGAGTTACAAAGACCTGGATGTAATTTTCAGGGTTGACCTCCCAGAAGAAGCAGAGTTTCAGATCATAAAGGATGTTGTTTTAGGTACCCTCTTGGATTTTCTTCCTGAAGGGGTGAACAAGGAGAAGATCACCCCCATGACCCTGAAAGAGGCTTATGTGCAGAAACTGGTGAAGGTCTACACCGATCTGGACAGGTGGAGCCTGATATCACTCTCAAACAACAACGGGCGCAACGTCGAGCTGAAGTTTGTGGATTCCATCCGACGGCAGTTCGAGTTCAGCGTGGACTCCTTCCAGATAATCCTGGACACACTGCTCTCTTACTACGATGTTTCTGAAAACCCAATGTCTCAGCACTTCCATCCCTCTGTGGTTGGGGAGAGCGTGTACGGCGACTTTGGCGCCTCCCTGGATCACCTCAAGAACAAACTGATTGCAACCAAGAGGCCCGAGGAAATCCGAGGAGGCGGACTGCTCAAGTACTGCAACCTCTTAGTGAGGGACTTCAAGCCCACAGATGAGGATGAGTTCAAGGCACTGGAGCGCTACATGTGCTCACGCTTCTTCATCGACTTCCCTGACATCGGGGAGCAACAGAGAAAGCTGGAGTCCTACCTCCAGAGCCACTTCATCGGCGAGGAGAAGAGCAAGTACGAATACCTCATGATCCTCCGCCGGGTTGTCAACGAGAGTACGGTGTGCCTCATGGGACACGAGAGGCGGCAGACACTCAACCTCATTTCCCTGACAGCTTTTAGGGTGCTGGCAGAGCAGAACGCCATTCCAGACGCCTCCAGCGTCACCTGTTACTACCAGCCAGCCCCGTATGTCAGAGACCCAAATTTTAGTAACTACTATGTGGCCTCATGCAACCAGTCAATTCCAACCTGGCTTCCATGTAACTGATGGACAGATCTGAAAGGTCACTAACTCAAAAGGGTAGAGAAGTCTGTTATCTCACTCTGTAGGTCTAAAGTGTCTGTTTAAAAAGGACAAGCATTTATTTCCCCCTTCCCCTTCCTCATTCCTTTCCTTCTCTACAGAGATGACAAGATAATTGGACCCAAGGTGACTTTTTTTAGTGTTTGTTTTCTCCATTTCTTACATGTAAATTGTCTCAGATTGTCAAAGGTATTTTTCCCCCAAATCTGAATGTGAATAACTTAATGTATGGAATGAAATGATGTATGTGAGGGGGGTTGAGAGTAAGGGGTGAGTTAAGTTGTATTGTCTTCAAAGGAAGAACAGGGCTGGGATTTAACCCCTGTGTGTAATGACTATGTGTTAAATGTAGAAAACGAGGAGGGTGGGAAGTATCGAGTGTTTAAAAAAAACAAAAAAAACACCACCTGTGAAAAGTATTCCACAAGAAAAAAAATGTTGGGTAGATATTATATTTAACCTACATTTTAATTATTTCAGTTAAGTAAGCTGACTTAATTTATCTCCCTTTATCTAGCCTCCAAAATTTAAAAAGTGGAAAGAAAAAAAAACTTATTTAAAAAAAAAAAAAAAAAAAAACAGTTCTTGTAAATTGGAAAAAAAAAAAAAAAAATTCCTGCCTTTTTTGGGTGGGTTTTTTTTGTAGATGTGTCGCACTCTTAAAGGAAACTTCACACAGCTGAATTTTTTACCTTGAACAATATGCAGAAAGCACAGGTCCCTCCATTGGAGTGGGACTGTGGGAGAGCTGGTCTACCACTTTCCCTTAAAAGGCTCTGTGTGGGTCCCTTGGGAGTCACTCACCAGCCTCTTGCGCCGCTGTCTGCTGAAATGGGATGCCAGTTTGGCGAAGGCCGGCGAATGGCAGTCGTGGTGATCTATAATTATCTTCAGAGGTAGTCAAGTATGGGGGAGGTTGGCACTGTGACCACTGTACATAGGAGGCTGAATTATTCCCTGTATGCACTTTGGGGGGGGGGGGGTGTGTGAGGGGGACAGCCTCCCTCACTACAGTATGCAGAGGAGTCTAGTTTTCCAGAATGTGCAGATGTTAAAAAAGATTGATTTCCACATTGGATAAATGTCACTGAGTTGATGCAAAAGTCAGTTTGGATCTGTATAGTCTGTATGTCTCCTTGACGAGAGTTTGACTCCATGGCTTGTGAAATTGAGCCACTGTCATTGTCCAGTTTAGGTATACCCTGTTTTGGCCTGAGTTACATACCTGTCCTTTTCACCTCCTGCTCACAAAAAAACTTTGAAATGATCCCTTTTCTAGCAGTAATGGCATCACTGATCCTTTTATGTATTTAATTCAGATCTTGAAGTTACATAATCTGAGCATGAACTCAATGCACTCTGATTGGATGCATGAGGAAAAAGGGCTGCCTGGTGAATTTTTTCCT
The DNA here is from genome assembly GCA_022829145.1 of Albula goreensis. Classification (NCBI taxonomy): domain Eukaryota; kingdom Metazoa; phylum Chordata; class Actinopteri; order Albuliformes; family Albulidae; genus Albula; species Albula goreensis. Next base: position 30,444,139 of record CM040745.1, read on the forward strand.
TCATCCAATCAGGTAGTTTCCTTTTATTTGTAGAGAAGCTAGTTTCCCCTTCAACTTCTTACTGAACTACTGCCTGTTTCCCCCTGTGGTTCACGTTTACAAACTTGGGGATGGTTCAGCTTGTACAAACCTGCTGCATGCAAGATAACCCAAGCCTGCCCTTATCTTGGTTCCACGCGGGGCGTGCCCAGGCCTTTTTAAACATGAGATAGTCAGTGATGGACAGGGTCACTGCAGCCCTTTTGTTAGTTGGGCATGACCCTGGGTCAGCTTGCCCAGGTTTGGAGGTTTTACGTTTTTTTTTTTTCCTTTTTTTGATGGGCTGTTGGGAAATTTATCGTTGACCAAAGTCTATGTCCTAGTAATGAAGCAAAAAAGGAAAAAAAGTGCCTTAATCTTTTGCTTCTTTTTTTTTTTTTTTTTTTTTTGGAGGGGTGGTGTAGATAAAACTTTTAAGTCTTGTTTATGGAGAAGTTGTTTCTCTTTGAGAAAGTCAGTCTTTAGCTTTCCCCTCCATTCAGTTCTCATCTGTGTCAGAAATGACATTTGTCAGAAAAAGTTTGGAAGGGAACATGCATACCATTTTTGCATTAAGGTAAATTTGAGGTTTCATACCCACATAACAGGATTGAGGTTTAAATGACTTTGAATAAGGGTCTAGTTCAAGCAAATATGTATCATGCATATTAATGTGTTTCTTTTAGTTCCATCATTGCCCACCAGGCTTTCCCTGTGCCCCAACAACCCTGTCATTCCAGCGGCTGTCTATCCCATTTTTGTCTTTCTTCATGTCCATAAATCAAATTTTGTAAATGTGTTTTCAGGTATATTAAGTGCTGCATAATTGCTGCTTATGTTTTTTAATTTTTTTTCTTATTGCTAAAGCCAAAGTCTCAAGCTGCAAAGGCAATGGCAGTAATGATACCCTGAAGCGGAGTGAAGAAAAGAGCCAGATTTTTTAAAGCACTTTAAAAGCCCTGTGCAGCTCCAGACCCAGAGAGCTGAGAATGTAGAAACTGTGTAGGAAACTGATGGGGGGGGATGGCTGGAGGACAACATCTCAGGGAGATATTTGTGTCAAATGCAGGGCTATTGCCCACTTAGTCCCCCCGCCTCTGACTTAGTGACTGTCTGCATTCTCCCCACTCTTTCAGAGTTCTGCTGTGTTTGCTGTAACAGACTTCTTTCTGTAGCAGAAAAATTAGTATGGTTTAGGGTAGAAGCCTACAGCAGTCCGAATTCAATTGGTCTAGCCTCTGGGAAGGGTGATCTTTTGTGTTTGCACAGTTACGGGGAAAACGGCAAGCCTTCGTCTTGTCAAGATGCACTTAAGCCAGCAACGCTCGGCCGATCTGTCACTTCCTTCTATAGGGGTTGTGTGTGTTTCGATGAGAGAGTCTCGTGTTAGTCATTTCTAGCTTAAATTATTTTTAAGTTTAAATGTAAAGGAGCTGAAAGGGCATGCTGTTCATTGTTTATTATGTCTTATGATGTTTGCTTGTTTTTTTTTTTCCTGAATTGTGGGAATTATGAACTTATGAAATTAAGTGTGAAATTTGCCCCCCCCTGCCATCATAAGTAAGTTTGCTTTTTTCTCTGTACCTACCTCTGCTTTTCTTTCTCAGCATCAGTAAAGCTGATTGGTGTTGTTGGCAAGGTGAGGTGGGGTGCGGTTAGTGTTATTTAGCAGATCTTACACGTGGGATAAGTGTTGAAAACCTGTTGGCTTTTGTTTTTTTTTTTTTGTTTTTTTTTTTTTTGCATTAAGATTTTTGGAGTCATAAGCAGGCTGTGTTTTTGCGCATGCACGTGTGGGTTTGCCTTTGAGCATTCTATTTTGAGTGCAAGTAAAATTGAGGGATCTTAAATTCTCACAATTCCATAAAATAGTTAATGCAGAGCAATGCCTACTTCTGCTTCATTATACATATAATGACTTTTTTTTGCACTTTTCCACTCAATTTAGTTTTTTTTCCCCTGGATGGAAATGTACTTCAGGAAGTGTATGAACAGAGAATAAATGAATAAAGTATTTGAACCCAGTTGCATTTGTCAGTTTGTTTTCTTCAAGAATTGCTGTGGGTAAAGTCATATTGTTAGATTGTAGTTCTCTCTCAGCTGGTTTTGGTTAAATGTGTTTCTGTCATGCATCATATTAGTCATGTCATGAGGCTAGTCAGCTCTTTTTCATTCTTACCATTGTGTGAAGGAGAACCCAGTGCTCCCTTCAGCCTTTGTTTTCACAAATATTTTCCCATGAAGGGTGCAGTGAAGGTACCAACAGGACATTGAGAGTCTTGTTGGTAAATAACAAATTGTGCCATGGTAGATGACTTCTTAAAGAACCCAACAACGCCAACTTGGAGTTTGTTCTTTTGCCTTTGTCACCCTTGAGAGAACTGGGTAATTAAATTCAGATGGTTATGTTATGAATCTGGCCTCTCCCTGGGCCTGCCCAGCCCCCTGGTAAGTGGAAAATCGGGAAGGATCCGGAATCCTCCCTCTCAGCTGAAGTTTTACTGTATTGAAGGTAGGGTTGTGGGTATGCATGCAGGAGTCACAGCACCGTGGAGAGGGCACCCCTCTGAACACATGCTCCTTCAGTCACTGCAGTCTGACACAGCTGCTATTTTCTCGGAAGGACATTAAAAATAAAACCTGACCTGAGCACATTGACCCTGATCCCACCGCATAGAGTGGCATCATCAGGTTCTAAAGATATCCACACCGTGCTGCTTTGTTTGGTTGTGGATAATATTTGCATACATGGACCAGTGTGGATGGAAGATGGCCTTTTGCTTTCTTTGGTTCAGTTTTCAGTATGTGACCCCAGCATTGAGTTTGGTCCTCATATGTCATGATGTAAATGAGACCATGGTCCATCTGCTCACATGGTTCTCTGTGTGTGTGTGTGTGTGTGTGTGTGTCTGTGTGTGTGTGTGTGTGTGTGTGTGTGTGTGTGTGTGTGTGTGTGTGTGTGTGTGTGTGTGTGTGTGTGTCAGTCTGACAATGAATTTCCTGTCCTTTTTTGTTTCCATTTTGAACTAAAACCTGTGTGTTTCTGTTTGTGTGGGGGTTCACCCTGACACTATTACTCACTTTTGTCCTTTTCATTTTCCACTTTGACCTAAAACCACACAAGGCAGAAGCAGCATAATGTTTTTCAGACGTCAGGCTGACTAAGCGTCAGCCCATTAGAGCTGCCTAATGGGAATTTAATTTGTACTTGCTAACAATGACGCAGTAGTGAACCCTCATGAATCCCTCCTACGGTCTCAATGGCTTTTTCCATGTGTCAATCACCAGGTCCTCTTGCTGTCCCTGTGTGGCATATGAGAGGTCAGAGCACCTGGTGTGATCAGGTGGTCATGTGTCACTCACAGAGAGGATATGAGAACTGCACAGGTGTGAGACGAATCTACCTGTCCTTGTTGTAATCATTTTTAAGCAACACTGCTTCTGTGGAAGATCATTTTAATTTAGACTCATGCGTTCTACTCCAAAGCCCTGCCTCTTTGATCTGCTGAAGGTACTTTAGCAAGACTGGAAAAACTGGGCCCACAAGGAAAACACTTTTTTTAACTCTTGTTCCAAAAGACAAAAGTCCTATAGCACAATTGGCTTGGATTAGTTTTCAATTTTTCCTTTAAGGCTATATATGTTTATGTTTATTCCACAACAAGTGAAAAATATAGAAAGTAGAACAACAGCAATTGTATCACTCCCCTCTCCACCCTGTGTTCTGCTTATATCAGATATCTATTTATTGATCACACTTGTACAAAGAATATTACAGTCATGCATATTACATGGACATTAACAGTAAGCAGTCCTATTGAGCATCATCACTGACTCATGTTTTTATTCACCTGAAACTGGACAGGCTTTGTTTGCATATACAAGTTTGCTTTGCATAAGCTGTCAAATACTTTTATTTGCTTTATTATTAAATGGAATTTGAAAGTACAGCTGACTGTATGTTCCTAAAAGAAGGGTGACCTCAGTACCTTCATTTAGCCTGCAGAACTGATTTGCAATGGCTTGAGCATATGTGTAAGTTTTACCCCTGTATGAGTGGACATGTGTACTTTGTGCATATGTGTGTATTTTAGCCCTGTGTGAGCGTGTGTGCATGTGTACACGTGCATATGTTTGCTTTTGAATCCTTCATGGGTATGGGTGTGTTGTGTGTGTTCTTTGTGTGTGCATGTGCATACTTGCGGTGTGTGTACTTTGTGTATACTTGAACTGTGTGTGTTACGTACATACACGTGTGAAAGTGTATGCCCCTCTTTTTCCCCTTCAACCTTTGCGTATCTAACCCTGGTGAGAGCAGAAACCCACTGGCAGGAATCAGAAGACAGCTGTTCAATGGAAAACTTCATCTTGACACTGAAATTCACACTAACAGCATGGCCTCACACCTCCCAGAACCACCAGCCTCTGTGGACCAAAAGAATAATGGAACAAAAAGCCCACCTATGAGCTGCAGTTCAACCCGAGGGGGGCACAATGCATGATTTCTGGAATACTGCTGATAGAAATGTACAGGGAGAGACAAAAGAAACACAGCGCACAGCAGAATGCTTACAGGCAGGCGGTGAAAAAGAAACAACCCTACTGAAACACCAGCACAATGAGCCAGGCCAGTGACAAGTTTAACTCCTGTATAACCACTACCCCTCCAGTCATTACAGCTCTTTAAAAAGGCTCTCACTCCAACAAGCTATCATACTCTGTATTTGATGAATATCATCAAGAATACATGAGGGAAAAAATTCTGAAAAGTAAAAAAAAAAAAAGGGAAAGGAAGAAAGACTATCAGTGTCAATCATAGAGTGCCTTGCCATTGAAATTATGCTGGCAGCTGAAGAATGGACAACAATACAGGCAGAGCTGCTTAGAAAATGTACCCCATTAAAGTCTGATGCATGTACTTTCATTATTGGTTTTAGATCTGTTTAGACCTGGGACAGTGAGGTAGAGGGTGTGTGACTTTCGTGTTCATTCTGGTTAGAGCAACGCCAAGGACTTGGGCATACCTTTATATCAGATGGTTGGTTTTTCTCAGCAGTGGCTATTTAATGAGTCAGCCCTCCTGATTAAGAAACAACCATCGTAATGTCCTAGCAGATAGAGCAGGGAGCCAGAGCTCTATATTTCAGAGATGGAATGCCAATTATGCGCAGTGATAAATACGCACTCTCTGTGAAACTGTGATGGAGATTTAATGCGTTCTTCCTCTCCTCTCGATCCAAAGGACGGATTGAATACCTTGGAGCACATTTTGTATAAGCTCTGAGGCTAATTAAAGGGTTATGCTATGATGAGCTATGTATTATAGCAGGCAATAATTCATATGAGATAGCGAAATGGAGCCCTGATCACATCTGCTTTCATCATTTGGGTCTGTGATGGATCAGACGTTTGAGCTTGATATAGGCATGAATGCTAAGAGACTCATACAGCGGACTGTGGTTTTGCCAGCCAGTTGTGAATGTCCTGTGGAAGTCTTAGCTGTGAACAGCAGAAGAGGCAGTGAGAATGTAGATTTCACACCAAAGCCGCCTTCAGCTGGGGAACTTTACAACCAAGTGTTTTACAACTGCCAGAGCAACATTCTGATGAGACCTTTGGCATTGACTGACTCACCTTTGGCCAAGTGATGAAGCTAACCTCTTCAATGAAATCACTCACAACCGTATCTTCAATGAAATCACTCACAACCATAGCCCTGACATGAGTGAATCCCCTGGCCCTTTCCTTGAGCCGTTTGGCGGCTAAGACCCAGGTACAAGGCAGGTACAACAGGCTTCAGGTTATCTTAGCAGGAAGAAGCTTAGCAAGAGTGACAGCCGCGTGAGAAGAACAACAGCTTAAACAAACTGTCTTTCCTGTCCAGGAAATGGGCAAGCTGCGTAAACATCAGCCGCTTCCCCCGAAACAGCAGCTCTGAAGGAGAGTACATTAATAGGGCTGCGGAGTTGCGAAAAACAGGTGAGGGGCGTGCAGCATGGAGGGGGGTGGCAGATGTTACTGTGGCTGAAACAGAGAGAGAAAACGCTACTGCGTCTTTCCTGCCCTGCGGTAAACGCGCTTCCCTGAAATGCTCATTTTTAGCCCCCTATCTCCCACCCCCCTGACTGAAAGCTATGCCTCAGTAATGCACTCTCACGTCCCTCTTCTGACCTGGGCATGTTTCTGTAAGACTGAACCCCAGGGCCCTCTCATATTCCATACTGTTCCTATTAAATAATACAGATAGCAGAACAGCACTTTCATGAAATAATGCATTCTGGGCAAAACTCTTGATCATGCTCCAGACAATTTAACTCCAGAAATGCATGCCGACTTTATTTCTTTCTCCCTGCATGAGAGCAAAGATCTTTGTGATTGTGGCAAGAGAAAAGAGAAAAAAATACATTGCCATAGAATATATGTAGGTGCTGTGCAGACCATGCAGTAAATTACATGGACTGTGACAGCTATCGTTTGACATCTGAAATAATATAAATCATTTTAGGTCAGGGTCAGAGAGACGGTTAAAATGTTAGTAGCATGTGGCGTGTTGGTTGGTGCGCTGGACTTTGGTCAATATCATGCTGCCAGCAAGAAACTATATCTCAGCTTCCCAAGATACAAAAAGAGTAAAACTATATATGACCTGGGCATCTACCAAGCAAATAAGTCACTAAATATATGTGTATGCCCTCAGTTTGTTGCTTTAGATATGCTTACTGTAACAGGAATGTCCGTATCTACTCTAGTACCCCCAAGTGGACAGAGCTATTCACTGCATATAAACATAACGTGACAGCACTATAATGCATAGATGCTTTTCATAGCATGAGAAAATGCAGATGTTGGGTCTCATACATTAACAGATGGTTTTTATAAATTAGCTGTAAAGCCCATCTCCTTCAGTGCATAAAGCCAGATGCTTTATATCTATTTCCCCCAGTTTTAAAGTATTAAAAAAAAAAATGATACACAATATAGTATTTTAAACCAAATATTTCTGAGTGGATTAAGAGGGGATTTGAAATGCCTGCCAATCAGAATGACCTCAATTTTTTAAAAAATACTTCTCACAAAATAATTAATGTCAGGTTATCACCAAGATCTTGATATCGGGAGTGTTCCATAGTTTTCGTTTTTTATTTAAGATTTCAAAAGAAGTTTAAATCTTTCATGAGACCTGAAGTCAGGAGTTGGTTTTTTTTCTTTTCTTTTTTTCACAGCGCTGCATATTTTCCAACACTGCAAACTGCTCAGTGGTAGTAAAAATATGCACAGGCTCCAGTACTAAAGACACAGGGGGATACAGGTCAGTGTCTGAATGATTTCTTGGTACTCCTGCTCTCTCTGCACACACTCTGCTCACAACCAAGGGGCTGTGCTGGGAGTCCTGGCCGGAGTCACCCGGAATGAGCCCCTCTGGATCTCCTGCAGAGGAGCGGGGGCAAATTAAGTGAGGAACCAGCCTAGGTGCACATTGACAGAAATGAGCAATCGCTAAGAAAAAAGCTAAGTAAGGAGTGGAGTGCAGCATCAGTCGTAAGTCTCTCATTAGGAGCGAATGTTTCCACTGGATTTCTGCAGTGTGTGTTTACACGAGCCACAGGACATACTGCAACCAAAAAACTCCCAGGCTTTCATTTTGGTTGAACCTTTGGAATTCATTTGAAGTATGACCTTTCTTGTGGTGGCGCGTGTGTATGTGCCAATGTGAATGACTGCGAGTTAGCATGCATGTGCATAAATATAAGATGGCAAGAACTATTTTTTTGGAAAGTGCATAACATTACAAATAGGCTCTCACACTTTTTTTTTTTTGAAAATCAGTATGATATCTGGAGTTGTGGGTAAGTGTCCTGCATCAGGTCATGTCACACATGACCTTCCGCAGTGGTCAGTCCTGCATTCTCTCTTCTCCCTGTCTCCCTCCCTCCTTCCTCCCTCTCTATGTGTGTTTTGATATTTTTGAAAGGAGTCTCCCTGCTGCTTGTGGTCATGGTTAAACAGATGGACTGGCCACTCCTCTGAGAAAGGTAAGAGTGTTTGTATTGTACCTAATGCTTCCCTGTGCCAGAACAGAAATATTTACCCAGTGTGCGGCGTACTTAACAAACAGCCGGGTTCCACGCTGTTGCTACTGCTGCTCCTGGCCCCATCAGCGGAGAGCAGCAATCTGCATGGGAAACCTGTCGCCCCAGCCAGGGAGAGAGATATTCAGCCCACTGCATCCAGGGTGTGGAGGGTGTACGCTTTCAGGACGAACTGATCTAGATGGGGTGCCCTCCATGCCGCTGCTACTACTACTGAAGCAGTTCATCATTATAACTGATACCACTATTACCTGTAGTAGTAGTAGTAAAAAAATAAAATAAAAATAATAATAATCATCATCATCATCATCATAATAGTCCCACCCTTTCTCAAGTTCTGTGCTTAAATCATGAAGCAGAGCTCTCTACCTGGGAATCAGGTACAAGGTGGACAGGCCTAGAGGTAACTACTCAAACCATAATGCAACATGTCATTTGACAGATTCTTTGGTTTTCATATATGTCACATGATCTTACTACAGCCCTTCTGCTACAAGGCAGTGGTGACTGAAGGACAAGGGAACATTTCACCTTGGAAGGAGACGGCTAATTTACCTAAACGCCCCACTCCTTACAGCGCATCCTCTTTCATGCCGTCTTCCAAGCCAATTCATAACAGAATTACAGTGTTCACTGGGAGTAAATGGTATCCAGACTTGACATGCTTTTGATTTCCTAGGATACAGACTATTTATGAACTGTATTTTTTGTTTTGTCATTATGGACCATAACCTGACGTATATTAAATCCAGATTTCTCAGATGTATATCGCCCTTGGATCCCTCTGGATATCAAACACAGTTGTTTCCTGTCAGGATCCAGTCATGATGGCTCTGTGTCACACAGGAATGGAGAAATAGTCGTATTTTATATCTATGTGAAAATGTCCCTTAAGTTGAAATTAATGACAAATGTCGTTGGATCATGTAGACTCCAAATATCTCCTAAAATGTTTCCTATCCAAAAACATAAAGACATCTGTTTATTGTTCTTTTTTTCCCTGCAATTATCTCATAGGATGTCCAGCTGTCCAACAGGCTGTTTAAATATTAATGCACAGATGTGCTTCCAGTCAATTTTTTATACATCCTAAGCAAAAATATGCATTTCTAATCAAAGTTGTTGCAAAACTATATGCTATATTTGTAAGGTAAGTGATAATCCCTCTTGGTTTTATCAGTTCAGAGCCATTTTATCCTGTCTCTGTTGGTGATAATCTACTGTTGAGCAGGATGAACACGGTCCAGGTGTCTGTTCGCCATGGTCCTGTATCAAACTAATCCCCACTTCAAGCAGATTCATCCATAAAGGACGGGCTCTCCCTTTTCAGATTGATCAACGATGAGTACAGCAAATGTCAGACATGAGCTGACCCCCTGCATCATTTCCCGCTACATTTTAATCCATGGCAGCTTAGTGAAAAGAAAACAGGGGTAGAAAGACATCTTCACAATGCCTCTGTTTTGACACGGTGCTCTGTGGAATCAGGGCTGTGGGCAGAGACGTGGTGAAAGTGGTGGTTTTAATCATTGTGAGGTTCATTCACAGTTACCTGGAAGATGAATACGCTTTCCTGGGAGGGCGACGGCTAGATAGTGTATGGAATGAAAGTGATTCTACACAAACACCAGCTGTTTTCTCTCAGTCAGTCTAGCCAAGGTCTTATGTCCTGTTCCTATAACATGGCTGCAGAGGACAGCAACAATACGACAGAAAGCGAAGTCAGCTGCCTGAATATGAGAATAAACTGTATGACCATGTTTCTGGTCCATAGAAAAGTAGCTTGGTGCTTCAAAGCTGAACTCTGAGAACTCTGAGTGTGTTAGTGCCTTGGAGTAATGTGAACTACCATATAGCTGTTGGATTATAGAGTGGCTAAGATTTTTTCAAAGAAATATAGTAATGATGCAACGTGCCTTTGTTACTGCAGAAAGAAGGATATTATATTGTCCATTCCATGTGTATCTCACACTTCTTAAAAACCCAAAATCAAAGAGGATGACAGCTGTTGGAAGAGAAATACAATAACCAAAGGTCTATGTCATACAGAACCTCTCCTTTGCTTTCTTTGGAATTAAGAAGTATTTGCGCAAAAAAAAAAAAAAAAATCCTGATTAAATCAACATAACAAACCGACATATTGGTTTAAAACAAAATGATTGAGTCATTCTGTATAACTCCCACAAGATGTGATATCTTTTATACAATCAATGCTCAAGGAAACATAGTTTAGTAAGCATATTAATCCACCCAGGAAACAGCGATGAGTAGTAAAGACATTTGGAAGTGGACTAATACTGATTTGGTATCTCTTGTATAACATAGACAGACAGTGCTGAGGCAAGGGGTCCCTTCAATATGAGATGCAGCTGCATTAGCAGTAGCCAGAAGATGGTGCTGAACTGAATATACACTTGCAAAATGCAGTATGGCAGAGTTTGTGATTTCAGATTGACATGAAATTTTAACAGTAACACCACTGGGGCTTTTATGTGAAGGTTTAGTGGAGCCCAGTCACATATTCTCCAGCTGACACCCCAAACTAAACACCTCCACCAAAACTGAAAACTGTTTTACCTGTACAATCAAGAACAAAATGCTGATAAAGTTCTGAAATGTGGTGGCTTCTGAAGATACACGTTTGGTTCCAGACTAGAGACTTTTTTCTGAGAGGATGGGAATGGGGCCAAATGAAAACAGGAGAAGTACGTTATCATTTGGCATTAATGGAGATGTAATGAATTAGAACTCCATCACAGATCTAGTGGTCCCACAACTAGTATTTGTTTGAACAATTATGTTCTCCCTGAAGGAATTTCTGCATCCAAAATCAACATTATAAAATAAAATGTATCAGTGCACAGAGACAAGATCACAATAATCATCTGCCTAATATATGAGAGAGGATAGAGTTTCAGGAAAATCTCTGTGACCATCTGGCTTCACTATACGAGTAGCAATATTCCAAAAATGGTAGAAATTTTGTAGCAGAGGTTTAAATGCAAGTGTTGTTGGAGGACTGGAGGGTGCCTTGGAATAATTCCACCCCACTTCTGCTCGAAGCAGCCCATAGAAAACTATGCCATCTCTTATACCATCAAAACTAGCCAGCTAACACCACAAGCAGAATCTCCCTTTATTTCCCCCAATATTTGCAACATTTTACCAAATACCTGATATCAGCCAAGGAGTTTCCCACAATATCGGTATGTGTCTATAGGTCTGCTGTGTACTGGATGTTGTTGTCAGCACTTAAAAATGTAAATGTAATTGCATAATGGTGGGTGTTCATTTGGGGGTAGAGAAGTTAGGAGGCATATACCTATATATTCAATTTAATGTGAGTGATGTGGACTTTGTGTGGCTTATGTATCTCTGACCCATACCGAGAGGCAGGACAGAACCCCCTCAGGTCCTGCTAGTGGCCCGGTCTCTGTCCCATGGAAAGATAGGAGCTAAGAGGAGGAAAGCAGGATGTAAAGGCCAGGGACGATGATATGTCCCAGATGTTCAGGGCAGAAGGGAGGGCTGGGGGTTGGGCTGGGGGTTGGGCTGGGGAGGGTGGGTTGAGGGGGAGTGAATAACAATCAAATCAACCCCACACCCCCCACCCTCCAGAACCAAGAGAAACAGCCAACACAAATAACCTACTTCCAAAGTATTACAACTCTCCCTACTCCCTAAGCTTACAGGACATTTCAGGACAGGGGGTTCGATTTTAAATGTCCAAACCCAGGGCTCAACGGTCATAACAGCATTATCATGGTGAGTAAATGCTGCTGTGTATTTATCAAAACTACTGTTTGTGTGTCAATTTCACACAAATAGAATGGTATAGTTACATAGCTGCAATGGTTTCACTCCACATTGCTAAGATTGACCTTTTCTTGACAGATTTAACACAAATTTGGGGTTTTCAAATAAATGGTCTATCAATAATTCAAAATAGCACATATAATAGTTTTCCAATTGCGCCATGAGGCTGCACTATCAAAACTGAAGCCCCTTGTGCTTTAGTATGTAAACACATGACTAGTGATGCATCCAATCACTACAGAGGGGAGGGACCACACCTCCATCCTCATGGGAATGTCTGTCTTCCATACATCCTTAACTCAACGTTAAATCATCTAATTTCTCTGTTTTCTAACACTGTTTTGTGTATTCATAAGCTTAAACAGGTCAATGTGCCTGATTCAATCAAACATATCTAGTCTATATTCATTTGTGAGATAAATAAGCATTACTGAAAATGTATTTGGTCAAACCACAGTCATGCATGAACAGAGGTTAAAATACAAATTATATATATGTTATGCTCTAAGAAGTGGTGCCATACAAGGAATTACAGTGCAGAATTCAAAACATATGCACGGTGCATGTAAATAAATATATTAAATTGATCTTCATTGCTAAATAAAACAGAAAAATAATATTTGTAACTTACAATTACTATAAGTAAATTTAAGGGGGCTTTTAGTGTATAGAATCAAGAGCAAAAGGAAAAAATGAGTCCAGAGAATAAGGGTCAGGTATCAAGCTGCTGAATCACAGCTAAAGTTTTCTTGGTTCATAGCCTATTCCCATGAAGATGAGGGTTAACAATGCCAAGACATATGTCATTTCAGCATCCTGAATGTTCCTTGAAAGTCATTTTCCTGTTTTTCCCCCTTGTGACTAACATAATTTGTGTGGAAAAAATGAAACAGTTTAAGACATTTTGCATAATATTCGTTTTATAACATTATCACCCAACTAGTTTTGTATCTACCCAGAATCGTCTCCGGTATGGAAATGTCATGTATAAGCTGTGATAATGGCATCTCTTGGCACCCAAATACTTATCCAGGATCAGAAAACTCAGATCGCAAACAAAAAAATTGTATTACTGTTCATTATACCAAGGACTAGTGGTTAGTGGACGAGATCGATCCACACAGCCTAAACAATGAAAGGAGGGAAGCTGAACGCTGGACATTGGATATCTTACATAATACTACAGGTATTTAGCAGATGCCCTTACAATTTACAGCTCAGTGACATACAGCGTAAGGTACATAAGTCAAGGACAGCAGTGTTGAAAATCTTTGAGGGAAGTGAAGGTCCATATACCAGATCGGGCATGCAAGACAATAGTAGAACCCTCCAAAATGACCAGCTGAGGAAATAACAAAGAATGACAAGCCTGACACAAGTATTGATGCTAGCAGCAACAGAACAAGTATAGCTAAGTAGAGAAGCTATGGAGGGATGGAGAGGGGTACAGCCTGAAGATATGAGTCTTCTGTCTGTTCCTGAATGTGTTCAGAGTGTCTGCTGTTCCATCTTACTCCAGCAGTTGAAAAGGTAAAATAATGGCAGTGCTCTGGGAAAGAGTGGCTTATGGCTCTTTAAAAACCCATCCGTCAATGGATCTCACAAGCTCCTTCTGAATATCGCAGTAAATGGGCCTTTTAGCGCTACAAACAATCATATTCACTCATGCATAAAACATCCACCAAGACAGGTGTTTTCGAATGGCTTTTTGTGGCGAAAAGTGGTATCACATGACTTAAGTGAGCCTGTAATGTTGCTACTTGAATAATCATTCACACGTGAGAATGTTTTACCACGGCCAAGATGCAGGGATTTGTTTTTAGGAAATTTAAGCCAATTGCCTTAATCTGCAGTTAGACCAATTACTGCTAATACTCCTGAACTGATGACTTGGTAAAATGCAAAGGTCTGAGCATTTTTATAAAGTGAATTAACTTTAATTTTAATATAAAACAAAATGCTCTTTAGGCAAATCAGACAAAACATTGGTGATTAACATTATCAAGCTGCATGAATTCATGCAAATGGAAACATGTTGGGCGGAAGCCATACATTAATTTTCTGGCTAATACAGGTTTCTGGATTATATTTTGGAAACAGAGTTTGAGATTTCAAAATACAGTTAACAATTTACATTGGCAGCGGAGATGAAAATAATTTCTGTCGTAAGACAGTAATCATATATTTTGTCATCATTTATAATTGTTTTTTTATGTATTCTTTTACTGCCTTCTTCAGGCTGAGCTGCTGTTCTTTCAAACCCTCTTAGTGACCCAATCCCTCAGATTTAGGAGGAGAAGGACGCTGTACACGCTCAGCTAGTTCACGTGGCAACCAGACCTCACTTTTGTCCATGCTGAAAGTGTGACGTCAATTGGTCGCAGAGCCTGTGTCGTAGGAGCATATGATCAATTCAAGAAAACCGTGGGTGCGTGGCCAGCAAGGGCAGGCCGCTACAGAGCAATGAGACTGAGGATTTTCACTGGATTTGCCCCTGCCTTCCCGTGGTGAGGCTGACTGTAGTCTCACCACTGTGGACCTCTGACCAAGGCCAACAATGCTTTGAACACTCAGCTGTGGTACCCACAGCTACACCACAAGCAGATGATTTTACTGCGCGAGCATTGTGACGGCACATTGTTGTCTATATTTTAACACCATCTCAAGACCATACATTGACTTGGGGGGAAAAAGTGATTACAACTGGATAAACATGATCTCATCAGAAATTACATGATTGTGTTCTCATTAGAAAATGAAATTTCATCGTCAGTTGTCAAGAGTTGCTCTTTCAAAAAATGAAGTGCTGACAGCATCACACAAAGGAACTTGCTTAAGTTAGATCAGAAAATCTCTTTATTTTCACATTTTCCATTTGAATGCATTTTGTTTCAGTACTTGTTTCAATTCTTATGTATGGGACAGGGACAAAACCACATCTCTGACCACTCCCTGTTCATCATTTAAACCAACAGGCTGATGTACTGCCACAACAAAATATGAAAGTACCACTAGATACATACAGACACAATAAGAGTAATGTACAATGAATCATTATGGAAAAACTTCATTTACAAGGGTTTCTTCTACCATAAGGTGAATCTCAGGCAGGGAGAGGGATGAATAGGAATGGTCAAGAAAAAACAAACACTGGATCCAAGTTATAAGAAACATACATGTTGCAAAAAATTCCAATAAGCCCCACATGACAAACTCTTTCTGTAATCCATATTGACATGTATGGTATAAACAAACGCAATTTTGGGTATTGAAGCCAGTGTATGACACACTTGATATGTTTTGAGAAAGAATAGTTTGGGGAATGCGTGGCCTCTAATTATACTACCTCAGAAAGACTCATGGCTAATGCAAGAGAAAAGATCTAAAACTTATACATTTATAAAATGGCATGAGGGATATCTGAAAGAAAGGTTGCAATGGGGCCTTCTAATATCTCACAATAATTCAACTACATTTAGTACAGATTATGTTCACTTCTTTTGGGGCCAGGAAAGAGAAAGACAGACAACAGAATCATCAAAGGGAGGAAAGACAGACAACAGAATCATCAAAATCTGGAACATTTTCAACAATCACACACCTGACAATGTGAGCACACTGCTCTGTGCTGTCTCAGCAAGCCCCTGAAACCGCAGTGACTCAACAACCCACTGATATAAATACTTCAGATATGAAACGAGCAGAACCCAGCTTGTGATTTCACATTTAATCTGAAGACAGGCGTTTTAGACAGCATGTGTCCAATGTTTCTGGTATTTTTAAAATGAAAATCTGTCTATCTACATATAGGTATAGATACACATCCATAGGAGTAGCATATAGAGTATACAACAGAAAAACCAGTTAGTTAACATTCATATTAAACATATGTGATTCAAGTGCTGTGAAAAATCCATGAGCATGCATGACTCGAGGGCTCATTCCCACTGCAAAACACCTCAATTCAGTAAAAACCATTACTCACTATACAACATAAATATCAATAAATAATACTTAAAAAACACAAACAGATACGGAATATCTATATCCTTTCTGGGATGTGGCAGAGAAAGTTAAAGACCAAACGTGATATTTAGCATGCATGATAATGTGCAAATTTGTGTTATAAATAATTGTGAACGTGAATGAGCAAGATGGAACGAGGCTTACAGTCAGTGTATTCAAGCAGGCACAGGGACACACTTCACTTCGGCCGAGTTTTATTTAACCTACATAAACTTTGCCTACACTATGTATAGAATCATTCATAACCCATATGAGGAGATATTTATATTGCTTTGTAACTGTGTGTTACCTGTCACAACCCGCTATAGATTTTGGCTGACTGCCTCTGAGTGTTGTCAGGCAGTGCTTGTGAAAATGTTATGTAAGTTAAATGAAAGACCCACTTCACATACTGTACCACCGGCATTACTACAGTGATAGCACTAGGCACGCTCGCACAGATAACTCACCGTGTGGACTTTGGTTGTACACTGCCACATATGCAGACACACAGACACAATCAGCCCACCAGAGAAAAAGCGCACAAATGCACTTGTGACTTGGCACATAACAAACTGTAACTGAACAGAAACACTAAATCTGTGCGACATGGTGCTACATCAACCTCTTTGAAAAGTGATACAGAGGAAATATCCCAAGGCCCCAGGCAATAAAACCCTTGATGAAGTCAATGAGTGTATGTGCATGAGTGTTGGTGTGTGCGTGGCAATACCGTGGTACTAGTTTCTAAACTACCATGTTTTAAGTACACCATGAATTTACTTCATATTCTCCGACCTGCCCAGCTAGCATAGTAAACAATTCATTCCAGCACTCCATACCTTTATATCTACAATGAAGGATCAGCCAAAGAAACAGTCTCCCATTTCACACACCCATAAATGCTTTGCATCACTCATCCCCCTTAAATGGCAGGATCACAGTTCGGCAAAGGCAACAGAAACTCTAAATGCAGACAGGAAGCTCTAAGGATTCACACACGTAAACACAAAAAAGACAAAGACATTCAGCATTGTGTGTTTAGTTGCCAGTGGCTTGAGGAATAATGATTAAGATCCTTATCTTACGAAATGCATGTTGAGTCAGGACAGATTTACAATACTGGCAGCAAGAGTAACGTTTCACTGGTTAACAAAATGGCTGCTGCCACTGACGGATCCTTGGGTGGGGAGCAGGAGAGGCGGCTTTGGCAGACGGCAGATCTGCCAGGAACACAGACGTCCACACAAACTCGACACTGAGATTGGCACCTTTACACAGACACAGACACGGTCTGGGGAGGGCTTTAAGACACATGTTCGGCACCCGCAGAGTTTTCGTGGGAAGGTTCTATGGCTCTGCTCACACTGATTGTATTCAGACAGTAAAGGCAGCTTCTCTGTAAGAGTCCCTGTAGACAGCAGTTAGGGTCCTAGCAGGTTTGCTGGTGACCAAGGAAGGAGGTCCAGGGCCAAGGTTTGCCTGCAACAGCTACTCACGCATCTGCATGTAGCCTGGCTACATCATAAAGCACACTCTTGTCATGTGCATGGAGGTTCTTCTCACCAGCGTTGGGTGACAAAGAACCGTTACTTTTGTGAGACATGGCCCTGGGTCTGTGAGCAGCGTTTCTTCATAGACCAGAGGAGTGGGGAGACTGGTAAGGCCCGTTCATCTACAACAGAACAAACAGGACAAAGGTTAAATTCTAAACATGAAAACCAATTACACTGACAACTATTTTATCAATCTCTGTGAGAGCCATAATCCATTATGTATTGTATTTACTGCATATGACCACATAAAAAATATACAGTCGCTGCCCTGGTCTACCATGTCTCAGTACTTGTACATTTCCAACATGTGCTTGTATTCGTTGCTAAGACTGTCTCGATGCTGTCTGCAGTTGATGGCAGTATGAATCATTCTGGCAAGAGAGATCCCCATTTTTGGGAAGCAGCAGATAGCAGACTCCAGGTGCAGTGGTTCAAATTGCAGGTGCTGCTCCCCTACCCGAAGAACTTCAACTGACCAAGTGCATACACATTGGTAAACCTGTGTGTGGTGTGCAGCGATAACTATTACACTGGATAAGGCTGGCCGCTAAGGGCAAAAGTAATGTGTTTCTGTTTTACAGTCTTTTACAGTCCCAAAAGCCCATTCTGTTCACATATGAGGATCTTATCATGATTGATAGCTGGAATATTCTGACACCGCATTTGAGTTCAAGGTCTCTTATTGCCATTCTGAGAAATTGCAGATGCTGATCCAATACTTTTATAGTTCTGCTTTGGAAGAACATCCTGCTGAGTGTAACTAAATGTTTTATTCCAATAGACAACTCTCAAAATAAGACAGTAAAGGCCACCCCGCCCCCAAAAAAAAAAAAAATATATATATATATATAAAAAAAAGATTATGCCTGTAATGACACATGCACATCCTGAGGAATAAGGCTAATGTAACAGATCGTTAAATTCACTGATAAGGTTCCCACAATTCTTCAGCATCACCCATAGTACCATAATTAGTCATAATTGAGAATGAAAGCATGTAGTTACAGACTCATTGTGAAGCCAAATTTACTGGAGTGAAGAGCAGGATGTTACAGAAATCACTTCTCAAACTCAATCCTGGGAACTCCCTGTGTATGCTGAATTTGGTACAGCAAATCGATCAAATAAGGTTGTTAAAAATATGTCTAAGTTCAGTCATACTTTTGTTCATAAACTTGACATTAACAATGCAGGTCTGGCTTTCTATCTGTTATGTAGTTAAGCTATTCCAGTTATACAATTGGATTAGTTTCACTGCCCAGGTTTCCACTCTCAACAAATAGGGCCCAACAGACCTAAACTGTCAAACAGAATTACATGCCATATAAAACAGAAAATTGAAGTATTTGTCGATGGTATTGATCAAAAGTACTCGGAGGTGAACACGGAACACTTATTTTTCATGGCATTTAAGCTATTCTGATGTAATGTTGAAATTCTTCAACCGACAATATAATGGTCTTATTAAGAACAGTTGTAAGCTTTCTACAATTCAGAGGTAGTCATCATGGTTGGAATGAAAACCAGCAAACACTTTGTGCTACCAGGACTGAGTCTGAGACACAATAACCTCATCAACACCACCTTTACACAATAATAGTCAGCCAACACCACCTTCACCTTCACAGCACCTTTCCGCTGATAACATTCTTTACCCACTGCAACTAAAAGGTCACCACCTTTCCACAGCACACTGCACCTGTCTCCACCTTTACACAATAATACTTAACTGACAACACATCAACAGCGCCATCTGAAGAAACATTTACACGGTGATGCTAAGACATATACACACGGCTCTACTCAACAGACAGCACCCTGTACACATACTGGAACTGTACCCTCACCTTGCTTAGGTTAACTCCTCTCACCTGTCACAACCTTTATATATGCTACCGTTATACTGTGTCCTGTACTTGACACTGCCATACAGTAAGACTATCCTGCAAATAATGATGGTTACACAACAGAGAAATCAACAGAATAAGAGTATGATGGCATTTGAGACACGAAAAGGAAAAAGGGAGAACGTCACACAAAGGCTGTAGTGTTCTGCGGTTGTAATAGTGATATTAACTCACAAAGATCATCCTCTCCTCAGTGAGGAAGCAGATCTGTCGTGTTTAACGAGCAGGAAATGTTATTTTGATGAAGTGCAACAAGCTCTCCTAACGGTGCCTTGATTAGCTGGAAGAAACATGGACTAGAGTTCTAGAGGAGGAATTTGTCCAGACCATTCACCTCAAGAGAACAGACTTCTGGATCCTCCATTACCACAGGACACACACGCTCATAGCCTAGAACGATGGTCTGCAATCCTGCCCAAGGAGTGCTGCAGGGTGTGCTGCTCTTTCGTCATTCAGCACTAAATTGATCAATTATAGCAGTTGGTTACACAGTTGCAAACTCATTTGCCCAGTTTTTTTTTGGGGGGGTCTGAACAAAGAACCAGGACTGAGAACCACTGATCTACAATGTATGAGCTAGAATCAGCCAAGCAGCCACCATAAAAAATAAATGAGCAGACATAAAAACAAATATTAGATAAACCTGCATGCTTGTGAAATGTGATCTTAGCAGAGTTGCTGCAGTCTGTGATGATCGTATCTACAAAACAATCGGTTCATAGGTAGCAAGTCATTACCTAAGTTAGTAAGCTAGCAGAATTTTATTTTGTGGAGACTTGGAGACAGATATGCCTGGGACTCAAGTACTTGGTCTGATCAAAGCAGAGGTTTGGCTACATTTAGAAAAGAGGAACACTTGGGAGACATTTGGGAATACTAAATAAAAAATAATAATCGTGGTGTCAGTCATGCATTTCCGGAGCTTTGTTGGATCATTGGGTGGGCCAACAATCTCCACCTACCCAATCTCAAAAGGAGCAGCAGCTTTTAAGAACTGTCCAAACAGACAGAATATTTGCTGACGCAAGGCCATGGGCTGCACTGATCTAGCTCCTACCATGCCATCATGATTATCGTCATGTTTACAGAGCAAGAATGGATGCAGTGCGCAATACTTCTTCAATGTGAACAAACTGTTTTGTTGCTTTTGTAGCATTCGCCATGTAAACACTGCTAATGCTGACTGACATGTCAGTTTCTGGGATGTGTGGAACTGATACCTTCTGTGGTTCAAAATCTGTATCAATCTGTGAACTGAATCCACCTAAATGGATCTGAGAGAATATCTCGTGGGCACTATACACCTGAAATTGCAGGTATGATCTAGATGGAAAATAACTCATCCACAGTTTTTAAAGTGAACCAGAAGGATTCAGGCAAGAAAGCAAGTTACCATTGAAAACTGA
The DNA here is from genome assembly GCA_022829145.1 of Albula goreensis. Classification (NCBI taxonomy): domain Eukaryota; kingdom Metazoa; phylum Chordata; class Actinopteri; order Albuliformes; family Albulidae; genus Albula; species Albula goreensis. The sequence continues at coordinate 30,464,937 of CM040745.1, forward strand.
CATAATCAGTCAGTTCCCCTCTCTGCACATTATGTGTAATCAGAAACAGACAGGAAATGCCATTTTGCCAATCTTCCTGGGAAATGGTAGCCAAGGCACAGACTGCAAGCAGAAAACCTTAACAGATAAACTGAATAAATGGAGGGATTGCTGTATGGGAGCAAGCCCACCTGGCCCTCACTTCCTCTGCAGGTTGTTCACTTCTCCTGATGAGAACAAACAGCTCTCAGCGAGATCTGCACTGCATTAGGCAGGAGCGTGCCTTAGCTGGTACTGCCAGTGTTCACTAGAGAAGCATCAGCATGCTGGCTTGCACGACTTGTTTTCAACTTTCCCGTGCATGCTCACAACACACTCCTTGCATCCCTTCACTGGCTACCTGTTTAGTTTGCATAAAAAAGTTCAAAACCTTGGTGCTAACCTACAGAGCAGCAAGTGGAACAGTACCTCCAATCAGTTTTCAAACCCTACACGCCAATCAGTCTCTCTGATCTGCTGATACAAAACAGCTCACCGCCCCTTCCCAGAGTACTCACATGTCCCTGTCTTGATGTCTCTCTGCACTGGGAGGCACTCCCCAATGATGAAAGGATAGCTAAATTGTTGATGCCTTTTGATGCAGGCTGGACACTTACCTCCTCAGAGGTCTGATGACTGTGGTTTTGAGTTTTTGGTATGTTTTATTGAGTATACTAATGGTATGAATGGGTGGTGTTTTAACTTGGGACTAGCATAACAAATTTGCACTGCTGCTTAGTGATGCTGCTTAAGCACTTCCTGGTCTAGAAATGTGGTTAGCTAAGGTCTGACACTATTACTCATAATCAGGTGGATGCACTTATGTTCTGCATTGTAAATCTCGCTGAATAAGAATGTTGCTTAATGAATGCAATGTAATGCGATGCCGCATCACATGATCACGTAAACATGACTGCTGACCATGCTAAATGCGCATGTGCTAAATACATGACTGTGCTAAAAGTTTGTGCAGTAAACAAAGGGTGGTGCATGATTTCAAAACTATAGCTGTTTTTTTTTTGCATATTTAGACTAAGTTACAAACAAATCCAACAGTAAAACACACTAAGCCCATTCATTGTATTCAGTTCATTTGACTGCAATAGAAAACAATTTGATACTCATGTCCCTTTGTTTAAAATGCACATAGGCTACAGTCAAACGCATTGTGTGTCGAACTGTGCGTTGCACCCCCTTCTGGTAATAAAAAGCTACGTCACAAGGAAGTGATGAAACCATCCAGTCACAGCCTATTATAAAGACCTATATAAATATGCAATTACTGCATGAAACACAACAACCCAACCCTCAGCCTTCACTGCCAGCCAATAAGATTTCTCATAACGAGATTCCTCTGTTCTAAACTAGATGATGAGATTTATTACGACGGGCATGTAGTTTTTCCACTTGACCAACCATAAAGCCATGGAATGAATCTATGCATGTCAAGATTTTCATGTCATAACAACATAATTCGAAAATCCACTGTCTGGTGTTGAAATGTAAAAGTATGTCTGGTGTTGTTTAGAGTGGCTGTGTCACTGCTTTCGCCAGGGTGAGCGAGCACAGCCAGAACCCAAAGAATGAAGCGTGGAAAAAAAACAGCAGTTAAATTCAAAAATAGGGCCTGCAGATAAATAAACTGGAGCCAATCAAGAAAGAAAATGGGGTTCAAACATTTCTCTTTTGCAGAATATACAGTGCTCAAATAACCCAGGATGGATGCCAGATTAAATAGGGACATAAATCATTTGATTTCTGTGTTTTACCTCCCCTTTTTCTAAAGTCCTCCAGTCACCAGGCTGTTTACCCAAAGTTTCCACATGGGCCTGTTTAAACCACAGCATTATTATAATTTCTGTGTAAAACACGCAGGCAACTTGAGAATGGGGATCGAGAAACAAGTCAATAATCAGATTCAGAAAATGAAATGGGAAAAAGTGGCTGTAATTTGGAGGGGTTCGTCTTTGTTCCATAACGCAGTAATGAGGAGCATTCCACACAATGATTCATTGTGCTGTGAAGCTTCGCTTCTGCAACCCCAGATGGTAATGGTGGATTCCAGTCTCCGTCCCCAGGAGAAGCCTGGTCCTGGTTTTACAGTTCACCTCCGCAACCCTGCTATTGCATCTCTTTTTCCATCGTACGATGAAGAACGAAAATCAGGAACCTTTGCTGTTTCGGTTATTGAGAATGGTGAAGATGAGGAGGTGGGCGGCGTCAAAGGTAGCCATTACTTCAAATGCTGAAAGAAAGCCACTATGATGATGCCACAATGAAACCATACAGGAAATGTGGACAGTTGTTGTTGGCAAAAGAATAGACAGATATTTAACCTTTTCAACCATAGGTTATAGAAAATAATCATGGTACTTAATGACCAAGTTAGTCAGCACACCAAACATTCCTGTCTGTTTTATTAAACTTCAACCGTTACTTCTTTACAAGAGTTTGAATTAGCCTAAATAAATTAGCAGAGATTGTTGCATGGATAGTCTATAGGCTTCATTCCACAATAAAGTGTGTCGCTGATTTAAAATGAGATGTCACCTTGTACAGATGAACCTAGCTCATAGATCTGGTGGACATCTGAATCATATACTAAATAGAAATTTTATCTATTTAATATATTATCCATTTATCATAATCCATTATAATATCTAGCAAGCAGCATTTAGAAGTGCATAGACTGACAGTGTTTGCTAGCTTTCATTTATATGTTTTTACAATGACAGTTTATCTGGATTTTAATTTATTTTACAACCTGTTAGACATTTGTTTGTCATTATGCCTTGTACAACAATCTAATAAACACAATTTTATAAGACTATTAGCAGCTTTCAACACAAGAGAATGTAAGTGTTGGAAGATTTGCTCTCACATTTCATGCAATGGGCACAAAATATGCACAACATTTTTGCTTCATATATACAACTTATTAAAATGAGCTAGCACCCATCAAGATTTGCTGCATTTCTCATGTCTGCAACCAGTGGTCTACAATACCACTACCTCCCACCCAACAGTTCATGTTGGGTTTTCTCTGTACTTATTCAAGCACAGGAACTAAACTTACCTGTGAAAATTAAGCACAATTCTCCTCAGTTAGCAATGAAAACATCAACAAAACGTGGGTTCTCATGTCTGACCTACATACAGTATAGTGCAGTACAATAGAAGAGAAAATGTCCTTAGTGCACTTAAAAACTAAGAATCTTGCCCACTTAACTAAACATGCTGAGGATCTCATTTCTGTGACTAAACCTCCTCATGAGCTCCACCAGAAACTGCACCAGCAGAGGCTCTGAGCACCCAAACTAATCACAAAGAGGACCAGGCCCTGCATTTCTAAGGCGTTGCAGAGTAGGACCACTGATCTAGGATCAGTTTGGCTGTTAAGTTCATAATGCATACGTTCATATACAGATAATGGCAGTCTGATTCTTGATCTGCACATAAGTAATAAGCTAATAAATACAGGCCCTGAGCTCTGTCACAACACCTCAGAAGGCCTGAGTTTTCTGTCTACACTACAAATTCTGAAGCTTCATACAATGCAGCGACAGATGACTACCTTCACAACGAGGATATATGCATGCAAATTAAACCATATTTCTAAGTATATTAAATGACAGAAAAGGAAAAAAAAACATGCCAGGTCCAGGAAACTGGATGAAGTGGGTTTCCCCACAATATACATCTCTGATGCAACTGTGTGTTTAAAGAGAGGTGCTCAAACATGACCACACGCATACAGGAGTGCAGTATTTCCTGTTCATCTCTGATAAGGCCACAGTGGGGACTGAAAGAAACAGATCTGCCAGCAAACTTATGGAAATACCTGTCACAGCTACAATACAGTGGAAACAAACAGCTGCAGCCTTTGAAGCTGTTTCTTATGACAGAACACATATTAGCAGAGCCAGTGTCGGAGAAAGGGGCGAAAGACCACAAAGCAAACTGCTCTTGTTGTGCACTCCCGGTGAACTCCCGGTGCGCGAAACAGATGTAATTATATGAACGCCTTGGTCACTCAGTCACATTCTTTGGCTTCAGGTTAGCTTTCATCAACCTGGTCCTGTGGTGGTACTGTTTTGGTCATCGCCCTAGAACACCAGTTTTAGTTGCAAGTAGATTCTGGGGTAAAAGCCTCTGAGAGTTTAGATTTTCACATTGTTGAAGGACTGGAAACATCTATTTTGGCTTCTGTGCAGGCTATTTTTGGTAACCGGATTCTAAACTCCCATCTCTACACGGTGTTCATTCCCAGCTAAATGAGCAAGGCTCTCATTTAGGTTTCTTAAGACTCTTGTTCGTGCTCCTGTGCTTTATAGCCCTGTGTGACCTTTCCAAAATAGCGCTGCTTTCAAATATCACCAAATCTTCACAAATTTCTAACTGCAGGATAAATTATACTAAAATAAATTGACTATAATCATCACGGCAGTTATGCTCTACAATAAGTGTTTTGTTTACCAAAAGTATGTAGAGACCATTATGCTTGCTACATTTGTCTGCACCTACACTGCACTTGGAAACATCCTACAGAACATCTGGAGAAAGAGAGAAAGACATGTTTACCAAAGCTGGTAAACAAATAAAGCAGGACATCTTTATTTCAGTTGTCTTTCCCCAAGACTGTCATTGATTAATTTCACCAAAAGCTAAGGATCTTGATGTGCAACCATCATATTACGTAATTCATTCATTAATTTGTTTCTGTTTTTCCCTTTTTTCCCCACCCAAGCTCAGCTGAGCTGTTGAGCCTCATTCAGAAACCTGATCTTGCTTGCCATAGGAAGAGGCAGTCATGACCCACGACTCCTCTAAGTCACGTGATGATGAGTGCTCACTTTCCACACAGCAGATACACCACCAATCACACACTGCCCATGTTGCCAGCGGATGACAAAAACAGCAAACACTTCATTTGTGAAACTAATGGTGCCTAGATGACCACAAGTGGCCGCTAGAGAGTGATGAGACTATAAACTTTACAGGCTTATCTTGTAAAAGCATTCCATTTGAAAAGTATTCCGTTCCACTAGATACTGCACTTTGAGGTCTGACTCATCTTTTTTCAGGTCAAGCATTCTGGCCCGCAGAGGTCATAGCAGAGTAAGTGGTTCTCTAAGAAAGCAATATCTGCATTAACAGTCACGGTAATGAGGATAGTTTTGACTATGCATATTTCATATTTTTACAACAAGTCTGTTACAGTGGCGCCTGCTTTGGATTTGAAATGTACCTGTAGGAAACTTAGAGGAGTACTAGACTGTGAAGACAATGCAGTAACACCATTTGTGGTATTGCTAGCGTGGGGTGATGAGGGTATGGGTTCTTCTCAGATCCGGTGAGGGACACACCTTACAGCACACTTACCCTGGCGTCATATTCCAGGACAAAAGGGGGGATGTCAATCTGTTCAGGAACAATGCAGGTAAAGAGCTGCTGGAGGGTCTCAACATGATGGACCTTTTCCTTCAAACCAGAGACACTAAAGGTAGTGAAGAACCAGGTGGACACCTGAGCAAGGGGAGGAAACAGGGATGGGGTTAAACATGACTGACAGCAGACTTAGTGAAGAGGGCTGGGTTAAACGTGGCACTTTTCAATGGCTGGAAGTGGTTCTCTGTGGATTATGAAGGCAATGGGAGATTACATAGTACATAATAAGATTTTATATGAGCTAAGTGAGATCTGAAGAATTGTTTACCTTGGAGCGGAATGTGGGATGAACAAAGTAGAAGGCCCTCAGGTTCTTCTTAAACCTACGGACACAACAGAAGAAATAAATAATATTTACAAAGTGAGTCACACAGCTGCTTCATCTAAGAGCTTATTTTAAAATAATAAAAACAAGCACTTGTTAAACCATTTTCATACATTTGTCTCTCTCTGAGGTCAAGTACAGAAACTCAAGCAAATATCTGTGGATCCCCAATTCCCCAAGACTCAGAGAGACTCTTGTAGAGCACATGGGAGGCTCAAAGGCATAAGCAGAGAGCAGTCTCAGACACTTCAGTAGACAACACAGGGAAGGCTCACAAACTCTCCAGTAAATATCACAGGAGAGACTAAGGCATACATCTCACTCTGCCTGTGAAAGACAGAGGGGACTGAAAGCAGTGCACCACAGTATTTCAGAGGGAGGCAACTGAGGGGCTGCTGGCTCAAACCCCTGGTGGGGTACAATCATTGCAAAGTATCTAATCCCATTGCTCCAGTGAAGTATCCAGCTGCATAATGGATAATTCATTTAAAAACTAATAATTTTCCGCCCTAAATAAGGGCACTGGTAAGCAAATACCTTATATAAATGATAAAATCCAGCCAAATAAATTCAGTACCAACCATATAGGATCTGTCCGGGATAAAAACAAGTCTGCCCACAAGGAAGATACAAACACAATGCAAATCAATGACTGAGGTGGCACGGAGCATGGCGTGCTGGTTGCCAAGTCGGCAGGGTTGCAAAAATGACAATAGGAGTTAGGTGTGGATTTGTTTGGGCGTTCTTTAAAATGCAGTTGTTTGAGAGTGCCACTCAGAGTTTTCGGACACACTAATAGATGCCTGGGCATCCTTCTCAATGGCAAAATGAGCACTGGCCTCCAATGTGTTTGCCACATAGACGAGCAGCCAATGGGAGCTAACACGGGAGCCCTACAATTCTGTAAGCTTGGTGCTGCTCCAAACCCATTGGCCCTTATTTCCTTGGCTCAGAGAGCTGAGAGTCCAGCTCTATTGGCCAGTTACACATTAATCTTGTGTTTCTAATGGGACATGTTATTGGTCAGATTTCAGGTCAGACTAGAGAGACCGTGGCAGAGGCTCAAGCTAAGCCGTGTCACTATGCCTATTCTTATTTTTCTTTTCAACATATTAGTCTTTTGACAGCTGTCTGGCAAGACAGACAAACTGATGTTTTTCTTGGTTGTAATGCTCCTCGTTGGACTGTGAGAAGGGGAATACCACCATAAAAATACAGGACTGTACCTGCTTGGTGCTCAAATCTTTCAAACCCATCCATGGATCAACTGTCTAGGACAGGGTGGTAAGAGGTGATCAATGAAGTGCTTGAGTGTTTCATTTTGTGGATGTGAAATGAAAATATCACCTGTTATTCTAGGTCTAATCAGGCTATTTGTGTAAGAGATTCCAAAACAAGCTCAATTCTCCTCTTCCAGGACTTCGGATACAAACCAAACATTAATAAAACTTCACTGTCTCTAATTTATGTCCTGCCAATGTTGCTAAATCAACAAAAAAATAATTTCCAAAGCTTAGCCATCTCTGTGGAAGTCAACTCAATTTTTCCATAACTATACAGGACATAAAACAATGCTTTCGTTTCTACAGGGTAAATATCCTCTTTACATTACCTTTATGTGTGTACATGCGGGCGTGGGCATGTTCTGCTGTGCAAGAGTGAACATATCTGCACAAGGATCAGTGTTTGTTTGGGTGCTTGTACATGTGCGTCTGCCATTACTTGCTGAATGGATGTATGCACTCACGTGTGTGTAATTAGTGGCTGAAGTGGGTGCATGCATGTGTGTGTACACACAATTAGTGGCATAAAGAAAGTGTGTATCCTGCTCTCCCCTCATACCATCACAAACTACTATCCAGCCAGCCCCTGAGGCAAGACATGTAATCCGGTCCCAGACAATGAAAAAACCCAGCTGAACACAAAATATAAACGAGCCAAAGTAATAAGGATGATTCATCCCTCAGAGGAACCCTGCGGTCCGTTTACAGTGCTGGAGATGGAGTTAAAGTGCTGAGAGAGAAAAGTCCCTGCACAGCAGACAAAGGGACAGTCCAAGAAATATACCTTATTTACCTCAACTACTGCCAGCATGTCAGCCACTTTATTGGGTAAAAACTCATAAAATGGATGCACCTTCCTGGACAGGGAATCCAGGGCCACATGCTGATATGAGGATGAGGCTTAACGATCCCCTGAGGTGATGTCTGGTGCTCTTCATCATTAACCAAAGTCAATTATAAAAACACCTTTCCCTCCACACCACCTCAATCTGATTGGTTGAAATCACACTGTGACCTCACAATTGGCCACAGCAGCTCTCCCCCACCCACCACCACCACCTTTTAACTTACTTAGAGTCCACAATGTCATAGACCTTCTTGAGGAAGTCAGAATCCAGGTGGTTGTGCTCCCCGGTCAGTGTGTGGAAATACACCATCACATACTCCTTCACTGCGATGTGATCCATGACATGGATGAAGTACAGGAGTGCCTGTGGGAGACACAAATCACACGGCTACTCAGACAGGGATGGGATTTTAATTTTTCTTCCATAAAGAGCACTGAGACGATAACCACACAGCACAGCAGGTGAACTGCACAGTGTAAACAAGTGGCGGCAGGCGGATGGAGAAAGCTTTGGAGGAGAATGTATCCATAAGTGCACACTCTCAAAGTGACTGACAACAATGGTGTTAGGGTACGGATCTTTGAATATAATTAGGCACCCAGAATGGCTCAAAAATCAAAAACTGGTATACAAATACACTTTAAAAAGCTGTATCACACAACCTGTACTTAAGAAACATGGTAAAATGATCAGTTTTAACATACAATTTACAAAATGCAACAAACATTGCAAACGCAGTTATTTTGCATAATATGGAACGTTCTATAATGAGTGTGGCCCTTCACGAAAGATATTCCTTTGGAAAAAAATTCTACCAATTCTACATTCTACAAATGCTACTAGTTCTAAACACTGATAGCTTGAGAATCTGCTGTATTGTTCAGTCTAATTGGTCCTCAATTCAAGTAAATATTGCTTTATGCTGAACTGCAACTTGAACTGTGACTAATGGTGTTGGCCTGTCATAGATAACAAAGCTGTAAAATGTAAAATGCGGTGAATAATTAGGGCTGTGCATTTGTCACAGTAAATACTGAGAAAACAGGCCAGTCACAGCAAATCTTCATAAATATCACTGGAAAATGAGAAGAGTGGTTACAAAAACCCCTTAAAAACCATAGTAAAATCAATAAAAACCAAGTAAAATAACTGCATATGGCAAAAAGACAAAATTCTAGGCATCGGTGCCAATAATTGCTGTGACAAAAGCAAAGCCTTAACAAAAATCTATCTGAAACAAACTGGCAAAAACACTGTATTACTTTAAAGGGATACTCCAACATTTCTATAGCTGAGCCCTTGCATGTACCTACCAAGAGCAGAGTACAGCAGTAACCTGACATTTAGAAGTCTCACAGTCTCAAGTTTAAAAGTTAAAAGGATGGAAATTACCTTGTTTACTACTGTAATAGCTAGCCAGCCATTAGCTCAGTGCTAGGGACTGGCTGGAAGCTCTTTTTTTTTGTTTGGAGCTAGGTTGTGCTCCCAGAAGTACCCCCATAAGACTTGTTTAATTTGGTAACTGCTAGCTGTAGTCTGGTGAATTGCTCAAAGGATTTCTCCAGAATGCACAAACAGAAATGAAAACTGGACCGGTGGATTTCTCAGTTCTTGGTCAGTAAAAGAAAGGGCTTAATTAGCAAAGCGTGAGCAGTGTCCCTTTAATGTTGCACAATGGCTACAGCTGTGAAGAACCTCTGAGGTTCAGAAAGACTTTATAAACATTGTTTAACTGTAACATTATACTGTACGGTGAATGATGTCAGAAAATGGCTCTGAAAAGAAGGCCGACTTTGCAAACCTTTGCCATTCTAATTTATTCTTTGCTTTGAAAAAAAAAAAAGGCTATAAAAGTAGATTCTTCAGATCCCGCATGAATTGGTTTATGCAGACTCCATAATGAGGAGCAAGTAGAACACAGCGGGACTAATTACCTTACCTTTTCCATATCTATTAGTGTCACTGGAATATTCCTCCCAACGAGGACCATGACCGTTCTCCCACAAATATCTACCCCTGTGGACACAAACAAAGAAACTGAGGCTCAGCCCACCCTGAGATGGAATGCTCTATGCCTGGACCAAGAGAAACACAGGACACCAGTGGGGGTTCAGCCCAGCAACACTGAGGCATCAGGATAAAAACATATACATTTTATTTCAACACTACTCACATCTGCTTTAGTAGGGTATACCTCAACTTGTTTGAACATATAAGGGTTGTTAAATTGCTTTGAAAAAATAATGACAGTCTGAGATCAACAGTTCTACAGTCACATCTGAATTGAAAGTGTTTCAGGATAAACAAAAAAAAAAATTAAATATCTAACTGACGATTATGTTTGAAAGTTCTTCTGTAAACATCTGTCAAACAAAAAGCAAACCTGTTGTTTATTCAGAAAACTTGTTTGATGATGATGACAAACTCAAAATCGCCTCCCAATTGTAATGAAAAGTATAGTAAGTTAAGTCATTTACTCAATGTTATAAATTACAAGCACAAAGTTACATGGCAAACATTTGCTTGGCCAAATGTAAACAACTGAGAATTATTAAGATGTTCTCACACAACACAATTCACAATGAAAGCACTCTGAAGAATATGTTTACAGTGGGCCTCCAAGCACAAAAATACATCATCCAAGCACAAAAATTAAATGAACTGCTCATAGAACATAACATATGAAAATGGTCTTTATATGTATGATGACAAAACTGCATTTTTGCCATTCAGAGTGACCTCACCATGCTACAGCAAAAATAGTAGTTTCAACTGTTATTTTACTCATTGGGATACATATCCTGTAGGTAGACCACCAAATATAACATATTTAGATGAGACAGGAAATAATAATGCACCAAAAAGCACATGGTTTTGTTGTCATTCAAAACACTAAGCTTTTTTTTTCCAATCACGCATCTCCTTACATGGAAAAGCCCAGCCCTCTCCCTTGTTTTCCCTAGCCAGAATACTACATTTTATGAGTGTATTAGAGAGACCTAACAGTGTAGTGTATCCTGAACTGAGCTGGTGAGTTTAGGTTATTGCACTTACGCATCTCAGACAAGTGCTGTCACGAGCTGACAGTTTGTTGAACTCTAGACATGCCTTTTCAATTTCTTCCTTCCCCAGAATTAACTATACACTGTTTTCCATCCAAAGCCCCAGCACTGCTCCTGCTTTTCTACATTAGTCTCACAGCAAAATAAACCCCTTTGACCTTATTAGTATGTATTTTTTTTGCATTTGGTCATGCTATGTGCTTAGAATACATTAAAGTGGGTTTTGTCAGTGATCTACAAAGTGTTTATTTAAACTTTATTAAGTGTAAAAAGCAGAAAATAATTAGAAGTAGTTCACTGAGCAGTCATATCTGAGTAAGTATTGACCCCCACTTGATTTATGACATATTAATTAATAGTTGTACATGGTTAAGAAGATGCTCATTTCAGGGGTTTTATCTGGTAAATACGTCTCACAGTAACTGTACTATTGGATTAGTGTCTTAACTTGACAGTATAGCCCATACTGCCTTCCAGGTACTGTAGTGTTAGTCTATTTGCTTATTTCAGTCTGCATCCTGAACTGTAATTCCCAATATATTGACAGTCTCCCAGGACAGGAGTGAATGCCTGCTTGTTATGCTTAAAGTACAGAAATTGTGCAGGGGACCGTTCGCCTCCTAGTGGCCTGGAAGTGTTACTGTCATGAGGGATCTATAATTCCTGAATGTTGTTTACTTATTCAGCTCTGCAAATAAAATTGGTCAAGCGATGGTTGAGATGTTACCCTACATTGCTTTTGGTAGCTCATTTCAGGACTTGTACCAGGTCAGGTCTGGAAGACCATGGTGTTTACAGGTGCTTGTGGTTTCCTTTCAATCAGCAGCCAGTTCAGGTCTTAGAAACAAGGTATGTTGACTCTTTATCCCATCAACAGCTGAAATGAATTCTTTTACAGACCAAAAATGAGCAGAAACCACTTCAAGACTGCAGTGAGACATCTCTGGTCCTCAGCTGTTCTGATCAGAGGTCATATTAAGCTATGCACCTGGGACTGACCCAAACCACTGTACCCGATACAGCAACCGACCCACAGAGAGAGGGACTTCCCGTACATCAGGGCCATGCATTATTTTTACATGCGAAACTCTGTATCGAGAAAAGAGATTACAGCACCAGGCTTTGCACCAAGAAAAGTGCCGTAACCAGTGAGCTGGAACTAAGTCTTTTCCGCTCCAGAACTCGCGTGCTGGACCCCAGGGTGCTCTAAGACAGACTCCTTTATACAGCTCCAACAGATTACATAAAAAAACAGCCGCTATGGCTTAGCTGGTACATCCTGGTGATTTGATAATCTCACCTGCTACGGTTTTGAAAGCTGCCCACCAAAAAGAAAAACAAACAAAAAAGTCCTAGCTTAAAGGAAACAGTTTCCTACTGTTTATTTTCTTATTTTGCAAAATATCTTGACTCAGCAATGACCTTTTTCCAGCATTTGTGTTCAGATTTGAGTCATTCAAATTGAAAGGCACAAAAGTGACCAATAAAAACCAAATGCCATCATCTTTGACATTGAGTCAATCGGCGGCTGTAAGAGCAGTTACAACCATATCCATAACAACGTATCTTTTAAATATCTTGTTTTCAAGCTGACTAAAGAGGTAAATTACCCGTCTACTGGAGAAAGAGGACTTCCTTAATACCACAGTGTCACCACAGATTGCACCCCTCATCATTACTGCACTCAATTAAGGTTAGATGAATCACCACCAGAGGTACTACAGAGAGTAGTCTGATTACCTACCATGCTGTATACATGCACCGTTTAGTGAAAAGTTGCTGCAATTAAAGGAGTAGAGGAAGAGGGAAAAGTGGAGGAATACAAGAGTACTACTGCGCATGATCTGCCGTGACAAAGGGCAGTCTGTGGTCGGCTTGGCTCATCAACCAGTTTGCAATGAAAACAAGATAATTTATGGGCTTATATCATTATTTATGTGGTTGTAACTGCACATGCAAATTCCGAATGAGTCACCGGCGATGGCATTTGTTTTAATTACGCTCTTGATAATTCAGAAAGATTTTAATGTAAAAAGGTTTAACAGTAATTGGATAACTTGGAATGAGACCCATTTAGTAAATCTGGATATGGCTGCCGCAGAGAGGGGCCATAGTTAGCTAAAAGGAAATCTCTTGAGGTTAGAAAATAAGAGGGTGATCTTCATCATTAGGGTGAACGCTGCCTTTGAAACAAATGGAGAATGTGGTCCCTTGTATTACAGGCATTAAAGATTAGAAGTTGAAGTCGCTGTGCGTTCACACATACATATGCAGAGACACACACACACATGAAAACAATGCGGTAACATGATTGTGAAGGTGGGGAGAGGGTACAGTGGTTAACTGACCGGTTTGATATAACGCTTTAAGGGCTGCGATGTCAGACAGGTCCTCTGCTCTTGCTCTGCATAGCCAGCGGTTGTAGCTGCAGGAACAAGAAAAACACTCATGTGACCCTTTCAGTGTATCTACAACCATTATCACTTTGGACAGAACACAGGTTACTGGTGATGTCAGTGTAGTGTATGTTTGGAGAGGTGACGTGGTTGTAGGGGAGGTGTGAATGAGAGAGGGAGGCATAGGAAAAAAGAGAGAGGAGTGCAGGGGACATATGGAGGTAGTGTGGGAGTGGAAGTTCGGTGGAGCAGGCATGCGGGCGCCGTGGCAGTCTCACTTTCTCTGGTGCTGTTTCTGCAGTGATGCCTCAGACAGCTGGCCCTGCAGGATAAGCCTGCGCTGTTTGTCCACGTCCCCCTCCATCCGGGCAAAAGCGTGTGTGCCCACCTGCCCCAGGTCTGAGTCCAGGGAGTCATCCTCAGAGTCCTCTGAATTAACACACACACATATATTATACATACATACATGCATACATACAGCACATATTTAAACTTGAAGTGGAGCCATGTGTCCCATGGAAACAGAAATAGGTATCTTTAATCAGTGGAGATGCAGGTTTGTAGCTTTAATCTGATACAGGGCCATTCCACAGCACTCCCACCTCACCCACCAGTTTCCTGAAGGGGGGAGCCAAGGCACTATGGGACGTTTCCACAGGGATTTCTCTGATCCCTCTGACAGCGTCAAACTCCTCCACCTGACAAACAAGGGGTGCTTTGCTAATAAATCTATAGTCACTTACTGCTCCTGACAAATCACAGGCACTTGGGGAGGGCGCACAAAATGCTAAACTACCCCAGCCAACCACATTCATCTCCAGAAATATAATGGAACATATCAGATCGCATAAAGCATAGACCAAAAAAGCCAAAAAAAGAGCTGTCCAGGTTCTTGCTTTCTTTCTTGAGATTCTTGCTTTCTTGTTCCAGAACACGAGGTGGCCGGAAAGGAAATCAAAGGCCGAAGAATCCCTCTGTTTATTCTCTAAGCTCTTTCATCTGCCTTGGCTAATGTGAAGAGGGACATTGTTTTATTGCTGACTTTTTCAGCTTATTTTATTTGGATCGCTGCTCACTCTTACTTTCTCTACTCCAGATGGACAGCAGATTCAGGGAATAAATGCATGCTGGTGATGGCCATTGACAGACACATACAGTGGCCCTCTGGCCCTGTTATTTTTCCCTGTTCAGTGTTAGAGAAGGTGCCCACACCAACTCACAGCCCCTTACACACCTCTCACAGCTCAGTGGAAGTGATGAAATCTTTAGAAAACATGGGCTTATAAAGGATTAGTGAAGTATGTACGAATGTTCATCTATTCTGTGGCAAGATCACTCCATCAGATCTACTTATTCACATAAACTTCTGATATGCAATTATGCACTGTGCTAAATCTGAGTGCGCATGCAGTTTGACAAAGAAGGACTCACTGTTGATGCTACAATGATGACCTCCTTCAACATACAGAAAAATAATAACCCTATAACAAAAACAAAATTCATCCAATTTTCCCTTCAATAATTCAATGAGCCATAACTGCTCTCAGAACTCTTGTATTCAAGGCCCTCTGCTCGAGTGGAATGGAACCATGTGACTACACTTCTTCACGCAATGCTCGTTGGCGAGCTAACTCATTTAGAGCAGCACAGTGGTGTCTCACACCTACAGACAAAGGAGCCTTTGTGACTCCAGTCTGATGTCCTTTCAAGAAAAGCTCTTGAAGGACTCAGAACTTGGGTGGCGCACAGATTGATGGCAGTCAACAATAAGATGATGCGATGAAAAGGATGAGCGTCCATAACCATTTTCATATGTGAACTCCAGAAAATGTACAGAGAATCAGGTCCAGACATTTTCCGGAGTTGCCCTTTCACACATGTAGCACAGAACCAGAGATTTTCCATGTCAGATGCATTCGCACCTACTGGAAATAATACGTTTGGTTTAGGCGAGGGGTGGCGCCTGGGTAGAGCGTGCAGGAGGCAAGACATGACACAAAAAGTATGCTGTGAATATCACAGAGCTTTGTTTACAGCACATCGATGGTAGCGGACAAGGCTACCGACTCATCTGTAATGATGACTGTTTTTGCATTGATAACAACACTACCTGTATTTGGACGTATCCACAATGTGAACGAAAGAGTGGAAAGCAATATACAGGCAAGCAGAATAGAGTATGACGCAGCTACCTTTGGATGCGTGTATTCTTTCGGTTTTTCGCCAGTCTTATGATAGAAAAGTCATCAACACGCCCACTCGCTCACTGTGAATTCTCTGGAAAATTACCTGCTGTATCACATCATTCACATAACTTGTATTGACATCACAAGAGGGTGGAGCTACCATACGCTACCACTACATGACTGAGTTGAAACAATCAATGTAAAACATTTCAATTGATTTAAATAAGCCAGTGATTGACAGCTAAATCAATACTGGGGTTTGTGAGACCTCATTTTACCATTTCAAGTAAGGAGTACCCCCAAGTTGCATTATAGTGTGTAACATCCAGGTTTTAGCAAGACACATACTAGTGTCCCTAGCTGAACCTGCCTACTGGTGGCTAAAGAACAGCGCTAATGTGCTTGAACTACAACCTGGAATCGGTTAAACTGCAAAATGAGAGTGCTATTATATCCCTGCAGTGGAGTGGCCTGGCCTGACCTTCCAGGCTGCCTGGCTTTTCCGTGATTCGGATCTGTCGCTCAGGGACCACGGGCTCGCCCTCAGAGTTTCCGATATCCGGAGGGAGAAGGGGAAGACTGGCACGCTCCTCTTCCTCTGACCGTGGGTAATAGAGGGGCAGCAACTTCCTGTACACGGACTGAGGGGGACATGGTGTCAATGTCAATAACTGTGATGCTGTTCAGAAACATTATTTCACACCAGGTTCATATCCCGACAGATATTTGATATATTTGATCAAAAACATTACCCAAGTTTGAATTTTTGGAAGCATCCAACAACATGTTGTTCAGTTTATATTAAAATTTATTGATAAAATTTGTCCATACAGCTAGTTTGTTTTAAGACAGCAAATTCTTGACTCCTTATTGTGACCTAAAGCCAAAACAGAACCTGAAAGGAGCAGCAAAAAGCAAAATATGTGAAAGTGCTGAAATCTGACTCACCTCCTCCATCTCTGTTACAACAAACACCACAGTTTCTACACTCTCGCCATGGTTCTCCAGAAACCTGCGTACTGTTCCTGTGAAGAGAGAAGAGGGCAGTGCAGTCAGGCAAACAAACACCCAGTAAATCCACTTTGATATCTGTCATCAGCAGCAACACCAATATGAATGAACCCCTATTCCTGATTTCCAAACCACCACTAAGTGCTACATGAAATGAGAGCTCCCATTATGGCCCAGCATGCAATGTTATAAGCAGGTAATCAAGCAAAATGTTTTGTTGTCATCTTGCACAACATGTTTTGCATGTTCCTGACTGTAGATCATCAAGGCTATGTTTCTTTTGAACTAGCTCTTAAATCAGCTCATAAATAAACAAAGATCATATCTGTGCGCATTGCAGAAATAAGATCTGGCACCGGTGGAGCCCAGAGCTTCACTGCTATGCTAAGAATCCTTTGGCCCCGGTGTTTAAGAAGTGACTTCATGCCATATCTGCCTAGGCAGTGTTTCCAACATTAAACTATATATAGTCAACTATTATTTACATATGGTACTCAAATTCATCAGGACAATTTAAGACTTCAGCATTGTTCCTGTGCCATGTTTGTCTAGCTTCCCTTTGGAGCAAGGCCAGCGATTTTTTTGAAGTGATCATTAAGCGATAGTTTGATGAAGTGATGGTAGATAATAACACACCTATTTCTGACCTGGCTGTGGTTACTTGTTCTGAGCACCAGCATTCTACCAGGTATGCCATTTATTGATAATTGACCGAAAAGTTATGTAACCATCTTGGCCAAAATAATTTGTGTATTTCTTATTGCAGATGGTCAATACATTTAACTTCAGCTTGGAGCATGTCCACTGATAGTGGGCACTCCTCTGAAGGTGCCTTCCAAAAAGGATATCTCAGAAGATACTTCACAAAAATAAATTACAATGCTATACAGTTAGTGCATGCTTAAAAATAAGATTTTTAACTTTTAGCAATGCACAAAATAGTAGATCATTCTTTTCATGCACCCTCCTCTCTCATTAGGGGAACAAAAGACCCCAGACAGATAACGTTCCAAGATCTGCTGAATGATATTTAATGGGGCAGGCATGAAAACATAGAACAACAATGTGCTCTGCATTCATGTGGATTAACTGAAAGGGGTACCATTTATGGTTCATTTTTGATTATCATGTATGGGTCACTTTATCATCCATTCTTATTTCTGTACTAATCTGAGCAAACAGAGGAGTTGGTGCAAGCTCATACAGACATTGTTTTATAACTCATTAACCAGCCATCAGGAAAGCATTTAACTCATTTAACTGAGCTAATGTGAATCTCATTAATCCATTCAATTCACGACGTGGGGTTCATGATACGCTTCAGCTATGATTCGATATGATTAAAAATGCTGTATAACAAAAAAATATAATTAATATAATTGTGCAACATGTCATTACTTCTGAGCAACAAACCTTTTTTGCAGTGTTTTTCTTGGAATAAGGAATACATTAATGATCAATCTAAGGATGTAGTGCCTTTTACACTGTGCAAATAAGACAGTTATTTGTTAGAATTAGTTATTTAATAGCAGTTTAGACTAAATAAAATATAACAACTGACCAACAATTAAAATAATTGGTCCTGGTAAAAAAGGAGGGTGCTTTAAAATGTGTTTAAAAGTTCTGCTGAACATGTTTTCAACTTGGAGGTACCCTCGGTGTTTGGTTTTCAGTGGGACCCATTTTGAAAATCCTGCCTTGAGAGGATATGTTGATGCAAAAGGGTAATTTCTTGGCAGAATCTGACAGCTGAGGGTACAAATTCATTACTGATACCCAGAATGAGCTGTACATCTGTTCATTTATCCAGTCATTCATTCATTCACTCATGTGAGCACATGTTCACTGGGGGCTTGGGTCTGGGGTCTTACTCAGTGCTATGTGAGTGGCATCCTCCAGTGGGTATCCTCTCTTGGCCGTGCTGATCACGCAAAACGCCACTGACGCCATGGCCTGCTCCCTAGCGCGCGACAGACAGACAACACTCCCTCAGAACTCATACCCTTACCATTTCAAAGCAGCGAACACACACTCTCAGGGAAAGTGGTGTGATGTGGGCACAATGATTTTATCACACTGTAAACTAATCTGCCCAAGGAATTCCAGTTAACACTGTACCTTTGATGTTCCCACAGCACCTATATACATAGGCTAGTTGTATCTTACTTCGCAATTAACATATTATTCAATACAAAAGTAGCAGAATGCAGCAGAATATCATGTGAACAGAATTAAAAGCAATATGTAACATACTGCAGCATACTGTGGTATAATGTATAATGAATGGCTGTGACTGTACGTGATGTACGTGACTGTGACAGTATAACAGCTGTGACTTACTTGGCGAGCTGCATGACATTTCTATAGCAGCTGTATAGGGAGCTCTCTGCAGCTGTCCTGTACTTTGCCTTGTACTTCGGTCCCACAGTGTGAATGATGAACCGAGCCGCCAGGTTGAAGCCCTTGGTCATCTTTGCCTCACCCGTTCGACAGCCTTAGGAGGGGTCAGAATGAGCCAGAATTTCTGTACTACTGTGATGCATCACTCAACAGGTTTACAATTCTGTTCACAATGAAAATGGCAGAATTTGTAAGCTCCACTAGACAGAGAATGAATGGACTTCTCCTTCATGTATGCTATGCTGTCCATTTTTACAAGTCCGGGGTACAACATGAATTTGGTTGTCAGCACTTACTTCATGTTTTCTTATCTCAAAGACTGTTCTTATTCAATTTTTGTTCTTTATACTCCAGTTCCATGTGCAAATCCATTGAAATTACTTTTGGTCATGTATCTGAAATGTGCTTAAAAGAAAGCAATGTGGATAGCTGATCTGACTCCTAAATCCCTTACTCCGTGGGTAAACCATGTTGTCAGATCAGTCTTGGAGTTATAGCACGAAAGTGTTGGAGTGAGGAGTGACGCTGACTGAGCTGATCATAGATCAGTGCTACCTTTCAGCTTGAGCAGTTCGTCTCTGAGCTCAGGCCCGGCGTGCCTGTGGATGCTCTCAGAGACGGGGTTCTTGTCTGACAGCGTCTCATTACTGGTGTTGACGATCGCCGTGCAGTTCAACAGGGCCACATCTCCATTGCTGTGAGGTGGAGAAAAACAGATTGTGCCAGATTATGTTAATGTGTAATAGAGAGGAGCTCCATTTTAATGTGTTGTAGTGTTTTCTGCTTGTCTCAAATTTGTATAATTTACCCTTCTACACAAATGTAAAACTGTTTAAATTTGCAAATATTAAAGTTAAAAATGTGTGCTTTCCCTCACAATGCAGGCTGAATTGCAGCATATTACAAGCAGTGAAAACTTCCCTTTTGTAAGTACTGTTCACGTCAATCAGTCACATGCCTCTGAGTTCAACAAGTGCAACATGAGTCAGGTGCATGGTCCAAGCTATACTTCTTTTTAAGCCAGTGGCATTAGGTTTGTAAAGAATAGCTGTCAGCTGGATTAGAGCTTTTAGCTTTTCTGGAGTAGATTCAAGGTTTAGTTTTACTGCTAACTCTGCGATATTACAAAGATAAAACTGAACACTTTCCCTTTAATTTGGACAGGAATTCAAAGAGAACTTTGAGCCCCTGGCCGAGAGTGCCTGCATATACCATCACGGCTGCAGTCAGGCCAAACTCTGGCATGTCATGTGCTGTGAAGATCTCTACAAAGAAGATTTATGCCTGTGAGGGGGGAGGAGGGAGGGAATACAGTGGTACTAGGAACTACTCAAATCAGAAGAGGAAAAAACATGTAGAAAAAAAGGCCTTACAGCTCAAGCAACTGAAAGAGAGAGATTGTGAAACTCAGGCACACTTACAAAAGGACAATCTTCCTGTTGATGTCCTCCCTGAAGGGGAAGGGTGAGGATATCGCCCCCTGCAGGCTGTTCAGGCCATCGCTCTGGTTGTTGTTTTTGTTGCCGGGGTGCCCCTCCCCCTCCTCGTGAGGTTGGTCCCAACTGGGCAACGTGAGGACATCCACAAACTGCGAGCGTGCACCCAGGGGATCCATACCGCTAGGCCAATGCAGAGCCGGCCAGGAGCTAATGCAGGACGGGCGCTGGAAGTCTTCAGTAGCTCAACACCGTCTGCCTGATAGTGCGTGGGCACACAGACAACAGTGCGCTCTTTGAGTCATGAGATTCTGTGCTGATTGTTTTGCCATCACAAGGTAGGGACACATAATGAATCCTTAACAGCCTGGCTATGATGCCTACACCTCAGTCCCAAAGACACATTCCCCATCATTCATGAATGGCTTCTCAGAGCATGGGCCACATTACTGAATGTACAACTGGGTGGAGTATAAGCCTGAAACAATCAAGCACTGGTGTTATTAAAATGAATGCTAAACTTGTGTCATGGCACATGCCTCTAAGCCATCTTTGAAGATAAACAGTATAACCTGGTCACAATGGTCAATTCTGGTTTCAAGCACATGAATGCAGTTACTTCTGTTACTCTACATTAGCTTTAAACAGGTGAGACATTCAGAGAATGTAGAAACAAAGACATTTAACAGAAATAAACTTGTTCCAGACAAAAACTGAAATGCTCACCTTCTTTCTTGTGTCTCATAAATTCATGTCTAATGTACTGGACTCCTGAGAGAGAAAACAACTTCAGCCTGATCCTTTTATGTTATCCCTTGATGTATGAAATACTGATTTAAAAAGTATTCAGGTCACATAATGTGTGCTGTTAGAAAATGTGGCTATTTCCAGGAAAAGGAAAAGTGCCAGAGACATCTGCAGTCAAATGGTAAGTTACTTTTTCCCTTTTCAAAAACAGAACGGCATTTTATGACTGAAACAGAGAGTTTCTTTCAAATCCCTACCCTTACCTTCTGTCTCAAATGTTATGAGGGGAATTTCATGTTGAAGAAATTGAATTAACAGCGAAAGGGCAAACATTTGTTTTACACAGATCTGAGACAGCAGAACTTTAAAAAAATAAAACCCACTCGACTGTTCAGTTCAACAAGCAATATGATCTCAGAATTATTTTTGGCCAGTACAATGTTTTTTTAATAGAACATATGTCCCGTTCAACATTTATAGGAATGCATCTTAACGAAACCTCAATGGTAGTTAGAATAAAAGACATGAAAATATCTGATACTGCAATAATGACACCTGAACTGTCTCCACATCATAGGTTAATCTAATGTCATACTATTGTGTTGTACCAGGGTAGTCGAATTCGTGCAACATTTAAACATCAGTTGGTCAAGTCGTAATGTATAAAGAGAAAGCTACAAAAAACAGTGCCTACAGTAGCTGGGCAACGTAGCTAGCTAAGTGCCAAGCTACAACGACGACACTCGTAAAAAAATGCGTCTGTACTAATATCAATCGATAAATAAATACAACAGTACTTATGGCAACAATTGTATTCCACAGAAATTATAGAGGTAGCTGGAATAGCTATTGTTACAGCGGGAATCTGTAGCGAGGTAACTACTTATATCTAGGATGCAGCACAAGCATCATGCTGTCGGCACATGTATTCAGCTTGTTGAGATGACCTTTGATTGATATCGAGAGGGCTTCCAGGCTACTCTAAACTGAACTGGACTCAGAGGGATGACTGCCATTTACATGGTAATTTACCAAGTTGATCTATTATGTTGGCTGTGTAACTAGGTAGGAAGGTTTACAATCTGAAATTAAATTTACTGAACATAACGTTAGCTAGCATAATCCTCATTTTCCTTATGACTAGATAGCTCCCATCGCTTTGCAACCGTCAACTCGTTTCCTGCCTGTATGTTATCACTAGCTAACGTTACAGCACTTACTGTTGGCTAACATCGTGATCCTACATACGAATACTTGGTTTACTTAGGATGCATATTAGATTAATACATTAGCTATATTGTAGCGAGTTTTATATTTGGAATTATACGTCAGCAAACAAGCTCATTTGCTGCCAAACATGTTGGTTCGCTAACAGAAAGGAAATAAGCACGCAAACATACCAAGTTCAGTTCCTCAAAAGCAGATTTAGGTAGCAAGCAGCACGCTAATATAGCTATGGATAAGCTGTACCCTGGCTAACGTTAGCTAAAAGACCACAGTAGCAGGCTCAAAGTTACTCTAGTTCTAAGTTAACGAGGCAAGTTTTACGCCATCCTTTCTTCATTCGACATTGAAAAACACAATTTGTCAAGTCCAAGTCCGTCATATTTACATTACCCACAGATACCAAAGTGTGTTGCCCATCAGCTGATTCAGGACAAAAAAGTCAGCACAATTCTCATCGCTTCCTGAAACGACATTAGGGACTGTTATTATAGTAGTGACCAATGTACAAAACGTACAATGCGCACACACATGTTTATTAATACATCGTTTCCTTTACAATAGATTATATAGTCTAAATGTAAAAGAAGGTGTGTTTTAAGTTAAGTTAATATACTCTATTCCAATTCGTTTAAACAAGTGAAGGGGTAGAGCACATTAGGTGAATTGTTAGCTACATTATATATGTCACATTCTTACACTTTTTCTATCCCTGGTGTAAGACTGGCAAGACTAAGTTAATCGAGGAGAGAGACAAACAGCTGAGCGCAAAAGAGGGTAAAACATTAAGCACACCCTACTTTTCCATGTATGAAATCTATATAATGTTGAAAATAATTTTCTATATTCCAAATATAAGTAAAATAATCTGAAACAGGGTGTAGAGTGTGGTTTGCAGTCTTCGATTGACTCAAATCGATCACTCAGAGTTTGATTGGTTATCCCCTATTTTTCCTTACGGCTTCTGACTGCGGGCAGAACTACAGAGCCTGACTGGTACATAATCCTGTTTTTCCTTCATTTTTGTTCGAAAACGTTGTGCAGCTTTGCATGAGAGTATGATAATATGTTGAGTTTATTGTCACCGTGTTCTAATGTATCAGAAAGTTTACGATTTCAAACCTAGGTACGATAGTTAGCTTGCACAGTGAACCAGAAAAACACCACGTGTGTTCATGCTGTCCCATGAGCCTGAACTGTACTCTGTAGAATATAGCACATTGCGAGCTATTATTTCCCTAGTTTACAGACATTTAAAATACCAACGTATTAGATAGGTAGCCTTTCGTTTATGTTGCCCTGAGCGGAATGATTTGCTTGTTAGCTAGCTAGTGATAATAACGGATTTCCTATTCTGGTTACTAGCTAGGAGCTAACGTTAGCTAAATTCTTTATAACACATCTCACTCATCGTTATAAGCTACCCGACGCACGTTGAAATGGCACATTTAATAACAGTGATGATGATTAGCATTAACAATAGTTGGTGTGTGTTTAAAGGAAACAGGGCTTCTGTGTATTTACTGAAGGGGCTCTATTATGACTAAGAAGGTCTACTTATATTGTAAACCTCCTTGCCATGACGAACTGCTTCACTGTCAGTGGTTTTTGTTCGTTGTTAGTGTGCTTGGTGCTGTGATTTGGTCAGTGTTACAGTAGCTGGTTAAATCGTGTAGTATGATCTTAAAAGCGATGTATACAGAATATCGTCACCATCACCATCTCTGTACGTAATACGGTTTGTTTTCCGGACATGGATTAAACCTGGTACTTCTCCACTGGAAAAAAGTTTTCAGTCTAGATGTAGGCGTACTCCTTGTCAGGGAAACCTGCCCATTAAGGCTTAATGTCATGGTATTTCACCCATACATCTACCTTAATCTGAGAAACGTTTTCAAGATTGGCTAAGTAAATAGATGGTGGTGTGAAATTATGATGGCTGTATTCTCAAAAATACGTAGCTGCCACATATCACAGTTTCACATTTATACTTCCGATCGTCCGGGTGATGAAAAAACCATTTAGCAGTTATCAGTATTGAAGCAAGTAACACAACATATTGTTTTCCTTTACATTACAGCCTGTGACAGTGCCGTGTGCTG
This sequence comes from Albula goreensis, assembly GCA_022829145.1. Lineage (NCBI taxonomy): Eukaryota > Metazoa > Chordata > Actinopteri > Albuliformes > Albulidae > Albula > Albula goreensis. Next base: position 30,489,423 of record CM040745.1, read on the forward strand.
GGTTTCCATGGGGCTGACCAAGCAGTACCTGCGGTATGCTGCCAGCGCCGTGTTCGGAGTGATCGGGAGCCAGAAGGCTAACATTGCCTTTGTGACCCTGAGAGGAGGAGAGAAGGGACGCTACGTTGCCGTGGCAGCCTGTGAACATGTGTTTATATGGGACGTTAGGAAAGCAGAGAAGGTGAGCACTAGAGCTTGATTGTTATATATGTTGCAATATAATTTATTTGTAATTAAGCATTTCTAAGCGTCCCTTGTACTAGAGGATACACTGTGGAAGTAGGCTATTCTTGCGGAAGAAGTAGTTCTTGTGGTTAGTAAGTAAACTCCAGTAGAACTCATCACCCTTGTAATGGAGAGCAAATGGAGAGCTCATATTCTATGTCTGTTCATTGTAAATTCAGTGATTCCGCTTGTGTCTTACTCTGAATAAATGAACGTCTCATTCCAGGTCTGAGAGTGTCCGTCATTTATAGAGATCTGAAGACCCCAATGGGATTTTGCATCCTCTTAATCACCTTTTTCTTGTCTACTGTTTTTTGTAGGTCTTAATCCTTCAGGGAAACAAACAGGAAGTGACCTACCTGTGCCCATCTCCTGATGGTGTCCATATAGCCGTTGGTTATGAAGATGGAGCTGTCCGCATCTTCAGCTTGTTGAACGGCGAGAGCAATGTGTCCTTCAGTGGTCACAAGTCCGCAGTCACTGTCATTAAATACGATGCACTGGGTGCCAGGCTTGTGACTGGATCAAGGGTGAGCACAAGCAAAAATGGTGACAGCACTCTGAAATCAGGGCTCCTCTTGCTGTTGGAGAACAAAAGCCCATGTACACCTAATGGTAGTTTTCAGTTTGTTTTTCCATGCAGCTCCATGAATGGCTAAGACTGATTTACAATAAGCCATACTTACAAATTGCTGGGTGGTTGCTTGAAGTACATGCTAAATTGTGGTAACCATTGTTCTGTAGGACACAGATGTGATTGTGTGGGACGTGATCAATGAGTGCGGTCTTTACCGGCTGAAAGGACACAAGGATGCGATCACACAGGCCCTGTTTCTCAAGGACAAGAACCTCCTGGTCACCAGGTAATGCATTAGAATTACGGTTCATCTGCATAAATATTTGAATGGGCTGAAATACTGATAAAGATACAATCAGCAATACGATCATTCCTGATGCTTACTGCAGCGACAGGCTGTCACTGGTTTGCCTTGACTGATTTGTGTTTATTTCTGTTTTTCAGCTCAAAAGACACTTTTGTGAAATGGTGGGATTTGGACACACAGCACTGTTTTAAAACCATGGTCGGACATAGAAGCGAGGTACAGTTTCCAAAATGTATAGAATTATTCAAAGCCTCAATGAACCAGCCTTGTGAGAACTGATGTACAGTCTTGTTTATGTGAGAGTTAATTAAATGGCCAAGTCTCTGTTTGAGAGATGTTTGGAAAAAAATTCCAAGAGCTGATTAGACAGCTGTGGGTCTGCAAGAAAGGTGATTGGATCACTGTCACATTTCACAGGTGTGGGGGATGGTGCTGCTGAACCAGGAGGGAAGGCTGCTCACAGGCTCGGCCGACAGTGAACTGAGGGCCTGGGACATTCACTACCTGCAGGCGGTAAGGGGACAGACAGCCAAATACAAAACCCTCACAGCTGGGCCACATGTATTCCAGTACACTCTGGTTCTTATAAACCAATCACAGTGATGTCATAGGCAGAAGAGCTCTATCTAAGGTTTGCTGTTAGTATGATGAGTATATTTCATGTAGCTGGTTTGTGTCACTCAGGGGAAGGAGATTGGGGAGCCCAAGGTTAAGAAGGTCAAAGGTTTGCTGGATGAGGATGAAGAGGGAGAGGAAGGCCTGGATGAGGAGCCTGAGGAGGTACTGTATGTTGCTGAGCTGCTCCCCACATTTCATACCAGTGTGGCACACATTGTGTTCTTGTAAGTATAGCAGTGGGTGCATCCTGTGTATTTGATACTGCTCCCATTCTATTACTAGTGGAATATGCTGAAATAAAATACACAAGCAAACAACCTAATTCTAAAAAATTACAAAAAACAAATTGCAACTGTACCTTTCGTAGGGATACAGTTGTAACTCCATATAACCTTTTAACTACATGTAACTGCATAACAGTGATAGGGAATTAAGTTCCTCTTTGACTTGCCCTTCACTTACCAGTTGGCCTACTCTCAGAACACATGTGTTTGCTTTATTTAAACAAGAGCCAAGGCAGAAAGAAATCCAAGAAACACTGCAGCTATTCAGGATCAGCATTTGTCATCCGTGTCTTGTGGACATGCATGCGTATATTATGTAATGAACTTGTGGTCCGTGTCTTCTATTAATCATTCCGCAGAGGATCCTGAGCTGTGAGAAAGCTGGCTCTATTCTGAGAGAAGCTAGAGACAGGGTCGTCTCCATGACGACCGATGCAAAAGCCAAGGTTCTGGCGTGTCATGTGAGTATGGGTTCATTTACTGCGCGCACTCGCATTACCACGCAGTCATATTTCTTTATAGTTCCTTGAACTTCCAGAGAGAAAAGGATGTCTTTGTTTTTCTCAGAGTAATCTAGAACAGGGGTAGATAACCCTGGACTTGGAATACAGAGAGGTTTCTGGTTTGTGCGCCGTCCAACCACATAATTTAATCAAACGACAAGCTTAATGAATGCAGGTGACCACGTACTGAATGTATTCAGTGTTCTCCCATTAAGACCCATAACACTGAATTCTGAAATTCCAAATTCAGAATATTTAATCCCAGACTCTATGTAATCAATCAAACTATGCAATTAAGCTCAGATGGACAAAAACCAGAAACATCTTTTATAAACAGACGTGTCTTTCTTTGAACCAGAATATAGACAGGACAGGCAGTGAGCATGAACATGAAAGTCTAATTATAAGAACCAGCCATTCACATATGAGTATGTATGTATATATGCATGTATGATTCCATGTATGCTCACACATGCATATTCATATACCCATATACATACACTGCTCCAGCAAGTGTTTGTGTTTAATGTGAAATGGTGTACTAGGTATGAAAATTGATGTATTAAATTAGAATCAGTATATGCATACCTTACCTTACAGCTTACCTTTATCTACTTGAATCATTTCAATATAAATAAATATCCGTACATTTAGATAAATACATATTCAATAAACACATATTTTGATATATAACGTTAGATAAGTTAAAACCCAGTGAACATCAGCAAGTATACAGCCCTGGTAAATTGTGGCTGGTTGGTTGGCCTAATCAAGAGCAAATGTATATTCATGCAATTAACAGTTATCATTTAATACTTAAGGACCCTTTGTTGAAGGAAGGGTTTTGTTTTAATGAGGATGACTGCAGGAATCTGGAGGACTCCACTTATATAAATGAGGATAAACCAAGGTGACATGGCGTTGTGTCCCTAATCAGGACGGTGGTCAATTGTAGATTATTGATAAGTGGATGATGGATTCGGCGATGCTTTTCACTAGGGTACTGATTCAGTTCTGGAGGTGTTCTCAGTGCTCCCACAAGAGGAGGTTAAGAAGAGGATGGAAAAGAAGCTGAAGAAAGCAAAGAAGAAGGCCAAGTAAGTCTCTGGAAAATCACTCTGAACACACAGAAATAAAACTAATATCACTGAAGGATCATGCAGTTAACATCCATCATGAAGTTTCAAAGCAAAGCATTAATTTACTAAATTACCAGTCTTGATTCACTGAATGAGGCCATCATCACTTCTTATGAAATTCTAAGCATTTCCAAAAATGTTGTACTTTCCTGGTCAGTATTGTTGCTAATGTTAATTTCCAAAAGTTTTGATTCTTTTTCTTGTTTGTTTTGCCTCCTGAACTGAATTAACATATTAATGTAACATATTTTCTTGATAGATTAATCTTGATCGTATTCATCTCTTGACTTGACCTATGACCCCTTGTTTAGACTACAGGGTGGGGAGGAGGCGGTGGAGCCGGTGGTGGAGCGGAAGTTGGGAGATGAGATCCTCAGGTTGGCCAGCATCAAGGCTTCTGCCAAAATCAGGTCAGTGTGGACACCACACAGGCATAGTGTGTTTCCCATGAGCTGCACCCTACCAACCCTTGGGAAATTGGACCAGGCTTATGTTAGAACTTCTCACACCCATTACAGACGTAACGGCTTTACGATTGGCTGTTTGATTAATGTTAGAGATTGGTTTCCTTTTGACTGCTTAGTGGTCTGCCAAAAATGAATGCTGGAACTACCAGGGGTGTGTTCTTGATTTCAGATACACAGTCTAAGATAGAGCATCTGGATGGCTCTGTCAACTTTTCTGCCTTCACATTCTGAAATTTTGTGAATGCCAACGGATTTCTGGCGGTGTATTTATCTGACTGGGGTTGTCTGTAATTACATATGTCCTAATGAGTAGTGATCTGTTGAAGGGATTGACTGAATGATCTAATTCTGCCTTTCTCCCCCAGGTGGGTGGACTGCCTGTTGTCCCCTAATGGAGAGATGAAGGTGGCTCTCTTACTCCAGAACAACACAATCGAGACATACACCCTGAAGACAACAGAGAAGAGCCCACAGGCTAACAAGACGTCCCGCCTCACCCTTAGCGGGCACCGTGCAGATGCACGCACGCTAGCCTTCAGCTCCGACAACATCGCCATACTGTCCGCCTCTGCAGAGACTGTCAAAGTGTGGAACAGGTTAGTCAGAGAAGGGTTCCATTTGCTGGATAAAGTTGAGCCTGTAGAAATGTTCCACTTCCAAGGTGGAGTCTTGTCATTCAGTCACAAGAAAGTCATTCTGTCTTCCTCAGGTCTACCCTGCAGGTCATTCGCACCATGGCTTGTGAATACGCTCTCTGCTCGCTCTTCGTTCCTGGAGACAGACAGATCATCTTAGGCACCAAGGTACCACAGCAAAATACAGAACATCATACAGTTTATGAACTGAGCAGATATGCTTTGACCTTGGGAAGCATGCAAGAGTATCTCACTACAATACAGCCATGTCCCATACAGCGTACAGTATTGGAATATTGCATTCTGGGAGGATGAGTCTGATATGTTGTGTCCAGATGACATCATTTTCTGTCATCCTTCTTCTCAGAGTGGCAAGATCCAGATCTTTGACCTTGCTTCAGGACGTCTCTTGGAGACCACAGATGCTCACAGTGGTGAAGTGTGGTCCATCTCCCTCTCTCCTGACCAGGTACAGTAAATCTGTATGTCTGTCCTTGTTTGCATGCATGTCAGTGTCTTTGTCCATCATGACCCTGACCACTCTCATGTGACTGGCCTGCCTGTCTCCATGTTTCTCTTTTATGACAATGCCAGTCTTTCCTCACAGTGGCCTTTGAGTGAGGTGGAAGCACTTGTTTGAAGCAGAATACCTTTCCTCTTTTTCCACCAGAGCAATCAGCATTTCCATGGATTTAAAAGCAGCATGTGTCCACTGTTACTGTCTTTAGTTTACGATCACCTCAGCGGTCCATTGTCATCAGCTGTGCTTTACGTACTCAGGCTTATTTACTGTAACAGCTCTGAGCCCCACTTCCTGCTGGTATATTTATTTTTGCTGTCTGTGGTTTACAGCCTGTTTAATGTCTGTTATTTACAATCTCAATATTTTCTCCCTTCTTGTAATGTCTGCTTCTTTATGGTCCAACTGTATATTTACTGTTTTGATGTGTGGTTTACGATCAACAAGGCTATACTACGCCATGTGTGTTCTTTTCCAGAGAGGCATTGTGACCGGTGGAGCTGACAAGACTGTGAAGTTCTGGGATTTTGAGCTGGTCAAGGACCTGGAGTCAGGACAGAACAAGTGTGTAAATTATGAGTCTCAGTACAGCGTCATCACTTAGCAAGACAGTGAAAATCAGACAGGAACAGGATTTGAATATATGTCAGATTACTTAATAGTAAGGGCAATAGTTATTTGCCATGCTGACATAAACATTTATTTGCTTGGGCTTTAGAAATCCTGGGAGTAGAGACTTCTATGGGGGTGGGAAGAAAGTTTTTGTCCCTGTAAAAAGTGATGCATTTACCAGCCTCCTATTTGAAATATATTTATATTTTTTATGAATAAGTACTATTACAGGTCATAATGAAACTCTTGTTTTCAGGGCATCAGATTTGTGTAGAGCTCTGTTTATTTCTGTGATCAGACTCATGGTAATTCCCCACCCAGCAGTGTCAGTGTGGGCCTCACAGTGGTTTCAGCACAGTGTCACACTGTAGTTAGTTCTGCTTTCAGAATAGTGTCAACACTGCATTTCGGCCACTGTCAGTGTTCTGTGTTCTTAACGCTGATTGCGTGTTGCTGCAGGAGGCTGACAGTGAAACACACGCGCACACTGCAGCTGGACGAGGATGTGCTGTGTGTGCGTTACAGTCCTGACCAGAGGCTGCTCGCGGTGTCCCTGCTGGACTGCACTGTCAAGATTTTCTACACTGACACGCTTAAGGTATAACACACGTACCTGCTCACCCCAGGTCCAAGACAAATACCAGTCCAATGCTATAACAAAAACATCAAGACACCTGCTATAGATCTACAGTGACTCATTCAAAGTTAGAGCTATATGGAAGTCAGAAACACACTTGTTTTTTTTTTCCAGTTCTTATTTTGTTCATGTTAACAAACACCCTTTCGAAATGTGTTAGTGAGGAGGTACATCGCATCGGACACAGACAATACTGAAATGAGACATTTCACATTTTATCCTCTTTTCTCTTTTCCAGTTCTTCTTGTCTCTTTATGGACACAAACTGCCTGTTCTATGCCTGGATATTTCACATGTAAGTGATCAGCCATCTAACCAATCAGTTGGTGCTGTGTGTGTTTGTATATTAGTTTGAATGTCCACACGTGGATGAGTGCATTAATAGATGAGGTATCATTTATCGTCCCTTGTGTTTTGCAGGACAGCACACTGATCGCCACGGGCTCTGCAGACAGGAATGTGAAGATCTGGGGTCTGGACTTTGGAGATTGCCACAAATCCATGTTCGCTCATGACGACAGGTAAACACAGGAAATGCCCTCATAAAGCAGGAAAAGGGTTCCAGATTATTCCACAGGATGTGTACCTTGCCCTCCCTACATTGTATGCATTCCCATGATTTGATATTAATAATCATTTATGAAGACATTCCTGTGTGTATTTGAACCATAGTATTTTTTTAGGTCATGAATAACTGTTAATGACAGTTATGTGGTTGGTTTAAGTTCAGAAATAAAGTGTCAAATTTTTCTTTTGCATTTGTAAGTATTATACCAGATCCTGACTTGGTTCAGACTGAGAATTGAGTTTCGTTTCTCACGTTTTGTTTTTTTTTGTGTTTTTCAGTGTCATGTTCCTGCAGTTTGTGCCCAAAACCCACTTGTTCTTCACAGCTGGGAAGGACAAGAAGATCAAACAGTGGGATGCTGACAAGTTTGAGCATATCCAGACCCTAGAGGTAAGATCCACCTGGAGCAACGTGTCCACAGGTCATAGCTGTGCGTCATTTGGCTGGGAGTTCAAGGCCTGTAGTCTATGACTACCTGCAGTGCTGCATCTGTAGTTTGAAAACTTGTGAAGGCTAGTTGCCATGGGAATCGAAGGAGTCATGTGTGATACCTGAGTTTGTGGGGGAAGGTTATTGTGGTGGAGGGCTAATTATATAGTGTGGTTTAGGGTGGGTAAAAATGGGAATTTTACATTAAATTAACATGTATGAGCTTGAAATGGAAAATGCTGTATCCAGATACTGGTCTCTGACTGTCTTTGTGACCCCTAAACTTTTACCTCCTCTTCATTCCATCCTCAGGGTCACCATCGTGAGGTGTGGTGTTTGTCCATCAGCCCCAGTGGGGACTACGTTGTCTCTTCGTCCCACGACAAGTCCCTGCGTCTGTGGGAGAGAACGAGGGAGCCCATAATCCTGGAGGAGGAGAAGGAGATGGTGAGAGGCACAGTGTCAGGATGCTATTCTGGGCACTCAGTGAGCGTCGGATTTGTAAACTGTGGAAGTATTTGTTGTGAATGTTGTTTGCAGCCAAAAAATAACTTGTTTTTGTTTCCAGGAGAGAGAGGCAGAATTTGAAGAGAGCCTAGCAAAAGGGGAGGATCCAGTGGTGAGGACTATTTTGTAATTTTTTTATTTACTCTGGTCATCATACTCCAGTCAAAGAAACAACTAGCCACCTCATTGAGTTGTCTCTCACTCATCTCTGATTCACTAACCTCTCTCAGTGGTCTCTGCATCTCGGAAACATGTCCCTCTCACTACCATCCCCTCAGTTCCCATCTGTCTCACTGCTGCCTTACTCATCTGTCTTGCTTGTCTTAGCATTACTTGTTCGTCTGTTGTGCCGTCTCATGGATAAATATTGTTGTCTCACTGGTCAGTGTTTCTGTGTGTTTAGTCTGTGTCAACAGGACTGTTGTCTGAGAAATCTGTTTTTTGGATTCACTGCAGTTTTACTGGTCTATGTTTCTATCTCTAGTCCTTTGCTGTTCAGTTGTGCCGCTTAGATCTGCCCTCATTCTGTAGATCCACAGATGTCGCCACTGTCTTGTAGTTTTATATCCATGTCTGATAAGTGACTTTCCGATATAAATCTTTCTCTCTGATCTGTATCTGCCTCACTGTTGTCTCACTGATCTCACTGCTGTCTCATCTTACAGGTTCCTGGAGAGACCAAAGGAGAAGCAGCTCCTGCAGGAAAGAAGACCATTGAGACTGTGAAAGCTGTAAGTAGTGTTCACTGCAAATAACCTGAAATATAATAAATCATCTAAAAAACGATGTTTTCTGCAAGCTAATTTGGAGTGTATTGGGTGATTGTTAATGGGACAATCAGAGAGTATATGTATGGGGTTGGGAAATTTGTGCGAGTGCGTGTACGCATTATTGATATGGTTTATTTGAGTGTTGTCTAGCGGTTATTCTTTTGTATTCTATTCTATTCCATTCCATTCTATTCTATTCCGTTCTCTCTGTCCCCAGGCGGAGCGTATCATGGAGGCACTGGAGCTGTACAGGGAGGAGAGTAAGAAGCTGGAAGAGCACAGAGCAGCTTGCGAAGCAGCAGGGAAACAGGTAAGTCAGGTGGGCTGGGGTCAGGAAGCAATGCTGGGCCCCATCATGGTGCACAGCATTCCTGGGGCATTTCCCTGTCGCCATAACTACAGCAGCTTCCTGCCTGAATATCGTCTCCTCTCCACAACAAATGTGAAAAATTTGAATTATTACATGGGATTAGACAGAGTTTAGCTTTAGTCATATGGTGTGATAAGTAAACTTAAGTGGTCTCACAGCCATGAGGCTGGCAGTATAAATCTTAAATCATGCCCAAAATTTGCATACACATTGATATGTATTTTTATGTTGCTGATGATGTACTAGAGTGTAGATACAGGTGGCACTGCTTGCTTAAGCTGTCTTTGATTCTGTGTATGCAGCTCCCTCCTCCAAAGATGAATCCACTCCTCATGGTCTTCGGGAACATTTTGGTAAGTGAGATATTCATCCAGTCTCACTTGTCAGAGATATTGATATGTCCACTCAAATATACAAGCTACACATAGCTTCACCTGGGACATAGCAGTATCTTTCACAAAGGACTTTCACAAGGACTCTTCCAGTTTTCCTAGCTCTGATCTGGACACCAGGACATGTTCTAACTACTTATTGATATGGAATACTGTTCAGGCATATAAGAAATGTTGTGTTCAAACTCATTGTGAGAACATTGTGAGGTTGATAATGTTTGCTTTTTCCTCTTTTAGCCCTCCCGCTATGTGCTTGAAGTTATCAAGAAAGTTAAATCCAGGTATGATGTACACAGGGAAACGTCCCTTCAGTTAACAGTTCCTAGGCTTTGGGACATCTTGCTTTGGACATGAGAGCAGCTGTGTCAGTGGCCAAACTGAAGACCCATTTCTGTGGAATAGCTTTTAATACCCTTCAGTCTAAATGAGTTTTTTTTTTACTGTACATTGACTGTTTGTTGAAGACATGTGATTGAATATATATATTGTTTGTCTGGAAACATATAGATATAAAATATATGTATGTAATGTATAACATGTAGAAGGGAGACCTCTTGATGACTGGTGTGTGCCTCTCAATCTCTGAGAGTCTGGTTTGGTCTCACAGCCATCTCTTCAGTGCCCCGTCTTCCTGACTCTCCTCCCTTTGTGTTTCTCTCTCTTCAGCGAGCTGGAGGTCTCTCTCCTGGTACTGCCCTTCCCTTACATACCCAACCTACTCTCTCTCTTCAACCAGTTCATCCAAGACGGCTTGGAGGTGGAACTGGTCTGCCGCTGTCTCTTCTTTTTGCTCCGGTAGGTTCCGCCATTCACAGTGGTCATCCAGGCATTTAGTGGCTAATCAAGAGAGCAGCAGTTGATCCTGTGACTGTGGGTCCTGTGGAGCAGAGTTAGAGAGTGCAGCAGGCAGACCAGGCGGCAGGCACAGCTGAGAAGTGAAGTGTCATTGCTCAGGGAGTCCTCTCCTATGCTAGGACATCAAGCAGGAAACATTTATGAGCTGGAAAAAGAGGAGGCTGAAGATGAAGTATTACCTTTAAATTCTATGGTCTCAGCTAGACTGTTCATCATCAGTGCTTATTCAAACAAGATGTATCAATTTTCAGCTGTATTTCCTTGTCTCAGCCTCTGTGTGTCAATCAGTTTGTATATATGTGCAGATTATTTGAACATGTGTGTAAATTTACTCTTTGTTATTGTGCCTCAAACCTTACCTTGTTGACAATGTAAAGATAAGCTAATCTGCTCTGATTCTGCTGTTGTAGAGCTGATGAAAAGGCATCAGTTTGTTCTGTAGCCATTTTATTCCTCAAGGTTCAAAGCTTGTGCATTTAGAAACCCAATTTACTTCAAGTCAAAACTGTGAATTCACCAAGCTTGGAGTGTTGGAAGTATATGAGTGTGTGTCAGTCTGTGTGTCTGTGTAAATGTGTGTTTGTGCATTTGTCTATCTGTCTGTCTGTTGGTCTGTGGGCCTGTATCACCAAGCTTGGCCCCACTAATTGGTTGATGGGAGTATACGTGTGTCCATGTGTGTCTGTCTATCTGTCTGTATGTCTGTTTCTCTGTTTGTATATTTGTGTGTTTGTGTGCATGTGTGTCTGTATGTCTCTCTATCTGCCTGTCTTTATAAACTGACCCAGCTTGGCCCCGTTGTCTGAGTGTAAGGAAGTATAGTATTTGTGTCTGTTTGTGTGGGCTCACAAGCCTGGCTCTGACTGTGTCCTCAGGGTCCACTTTGGACAGATCACCAGTAATCAGATGCTTCTCCCCGTCATCGACAGCCTGAAGAGCAACACCATCTCCAAAGTGCAGGAGATCAGGGTGAGTGCCTCTCTCCATGTGGCCGACACGGGCTGGCTCTGATCAGGGGATCCCTGCAGAGCCGAGGTCAGAGGGGCCAAAGGTCATGTGTTCACTGTTTTAACCAAACAGCTTGCAGTGTCTGAGCATGCTCTGTGGAATACTGAAGCTGCTGGAATACTGGAAATGTGTTTTCTTTCAGGATGTGCTCGGGTTCAACACCGCCGGACTGCAGTTCCTACAGCGTGAGATCGAGAGCAAGGAAGACGTGATGTTCTTCGCTGACGCCACCGGCCGCTTAGATGAAAAGAAGAGGAAGAGGAGGAAGAGGGAGCGAGCCATTCTCACCATCGCTTGAAACAATGATCCATCCACTCTTGTCGCCGCCTGAAACAGCAGACAGTTCCTTATTGTTTTCTGCTGTAATGAGTGAAATGAAACATCCGCTTCAGATTTTCTGCCACCATTTTAAGCCTTCCTACACAATTACACTGAACTGATAAAGCAAAGTCCTTTGACTGACTGATACAGTTTTTGCTGAATCAAATTTGATATTGAAGGATATATGACAATAATGATGACAGTGTTGTACAATACTGATGTATTTGTTATATATATGACTGTGCTGATAGTTTATATTTCATTACTGCAAGTCTACAGCTACCTTTCCATGTCACTATTTTGCTCACGTGTGCAGAGATAAAATGACTGGGTTTTTTCCAAATAAAGTATTAAAATCTTATATTAAAATATATGTATGTAGTTAGAGTCCCTATATGAATAATCCCTATTTTATCCTTGATATTTTAATGGACAATGGGAGCACAAAAAATTAATATTCTGAATGGGGAAAATGGTTTTCTGGACAGTCATTTCGAGTAATACTTTGTCATTTTCAGTTCACACTAACGGCCTTGATCATTACATTGTCGAAACTTTAGCCACCTCCATTTCTCTGCATAGTAAGCCTTAAGCCATGGATTTCTAAACTTTAGAAATGTTTAATGTTGTTCAAAGCAGTTTGGTGTAAATCTTACAAAACATTTTGCAACACCGCCTTAGAAAGTGTGACATTCAGTCAAGTGAGCTAAAGGAATATTGAAAATAAGAAGGCTGGGTGTGTTTGAAGCACCAGGTATAATCAGAGGAGTGCCTCAGCTAGTTTCTGATCTCTCCATGTTATGCACTTTGACCACCCACTAATCACTGATCACAACTCTGTAAACAAGTTTGGGGTTAGAGATGTTGAAATTAAACACGGCTAAGATGGTCAGTACCTTTGCATTCATATGTGACATTTTAACCGTGCAAACAGGTAATATTTAGTTGGGCTGGCTATAACGTCTGGCACATCAACATTCAAAGTGAAGTTCAACAGAAAGCTATCTTAGATACTCAGTTCCAAGCGTGGGGTGCAAACCTGCAATAGTAAATCATGATATTATCTGAGGTAAGGGTCCATGGTGTATTAGACTAATGTAAGGCTGTCTCAGAGCACTATGAGTGACACTGCATGCTGTAAATACCATATTCGGCTAGTCCCAATATTAGTAGAAACAGTGGAACAATAAGACTGGTGCAGTGATGTCATGTTGTGTCACCATGGGTCTGTGTGATTGGTCTTTGAAAACCAAATGCCCTCCTGCGCTGTCTGCATTGTCTGGGTCCATGTAACTAATACCGCATCATTTCACATTTAGAGGCCAGCACTGAAATTTGAAATAAAAAATGGAATGCCTCCAATCTTCTTTATTGTTATGCAGAATCACAGTATTGAGCATACTGAATTAAGCTTAAAATGAAGTTTCCATTCTACTTTCCAAAACAATAACGGAACAAAATGGATTGCGGGGATCTTTTTTTATGTTTTGTTTTCTTTTTCAATAATGTAAAAAAAATGAACAGGGAAATTGTTGAATTATTCTGAAAATCTGTTCTGCTTCATCCAAACTTAAGAAATGTACTCTTGTATCATTTTTCAATCTAATATTTTATAACTCAAATAAGAAAAACATAAAAGTAAGCAACACAAACATCATTTGAGAGAGTTACTATTTATACTGTAATCACTATTTAAACCATTACTTAATGTATGTTGCATACATGTTATACTACAACTTTTATTTTTGTTTTTATTAATTATGTATGAATGAATAATGGCTCACATGCAATGAATCATCTTTTTATGGCAGCAGTAAATGCACAGAGCACTGGTTTGAGTTGACTGTTCTGATTGGCTACCTGTCCTTTCCTGTGCTGTGGTACTTGGGTGCTGATGCAGAGAGAAGTGGAAACCCTGGGCAGGGGGGTCATGCTGAGAGAGTGATGTCAGAACTGTCACCAGCGTCTCAGACCACCAAGATGCTCCTCTTTCAGCACTGCGTTATTCTAAACTGGGGCAGTGAGAGAGGGGAGGGGGCAGGGAGGGAGAGAGAAAGAGATTTAGCCAGACTTTACTGCCCTTGCAACACTTGCAAAATTTACGGTGACTGGACTTCCAGTATGCAGCACATGTATTTTTTTTCGGTCAGGGAGGGGGACGGAATCCCCACACCCGCACCGTTTCCTTCTCAGTTTTCAGCACGATATTTTCCTAGTTCATGGGTGGCGGGGGGGACTTTTAAAGCCCCACTGAAATTCAGTAACAGCTACAATGTTACAAAATAGGATTAACTTTAGTGTGCACATCACTCACTGCTTTTTCCACACCATGTGAATATTTATCGTTGTCAACTATTTCGATTAGGCTTAAAACCGTTTCCTTATTTCTTCAATCTGACAGAAAGAACTCTGAATTTATAAGGTCATAAAATATCTGATGGGATATGAGACTATATTTTTTAGAGAGATTACATTTTCTACAGAAACCACAAGCATACGTTTGTGTGTTGCAGGTTTTGGTGGGACTTGTACGTAACATGAACTTCTGCAGTGAGATTGAACATTAGAAACAAAAGCTTTGCTGTTTGGCAATGATTGGAGAAATTAGCCCTGGCTAGAGTTGGGACACTCTCATTCAGCACACACTTAAGGAATCTCAGTAGCAATGGCTTGCCACTAGAGGGCGAAAAGGCCAACAAAATATTGCTGCTGAACAGTGCCAGTTCATGTTTTATTTTGTATGGCCTTGCAGCAATCAGAAAAACTATATCTTGAAATGTTTGCCTGCACGAAAGCATACATTTTAGAGAAAAACTATTATGAAATGTATTTATTTATATCTTTTTGTTGGTCTCCTCAAGTTGGCAAGTCTCCTCCTGAAGTGATGTCTGTCAAACTGGTGATTGTATCCATATGGAGTCCAAGCTCCTTATGCCTGCATGAAAAGAGCCCCGGAACTTGTTGTGATAATTGAAATGCGACCAGCTCGTTCCTTCACATCCAGAATGGACTTCAGGAAATGTGAAGCAAGGTTTTATGTACACAAAAACATTGAAGACATAGTTTTTTTTTTTTTTTTTTTTTAATGAAAATGATGATGGTGATTATTATTATTATTATTGTTATTGTATAGGTAAAAATACCAGTATGGCAATTATTAATAATAAGTACATAAATAAGGAAATGAAATACTTTCTTGTTATACTTGTTTTCTGAGAGCATTCATTATGGTTAAGATGGCTTTAGGTAGAAACAGAACAGGGGGTCTGCGGGTGGGGGGGGTTGGGGCTTGGAGTAGCCGGTGTGCGTATTTAGTGGTGTGTCCCTCCCCCCTCGTTTTGGCTGTGTGTTCTTTCAGCCATTCCTTTCATGAAACAAACACGCATGCAATAACGACCAAGAGTCCATGAAGCAAGCAGCTGTCCACATATTGGTATGTTTGACTTTTTTACGGCCGCTGCTTTTACGACTTGTTGGCAATGCATTTTACTGCCTCTCGCTGACACCTGGCACGCTTCCCCACTGGGCCCCGTAACCTCACCCATGACTGTGAAAACTCATTAGGAACTTATTTAATTCCTCTCGTCTCGATTGTACCCAACGCAATTTTCCCAGTCTTGGAATGTGCCCCCATTTCCAAACCCTGTGTCAGTAATGTCCTCCGGTAATTTTTTCCATATTTCTTTTTTTACTTGTCATTTTTTAAAGCCAAGAATAGAATTCTTATCATGACTGTAACAAATTAAGTGTGAATGACATGTTCTTGACATGTTTTTTTCCAGTTCCATTCCAGTGATCTGTATTGGATGCATATGGCTTTGTTTTAAATGATTGCATTTCAGAACACGAGGAGCTGTGCTGCAGCAGGGACCCAGAATGCTTACTTTATTACAAATCCGTTCATTTGTCAGAGAATGAGCTCCACCTATGTGTGTATACCACATTTCAGTGCTAAGTCAGGCTCTTGGCTTTTCACCTCAGATTAAAGTAAATTGTTCAGAATTGTGGGGAAGAACTAAATGCTTTGTTATAAAAAGTATGGTTTTATCTCGACAAAACCAAGAGTTTCATAAAATGAGTATGATTTAAAAATCTAGGCCTATTTTCCTCTTTCGTTTATTCTCTAGGTTTTCAACATTGAAGATTCGATGGTATTTTAAACACAACTCCTTTCATAAATTTATTAGTTTTCAACAGAATGCAGTTTCCAGTCAGATACTTATCTAATACTTTCATTTA